>CM017473.2:15719276-16919276 GCA_007827005.2 Populus simonii
GAGGTTCTGAGGTCCCAGAAAATGTGAAAGATACAATTCATCCTACACACAAACAAAATAACCAGCACGCAGTATCGACCAATTTGTTCGTATCCTAGCTGTGGGTTAGCTGCTTAACGAACGAACGTTGGGAACGCGGCTGCGGCTGCGTCCCAAAAAATTGATTTTTTATTAAAATTTAATATAATTTGTATGTTTTGAATCTTTTGATATGCTGATATCAAAAATAATTTTTTAAAAATAAAAAAACATCATTGACATGTATTTTACACGAAAAGTTATTGAAAAGCACCCGCAACCACACTGCCAACACGTATTTAGTGTGCCACTATTGTTTTAAAATGTTTTTTTTATTTAAAATATTTTTAAAATATTTTTTTTATTTTTAAAAAATTAATTCTAATATCACCATATCAAAACGATGTAAAAATATAAGAAAATAATTAAAATAAAAAAATTTAAAATTTTAAAAAACACGATTTCAATTCATTTTTATATACTAATATTGTATTGTATATATGCCCGTCCTAATACGTACAAAATTTTCATCTCTAAGCAAGGACTAAGCATATGACACGGATATAGTGATCGTAATTTATACTACATGGTACAAGTTCATATTGACCATATACTAACCCAAGGTAAAGGACATTTTCTTATGTTAGCTAGGAACAATTCCTTCTCTGTCCCTCCGTGCAATGACTTCATGTGAAATTGTGATTATAACCATGTGGTCCATCTATATGCATCTGCAGCCCATCTATTTAATACATAGTCCTGTCATTTCAGTTTTCAGAAATTTTTTATGGATCATTGCAAGAAATAATATTTAGATTTTCAGAAACTTTTTTTACATTAATTTTAACTCGATATAACAATTCAACTTGAAAAATTTTGAATTAATTATTTGTTTGAACCGAGTTTTAAATTAATCATATAAAAAAATATTCTGACGTGATATTGTGTATTAAATAGGTCACAAGAAAAAAAAATCAAATGAAAAAAATAGATCGAGTTCATCCTAGTCAACCAGTTAAGTCTGCAATCGAGTATGGATTCCATTGATTGAATTAGTTTTATTTTATTATATAATAACAAATAAAAAATATGTATAATAAAATCAATATTAAATAATAAAATTGAATAAACACTTAACATTAAAAAATAATTTAATAAAATAAAAATAAAATAACCAGCTTAAACAAAACTCAACATTAAATCCAACTCAAGATGGATTTAATGCAACAAATGAAGCGGGTTAATCCATGTCAATATTATGAAGGGTCTAGTCCAGCAGTCTGCATATTTTAGTGAAATAATTTGAATTACATGCTGTCTCTAATAAGTTATATTTTCTTAATTAATTTGAAGGTTTCATGCTTATGCAGGAAGAATAAAGAAAAGGCTAGCGTGTCATCATGCTCTCTTCTATTCTGTTTCCCCACCCGTTATCCTCTATTAAATTACATTTATTTCTTTCAAGAGATATTAACAAGTGGGTCACTGTGTTTTCTTTTTCTGATTTTTTTATATCGTCTAGGGGTGCTTTCTTGAGTGTGTGGATCTTCTCAAACACACAGATATATCTTATTTGAGATAAAAATTATTTTTTAAAATATTTTTTATTTAAAATATATTAAATAATAATTTTTTAATTTTTAAATTCAATTTTTACTTCAAAAATATATATAAAATTAATTTAAATCTAAAAAGATATTAAAAATATTCAAAAGCATGGTTGGACCGCAAAACTAAACAAAACCTATAATCTCATTGAAACTTTAGTTTTTTGATTTATTTGGTACTGCGGCGTAATCGTGATTTTTTAAAATATAAATTTTTATTTTTATTTATTTTAATATTTTTAAATTATTTTAATATTATAATATAAAAAAATATATTTTAATATATTTTTAAATAATATACTATCCGAAAACATCAGTTATCAAGTAGCAGACACTCACTTCGCTAATGGAAGATGAGAGAAAATAAATAGCTTGCTGGAGACTCGAGACAGGCCGAAGGTCAAGTCCGATCAAATCTGTATGCAAACTGTAAAGCGTCCCAACCTGTATTCGAAAGGCACAGTGGGTCCACCAGGAAAAAGAAAACTCATGGGTCCCCAAGGTGGGTCCCAAAAAAGAGACCATTGTCTGCTGGCCACCCCGTTGGGTAGCATGGAGAAGGACCATTACAGGCAGCATTTGTGAATCAGCCCCTTTCCTACGTTTAGTTGACATCAAGTTATGCCCACTGCCTTTTTAACTGTACCCAACACCACATGATCCCACAACTTTACCCTCCACCCACTTGTGAAATATCAAGATTGCCACTCCAAAGAGGCTGGCCTGCTGATCGAGCCACCACGGGGTTCGGGTCCTGGTATCTTGCGGACATTGATTAAGCCAGCACAGGTCGGGTCTTATCTCCCTAGTGATCATGCACAGATTTTGTGTAACATTTGGCAGACAATCTTCAAGACATCACCAATATTTGACATGTCCAGTTCTTTAAGACCGTAACCCAACTAACCTATATGTTGTCTGATTGCCAAGAGGAAGGCCCAGAAGATTTGGATGATATACAAAAGTTTGACACACTTTCAGCAATTTCATCGAGACCCAAAGGAAATATGCCTACTAGGGATTCTTGGGTGTGTGTTTTCTTTCCTTTTTTTTTCATTAGGCGTGTAATTCCAAGACGAGGGAGGGATATTGGGGGTGGACCACGTCAAAGCGGGCTTTTTGAAAAAGGATAGAGATTCTGGATTATCTTTGCTAATTCCCTCTTATAATTAATCAAAATTGCGTAGTGCTTGTGAAAGAGTTTTCCTCTCCATATTTTTACTTTTGCTTTCATAATGTTCAAATCTCGATGCCTATCTCGTCATTGTAAACCCCATAAAGGGTATCTTCTCCTATTTATGAGCAATCAAGCAGCAAGACGAGGACAGAAGTCTGCTAAAAAAAACACCTCTCAATAATTTCAGTTTAGCTGGAAAACCAGGTTATTTGACTCAACAGGTTATGTGGGGCTGCCGAATGCCTATACATAGCTTAGGCAAGAATTGATGGGGTTCGTAGAAGCTGACCCAGTTCTCTAAATTAATCACAATATTCATATGATTCGTTGGTTTTGTTGTTAACTTTAGATAGATAAACAACAATTCTAGTACCACTCCTGCTATATTGGTCAAGTGCAAGATCTAGTTGAAGGCTTCCATCCTACTAACATCATATGCTGATCATCATTCGTAGGTTTGCTACATCAATCAACTATGGCCCATGTTCCCGTGAATCTCAATAATAACTTTGAACGTCAAAGAAAAAAAATTGTAAATACATTGCTAAAAATAATAAATTTTAAAATAAATTTTCAAGTTAAAAATACTTTAAAAATAGCTGTTTTACCTGAAATGGTTAGAATCCAATATAGACTAGTTTGAATGACCCTTAACCGCCCAAAATACGACCCAACAGCCTTCCCTTGCCTCGTCTAATGAACATAACTCTGCAGACAAGTGAAGCGATTGGTTTCTTCCATTCACACCAATAACATTCGAAGGTTTCATGGTCATGGACCATCATGTTAGCAAAATTCTTCAAAGTAAAACAAAAGGGCATTTTTATTGTTCATTAATAATATCGGTGAAAACAGCTCTGATAATATATATATATATATAAATAAACGCCTAGTTTACGATGTGAATGAATGAAGTGATTACAACTATACATTTGTCGGCCTAAATCTCATCCCAAAAAACACTTGGATGACCGTGTCATCGATTCTACTTGAATCAATAATTATTATTATTTTTTATCTAAACTATATTATTTTGTATTTTACTAAAAAAATATGTTGACCTAGTTGAGGTTAACAGGCAAATAAAATCATAATTAATTGGATTTAATTAGATTTTTTTTTCAGATCAAATTAAAACTTAATCCAAGTTAAGTTTAATGTCTTAAATTTCTCAATACAACATGATATCTAAATCGGGTTTAATAATTATAATTAAAATTTGATGAATCATTTCAGTTCTAAAAACCAATTTTATAACATAATTGAAATAAAAAAAAAACAAAAGAGAAAATGGTTACCCAACATCGATAGTGATTAGTGATGAACTATCCTTTTTTCTTTTAGAATATGTTTGTTTTGGATAAAATATTTCTAGATTTTTTTGTGTTTATTTCTGAAAATATTTTTTGTGTTTATTTTTTATAAAATATTTTATAGAAAAATTGATTAATATAAAATATTTTACATTAATCTTCAAATTTAGTTCATTTATAAGAAAATATTTTTAACTCATAAAATTCTATAAAATATTTTACAAATAGTAATTTATTATAATATTATCCAATTACATCAACCATCACCTCCATCTTATTACTATCGTCACCTCCTTCTTCACCATCACCTCTTTTTTCACCATCACCTCCTTCTCTTTTACCACTACCATCTTATCACCTCCTTCTCTTTTACCACTATTATTTCACCGTCATTTTTTTACCACCACGACCCTACTTACTACTACTTTTATTATTATTTTATCACCATCACAATTGAAAAATATTATATGTAAAATGTTTAACAATAAAATGTTTTTTAAATTAAATATTGAAAAATATATTTTTTTAACCTTTTTTTCCTCATGTTTTAACACAATTCATTTAAACAGTTCTTCTTATTTTTATTTTATTTAACAATAGCTTTCCTTTTGGGGTATTAATAATGGAATTTGAGAGGCGTACGAACGATGTTGCGTATAAAATAGTGTTCGGCTAAAATAATCAAAGAGGAGGCCCTGTAAGAAAAAATAGAATTTTGGGGGAATGATGAGAGAGGGGCACAAGTGGGCGCAGGATAAGCACGTGGGCGTCGCCTTTTCTCATTGCACGCTGGCATGTCCATGGAAAATAAGCCTTAAAACTCTCCGCCTTCCTGTTCTAGCTACAAAAAAACATTAGTATTTTACTTCACAGATTTTAATATTTCAGGTCCTTTCTGTCTGTCTTGCTGTATATGATTGGCAGCTTATACTTGTTTGAGCATATCAAGAAGAACATTAGATTTCAGGTTGCAATCTTATATCTTTCAACCATTCTTTATTAATACGTAGCATGCTCCTTCTACTTAAAGCAAGCAACACTGATGTGCATTCTTAATTTGTAAACTTATTCTACAATCTGGGGTTCGGTGCTTTTTTTTTCTTTTTTCTTTTTTGTCTTTTTACTATGTTTGAGGTATATCTGATCTTGATGGGATTGCAGCACTTTGATTCTTTGGTTGCATGTCAAAATCATATGGGGTACAGAATTTGACTGGAAGGACTTAGACTTTGGAGTGTTTGATCTTCTGGGTTTGCTTCTTTATGGAAAATTCATGCAAGTAGTAGTTCTACACACACACACACACACACACACACAGAGATATTGGTATCACACCCACAATAAAAGCTCTTGGTATTCTTTTGTTCTAGCATATCCATTCTCCTCCAAGAAAATTATATCTGTTTCCTTTCTCTCTTTTTTCTTGAATTTATGAAAATTGAAGCTCTTGATTGTCTGGGTTGAGAACTGTCGGTTTGCTGAGTAGTAGTGAAACTATATACAGGAAGCAGGTTGTATTATTGAGTTCTGCCTTCTTCTGAGAACATCTTTTGCTTGCTGTTGAAGAAGTAAACCTTTTGGAGCTTCGCCTGCATTGAATGGGAAGCTTATGTTGGTGAAGGAGTTAGGTATATCTGATTCAACTATACCTATAAAGCAAATTGATGAACATATAATCAAGAAGAAAATCAAAAGGATTAGTCATGAAGTTTATGAAACTCGGATCCCGACCGGACACCTTCTACACTGCTGAGGCTGTCAGGTAAAAATAACTATGAGCCATTCAACAGGATGCAGATAATGTCAGATTACATATATTTTGAAGGAAAGTTGTGAGTAGTTTAATTTCGCAATGCAGGTCTGTCTCCTCTGAAGTTTCTAGTGACCTTATAGTTCAAGTGACTGGAAGTAGATATTTGCTTCACAAGGTAAAGCTCCATAAGTTTTCTAGAACAAAAGATATTGCTCATGGCATCTATTCCTCCACTTCAATTGGATTATAATCTCAGTAATCCTTCTGCTGATTTGTGCAGTTTCCTCTTCTTTCCAAGTGCTTGCGCCTACAGAGACTATGCTCTGAATCCCCTGAATCCTCACAACACCAAATAGTCCAGCTCCCTGATTTTCCCGGTGGGGTTGAGGCATTTGAACTCTGCGCAAAGTTCTGTTATGGTATTACAATCACTATTAGTGCCTACAACATTGTTGCAGCGAGATGTGCGGCCGATTACCTGCAGATGACAGAGGATGTTGAGAAGGGGAACCTAATATACAAGCTTGAAGTTTTCTTCACTTCTTGCCTACTTCATGGGTGGAAAGATGCTATTGTCACTCTACAGAGCACCAAAGCATTTCCTTTGTGGTCAGAAGACCTTGGAATTACAAGCAGATGCATTGAAGCTATTGCCTCTAAAGTCTTAACTCATCCCTCAAAGGTGAGTTTGTCGCATAGTTACTCTAGAAGGGAAAGGGATGATGTGTCTTGTAATGGAGCAGAGAGCCAGAGGCTTAAACCAGCAAGCAAAGGTTGGTGGGCTGAAGATATGGCAGAATTAGGCATAGACCTATATTGGAGAACCATGATGGCAGTTAAATCCGGTGGAAAGATACCATCTAACCTCATTGGGGAGGCCTTGAAAATCTACGCAGCTCGATGGCTACCTAACATATCAGAGAACGAAATTTTAATAAGCAAGTAGGATCTGACTCGGATTCAGACTCGACCAACGAGACAACTTCAAAGCATAGGCTGTTTCTAGAAACAATAGTAAGCTTACTCCCAGCAGAGAAAGGTGCTGTAACTTGCAGTTTCCTTCTCAAACTTTTGAAAGCAGCCAATATTCTCAATGGCTCCTCATCTTCAAAGATGGAATTGACCAGAAGAGCGGCACTTCAATTAGAGGAAGCAACAGTAAGGGATCTTTTAATACCCTCCATCTCACTTGCAAATGATACAGTGTATGATGTAGACTTGGTCATCACCATATTGGAGCAGTTCATGTCACACGGGCAGAGTCCTCCCACCAGCCCTCCAAGATCCAAGCTGGGGTTTGAAAGGAGGAGGTCTCGGTCAGCAGAGAATATTGACTTGGAGTTTCAAGAGAGGAGGAGGTCTTCTTCAGCATCACATAGCTCAAAGTTGAAGGTGGCTAAGCTTGTGGATGGTTATCTTCAAGAGATTGCCCGAGACGTGAATTTACCTCTTTCGAAATTCATTACACTTGCTGAGGCCATTCCAGATTTCTCAAGGCTTGATCATGATGATCTCTACCGAGCCATTGACATTTATCTCAAGGTAAATAACAGATTGATAGCTTTTTAGTCTGCAAAATTAACCATAACCCAAATCAAGGCTTGATCATGAATATTCTTCATGGCAGTTGAATGTTAGGACATATTTCACTATCACTTTAATTTCTAGGCTTATTTCACTATCAAATTCTAGGATGTAGGTCCCCGTTGTCTGGTAGATAACCAACTCTCTTGACCTCAGGATATGTCAAGCTCACAAGTTATTGGCAGTTAGGATTAGGCTGACCAGACTAATTTAGCATGGAATTTATCACTAAAAAAAAAAAAAAAATTCAGCATGAACCACTCTGTTGCCAGCAGTCGATTACAGTAAATTTGTGGTTGCCTTTTGTTGCCTTCATGTCATGTTTCCTGTACTTTATACCATATAGCATCTCTTCTTAACGTTTAGAAAGTTAATCTCTGGGTAAAAATCAATAGTCTTCTTTAATGTCCAAGACTGGTGAAGGGATTCGTTTTTCTTTTTTCTTTTGATAATTGGAAGAAAAAAAAAGATGAATTAGACCTCCTACCTTATGCATATTAGCAAATTTTAAGATGGGTACATGGTCACAATTTTCATGGTCGAACATCCAGGCACATCCAGACCTAAACAAGAGTGAAAGAAAACGGTTGTGCAGAGCCCTAGACTGCAAGAAACTATCGGTCGAAGCCTGCATGCATGCTGCGCAGAATGAGTTACTCCCTCTGAGGGTGGTGGTACAAGTTCTCTTCTTTGAGCAAGCTAGAGCAGCCATGGGTGGTGGCAAAGTCACTGAGCTGCCTAGCAACATCAAAGCACTACTTGCTGCACATAATATTGATCCATCAAGGCCAACAGCTGCATTAAGCACAACTACTAGCATTCAAGCAGATGACCAATGGAGTGTCTCAGGCTTCAAATCACCAAAATCTAAGGTTTCAACACTAAGGATGAAAATGGCTGAAGATGAATTAGATGTAAGTGATCTGCAATCAGATGGACTAGGGAGGAGTTCCAAGTTTAAGGCTTTCTGTGCTCTTCCTACGAGACCGAAAAATGTTCAGTAAGTTGCTGTCCATGAATAGAAATTCCAGTGAAAAAAATTGAATTTTGTTTACTTCCAGAAGCAGATGGTAATTTAAAGTGCAACTTATACACTATCTTTCTTGTTTTGCTCTTCTGAAATGCCTTGTACTTTGTAGCTCAGAAAGAAAAAAAATTCTAATGGTGATGTAATCTAATATAATAAGAAAGAAAATTTTGAGGACATGATTAATCTCCTGGCTGATCTCATTATGGGAACTGGAAGAAAGAGGACTCTTAATTACTTGTAGAACATCAATTCTGGGACCAATTTTCTTGATTTGCGTCCATAAATCTGCAACATCTACTTTTGTCTCCTTTCATCCCACTGGATTCTCACCTGTTAATTAATTGCAACTAGTTTTCCTTATTCTTGTCTGTCATTATATCTTATTCTTTTGTTTTTAGCCATTATGTATCAGTTGGGATTTCGTTGGATTAAACAGAATTGAAATTAGGATTAAATATAATATAAAGATTTTGCCTGTCACCATACAAGAATGACTTGTCAAGCTTCAAGTCCTGCCCATGATGGACAGAAAATGTCAAGAAGAAGCGAGTGACCAATTACAAGATACAAGAAGCCTGATACAAGCAAAATCACTTAGATTGGATTACTAGTGTAAAAAGTGGTGATAGATTTCCTTCTTTCTTTGGAGGTTTAGAGGTTGGTTAACTATAATTCAGTTTGTAATCAAAGGAATTATTCTACTGCTGTCGACCATGATAGTGGACAGCGACTGCATGCTGGAAATTAAACACACCTCTCTACCTGGTAAAAGGGTTAGGCAGAACTTTTCAAGGCAGGTCAGTTAGAGATCAGCAATGGTATGGCCATCATTGTTGTCATCATGATTGCTTCCATTATTGTCATTATAGCTTTTCTCAATAACCTTTCTGTTTTCAAGCAACAGCGAACGCCTTTTACATCATACTTTATTTTTGAACTCGATTTTTTTGTCTGGTATTTTCATTTCCACAACAGAGCATGTTGCTTGTTAATTGCTCAAGGTAACATTTGAAATTGAAACAGGTAAATGGAGAAATCATTGATTCTGTCTGGCCATTCCAATCTCTAATTATGAGTGTAACGGAGACCTTAGGGATCGCCATTATCATCCATTCCTAACCATTCATGATCAAATAAACTAACAGCCGCATACCTGCTAGATTTCATATGCCAAATAAACTTTAGGTGGGAGGACCAAAGTCGAAAATGTAATGCTTGTCCTTCATGACTTAAAACTTCTATATTAATTTGAGGTTAAGACTCCATAACTTATGCTCGTTTTTCCATTTAAACTACCTGTACTTGGGCTTCCTTACATGTCTACATTCTCACCGCTGCTCACAGAATCAGGTTTCAGTAGTAGTACTCTTTCAAATATTTTACAGGCTGTGCAATTATTAGTGATCATGTAAGTGCGTGGGGTCTTTCTTGGTAGTCAGATGTCTTCATGTCAAATCAATTTGATATTAAAAGGTGGAGATTTCTTGAGTCACTGTGTGGCCAACACCAGGCTGCACTTAGAGGGTACTGAGCTCGAGCCTCAAATGAAGCCTCCAATGTTTTTTTGACTTTCCAGGTCTTGTTTATTTTTTAAATTCTCTGCTGATGATACCAGGTGTTTGGATCATTTCATCTACCTTTTCTTTTCTTTTCTCCCTAGCACACCATTTGCTGACAGAATTTCAATTTAGAGGAAAAAGGTAGATCTCTATAATCTATGTATAGAGTCCCTTGGTGAAAGCTTAACTTATTAATACACTGATCAGATCTAGACACGCACATTTAATCGTTTAAGCTTGAGCAAAACACTTCAATCGTTAGTAAGTCACAGATTAAAATTCAAATTATACAACAAGGATGAATTGAGGGCTAGCTAGTGTTCAATAAAACATGGGATTGATTGATTCGTGTTGGCCACACTGCTAATGTTGGTTAACAACAGTGGTTCTTCAATCTGATTAGAATCTCTAGAAAACGTTGATGTATAGCCTGGAGACCGACAGTAATAAAAACTTCTGTTGGTAGTAAGTCTCGTTCCTTGCAATCCTAATAAGTTCATTTACCAAATCAGCTTCTAGGCTCACCTCTAGTAAAAAGACATTAATCAATTACTGGCAAAAACCTTTTTCTGTTCCTGATCTGAAGGAGAGAAGCGAAAGAGATAGAAATAGGTAACATTTAACTTATACAAGAGGAAACAAAAACAAAGAAAATAGCAGATGTACAACTCCAAGACAATATACATGCTAGCAAACAACCGCAGGTAGCAACAGCTAGCACACTTACAGTGCATTCAATACGTTCATGTGAATTACTTGGGACTCAATTGTGTGCATTACTAGTATCATCAGCTGTCGTGTTGATATTAGTTTCTGAGTCTCTCAGAGATGCAGAGTCAATGCTTTTGGTTCGTTGAAGGCTCGGGGAACGGTGTAACCTGCACCGGAAAGAACCAGCATGGGAGGTTGGAGAGCATAAGCAATTAATCTTTGAAGCGCTTGTCTGTCTTTGAAACCCTGAAGTAAACTTTGTGCCACCACTGGACATGCTTTCAGTCTCTGATGGATTCTCTACCTTCATGCCCTTGTTGACCATTTGTCCACTCTCCATTCTTTGGGTCCTGCAGGCTTAAGTCAATATCATATATATAATCAAACACAAGAAGGTAACAAGACTCGGAATATAAAAGAAATGTTGAGTGCTTGAACCTCCAAAGGATTCTCTGATTATTTACCTACAACTGAATGAAGATTGAGGATTGAAAACTGAAAAATGGAAGAAGTTAAGAGATTGAAATGGATAAAGATAGGAAAGGTGATGGGTTACGGACTGTGTTTTTAAAACCTGTAGAAGGACATGATATATCTCTCCTTTTTTCATTTCACGGGTATGCTAATCATCTCCATCAATGCCCCACCTGCATTTAGGTAGGGTAACTTTTCTTAATGCATCAACCACTCTAGAAAAGAACATGTCATCAATAGGATGACCACAGTATCCCGCCATTAGCTAATCTCCTTTTTATCTTCTTCCTCTCTGTGTTTACTTTGAGTCATGATTCATGCCACTGAAAAATCTCTTTGAGGGTCCCCATTATCAGTGCAACTAGCAGACATTCTCGTGGATGTCAACTAGCTTATCTCTTTTACCAGAACCCGTTTATGACTCTTGTTCCACTGTTGAGTGTTCATGCATGGATTTATGTTACTTGTGGGAGTTGTTTCGAGAAATAATTCAATTCAAAAACTTAAGTTGTTAGTTTTAATATATAATCTATATTTTTTTTAAATAAAAGTTTTGTGGACTTAAAACTTGCATGAACTCATACTATTTTATGCTTAATTTTTATAAAAAAACATAAGGATTGTGAGATTTGAACTCGTGACTACTTGATCATTATAACTCTGATATCATATCAAAGAACCATCTCGACCCAATAGCTTAAACTGTTAGATGAAATCGCAAGATATAATTTATATTATTTTCTAACATTCTTTTTTTTAAAAAAATTAAACCATCAAATTAAAAGGTAATGTGTGTAATTACTTTAACTTTTTTCTTGATTTTGTAACATATGATTATGTTCTCTCCAAAAACTCTATTTTTTTTCCTGAATGAACCACTATTTATATCAAAACAAAGCAACATTATTTGAGAGTTATGCCGACGACTAACCTTCCATATTTTAGGACTTTGATGAAGAGAGAAGGAAAATCTTTCCTCCTAGCTTTCTTGTAAAACTCAGATATGAAGCTAGTTTGTTTATGGCCAAGAGTTAATTCTAACTCAGTCCATTGAGTTTATAAAAACTAATTAATTTGTTATTCAATTATAAAAATATTTTAATAATAAGATTTAAATAAGTAATAAAAAAAACTAATTCTTATTTGACCAATATTGGCCATCCTTAGTTTACTAATTCTTATATCAATTGCTTCATCTTCTTCTTCTTCTTTTATTTTTTCAAGAAATAAAAATAAAATAGATTAGAAAAGAAAATGGAGTTGAGAAAAGGACTAAAATACTAACATATTTAAGAATATTAGGGGTAAGAGAATAGGTCTTGAAACTACGAGGATTGCCTAATTAACTTTGTTAAACAACGTAAGACTTAAGTTTTAATAATCAACTCTCCCATTGAACTAAAGCCATATAATCCGCAAGCCCAGTTACGAAGGACAAGGAAGGAAGGGACCATTTTCTCCGATCAGTGTAAATAGCCTTCAGGCCGGACTATGGGCCTCAAACACATCGCAGATGTCCATAAGACAGCATATGCGCTAATTGGGCTGGCCTGGATTTTCATTGTATTAAAAAAACACAGAGGGATTAGAGAAATAGGCAACGGCCAATCACCCAAAAATTCATGTGGTTCGAACACAAATCAACTCGTAAAAACTTTAAAAAATTAATTCTTTTAACGTAATTCTAATTAACCATAAAAATTTTAGGAGTGGATTTTAGTGTTCTACTTTTTGAAAATTACGAGAGAAAAAATTGTTTTAAAAGTTATAAATATATTAGATTAGTGAGCAATGATGTATAGTTTATCTTAAAAAAAAACATTTAAAACATAAAAAATTATTCAAGTAAAGTATTTTAAATCTATAAACAAGCAAAAAATAAAATTCATATCAAACATGCTTTCAACATAAATATAATAAAAGAATACTAGCATGCATATTAATCATATATTCAAATTTGTAATTAATATAAAATTAAAGCCCTAACATACATACTAAAAATAATTATATTTAAATTGAAATAAACAAAGGTAATTACTTATTGAAAGTAATGAAACTTTTGTTATTGTCAATGATGGACCCTGTTTTATTTCTCATCACTTGTGCAACTAAGATTAGTTATATATCTTCCAAGATTTCAACACCTTGGTTTAGATGCGCCAAAGCTCAAGTTAGGTTGGGTCAGCGCGCGAACGTATGGGTTTAAGATCACAACTCACTTTGCCTATGATAGATATAGATTTTTTTAGAGGGTTTTGGGTTTATCAAAACATGTCAACGAACGGTTCTTAGAGATCAATTTCTCATTCACCTATAATAAAGACATTTTAATGTTTCATGTTAAAGAACTTATATTAGAAATTAAATTCCAATAAACTTTTAACCTAAAAAGTGAGAGGATCCCATTTTCAATTTGCTTCAAATATATCTATCAACTATATTTAATAAATTTTCCAACAAAAATCTCCATAAATTTAAAAGTTTATCAAACTTAATTTTAATGATCTCACAACAACACAAAAACTCTTTTATTAGTCATAACTATTTATGCTTGGCCCTTTGAAACATTATGGATGGCCTTTTAACATCAACCTCTTCCTTTCTTTTCCTTTTCCCCCTTACAATAATGGTTATGTCCCATATTTGATTACATCTATAAAGTAATAGAGACATTTGAGTTTGCCTCAATTGAACATGTCATGCACAATACACTAACGCTAAATAGTGAAAAGCTAAGTCAATGCTCGTTTATTCAAGAAATCTGAGTTGCTAGTGTAATTATCGCCTTTTATTTTTGACATGGTTATGGAAGGTTTATGAATTTTGTTTAAGAGAGCTTTAGCTTCTGGATTGTTTTGAGGAATTAGTTGTGGAAATGAAAAATATTTAAGTCATTTGTAATATGCATATGATACCTTAGTGTTTGTTACTAATGACTTCAATTTTATTAACTCATGTTAAGAGGATTTGAGGTGGTTTGAATTGGCTTCAGGTCTTAAGGTTAACTTTCATAAAAATTCTCTAGTTAGCATCAACCTAGATGATGAGTTTTACAGAAGGAATGTCATAAGAATTCATTTGGGGGCCACCCCAAAAAGACTCTCCACTTAGAAACTTGTGATAAACAACATCCGTAAAAGATTAGGATCATAGAAAGAAATATTATTGAGCATGACAGATAGAGTTTGTCTTATTAAAACTATGTTGTCCTCATTTCCTTTGTATAATATGTCAGTCTTTCTAATGCCAAATATAGTTGCTCAAGTTATTACTTCGATACAAAGAGGGTTTTTATGGTCTAAGGCTTCTAGTGACAGGAGAACATATAAGGTGACTTTACAGGTGGTTGTTAGAGAAAAAATAAAGGGTGTCTAGGTGTCGACTCTTTACAAGGAAAGAATAAGGTAATGCTATTTAAATGGATTTGAAGACTAAGAGATCACAATCTTGAAGGTTGGTAAGAACTTATTAGCGAAAGGTATCAAGTTACTAATGTCAATGGCCTTCTAATTTTAAGGTCCCTTTTTAGAAACATGGTAATCTATATACTCAATTATCAACTCAGATTCCGAAACAATTAAGTCTTTGAAGAATAAATGCTAAATTCATATTGGCAACATGAGTTACATTTATTTTTTGACAGAAAAATATCTAACAAGTGGGTTGTTAAGGTATCTTTTTCCACGCTTATATTCCTTATCAACTACACCATCCTGCTGCTTGGTTGCCATAGAGGATTATGATATGGATCAATAACAATGGAAGCTTAACTGAAAGTGATGGCTATGAACATCAGAAGAGGAACAATTACAGGGACTTATTCAATTGTTAATAAGGGTTACATTATGGTCCAGCAAAGTCGATAAGAAAATATGGGAAGATGACACAAAAGGGGTCTATATTATCAAGTCTTGCAACACTTTAACAAACATGATTCTATTTCTAGACACTTTCTCATTCACACCATTATTGTGTGAAGGTTTTGCCCCACTAAAGATAGAAATGTTTGAATGGATGCTCCTTCAAAATATAGTGTGTTCAAGGGCCTTTTTAACACGCTGATGTTTATTAACTTGTTGTTTGGAAATCTGTCCATTTTACGAAGAAGAAATAAAGCATGTTAGTCATTTTTTCCTTCATTTATACCACATAGAGGTTATAACAATGTTTTCTGAGCTGGTTTGGTATCGTTGGGTGTATGCCAAATAAAATAGAAAAAATAATTTGGCAATGAGGTGTTATGGTTAAAGGAGAGTTTCAACAAAGAGCTTTTACAATGTTATCATATTAAACTTTTTGTAATATTGGTAATGTTTGAACTCATCCTTTACCGTTTTGCACTTTGGTTAAAGGCTTGGAATAATAATTTCTCTTATTCTAGGAATGATTTGTTTACTAGTCCTGATGGTATTTTAGAATGGTATAATAGGTGATGAGTTTTGGTTTATAGCTTTTTATTAGCTATCATTTCCTATATGACTTCTTTTTTTTCTTCTTTAACTTCCAGTATGTCATAGTCTTAATTGTATTCTGGTGTTATCAATAAATATCTCGATTATTATTTTAAAAAATGCTTCAAAGTATTATTTATTGGCTTTTTAGTTTTATTTTATGTGTTTTAGATGATGATATTCATAGAGCTAGTACATATTTAATGATAGTTTTTTCTCATTTCAGCAAGCATATCATATACATATGCTTCCATAAATAATTCCTAATGCAACTAATTCCAATATTCCATGAATTTGGTCAAACCATTGGAATCAAGTATAGGGGATTAATTTTTTACCAACACCATACTAGTCTTCTTATTAACATGTCAGTAAGTATGTGTTAAGCATATGATATCTTTTGTTGTTTAAAAAATAGGTTTAAAAAAAACACTTTCAGTAATAGTTTTTAAAAAATAAGTTTTAAAAATATATATTTGGTTAAAACTGTCATGAGATAGGTTTTTGCATGAAAAATAAATGAAAAATGGTTCTCCGTGAATGAAAAGCAAGTTATTTTAGCTTCTACAAAACTAAGGTTTGAAATGCAATTATGTGTGAGATCCAATGCAAAACGCAGAAGCTATTTGGCTAACCAAACAATTTTTTCTCTATAATTGGACAAAAAATAAAAGCTATCACAATACCAAATAATTCCTAAATATCCCACTATATCGGCCTGAAAAGAGGGGAAAGAATCTTTTATGAATATATGGTACTAGTTATGTTGCTCCTACTCCACTATGGGTATGAATTTGAGGTGTAAGTAACATTATTGCGAACAGTTTTTAAAACAATAGGTGGAAACTCACAACAAACAAAATTGAATAAGTTGAAACCTAAATTGACTAAAAAAAATCATAAAGTGATGCTCAACGAACTTTTTTTAAAAAACAACCCAACGACATTGTTTTATTGAAAAACAAAAAGGCATGTCATATGGAACTCTTTGACAATTTCTTTAAATATTGTCAGATGGGTTAACATTGAAACTCTTGTCTTGATTCCTTACTTAAGTTAACCATCAAATTAAATTATCTGAAAGTTGTTACAACGTGACCCAATCATTTTTTGGGGTATAAAGGCAATAGGAACGACTGGTGAAATGCAAATTGGCTTTAAAGAAAATTGAGAATGATATTTTTTTAATATTGTAGCAATGACATATTGTATTGACCCTAGTCAACCCTAATTAACTTTGAAATACACACCTCAGGTTATAAAGATGACCACAATGCACTAATTCGATTGGCGAGTCGTCTCTTTCTTTTTCTTTCCCTTCTTCTCTCATTGTTTAAGCCTTATTTACACTTGGGTTAAATGATATTATGCATTAAAGGGAAGAGTTATTAGAGAATGAGAGACTAAATTAAAAAACAAAAAAAAAAGAGCTTGGATCTTGTGGGATAAATTTCGAGACTTAATTGAAGAGTTGTTATAGAATTAGAGACTAAATTAAACATAAAGGATAAATACGGGTTGACGCATGTAATACACAAGCTAGCATGTGAGAGGTGTTGTTGTGCTTGAGCGGCGTATGCGACCTCCTCTGGCCTCAAAAGATGGTCTTTAGTGACGCCTTTGAAATCATCTCGTCGTTGCCATTTCTAAGGTGGTGTATGTTTTAGATGGAGTTTTGTTGGCCACGACAATCATTTTTTCTTCCCTTTCTTTTTCTTTTTTTTTCTCTCTCCTTTCATTGTTTCCCGCACATGATATTTCTTCTCATTTCCTTTATGAATGAAAAAGGGCAAGGTGTTTTTTCTAATCTTTGATGGTAGTCCCTTTAGTTATAATGGTTTGGAAAACAAAAAATCAAAATACTTTTTTGCAAAATCAAGTAAAAACTTAACGATCAAATGTTTTTTTGAATGGGCAAAAACCCTACATAAAGATCAATATCGAATAAAATCAACATTAAAAAATAATATTAAAAAAAGTTACATCAATAAAAAAACAAGTTGATATTGTGTAAATTCACATTACCAATAAATGCTTATTTAGGGCCACGGGTGCACCGTTTTTAATGAAACTTTATTTTTAAAAAAGAAATAATTTTTTTATATTTCTGGATCGGTTTGGTGTGCTGATGTCAAAATAAATTTAAAAATTAAAAAAATAATTATTTTAATATGTTTTTAAATAAAACAACATTAACCACACTCCTAAGCAATCATAAATCAGATCTGCAACAACTGCAACAGTGAATCGCTGAGCTTCTTGAGTCTATGTTAATAATAATAATTACTATTATTACTATGAATATTACTATTACTATTATTATTATTAGAATAGCTAGTAGCATGAGTGAGTCCAGGAAGTAACGTAATTATAAGCTTAAAGAGTTGTTATCAATAAATACTTTCGGGCAGCTAATCTTTTGGGCAGCTGTCCATGTAGTGCTTAATCCTAGCCCAGGCCCCTACCAATTCCATTTATTAAGGTAATACGTCCTCCTCGTGATGCCTGTCACGTGACAAATGTAAAATCACGTTTTGACAACTAGCTCTTATGTATCCTGCGCCTTAGGCCACTGCTCAATGAAATTGAGCTTCTTATATTTACCATATATATATACTATTTTATTTAAAAATATATAGTGATAATTAATGTGCTCCGGCTAAAAGATCTTGTCTTTAACAAGAAAAAAATGGATTATGATTGTAGAGTTCTTTACACTCTTGTTTTTGTATTAAAAATACCCCTTCATTTTTTTAATACTCATGTTATCCCTAAAAAAACCTCCTCGATTATCTCATTTCTTATTTATATTGAATGAAAATAAAATATTTTTTCTTGCAATTTTTTGATAGAATTTTTACATGATCTTATCACATTTTCATTTTTTTGAACGTGCTTTTGTTGAAACAATCAAAAGATAGGTTACATTTATCATCGATATTTTTATTTGTTATTTTTATTATAAATATCTATTTTTATAATTATTTAATTAAATAAAAAATAAATTTTAAAAAATAATATTGTTGAACCTAGTCCAGGGCTATGCCTTAAGTTATAGGTTGAGTAGATTAACCCAGTTTAATCTACGTCAATCTAAATTGTTGTTATCTCACGTCAATCTAAATTGTTGTTATCTCGATATTTTTTTTATGTTAAATTGATGTTATTTTTAAAAATTTTAAATAAATTGTTGTTATCTCACGTGAATCTAAATTGTTGTTATCTCGATATTTTTTTTATGTTAAATTGATGTTATTTTTAAAAATTTTAAAAACAAAAGATAAATTAGGTTTTGGCCAAGTGTACCAAGTTGTAGTCGCACCTGCTGGATCGACTGAGTCATATCAAATTAATTTTCATCCAGTATATTTTAAAACTTGACCGGGTCTAGAGACAAATCATCAGGCTACCCTATTATGATGGCAAATGTTGCTAAGTTTATTGATATTGCAAAAACATTATTTGTTAAAAATTTGAATTTGTTTTTTACTTGTAATTATTTTTTTAATATTTTTATATCGTTTTGATACGTTAATGTTAAAAATACTTTTAAAAAAAATAAAAAATATTATTTTAATATATTTCTAAAAAAAAGAAATATTTTAAAAAACATTTTTAAAATACTCCCGAAAGCAAGCCTCTCTTTCCTAGATATGGGATCTTCTCTATGTAAGACCACCGTTACAGATATCTTAAGCCTTCTTTATTTTCTTTTCTTATATTGCTCGCTCATGAAGGACTCTTTCCTCATTTTGCCCTCCAAACATCTGTCTAAACACTTCGCTACAAAAAGATTGCCCGGTGTTCCTTTCTTTGCTCGTCTGTGAAGGCAATAAATTGTGTTAAACACAGTCTTGACTAATGCATTTGGAAATACAGTAGTAGTTATTTTTTATTCTAAAATATATTAAAATAATTTTTTTTATTTTTTTAAATTCATTTTTTATATATTAATTTAAAATAAAAAAATTTAAATTTTTTTAAAAATACTTTTTAAAAAACGAATTGCCAAACAACATTCCAACAGTAGTTAAGAACTCTTAACAGTATTTTAGCAAGTGGGGAAATTTTCGAAACTGAGATTGGTGGACAGGAAAAGAAAGGCATGTCGTTCCCTACATGCCTAAACCCTTATACTAATATTATTTTTTTAACCTTTTACATTCCCAGGCAGGGCATACAGTCTCTGTGCATAAAGTATTTTAATCTTCTGCGTAAAAAAGCTGATCGCTCATTGATTCTATTTTCTCTGACATGATCTCTTCTTGTCGTTAAAATCTTGGTGCCCTTCTCTTCCTGGATTGGCGTCTCTGTCCTTCAAATTAATATCCCCTCACCGTCATCCTCTCTCTCTCTCGTGCATTATTAGGGTCAAATTTCTTGACGTGACAGGAACTACTAGTTTAATCACCAACCTGAAGAACTGGATACAGGAGGGAAGCCACTGGTTCTGTTTTTAAGATGTTAAAGAAATATGATCCTCAGAGTGCATCAACATGGCTGATAAGAACGAATGGCATATGCACATCCAGATGTGATTCAAAATGCAAAACCTCTACTTAGAAATAGAAGAAATTATCTTTATTTTCCATACATTTTGATCTGTTTATTTTCAGTTCATGGTTGGGAATAGCAAGCGATTAATACTTGAAAATGCTCTTGCAAGGCAAGCTTGCCAAGCCGGGATGATCATATAATTTCTCATATTTTAGTTTTTTTTTTACAGTTAAGAATATTCTTAAAACCAATTTGTGTAATTCAAAACCAATCCTTTCTTCCATCAATATTAAAATATAAAAAAAATATAAGATTTTTTCAAATAAATGATTTTTAATTTTTTCCAAAATAATTTATTTCTAATCACTTGTTTCCATGTTACCCATTTCTCCATTTTCTTTCTTGTATTTTTAAAAAACAAAATATAAAAAAAATATAGTTGACAAAAGGAGTAAGTTTTAGACAAATCTTAAAACATTGGATTAATCACATAATATTTGAAACCATGAAGATTAATTAATTCCATTAAATTAAAAAGGTCTATGAGGGAATTTATTTTGAATGCATCAAGTCCATGTAGATAATATCTTTATAAGATCATTTAAAAAAAAAAAAACTAATCTTAATTAATGTTTAAGTTAGACATCTGAAAATATCAATTAAAAAAGAATTAGATTTGAATGTTTTCTTTCACTCCCTTGACATGCACATTACTCGTGCAATATGGGCTTAAATAATCAAAAGGTTTTAAACCGCTGCTTCTTATTCATGTTTTCTTATCATACTATGTATAAGCTCACTCCAATTAATAACCAAATGCACGTTTGATTTGATGACTATATGTACTCGATCACATATTTTAGCGAATAATTCTAGTGTCTTAGAATTAATATAAAAATAATTCTAGTGTCTTAGAATCTAATTATATAAATTAATTAAAATATTATTTTTTACTATATGTTTTTGACAAGTATCATTTCTCTATCAAAATCAACAACTATATTTTTTAAAAGTAATAAATGATCCAAAATCATTAGGTAAATTACAAATGATCTCCTTGTATACAAAGACCATCAAAATTTTTGATAGAAACCCTATTTTGTATTTGAATTGTCCTTAATTATAATTTAACTATACATGATTAAATTATAAATAATCAGCATATAAAAGAAATAATACTAAAATAAAATCAAAATTGACCTAAATTAAATAGTGACTTTATTATTGTTCATCTATAAAAGCAATAACCCTACCTTTTTCCTTTTTTTTTACATTTTCCCTAATTTTTCTAAAGTTGTTAATCTAACTATTTTTTTTATATTAACTAAGGAAATTCTGAAAATAAAAGGGTAATTTTATAATATTTTCTTAAACTTGGAGGGGGATTTTATTATATCTTCTAAAATTTTAAATATCTATGTAATCTCATGACAACTCAAAAATCTTATGGTGATTTCATCATGCTTCAAGTGGATTTTTTTAGATATATAATAAGAGAGATGAGAGAGTTTGTTGTTGTGAACTTCTTTATTATATACTATTTATAAAAGCATAACGCAAGATGTTGGCTTATATAAGCCTCATTAGGAGATGAAGTTGAAACAAACAACCCATGTTTTACATGGTAAATAAATACGGAAATAATTAGACTCTAACTATGTGTCCCAATAATATGAATTATTAACTGAATGAAGTTTGACAACTTCAACTATAACTCTAACAACCTCAACAATTCCTTCCCTAAATTGATTGCAATAATGCTTTCAGTTTACTCTTGGTACCACACATACACCTAGTACTCATGCAACTTCAAGAACACATCCAGCTTATAGTTTTGTTATAATAACTGAAACTTGTTCATGTGTGCCACAATGCTTCAGCCCAACAACTCCATCTCTGGTCAAATCATGCAAGAAAAGAACCTTGCGTCAATATGCTTGTTGTATCCGTGCATAACTGGGTTCTTGGATAGCTTAATGGTAGAACCGTTGTCACATAACATAGTGGTACACTTGCCTTAAGAGTGACCAAGCTTCTCCAATACTCTCATCATCCGCTCCCTTTGACAAACACAAAAAGTAGCTGCCATAAACTCTGCTTCAGTAGTAGACAGAGTAACCATAAGTTGCTTTATAGAGGACCATGACACAACTCCTGTACTAAGTAAGAACACATAATCAAAAGTACTTTTCTTGTCATCTACATCTTATGCATAATCATTGTTTGTATATGTCATCAACTCTTGATTACCTTTCTTTTGGTAAAGAACTCCCAAATCAACAATACCTTTCAAGTATCTTAACACCCTTTTCGCAGCTTGTAAATGCAACTCAGTTGGACTTGTCATTAATCTGTTAATGAGACACACCACATACATCAAGTTTGTCCTTGTTGCAGTTAGATACATAAGACTTCCGACCAATTATTTGTACATGGTAGCATTCACTTTGGCTCATTCTTCATCCTTCATTAGTCTAACACCAGGAACAATGAGATTTTTCACACTATTACTCTTCTTCATCCTAAACCTCTCCAAAACTTTTTTTGCATACTCTTTGTCTAATATAAATGCCTTCAGAATTTTGTAAAACCTCCACGTCGAGAAAATATTGCATCTTTCCTAAATCAGTCATATCAAATTCAAGGTTTATAGAATTCTTAAACTTAACAAACATACTCTTATCATTACCAGTAAAAATTAGATCATCAACATATATAAGCTAACAATCAAAATTTTACCATTATCTCCTATTTTTATAAATAAGGTATGTTCACAGTTACACCTCTCAATTTTTTTTTTTGACAAAGTATGCTTCAATCTAATTGTACCATGCACGAGGGGCTTGTTTAAAGTCATATAATACCTTTTTTTTTTTAAATTTGTACACCTTATGCCCTTCACCTTTATTCTCATAACCTTGTGGTTGCTCGACAAACACTGCTTCATTTAACTCTTCATGCAAGAAAGCACTTTTGACATCAAGTTGAAACACACTCCAACTGTTTTGAACTGCTAAAAAAATTACCATTCAAATCTTATCCCACCTAGCCAAAGGGCGCAAACACTTTAGTATAATCTATGTCACTATTATACATACCCTTTTGCCACTAACCAGCCTTGCACTTATCAACCTCACCATTTTCATTCTTTCGAGCAAATCTATCAGCTCCGAAGTCCTATTCCTTTTAATCGCTTCTATCTCCAAGTCCATTGCAGCTCTCCATTTGAAACTCTAAACATTTCTTAAAATGTAGTCGGATCTGCAGTTGAGGTAAACATAACCAAATTATGCTTAACTTCTTTTGAGAATTCCCCCCATTCATATAATCTTCCATCTAAAATGATACTTTTTTGTTCCTCCCTTCTAGTGAGCTTTCTTCGAATGTTTGAGAATTGTCTTCAGGTGACTCATTTGAAGGTAAGCTAAACTTTCATCCTTTTTCTTCTACTGTCACCTCCTCTTTAGATTCTTTTTCACTTTGATCATTTTCACTTCCTTATTCATTACAATCTTCCCCACTCGAGGACATCAAGTCTTGCATCTTTATTACTCCTCCCTCAATTCCAGCATATATTTTCTTCAAAAACTACATCTCTGCTTACAACTATCTTCTCGGACGCTGGACGATAAAGTCTATATGCTTTAAACTCTTCACTCACTCTTAGAAACACACACTGAAAACTCTTATCATCTAACATTTTTTTTACTACCTGACACATGAACATGGCCAATGTATCCAAAAACCTGAAAATAATCAATATTAGGTTTAACACCACTCCAAGCCTCTTAAGGATTCATGTTTTTCACTACCAATGTAGGATTTTTATTGAGCACATGTGTTGTCCATTTTACTGCTTCTGTCCAGGAATTCTTTGGAACTTGCTTCTCCGATAACATGTTTCTAACCATGTTCATGATTTTCCTGTTTTTGTGCTCAACTACTCCATTTTATTAGGGAGTGTAGGCTGCAGTGAACTGCATGATAATACCATTAGCTTTGTAAAAGGCATTGAACTCGAGAGATGTGAACTCTTCACTCATATTTATGCGCAGATAATGAATAAAAAATCATGTCTCTTTCTTAACAAGGTTTTTATAATTCTTGAAGATAGTAAAAGCTTTAGATTTCTTAGCAAAGCAAAATATCCATACCTTAGGACTGTAATCATTAATAGAACTTATAACATACCCCTTCTTACTACTAGAAACATGTTTGATGGGCCCGCAGATGTCAACATGTACCAACTGCAGTCTTTGTGATACTTTTTATAAACTCCTTTTTAGAATTGCATCCATGTGTTGCTTTTCCACCATGCAATTAATGCATACTTTGGATGATGCCTTCAACTGTGATAACCTTCTCACCATTTGCTTATACTACAATGTTCTCAGACTTTTGAGACTTGGAAGCCTATATTTGCAGTGCCACAGGTGAGTGTTGTCTTCAAGATTTTTTTGGAAACAAGTGGGAGCTTTTGATAGAAATCTTGCAAGGGATATGATCTTATTTGCAGACATTATTGTTTGCACAATAAGCCCTTTCTTGGGATGATAAACTCTACATACTCCATATTGTGTTAAAATAGCTACACCTTTTTCTTACATTTGTCTAATACTAAATAAATTATTTCTTAACTCATATAAATCCCGAGATAATCAAGGTTGGATTAAATTAAAGAAAATAAACTAAACTAAAAAGAAGTTGGGGCAAAATGAATACATTTAAAGAAAATAGGGTCTATATACAAATAAGAATAATTATAGAGCATAAATACTACTCTTCTTACCAAAAACAGATCTGTAACTATCGTGAAGAAAGAAGAGAGGGAGTTTTGGTATCTATTTTTACAGATCAAGAGAGAAACACCAAATTTCAAGAACTCATCCAAGATTAAGGGTTATAGGTAAAAATAAACACTAGTAGGCAAGGGATTAACAAGAAAAAAATTAAACAAGAAGAAAGAGGGGAGGGTCGGCTGTCATTAGAAAGAAAATGAGGGATCGAGACCTTGATTCGTATCGGGTAAGATATTCTAAACATGGTCTTATAAGTTGTTTTAAAGTCAATTATGAATTGATGCATGGATGTTAAATTATAGATTGGAGTTCTATAACTCCAGATATAGTTAAAAATTTGAGGAGAGGTCAGACAGTAATAGTTCAAAAACGGACAATAACAGTTGGACAGTAACAGTCCAAGTGTTTGTTGATGAGCAATTTTGACTATTTTAGAGGCAGAACTGGGTTCTCCTTAAATCATAGAACTTGTAGCCTCATGTCTTAACTTTCCAACGACATAAATTTCATTTGAATCGGAGTTATATAACTCCAAATATAGTTAAAAATCTAAGGAGATGTCAGACAATAACAGTTCAAAAATGAACAATAACAGTTGGACAGTAACAGTTCAAGTGTTTGTTGATGAGCGATTTTGACTATCTTAGAGGCAGAACTGGGTTCTTTTTAAATCATAGAACTTGTAGCCTCATATCTTAGCTTTCCAACGAGATAAATTTTGCTTGAATCGGAGTTCTATAACTCTAGATATAGTTAAAAATTTGAGGAGAGGCAGACAGTAACAGTTCAAAAATAGATAGTAACAGTCTAAGTGTTTGTTGATGAGCGATTTTGACTATCTTAGAGGTAGAACTGTGTTCTTCTTAAATCATAGAACTTGTAGCCTCATGTCTTAGCTTTCCAACGACATAAATTTTGCTTGAATCGGAGTTCTATAACTCCAGATGTAGTTAAAAATCTAAGGAGAGTTCAGACAGTAACAGTTCAAAAACGAGGCAGTAACAGTTGGACAGTGACAGTCCAAATATAAAGAAAGGAATGATAACTAGGATTGGACAAAGAACGACAATAATAATGAGTGAAATGAGAAAAACATAAAGTACTAAGAAATGACTGAAAGAAAGACTTATTGGTTGTTGATATGGTGATTATAAAACATATTCTTGAGTGAAGAAAATTTATGAGATAAACCTATGATTTGCAGGAGGGACCATAGGCGTGGTACAACAGCAGCAGCAGGGGAGCACGAGTAGAGCTTATATTGCAGGTAGGTGAATCACACCTTTACCTTCTACGTAAATTCCATGTTTTAATATATATTACTGATGTGAAATGCGAATTACCGAATGTATGAGTACTCAAGGGGAAAGGTTGTTGTGTGAATTGCTAAGTGATGAAATTATCACTGACAAATGAAATATGAGAAGTGTGTTTTGAGGCGTAAACTAGCATACATTCAGTGTATGTTAGGATCCCTGGTAAGGGGATCGCCATGTTTGGATTAGCATACATTTAGTGTATGTTAGGATCTCGGGTAAGGGGATAGCCATGTTTTCGGCTAGCATACATTTAGTGTATATTAGGATCTCGGGTAAGGGGATCACCCTGCATAAACTCCTATGGGATGATGATGATACTAGTGAAAGGGGTATCGGAAATGGGTTAAATGAAGATAATCATGTTTGGTCTTATAAAGTCTGAAATGGAGGTTAATAGTGAAAGAGGGAACGATTATTAATAGTTTAAATAAGGAAGAGATTCTAATAAAAAACATAAAGGAGAAGGGAACAAAATATGAATGCATGTTACCCTTTTAAAATTTATTGATATTCGTGTTGTTATTTTTTTTATGTGATAGTCACCTTTCAATAATATGTATTTTGTTTCAGGAACATCACATGCACGACAGGAGTAGATCCTAGCTTATGTTTCCCTTCTTGTAATTTAGGTTATAGGAGGTATACCCTTATATTTTGTAAACATAAAAATATTTGTATAACTTAATTTGTATAGTTAATGTTTAAACTTGATTGAATGAACTTAATCTCTGTAGTTCATGTAACCATCTTTCATGTCTAAGTATTTACTTTTTTTTTCATCCATAATGATATTTTGTTATATAATGTATATCATGAATATCGTGGATAATAGGTGTGAGAATATTATAGAAATTGAAACCCAAGACGATTGGGTCGAGATTAAGTTATGAAATGCGAGTTTTTAGAAGTGTAAACAGGCTACATATCAATAACTTGGGACCTTCCGGTATAGGGGGACTCTGTCAAAATTTCAGTAAATTTTAATATGAAAAACCATGAATATATATATATATATATATATATATATATATATATATATATAAGAAAAAAAATTTCTCTGTTTTCGGTTGACATGAGAGTGTTGTTTTTTTTTATCTCCAAGTAGGGGATGTTACAACTCAAGTATATAGAAAACATTAGTGATTACCTGTAACTCCAGCAATTTGCAACTTAATATTACCTTTTCCTAACACAGCCATCTTTGAATTATTCTTGAGCTTAAAAGATTATGGGAATTCCTCATCAAGATCTGAGAATCACTACTTATTTGCGCACATATGATTGCTACACCCTGAGTCAAGGAACCAAACATCTTTTCTCATTGATTGATTAAGCTCTACATATGACATCAACATCTTTTCTTTCTCCTTAAGCTCAATATAATTTGCTTCCTTCTCTTATTTAGGACACTTATATTGAAAATGTCGTGATTGATGACACTTGTAACACTCAATTATAGCTTTGTTGAATGCTTATTTGCCTCTTCCTCTAAAACTTCCATGACCTTGACCGCCTCTTCTTCCATAAAATTTATTATCGTAGGTAACCTCTAATGTCTGCTCGTCTTTTTCATACCCGTTCACCCTCTGCTAATGTACCAACAAGTTGCTCTGCAACTCATTAATGATTAAAGTGTCTAAGTTATTAGACTTTTCAATTGAACATACAACATAATCGAACATTGAAGTCATTGATCTTAATATCTTTTCAATAATCACCACTTATTTGCTATGATGAGTGTTCAAACGAAGTACTCATCAACACTCTTTCATTTGTAGAACCTCAAACTCCTTCCGAAGAACCTAGAGTTGTGCTCTTTTGACTCTCATGGAACCCTGATACTTCTGCTTCATAGAGTCCCAAATATGCTTGACAATGTCTCTATTGAGAATGGTCTCCATAATGGTTCGATCAATGGTTTGAAACAAATAATTCTTGACCTTTAATCTTTCAGCTTTTGGTCTGGAATTGATTTTTGTTGTGCTTTAGTATGTTCCACTCCTTTTTTGTTGTAGAAGGGATTCAATTCTCCACCAAACTCCAATGCTTTTTCGAATGAAGAAAACTTTCTATAAACATGGACCAATGATGGTAATGGCCATCAAACCTATGAATTGTTGGTTGAACAAAATTATTTTCATCCTCCATACTTCAATTCTCTCTCTTTTTTTCTGATCTTTCTCTCTTTTCACTCTTTTTCTTCTTAAGAAACTACAGTTTCTTTCCTCTCACAATCAGGCCCCGTGAAGGTGCTCTGATACAAAATTGTTGTAAACTTTTTTGTTATATACTATTTATAAAAGCATAAAGCAAGCTATTGGCTTATATAAGCCTTACAATGAAATAAAATTGAAACAAACAACCCATGTTTTACATGGTAAATGGTTAGGGAAATAGTTAGATTCTAACTACACGTCTTAAATAATAGAAATTATTAACTAAATGAAGTTTGACAACTATAACTCTAACAACCCCAACAATTGCATGTTATATCTATATATGGGATAGACATTAATGTGGTGGTATATTCAATAAAATATATTTTATTAAATATGAAATATATATAAAAAGAGTGGTGCTAATCTTATATAATAGTCTTTAATTCAATAAAAAAAAAATAACAACTGTCGGATAGGTATTTTATACATTAAATAAGTGAATTTCATTACTAATCTCATGAATTTAATGGTTGATATTTTTCGACAACTATATAAGACTACTATGTACTATTGGCATTAAGAAAATAAATTCAGCTAAGAGAAAATCATCTAATAAAATCTTAAACCTTCATTTAATTTAAAGAATTAAGATTAACACTAATACGACATATTGTGAAGACTTGTTACGTGTATTCCTTTTCTTTTTTAAAAAAAAATACATTTCTAGTGCTTAATTTTTTTTGCATGAGATATTATTTGAGATGAAATGGAAGTGTATTTATTAAGTTTTTTCAAGAGATTTGAGGTCAAACTCGTTATCATCTCAAATGAAAGAAAAACCATAACAACAACCATAAAATATTTGAAAAAAAAAAAAACTATATCCGATCTCATAAAGTCAGAGAAATTTTTTTTTTTTTTTTTTAAAAGGCTTGATGGATTGAGATTAACAATTGATAGAGTAATTCGTTTTTTTTTTTTTAAGTAAGAATAACATTATATATACGTATATTCCTCACTCAATAAAGAGAAGATCCATCAATGTTTTTTTTTTTTTTTTAAAAAAAAGGTAATTCTCATCAACTGGCTACCATCCCATCTTCATTATCGTAAATGCATGAAGCATTAAGGATTTGGCCTGGATATATATATACATATGCATGCATGCATGCATGCATGCAGTGTTGTACACTCTCTCCTTGTTCAGAAAGGTTTTAACTTTTGTTGCTAGTCTTTGAGTTGATGATTAATCTGCTGAATTTGTGAGGTTACAAAAAGACGAGAGAATTTGATAGTTGCGATTGAACTTTGAAGGATAAGTTAGAGGAGCGACGGAGGTAAGTAGTGGAGGAGGTTAACTTTTTGTTAATTAGGAGACATCGCCACCACTTTTTCTGACTTGAGGTACAACCCCACAACAACTTTAGTCTCCATCTGCCAACAGAACCCTAAAACTCATCCCTTAAATACCCTATTAAACACGCCTACACAAGACAGACAAGTCCATGTGACCATAAATCCTTGGTTTTTGAAACCCTAATAGCAGCGCAAAACCACCATGAAAATTGCAAACATATGCCAGCAAATATTAAATTTAAGGAGAGAACAATGAAACAAAAACCAAAGTGGGAGAAACAACTTCTGAGCGCCGCCAGTGTAATCATTCAAAATGATAATTACAAGGGCCAGAGCGTGTTTCTTCAACTTCCTAGAAAAGTTTCGAGATCACATAAGTAGCAGCTTTACCTCCCTCGCCTGAAAACACCAGACTCCTTTATCCCTACCATGGTAGATGGAAACACACACACACACACACACTTACACATACGTGCGTGTGTTTTTTCCTCTTCAAAATTCCCAAAGCACACCAATTCCATACAAGGTGATAGAAATTAAAAAGAAAAGAAAAAACCCTTGCAATGACACTCAAATCATTACTCCTAATAGTTATCTTCAAACTGAATCAATTACTGTCTATTATCAGTTTCTCACGAACCCAAAAAGACAATCAAAATTTTCACTGTTTTCGATCACACTCTGCTCTTTATTGCTCTTGGAAATAGTCGAAGACAATTACTTTGCATCAGAGTTTATAGCTGGCATAGGTGCAGAGTTGACAATTTGGCACATTGCCAACATCTAATGCATTTGCTAATTAAAGTCTTAACTTACTAAGGTAAATTAGGACTCTAATACATTTTCCAAAACAAAAGGTGACGTTTATATCTAGTGCAGGTAAATTCTCCCATCAGCTAGATCCAAAGAAGAGATTATCGCATTTACTTTTTTTTTTATTAGAATATATTGTTTTTATTAATTACACTAGCTAACTCTGGCTACTTAACTTTCAATGTTAACAAATTACTTTCTGAAAATAAATATGATCAAGCAATGGCAACACCCCCTCATCTTTAAAAGTGTCCTTTCACGGGGGAGGGTGGTCCAGAGGACAAAGATAGGGGGGTACAAAATTTAATGGTCACATCCCGGGAAGAAAAAGGAATAATAAATGGTAAAATGAGAATAATAAATTTTATCTCCAACAGTTTAGCTTTAATTGTAGAGCCTGTTTAAAAGTTTCTTTTGAAAACAAATAATTTTTTTAATGTTTTTAGATTATTTTATTGCTAATATAAAAAATAATTTTTTTTAAAAAAAAATTATTTTAATAAATTTTTAAATACAAAATACTATAAAAAAAATTATTATTATCCCAACACCAAACTGCCTTTTCGATATTATGAAACCATATTTTGTCTTTTACAACTTCGATAGTTTTCATGTTTAAATTAGGTATGGTAATTATTGTCTTACAATAGTCTTTAATTTTTCATGTTGCTTGTCGTATTCATTTTCGAATTAGGTTTGAGAATTTTACTTAATCTTTGATAATTCATAGCTATGTTAGTTTACATTCTAATCTACATTCTGTTTATTTATTGAAAAGTAATTTGTTTTAAAAAATAATTTTTTAAAAAATAAATTATTTTTTGATATTTAATACTATAATGGAAAATAAGTTGGAAAATAACTTATTAATATTTTATTTTTTAAAAATTTATTAAAATAATAAGAAACAAATCTTACAAATTAAAAAGTTGAATAAGAATGAAATTAAAAAAATATATAATTTCATAAATTATCTCAAATAAAATAAATAATAATCAAAATAATAGAGATCAAATCTAAAAACTAAAAAAATTAAAAGATGAAGAAATTAAAATAATAATAATTAACATTTCATAATTATTTCAAATAAAATAAGTAACAATCAAAAGAATGAGGACCAAATTTGATAGATAAAAAATTTTAATTAAAAAATGATAAGGGAAAAGTAAATAACAATTATAAAAATGAGGATCAAAGTTAATATAAAAATTAAATTCTAAGGGATGAAATTGAAAAAAAATAATCAAAACAAAATATATATAGCAATCAAAAGTTTGAGGACCAAATTTGATATAATCAGCAAATAATATGACATTTCTAAATTTTTCACAACTTCCTGAAAATATTTTCCGCCCAAAATAAAAGAAAAACATTTTCCTGGAAACCAAGCCAAATTTTATTTTGACTGGAAAGTATTTTTTATTAATTGGAAAGTGTTTTCGTTGATCAACTTTTCTAATGGCAAACAAACACAGGAAAGTTTGGAAAGTGATTTTCCGAAAACCACTTTCCATGAAACAAACGCAACCCTAAACACTTTTTTTTTCTTTTATGACTAATCTCCTGCATATATAGTGTTTCATGTTTAAAATTAGATTGTTTACCTTCATCAAGCTACGGTCAAAATAATTTTTTTAGGTAAAAAAAAGTGTTAGCTAGCATATTTTTTAATAAAAAATATTTAAAATTATATAGGGATTAACTTGATATGATATAGTAGACTTTATGAGTTTAAAAACAACCTGAACAACCAGTAAAAATATAAAGTGACTAATTAAAACATCAAAGATTATATTTAAAAAAAAAATACTAAAATGACAACATCTTGAATTGACTTGGAACAATCAAGGTTAACATACTGAATTCACGATCTACGTAAGTAGACCATGATAATTCATAGAAACAAATTTGAAACAAATTATGAAACTCAATCCCAATTAATCCAATGTTAGAAGATAAAAATGAGATAAAAAAAAATGACAAAAAATTTGACTCGATTCAACCTAAGTTAACCCACTAAACTCGTAACCCAAGTCATGAGACCATAATAACTCTATAGAAAACAAATAAAAACAAAAGTCCAACCTCTAATTAATCAAATGTTGAAGGATGCAATTGAAAAAAAAATGGATAAAAAAAGTTAACTCGAGTTAACCCGCCAAACTGTGATCCGGGTTATGAGACTGCAATAACCTTATAGAAAAAAAATAAAGCCTAGTTCTCGATCAATTCCATGTTAAATGATTAAATTGAAAAAAAAAATTCTAAAAACAAAAAAAGCTCAAGCTAACCTAGATTAAGCCGTAAAATTCATGACTTGTATTACGAGACTGAAATAACCTATATAATTATTTATTTGAATACAATTGAATAAAAAAGAAGCAAAGAAAAAAAAATGATGGACCTGGTAAACAAGGGGCAAGTGCCTAGGTTTGGGCAACCTAACATGCTTGACCCAAAACGAGAAGGTCTGGCTCGCGTGTTAGGCCTCTTCATTTTTATTTTTATTTTGCATCGTACACCCTTTAATGTTTTTTTCTTAAGAAAGCATTAAAAAAGTGTCACTTGCTGCTCCAGAATCCAACAATTTGAAGGTCATAAAAAAGTACGAGCATAAGTATTTTATATCTAAATATTTATTTTTCAGCCTATTTTTTACCTAAACACACATAAAAAAAACATATAAACTTAAATAAATTCATTCATGGCTTCAAACACACCAAAAATTAGTCAAATTAGTCATGAATTAAATAAATCAACTCAAATTTTAAAACTTATAGAGGTCAGATCTACTTTTCTCAGACAACGTGGAGTTCAAAAAATACCATAGTAAAACTCCTCTCATAGAATGGAACTTGTTTATACCAATATTGACTTTTTATAATTATAATTGATGCCAATAGATGATTTTCTATTTCTACCATTGAAATACGACAAGTCTCAGGATCTAAGAAAATAAGAAAAATAAGGTCTTGGACCAAAAGTGAATTTTCAAAAACTAGAGTGACAAAAAATTTATCAATTGAAAAGTTTGAGGACTAAAATTAACATTTTGTGCTAATTTTAAAAAAGCCATCTAATTTCCTTTTTGTTTTTATTTTAATCCTTATTTTGTTAATCTTGTCATTTTTTAATAAATCAGAAACAATTGACAAACATTTTGGCCACCAAATGATTATTTTTTAGAGAAAAAGATTGATAATTAAAATGAAAAAAAAGAGCCCCAATTCATCATCAATACGGAGAGAAATAATTTTCCCACACCTCTGAGTTTTTTAAATTGTAATTATAATAAAAGTGAAATAACTTTTTTAAAAAGGAAACTCGGAAAAAGTTCAAAGTCGTCTGATTCGAGGACGGTTGGACCAGTAAAAACTCCTAGTCACTTCCAGTTTTTTTACTCACCAGGCAACACATAGTATCTTTTGCTCCCCACCTTCTTTCTTTTTTGTTCTTTTTTTTTTTTCTGTATCAATTTTATGTTGCCCCATGCACGAGTTCTGTCACTTTAGTTTTCAAGACCCCCATATCTCTATATTTGAGAGTCATCCCCAGCTATAAATACAGGAGGCAACCCCAGAGTCCAGGTGCCAAACTCAGTCTTGAAATCGCCGAAATCACATCTCTTCCTTCCGGTCTAGCTTGTTTTTCTTGTTCAATTTCATTTGTAAAGCACCTATCTTTACGAATCCTCCGGTTCCAAAAATATGGAAGAAGCACTTAGAAGGCTCAACGGAGTGCCGAGCCATGTGCCAGAATCCAACTCGTACGAACCCATAATCGCCGACCTCCAGAAGAAGCCCGCGCCTACCACCACAACAAACAAAAGGTCACTGAAAGAAGGCGGTGGCAATAGTGGAAACATGAGGTACCGTGGCGTCCGCAGGAGGCCATGGGGTCGTTATGCAGCCGAGATAAGGGATCCTCAGTCTAAGGAACGGCGTTGGCTCGGGACTTTTGACACTGCTGAGGAGGCTGCTTGTGCCTATGACTATGCAGCTCGAGTAATGCGAGGTATCAAGGCTCGTACTAATTTTGTGTACCCTGAGACTTATTCTGCAACAACTGACTCTCATAATCTGCTCCCTCCATTTACTTTTTCAAAATCATCTCATCATCAGCCCTCTCGCCAGTATAATACAGTGCCCTCTTCAAATTGGTCTTCTCTCGGTCACTCTCATGTGGGTGACTTCTCTGCTGGTGGGTCTGCTCCACAGAGGAGTACTAGTGGCAGTTCCGCTAACACTTCTACTCTGAACATGCTTTTTCTTCGTGATTTCGTAAACTCCTCTTCAGGTTCGTCGTCTCAAAATCATTCTCAGCCTTTATATGATCACTTTCCCTGCATCAATGGGTCCTCCTATTCTGCTCCTAGTACTTTCGCAGGTGGTTCCTTGGGGAACCCTTCTAGTAACACCAGTAGTGCTAGTCCATATAATTTCTCTGGAACTTTGGCAGACTCAACTGTCACTAGTCTACCCCACATGGAGTTTAATCAGAATTATACTCCTGGAGTCCTGAATAGTCCCAACTCAAAAGCTGAAGAGTTGGAATTCTTTCCACAAGAACCATCTGGCTCTGGTTTGTTGCAAGAAATTATTCAAGGGTTTTTGCCTAAGCACTCCACTGAAAAGATTGACTTTTCAAAAAGCTATGGAGAGTTAATGGTTGCACCATCAGCTGAAATAATATCTGGTGGTCAGTCGCTAGATGGATTGAGAAGGAGCACGAAGTACTTCGCTAAAAATGAGCACCATGGTGCTTATCTTGATCATGAAGGAATAAAGTCATCAGGGCAGCCTGAGGGCTGTTACCGTACTGGGGTTAGTTGTCATGACCAAGTATCATATGATAATGAGATGTCACTAAATCTTCCAGTGGGTCAGGACTCCTTTTTGGAAGACATTTTTCAGTACCCAGATCTTATGAGTGCCTTCGCAGCTAGGTTCAAGAATGCTTGAGGTCTTCTCCTGGTGCAACGTCTACATGCTGTTATGCAAGTTAAAGATGTCTAGCGAGCTGCCTGTCGCCTGTTTTATTGACGACAAAATTTTTACTTAATTAACGCTTAATTCGTTGTTATCCTCTTAACAGATCTTTAAGGTAGCCGATTATGTTCAAGTTAATTTCTTGTTTTGCTTTCATTTAGCTCCCTTCTCTATATCACATCTCCATATGATCTCTTCGTTTACTTTGGAACTGAAAAGGTTGTGTTGTGTTTGAGTAATTACAAGTGCCGGTACATTTTCCTTTTTGTTTCTTTCCAGAGAAATATCAAAGTAAACCCTAAACGAGGGAGCTGAAAATCATTCTGCGGTGTTACCAGGTATAATAAACTAGCTACTACGTACCTGGGAAAAGGATAAAAAGATCGGCGGCACCTTTCATTTTCCAATGGTGGTCTCTGTGCCTGTCCGAGTTTCTTTTTTCAATTTCAAGTTTTTACAGTAATACAAGATAAAAGGTATATATGAACAACAACAATTATATATGAATAATAAAAAATAAATCTAAAATATCCTCAACTATAACGTACCAAGTATCAAACAAATTCTTAGGACAACGTCGCCCATAATAATTAGGATATCCTTGGATCCAAGGAAAAGAACAAAAGACGGCAAAATTAAAAGCAAGAGAAATTGAAAGAAAGAAAGCCCAGCTGCTTGAGAGAAGGTAGCCACCCAACAAACCAAACTAAACTAAACCGGGTTTGGTCAGTGTTATTGTCAGTGTCTCCTTTTCTAATTCGCAGGTGTAGCAGAGTGATCAAATTAGACTTCTTATTTTCAGTTGTGAATCCAAAACGAGCACAAAAGCAAACAAAAAGCACTCCTTTTAGTTCTTCCTTAGTCATTTTGAACGGGTCGGATATTTTTGTAGGATTTCAAGTTAATTTTTAAGGTAATAGAAAATATAATAATAATAAGAATGCATTTCACTATTTTTTTAATTGAAAAACATAAAGATACTAAATAAAATAAAACATAAAGATACTAAATGAAATAAATTTTAAAATGTATGAATGGATAAAATGAGAAAGAGTTGTTAATACCAATCAAATTCTAAAATAAAAAAAATTATTTTTATAAAAGTAAAAGATAAATACATGATATTTAACCCTAATTTTTTTTTATTGTAAATGATTTCTTTTTATCCTAAAGGTCACATTTTCTTGTCAAGAGCATGTGATTTTTATTTTTATAAATGCATCATGAAAATAAAGTTTATTTATATAAAATATAAATGAAAAAAATATAGATAAATTAAAATAATCTCTTCAAAACATTAAATACACAATAATAATAAAAAACAATTGTTATTTAAAAATATAAAATAAACAATCTAAAAAGTGAGAGAGAGAAGAGGTATTTGTTTAAATATAAATAAAAAAATTAATTCAAACAAAAAAAACATAAAAAAAGTATGAACTAAGCGGAAAAAAAAACTAAAGAAAATAAAAAGAGGCCAAGCACTTGCTTGGGTGCTTAATTTTTTATATTTGAAAATGTAGTAGCATGTCATCAAACCTAATTTTTTTTTTTTAAAAAAAGGAAGGCTATTCATCCATGGTGGTAGAAGATTTATTTGCTTTTTTTATTTTTTGACCACTAAAGAGGTGATTCAAAATAAAATAGTGTTTTTCTTTAAAATTTATAATTTGAAAAGTAAGAGGATCAAAGTGAATTTTTTAACCTAGTTTAAAACGACCACTCCTTTTTTTTTCTTCACTTTGCTCCTCTATCTTTAAATTGTGTTGTTCCTCAACAAATTTGCTTTAATTAGGGCTTATAAGGGTGTGATTTGAAAAAACACATCAGGGATGATAAAAATAAATAAATTACTATAGCAATCCATGTGATTATGTTTATATAAATAGTGGCAAGGTGAATATTATTTTCACCATTGATCTTTAAGTTTCTTCTAACTAGCCAGTGGCTCGTTGGCTACTCTCGTGTTTTTTTATATAATATTATTTAACCCAACTAAGCTCGTTGACCTAGCAACTTGCTTGACCAAATTAAAATTTCTTTTAACCTTTCTAAACAAAAAAATTTAAAAAATATTAATTTAATGTTTTTTTCATAAAATAAAAATACAAGAATAACAACATATTAGATTAATCAGGGTTAAACACGGTTAATTCACCTAATTCGTGACCTCTATCGTGTTTTTGACTGGGTTTAATAACCTTGTATTTTGGAATCCATTTCTTATTTAATCCAATTATTATAAAAGTAGATATTTGCACAAAAAAAAATGAAAACAAAATTATCGAGGAGAAATGTATTTTTTCAACGTATAGTCCATTTCATTATCAATGCATGTCTTGATTATTTGAATGATATTATTTTTTCTTATTGTAAGCATTATTTTTTAAATAAAAACCTATCATAATATCAAAAGTAAAATTTTAAAAACAATTAAGACAATATCTCAATATTTTGCATGTGATTAATGGGGGAAAAGCGATGAAATAGTGTAAAAAATGCATCAAGACTTGTTTTAAAAATTAATTTTATCATCTCTAAATATTAATGAGGAATCATTAAATTCTTATTTTTACATATTAGTTACATAGTAATTGAAAGGAACTCCAATATAAATCTATAATATTATTTAAAAATCATGTCAAACTATTTTTTTTTTCATAGTGCATTTCAATGAGAAAAACTAATTTTTGAAAAAAAGACATAGGAAGGGGCTAGATGTATCTACATGCCTAACTCAATAGAAAGAAATGTCAGTATGGGCTTGCAAAGCCAAACCTGATTGCATTTTCCTTTATTTTTTTAAGAGAGATTGACATGTTATCCGTCTTTTATTTGAAAAAATAAAATAAATGATTCGCCATCTTGCATCTCAGATTTCAACCACCAGAGAGGTGATTGGAAAACCATGCTAGAGTTTTTGGATCTCAAAAAACTATTTTAGCATATTCTTTTGAAAACATGTAATAAACACTTTTAGTACCTTAATAAACTAATTCATCAACTTAAAACACCTTTAAGTCGGATAGAAACACAATATTAAATTAAAATAAACCCTGAAACTCGATCTTTTTTTTCTTGCAATATAAAAGTTCAGAAATATCTCAATGACACTCATTTCTTAAAGTGAACCAAGCTTGACTTGTCTGTTCATGAAATTTGGGTAACCGAATGTTTTCTTTCCTTTTCATTAATTTTCAATGACTTTTTCTTCTCTCTCAAACTTAAGGATTGAAATTTGAACAAAGTGAATTTTTGACTAAAACAGTACTAAAAAAATCCTAAAGGATATTTTTTTTTAAAATAAAAGCATTGGATGAACAATACTTGAAAAGGAAAAAAAAAAAAACACCTCTTTTCCTTACCATCAATCTTGGTCTTGAAAAATTTATTTTTTTAAAGGCAACAAAAATTAGTTTTTTCATGAAAAATTAAGCTTCAATCCAATATTGAAAAGTTTTTTTAATATCATGATAATCTAATAGAAATCAATTTAAAATAAAATATGAAATTTAATTCCAACCCAATACAATGTAAAAAAGATGGAATTGAAGAAAAAACAATAACCAAAGCAAGAAAAAAAATTAAAGAAAGAAAAATAATTTTAAAATTTTAAAAACTTGATTTCTATGTTAAGGATTCGTGTGTTGAATCACATGTTTTTCTATAACAGAAAAAAAGACAATTTTTACAAGGGTTTGACAAATCTAGGTAACCGTCACATATATATTTACCAAATTAAATATTTAATATCCCAAACAATGAAACAAATACATCAAAATGTCCAAAAAATAAATATACAAAGAATAAAATGATCGTTTAAATATATAAAAAATAAAATTGTCATTTATGTGAAATGATCCAAAAACAATACATATATAAAATCAATGACTTGGATAGAATGACCCGATGAAAAAATAACTTTATATTTTCCTCTATCTCCTGAAATGAAAATCACCAAATACATTCCTTTTTCAGAGGATTATCTAATTAATTTTTCAAATGCTTTGATATACATTTGCACTCGGTTACGTCGTTTGGGAATCCTCAAAATTAAAGGCAAAAGATAATATATATGAAAAATTAAAGTCATCTTCTAATAATTAAAGAAAACTAAAAGTTTTAAAATATATACTGGTTTCATAGATTCAAGTAAAGAGTTTGTTATATTTAATAGAAGAATAACATTATCCTTACAACATCTTTTCAGAAATATTACTTTTATTATATGTTTTTTTTTTCTAAATTTATCATTGTGATTTACCATTAACTATCCTGATTATTTTTAGCTTAATTGTTTCATGGAAAATTTGATATTTATTCCTAAATATAAAAAACTTGTTATTTGGTTATTCGCTAAAAAAAAATATATATCATGAAAAATTAAAAGTTGTCACCTAGTAATTAAAGGAAATTAGATATTTTAAAATGTGTATCGGTTCCAAAGATTCAAGTAAAGAGTTTGTTATATTTAAAATAAGAATAACATTATACTTATAACATCATTTCTTATAAAAGGTTATTTTTATTATATGTTTTTTTTCTAAATTTATCATTGTGATTTGTCATTAACTATCCCGATTATTTTTAGTTTATTTTCAATTTTTATTTATAATTGTTACATGGAAAATTTGATATTTATCCCTAAATATAAAAAACTTGTCGATTTAGTTATTTGCAAGTCAATACCTTTTAAAAAGAAACTTGTCATTTGGTTATTCACTAAAAATTTGACATTTAACCCCTAAAAAATAAGATTTATTTTCGTTAGATTTTGACATTGGTTCTATAAAAAGAGGACTTATTGTTTAAACCACCTCTAAAATGGACATTAGATCCATTGGGATGGTAAAAATAAATTTGGGTTTTGACCCATTTAAAGTAATTAATTTTCTAAAATAAACCAAAAGTAATTACTTTTATTTAATGGGCTTCGATAGGATCACACTACCTCCCAAAAATCCACTTAAAAAAAATAATTTTTATTTATTAATTTTCCCCCCTGTTATTATATTATTTTTTATTCATTGTTTTTTTACACAAAACTCGGATTTTAAAAATGTAAGAAATATCAACATACACAAAATCTAAACACATAAATAATAACAAATATTTTGTTTTGGGATTTAACATTAACCTTCGGGGGTGGAAAAACACCAAAAATTGCTGGAAAATAATGTGATCCACGTGACGCGCGTGTAATACATGCATTGACCAATTATTTTTGCTCGGATGGCATAAGTGTACAACTCATGCATCCTTTCAATAAACCTGCCAAAAACCTACAGAAACAGAATCAATTAGCAGCCCAAATTCTTCCAATTTCACATAGACATCCCTTCCTTGCTGACGTTATGAGTGAAACCGAGAGAGAGAGAGGTATTATTGTGGCAGGCTTAGTCCGATTGAAAAGAACATTGGGTATTTAGATTGTGGTGAAATCGATGGTGATCTTGGTGAGAGAACGAGCTAGCTTTGGGCGGTTATTGATGACGGGGATCAGAGCGAGACTACCGTAGGTGGAGACTGATGTAGGTATGATAGATTTTGGGTCTATTGTGGTTCAAGTTGAATTGAGAGGCAAAGGTTGCCGAATTTTGGTTGTTGATGACAGGTTAATGATCTGTGAAGGGGTAAAAGGAAGCGGATGACGTTTGATCCAGAAAAGCTGTCACGGTGGCTTATCGCTTAGCTGTTAACAGTGATGGTGGTCTGGGTGTGGCCGCACTAAATAGAAGGGAAGATGAAGACGTGGTGGTGGACAGTGTCTTTAAGTTGTTAATGGTTTCATGGTTGCTGGTAGAGGCTATGATGATCAAACACTAGAAAAATTTCCAGTATTCTTGATGGTAGTGGTGATTGGAGGAGGCCGGTGTTCTGTTTCTCTGTTCTTCCCTTCAATGTCGTTCTTCTTGGTCAATGAGAGGCCCCTCGTGGTTTGTCTTCCCCCCTCTGTTTTGTGAATTTCCTTGCTTTTTTATGGAGAGAAAAGGCAAAAGTATTTATTGATGAATGGTTCAGAGGCTTGATTTCTGGAGATTGGATTGAAAAATAATTTGGGATGTGATTGAGGAATTTTGAGATTGAAGCTGGAATCTTGGCTGGATGTCTAGGATTTGAGAAGCTAAGAATGAGAGATTCCGATTCTAGGCTTAATTGCTTGATTCAATTGGACTTAATTGAATTAACTAGACAAAAATCAAGGAACCCCTTGGACTAAATTGAATCAAATGGATTGAATTGGACTAATTTGAAAAGAACAATGTAAGAGAAATATTGAATCCTGGAATATTTTTCTCCTTTTTATTACAGACCTTGGATTTTGAATTTTTTTATTTTGATCAATTTTCACCATTTCTCTTAATTTATTTCAATTTCACCCTTAACTGAATTACAACATGACCTTTCATTTTTCTATTTCTTTCATTTCAGTCTTTGTTCTTTAATTCTTTATTTTTAAGCCAAATTAACTTTCAAGTTCCTTTTCATTTTCAATTAATCCTTTAATCAAATTAATCTCTTAATTGATTTTCTGATTTGGCTATTTATTTCAAAGTTATCATTGAACTTCCAATTCGTTTTAATCTTAGTTAAAATAAATCAATTTAAGCTACTTCTTCAATTAAACCCTCCATTATGATCTCAAAATTCTCAAAGTTTATTTTTCCATATGATACTCAATTGTCGTTCCAATTTCAACCCTATATATTTTTTTTATCTTCTAGATTTTTTTTTGTATTTTTTATTATTTTCAAGATTTATTTTTAAACATGCAAAAATAAAATAACAACATGATTAAAATTTAATGAAAAGATATTTTTTTTGAATTTTCTATATTTTTTTTCAAAATATACAAAAATAGAGGTAAAAAATTAGGTTATGACATACATTGTGCATTCCTATACTATAAACCCCGACTTGAAAATTTAAACCTATGAATTTAAAAATAAATCTTAAAATTTAAGGATATGGAATATAAATGAAATTTAATTAAGGTGTGAAAATTCAAATATATATTGTGAGGAAACGTGGATGAATGATAATGAAAATTGATAAATAAAAATACTCGTGATTAGAGATTTATTTGAACTAAATTATAAATAAAGGAGAGAGTGGTCTTATTGTAAAGAAAAGAAAAACAACCCCTCTCCTTTTTATGCCTAATGTTTAAAAATGGAAAGACTTAGTTGGCAAGATGGTCAATGATTTGTTGGATTTTTTTTTGTTTTGGTAGGAGGTTCACGTGGAGTTGAGCTGAACCTCTGGGTAGCACGTAGTTCAAGGGCTTTAGGTTAGAGTCGAACCTCTTGAAATTTTGTTATTTATATATAAATTATTAGGCCCTGTTTGAGAACGTGCGGTGCAAACCGTTTCTCTTAAATTTTAAAATTTTGTTTTGTTAAAATTAATTTTTTTTTTATGTTTTCAGATAGTTTTGATGTGCTGATGTCAAAAATAATTTTTCAAAAATAAAAAAACATTATTTTAATGTATTTTTAAATGAAAAACATTTTGAACCGCAACCGCAACCACAATTCCAAATAGACCCATAGTTTCAAAACAATGAAAGTAAATATCAAAAGATTAAATTTGTCTTCGAGGTGAGATAAGAAGTATACATATTTCTTAAATGTATTTGTATTTTACATGTATTTTGTATAGATATTGATAGCGATTGGATCACCATATCTTTATTTCCTCATATAAGTAGTCTATGAAATGAAGAGTTTTAGTATGTATAAATTAGTAATGTTGTAATTAATTAATATAATTCTCTAAGTAAAATGATTCTTAAAACACCCTTTTGATTTTCTTTTAATATTTGGCTAGGTAATGCTAAAATACCATATGAATTATATGGAATGCTTATCATAAAAATAATAGGATAAAGTATATGTTTTGATGGGAGGTGAGCTTGAGGCCACTGTGAATGATTTGAAAGGAATGTATTATGTTTGTTCTTCAGAATTTAATATATAAATAATTTTAGGTAATGTCCCGTATATGAAAAATACTTCTAAAATTTTATTAATAATAGAATAAATTATTGTAATTGTAGAATTCTCACATGATTATAAGCTCGCCTAGTAAACTAACAAGGATATAATTATATTCTAATATATACATGAGAATGGTAGGTAAAAAAAAATAATAGATGTTATTTCCACTAATATAAATCAATGCTTTGTCTTAAATGAAAATAAAATGAAGGGTTGTTACATCTAAAGAATCACATAATTTTTACAAGGGTTTGACAAACCCCATAGTCGCTACTTATATACCAAATGGTTTTTGTTAAAAAAAAATATATGACATAAAATCTTTACTAGATGATTTAGTATCCCAAATAATGAAACAAATATATCAAATGTCCAATAAATAAATATATTAGAAATAAACTCATCATTTGAATATATGTAAAAATAAATTTATCAATGGACCGAAAATAGTATATATAAAAAATCCATTACTTAAGTAGAATGACAAGCAAAGACAAAGAAAAACTCTATAGTTTTCTCTACACTTTTACTATTGAAATTACAAATAGATTCTTAATTTAAAATTTTAAAAGGTTTGATATGCAATCACAATATTTTTCTTAACATATATGTTGTGAAAAAACTGTTGTGCACTTGAACTTCTTGTGATTTCAAAGGACATTTGCAAAAGGTTTTTATGAAATTAGAATTAAAATCTCACTTAGTGGAACTAAAGAATATTTATTGAGGAAAACAATTGTTCAAAATATTTTATGCTGAATAGTGACTGAATATATAGTCAACTAACATTATCTGACAAAGAAAATAAGAAAGTTTTGAAATAAAATTTAAAGTAAGAATTTATTATGAAGATGGAGACGTTAAAAAACTTGAAATTGAATTTGGGCTTTCCACGATCTTTTGATGCTTAAATTAATAAATGTAAAAGGGGTGCAATGTGTGTATGAAGTAGAAAAAATGATGTACGGTGTCATTATTTTTTGTGTCATACTTGTTATTAGTTGGAAAGGGTTGCTTTGAAAGTGAGATAGGTTGGAGGAGACAATTATTAATGTAAGAGGGTGTCCATTGTAGACCATAAGAGTAGGCGTAAAGTTAGGTTAAGCATGCCAAGGATGACCATTTTAGACAAAGATAAGAACTTTACATTATGATGTGTGCATGAGAAAGATAGTTATTGATGAGAGAGTAGGCATCTTCTAAGAAGAGGGTGAGAAAGGGTGGGGGAGATAGTCATTGTTGTATAAGGATGGCCTTTGTAGGCGTTGTACTAACAAAGAAGATAGGTTGAGGTATTTTTGCATTATGGTACGTGTGTGGTTGGGTAGCAATCTAAGTCATTTGCGGCTTGGTAAAGGTTATGGAGAGGACTGGATTGAGCCAAGAAAGAGAGAGTTAAATTGAGAGATGAGAGGGATAGGTTGGGCTGCCAACCTTTTAAGGTTAGGTTAGGTTTGAGCCAACCTTGGTTGGGTCTGCTGCTAGCCAACCTTGATTGAGCTTGCTATTAGCTAGGCTCGATTGGGGCCAAAAGATTGGTTTGCTACTAGCTGGACTTAGATAAAATTTTAAAAGCGCTTTTACACCACAAAAAACAAATAGTATGTGTTCAAATAATAAGTAGTCGACTTAAGTTTGAGATTACCATTGTACAAAAAGTTATTATACAAAAAACTAAAAGAGATTATATTATCATTGCAGCCTATTGAATAAAATACTAAGGATTCATATGGTGTTTCTCTTTTCTTTTCTTTTTCTTTTTTTTTTCATTGCGGTCATCAAATATATTTGTTTTCAATTTGATAAGTTTATATTATATTATTTTGGATTGAAATTTATTATTTATTTTGGTTGGCTTGGTATTAGAAAAAACAAAACAAACTCCATATTGATGTTTGATTTGACAAAATTAAATTGAATTAAAACAATTGAAGTTATGAGGACTAAATTTGAACACTAGACAAGCATTGAGCCTTTTTTTCTAGCAAATATCAGGAACTGAATTACATGATCAAAAGAGAGATTCAACCTTTTTCCTTTTTTGGTCCCTTATTTTCTTTTCAATTTGATTCTTTCACTTTGAGTTTTTCTCTTTTAAATTGGACTCGATTTTTTTTGCTGCCTAAATATGGAGATCTCGCATAGTTGATGAAAAATTTCACATATGTTTGATGCTCAATTTTGCAAAATAAATTATGATTTCATTGATCTAGAACAACTAGGGCTTGAAAGATTAGATTTGGCAGGAAAAACATAAATTCCAAGGACTTCAAAAGATAGGCAGAGAAACTTGGCTAGCACGCATGAGAAGAGGCTGTCATGCTTTAGCGATGCGTGTAACCTATTCTAGTGTTGTTGCGCCGCCTTACACAATTATGCTAGAATGACTTGGCAAGCTCTATCTGATGGTGCCTGTGTGTCAATGGTGAAGTGACAACGAGTCTTTAATGATCTTTTCTTTCTTCTTCTCCCTCATTTCTCTCTCTTTTATTTGGAATTCATATTGGTCTACTAAAGTTGAAAGATGTCCTATCATTTTGTTTTTGTATCAAACTCGATCTTTAGACTTTTGATTGTTATTTGTGTTGTTTTGAATCCTTTTTTGAATTTTATTTATTTATTCCATCCATTAGCATTTGGTTTCATCTATCCTTTTTTGACTAAATTATTTTTTTAATTTCATCCCTATACATTTGGTTTTATTTTATTTTTATATCAAATTTGATTCTTATTATTTTGATTATTATTTATCTTGTTTTGGATAATTTTTTATTGATTTTTTTAATTTCATCCCTTAGCATTTAGTTTATGAAGAATTTGGCTTTGTGACTTTTTTTCATTGGCCTTCTATGGGGTAATCTTGGCCCCAAGACCTAAGTCACAAGTTTGGAAGATTAGCTCAGGTGGTCTTTTTTTAATTTTTTCTTATAATTGATTTGTTTTTTCAATTTTATTATTTAAAATTGGATTGGTTTGAGATTGAATTTTTTTAATTTTTTTTTCTATAGAGTTATCTTAATCTCATATCATTCGTTACGGGTTTGGCGAGTTAACCTTAGCTGGTCTAGATCTTTATTTTTGTTGTTTTTCTAAATTGATTTTTTTTAATTTTCCCTTCAATATTGGGTTAATTTGAGAACTGATCTTGGTAGTTTTATACAATTTACTTCATATGAATATGTACTGGTCTCACGATTAGATTATAGATTTGACTTATTAACTCGAGTTAACTCAAGTTGCTTTTTTTTGCTTTTTAAGTTTAGTTTTTTTAATTTCATCTTTCAACATTTAATTTTCTTATAGTTTTCAAGTTGTTTTTTAATGCTTTTTAAGTTTAGTTTTTTTGCTTTTTAAGTTTAGTTTAGTTTTTTCTTATAATTGTCTTTCACATTATTATTAGTTGTCCAAGTTGTCTGGTTTAATAACTCTACTTGAGAATTTCCCATAATCTTCATACTTCTTTGTTACATTTCAAAATAATTTGATTTGATCCTCAGGAAAGTACAAGTCAACGGACTAGTTTTCTATTATGTGCCATTCTTTAAAAACTTTTTAGCATGAACTTTATGTATCTCACATACCTCAAATATACTTATGACGGCACTTGTATTTACAAAATAAAATTTATTCTTAAAGAACCATAAATCAACTATTAAATTTAGAATTTACCAATATGTTAATAAATTGTGTTTGAGCTAGTGATTTATATAAAATAAAGGATGTTGATGTAATTGGATGAATTGTGTTTATATAATTATTAGAGGACTTTGCAACATAAATGGTGGAGTAGCTTAGTTATATGCATGCTAGGGGTATGCAAAAAAACAGAAAAATCGAGAAAACCGAAAAAAATAACCGAAAAAATCGAACCGTAAAAAAAAACCGATTAAACCCATTAGAATCTTTTTTAAAATTTTTGGTTCGGTTCAGTTTCGGTTTAATAAGTCTAAAAAAAAATACTATAAAAGCTCTTTATAATTTTTAACCCTAGCATCTCCTTACTCCCCTTACGCGCCGCCCCAGCCCTCACAAATCTCAAAACTCTCATATCTCAATCTCTCACACTCAGCCTGATAAAAAACAATTTTCCCGTCACTGTACAAAACTTCATGGCCAGATCTGATAGTCTAACAAGTTTTCAATCTTCATCTTGCAGATTGGTAGATCTTCAACCGAGCTTGGAGAAGTGTTGGGCTCCTCCTAGATAAGCCTTTGTTAATTATGGACCAATCTCTTAACGTTCATCTTTTCTCTAAAAACAGTTCAATCAGATGCTCTAATATTTGCATATTTGCAAGTTGCTGCGCTGCTGCTTCTTCTTTTACTTTTGGTGCCAAATATTATTTGCTTTTAAAACTCTATTTTTGTTGTTAATGAGAGTGACAAGACATTAAGCATTCTAAACCATTCTACAGAAGATTATGCAATCTTTGTAATGAAATATCACATGACATTAAGCCCAAAACACAATACAGGTTTTTGTCGATTTTTTTTTAAAAATAACTAAATTTAACCAAAACCAGTTGGTTTAAACTGGTTTTAGTTGTTTTTTTTAATAAAAAAAATCAGTTTGATTATTTTTTATTGGTAAAAATCAAACCAAATAGAAAATAATCACCCTTAATGCATGCTTTTTAATAATTAGCATTTATATTATTCAGAAATGATGTAATATAAATATTAGCTTAGTGACGAATAGGAATGGTTTTGTGTAGGGTAAAATCATTGGGATTTGATTTTTTTTTTTTTATAAAAAAAATTATTCATTTTCCCTTTCTTCTTTCTTACACCTAACATTCGGTCCATCAATGTACATTATTTTTTAAAAAAATTGTGTCCCATCAATGTACATTTTTTTTAAAAAAAATTATGTCTAATTTAAATTTTGATTTGAAATCTACGAGCCCCAGCCGTGACAGAGAATCTCCAGACACGATTTCATAAGATTACCGTGGTGGTTTGACTTTCAAGGCACGGCTGATGGGTGGTGGTTTCGATGGACAATTGCAATTATGTTAGAGTTGTTACGGAAATAATTACGGTTCCGTACGAACACGGTCTGTAATTCAGGGATGGTTATTCTACTCTCTGTGACCCGTGAAAACGAGCATTGATTAAAAAAAAAGAAAAACTTTCATTTGAATTTAGTTTTTTTTTTTTTTTATTTGAACTTTGGGGTTTGGTAAAGTGACGGTGTACTTTTAAATAAAAAATAGTTTTTAATTAAAAATATATTTAAATATTATTATTTTTTTATATTAATATATTAAAATTATTAAAAATATATTTAAAAACATTAATTTAATGTTTTTTAGATGAAAAACAATTTTAAAAACAAAAATAATCACATTTTCAAACAAGCATATAATTTAATTATAACGTAATTGTTTAGATGAAATCTTAATATTATTATTATTATTATTATTAAGTGGTAGCTCTTAAACAAATGTGACGACACGAACAATTAGTAAGATTCAAACTGAGCCACGTAGAATTTTTTGAGAAGTAATGGGTAACAAAATCTACGAGACACTTACAGTCTTAAATTTCTTCATCTTAATTTGAAGCCCCAGAGAAGAATAAAAGAGAAGTAAAGTAATAATAATAATAATAATAATAAAAACACTGAACGCTAATCGAAATTAATATTTCTTGAAAACATCAAGAGAATATACTCATCGAAATTAATGTTGTAGTTATGTGCCGCGACTGTGTTCTTCCATCCATCCCATGCTCCAAGCAGTTTCTCCCGACATGGTAGCGTACAGATGTTGGAAGACTCAGCTTTCATTAAAATCCATCACTGCTGCAACCATCATAACTCCCCACTCGTACAGGAGGAGCATATCCCGATCAATTCCCCCTCGCCAGAATATCAAGATACGCCGACACCTCACATCCATATCCCTGGTGGGTCCTTCTTCTTCTGTTCTAGTTATGACCCTAATGTCATCTGTGATGGATCCCAGTTCTCACGTTTCTCAAAGAGGATTGAGGCTTCCCTTTCACAGGCAGGACGGTGACAAAATGGCGACAAGGATCTCGTTGCTTGCCCAAAAGCATTAAGTTACGACAAGACTACTTTGACATGGTTATACCCAACAACCCTAAAGGATAGTCTCTCAGATCTAATATTCAGAGTTTGCTTGCTAGGAAATGGATCCACAAGTTTCATTGTGAGTAATTGCATGAAAAATGAATCCAGAATCCAATTTCTACTTTTAAAAAAGGTAGTTTTATCTTGGTAAATTATACATCCAGCAGTGCCCTAGCTGGAGACCCTTGGATGAAATTCTTGGTCACCTCGATTTGAAAAGAAATAATGACATGTGAATATGTGATATATTTGTATTTAATATTTTTTTTATTTGAGCATTTATATTAAAAAAAATATGATTAATCGAGTATTTTTATAAACTTATGCTATAAATCAATTAACAATGTAGATCCAGGTGTTGGAAATAATAATAATTTTGTATTTTTCAACATTTTTGTTTTTTCATTGTGAAATTAAAAAAAATAAAACTAATATAAATTATTGACTATGCATACATGTCAATATTAAAACGACTTCTACTCTCTATATAAAAAAATAATCTATTATTTTATATATATATATATATATATATATATATATATATATATATTACAATACAAAAATATATGTCAATACTAGTTCAACTCTATCTCTAATTAAGAAAGATATTAAAACATCAATATAATTCTTAAAAAATAGATTAATGTCGTTTTTTTTCATCATATGCCCATTTATAAATCACATAAACCTTAAAATAATATAAATCAAGCGTTTTAAATCACTCCTAATCTATACAATACCTCATTGACATTTTTATTTTAACTATTAAAACTTAATGCTTAAAATATATTAATAAAAGCAAATAATTAAAATCTAAAAAACAATAAAGAATTATTAAATTATATCCTCAACACACACATGATTAAAAGGGCTTCATGAAGAGTAGATTGATCAATATATAAGAGAGATATATCATGGGAAGAGAGAATTGGGGATGATAATTTCGAGGGATTGAAAATGAAAATACAAAAAAAGAAGATAAATAATGAAATATTAGGGAATGCCAACGATCAAATTGAAAGAGAATCCATGGGTGAGAAATTAATGCATAAAACATATATAGTTTAATTTACACGCACACATGGTCGGTTGCACGCACCCACTCATACACATATATGCATGAGATCTTTTATTTTTATTAATTAATTATGCCTCATCTTCTACTTTTTTAAATACAGAGATTTATAAAATTTATGTTATTCTTTTTCACAAATAACAATATTACATCAAAATTTGATAAATTTTTAAATTGGACATTTGTTTTTTTTTTATAAGGGATCCTTGTTTGTTTTCCTTAGATTATCTTTAACTCATTTAGAAGAAATGATTTGTATCTTTTGATAAATAAATTAAAAAATTAGATTTCTTAGTCAAAAGACAGAATACAATTTTAATTTGTGTCTATATCTTTAACATTTATTTTATATATAATAAAAAGGAATTAAATAAGATTTAAAAAATATAAAAAATATAATACTAATGTAATCATGCTAAGATTTAGTGGAGTCTTAAATAAAATCTTTATTCATATTTATACCTTATATATTTACATACATGTATAGATGTGGTTTTTATTCAAATTCTATTTGTAAATATTATTTTTTTTTTATTATTTTGATGATTAATTTTAATGTTTTTATAAAAATTTTATTGATACGCTTGTAAGCACAAATTATTCACCAAAACATTTTGTGTGATTAATTAAAAAATCTTGAATTATTATTATTTAATGATTATTTAGGTGCGTTGTTTTTTTTTTTTAAAGAAGCTCTTGTTTTAATGTGCTCTTGTTTTTGCTTACAGAAAAAGACATGAAATTTTCTTAATATTGTTAATTTTTAACTATACTTATATAAAGTTACACAAAAACTTTAACAATTACTTTTGGGAGTTAACTCTGTATTTTTTAATTATGAACCACTGAATCCATTCATAAATAAAACAGTAAAAAAATTAAATATACAGTTTAATAATGCACCTGTGAGGGATGTGCTAAGAAAACTAGTGTGTGCCTATATATATATGACAGGAAAACCAAGGGGGATTAAATAATTAGACCAAAGACAGTACAAGAAGGAGTTGGCAAGATATTGAAAGGTTGGAGGCAGATCTGGTAAAAAGTCTATAAGTTGGGGGACTAATTTGTAGTTATCCTTAAATAATTGCAGGCAGCCTGCTGGTACTCAATAGTTATAATATACCTCTCTCCTCGCTAATTTGTTCTCTGGTATTTGAGGCTCGGCTGAAAGCCTGCTCAAGTTATTCCTCCCTCCTGAAACCTGGTTGATGCGTGCATGCCTACTCCGCGCAGAATCCATCATTCCTTATCTGACACCCGAACCCATCTTCAGTCCTGTCACCTGCATGCGAGTTCTGCTGTTTTAATAACTAAATAGTTGATAAAACAATTGGATAATACTAGTTTCTTTGCCCGTTTTACCTGTAAGTTAAATCAATTTTTTTTTAACTTATTTGAAATTATAATAATACCTTAAATTTTTTAAAAATAAATTATAAATACTAATTTAAAATTATTTGCATGTTTAATGATAAAAAATCTATGTAGACTTCAATTAAAAAAAATGCTCATCTATATTCTTTTGTCATAATTACTTTTATATTAAATATTATAATTTTGTCATAAAGTTAAAAAAACCCTATCCACTACCCTAGTTGCAAAAATTTGGCCAAACCCAATAATCGAACAATGAAATGACTAGGAGTGGAGCTAGAATTATTTATTAGCTAGAATTATTTATTAGAGGGGGCCAAAATTAATATAACAAGACATAATATTTATTTTAATTTATTGTGCATGAGTTGTAAAACAAAACCTGCATAATTTACTACAAACATATAATGACCTTATTATAATGTAAAAGGTTTGGAGCAATACCAAATTGAGTCAATGCAATGAAGTTAATTTCATCTTCATAATGTATCCATCACTTTAATGTTGTTGATCTTTATATTTATCAAATATAAACATACAAAGTATATAAGAAACATTAGCTAAAGCGAAACATTATTGATGTTTGATAAACTTTGAAATAAAGCAAAAAATAATAAAGAATGATTCTTATATATTTATTTTAATTGTGCTTGTCATTCTTTCATAAAATAGAAATCATCGATTATCATATCAATTGTAAATCTTTTAGCAATTTCTTTTTCTATATAGATAATCAAATAATTTATAAGAAAATCATCCTTCATCTGATTGTGAAGTCTTGTTTTAACAATTTTTATCACTGAAAAAGCTCGTTCAGTAGTTGTTCTCGAAACAGGAAGAGTCAAAATAAGTCGAATCAACATGTCAACTAGCGGATAAATTGTTGATTTTTCTGTTTCAACCAATCCTTGACATAAATCAGCAATTGATGACATGTTTTTTTAACTTCGGATGATTGGGTCCATGATTGGATGACATGTTCTAAAATCAAAACATATATCGTGAGAAAAAATTGATAATTTTGACGGCTCTGCTTAAAACAAAACATAAAAAAAAATCTAAGCATAATCAAAATAAACCAATAAAATGTATCTAATTAATTAGAAAAAAATTACCATAACAAGAATTCAAAACACAATCGGTAGAACTAGCAGATTTGAGGAAAAAAAAAGAGCAAATATAGTAGAATTATAAAAAAACCTCATCAAATTATTAACAAACATCTCAAAATAAAACAAAAATAGATTTTAAATTTAAGTTACCTTATTTTATTTGATGAAAGATAAATTAATTGGTTGCTCTGCTTCAATTTTTTTGTAGAAAAATTTTACTCATGATTTGTGTTTTTATTTATATTTTTATCGGCTGTAAAATTTATACTAGGATTACACAAGATAATAATCTTATATTTTTTCTTTTCACATCGGTCAAGAGTAAATAAAAAATCAAAAGTAAAGTTACATTTAATGTTAATAAGGCCACCTTTTTAAAATAAAAAAATATAAAACCTCCAGCTCACACTTAATTACCTAATTCCATTGTGTCCCAGGTGCATTTTCTATCTTTGGTTTTCATTTTGGTGCTTATGATTGAAACCCATTTTTGAAGTTCAATTCTTTCATACAAATCTGTGTTGTAATTGTATTTCACATTGACCCTTTTTCTTTTCATGTATAATGATTGGTTTAGCGGTTCTTAATCTCTCAGCATTTGTGTATTTAAAATGTCTTGGGGGGCCCGGGCCCTGCTTGCCCCTGCCCCTGGAAATGACCAATCTAGTAAAGATAAGAGCTGTAACATTTGATTTAAGCCAATCATCAATGTGAAACTACCCTCTAACACTAAAAAATCATATGGACAACTTGTGCTCTCTTTGCTAGAAAATATGGAGCCAAAACCCAATCTAAACTAAAATCTAGATCTAGTAGCCCTGACCTTTCCACCTCCCACAAGCATCATAAAAAAAGGGGGCAAAAATCAATTAAGACACTACTAGAAATTTGCTAAATAGCAACGGATTTACTGACGGAATATTTATGTCGGTAATTTGAGGTCCAAATTACCGCCGGACACTTTTCTGTCCGTAATTCAGTCGGTAACTACCGACAGAATATTTTCCGTCCGTAATTCTGTCGGTAACTACCGATGAAAACTTTTCATCGGTAGTTACCGACTGAATTACGGACGGAAAAGTTTCTGAATTAAAAAAAAAGGCGGGTCGTTGACGTGGAGATTTTGACGGGTTATTTTTGCAAACGAAATCATCGAAGGATTCAAAAAGACAGCCCGTGCAGTGACGTGACCGATTCGCCGTTTAAATTACCAACGGAATCACCGAGGGATTTGAAATGGTAGATCCGTATGGTGACGTGTCGATTTTTCTGTCATAATCACCGACGTACTCACCGACAGAGTTTCCGTTGGTGAAACCATCGGAAAAAGTTAATATATGTCAGCTTTGCCGACCTTCTCCTCCCCTATTTCTCCTTCTTCTTTCTAATCCCAACTCTCCCCATCTGCAAACAACCAGCCCCCCCACTCCCCAAACAAAAATCTCCCTCATATCAGCACAACAAGTTATATTTCTTGAAGTTTTTGTGGTCATGACAGCATCCGTGTTCTGATTTACCGACGGATTTTATCAATTTTTGTAAGTAATTCTATCTTTTTAAATTTTAACATTTAATGAAATGTCAATTTTATTGTTTTTTTAGTATATGTATTTTGTTAGTAGATGTACATGTTTTATTGTTATTTCTCAAACAAACTTGTAGTATATGAATGTATAATTCTATACCTGTTATGGTTTGTTTTAGATTTTGTAAGATTGTATTTGTTTGTAAATTGTTAAAACTTTATGGAACTACCGAAGTACATGTGCGGTTTTGAAATAATTAATAGCTTGCTTAATGGGTCCGTTTAAAGTTTTATCAATGGTATTGCGGAGTGGTAATTTCCATAAATTTATATATTTTAATTTGTATGGATGTTGATAAATAATAATGAATATTTAATATTTATGAGAAGTTGTGATTGGTTTGTTGGATAATCTTGAGGTAAAGTAATATTTTTGCAAGTTTATTTACCTTAGTTAATTAATACATGATGTCATCATAATTTTATAGAGGTTCGATATAAGTCATGGATGATCGTTCATGGATGTATCGAGATTCACCCCAAGGATTGCGAAGGATGGATTATTGTAACGGGGTTCAGGGTTTTATTAATTTCGCAACATCTATTCCCAGAAATTTTACTAGAGGCGGTATTAGATGTCCATGCAGGAAGTGTCAAAATAAAAAGTATCTGCATCCAGATGTTGTAATGATGCATCTTATACACAAAGGGTCTGTGGAGAATTACCAGTGTTGGTATACACATGGAGAAGTATTTGGTAGTAAGAGGAGAATGGAAGAAACGGTGGTTGGGTCTACTTCTAGTGCTAGCAACGTGCATGAAGCGGCAAATGACAACACTAATCCTTACAGAAATATGGTTATGAATGCAATGAGAATTAATCAAGGTAACGTCAGTCAATGTCCAATCATAGAAGAAGAACCCAATGCAGATGCAACTAGGTTTTTTGATTTGTTGAAAGATTATGACGAACCATTATGGGATGGCTGCATGAACCACAGTAAATTATCGGCCGTAGCACAGGTGTTCACCATCAAGTCAGATCACGGGTTGAGTGAGGCCGGGTATGACAAGATTATTGAATGGGCAAGAAGCATTTTACCTGAAGGGAACAGGCTGAAAGAGAACTTCTATGCTGTGAACTCCATGATGAAACCCCTCAGTTTAGGATACCAGAAAATTGACATGTGCCCTAACTTCTGCATGTTATACTACCTTGAAAATGCTGAAATGACCGAGTGCATGACATGCGGGCATTCCCGTTACAAACCTAGAACTGGCAGGAGAAAGACTCTAGTGGCATATAAAAAACTTAGATACTTCCCGATCACACCTATACTGTAGAGGTTATTCATGTCACCAAGGACTGCTGAGCACCTAACATGGCACTAAGCACATGATGCGGTTGATGGAGTGATGGTGCATCCTTCTGACGGCGAAGCGTGGAAACTCTTTAACAGTATGCATCCTCACTTTTCAGCTGAATCAAGGAAAGTGCATCTTGGGTTGTGAACAGACGGATTCAACCCATTTGGATCATTTGTTGCTCCTTATTCTTGTTGGCCGGTCATACTCACAGCTTATAACTTGCCACCGGGAATGTGTATGAGGCCAGAGTTCATGTTTTTATCTACTGTCATACCCGGTCCAAGCAGCCCGGGGCAGAATATAGATGTTTGTCTTCGACCACTGATTGATGAGTTGGCGTAGTTGTGGTCCTCCGGAGCTCTGACTTATGATATATCAAGGAAAAAAAATTTCCTTATGAGGGCGGCTTTGATGTGGACTATTAATGATTTTCCAGCTTATGGAATGCTTTCTAGTTGGAGCACGCATGGGAAACTCGCATGTCCATACTGCATGGAAAACAACAAGGCATTCACGCTAGCAAATGGAGGTAAAGCTTCTTTTTTTGACTGTCACCGTCGCTTCTTGCCATTTAATCACAGGTACAGAAAGAACAGAAAAGATTTCTTTGTTGGTAGAGTTGAAAAAGATGTTGCATCCCCGCGTCTTTCTGGTTAAGAATTGCATGATGTTGTCTCAAAGTACGGTGACATTGTGTTTGGCCTTGAATCAGGTAAGCAAAAGTTTTCTGGTTTTGGTTTGACCTATAATTGGGTAAAGCGGAGTATCTTTTGGGAGCTTCCTTATTGGAAGACCAATCTGCTTCACCATAACCTTGACGTCATGCACATCGAAAAGAACATGTTTGAGAACATTTTCAACACTGTCATGGATGTGAAGGGGAAGACAAAGGAAAACATCAAGGCTAGATTGGATATAGCTTTATACTGGAACCGAAAAAATATGAAGTTGGTTTATGATGAGTCACGGGTCGCAAAACCAAGAGCAAGCTTTGTGTTAGAGAAAAACGCACAACTGTAGTCTACAAATGGCTTAAGAGTCTGCGTTTTCCGGATGGACATACATCGAACATATCAAGGCTAGTTAATATAGAGGACTGCATATTGTATGGAATGAAGAGTCATGACTGCCACGTGTTTGTGCAAACACTCATCCCATTAGCTTTTCATGATTGTATTTTGTAATACGAAATATTTATTACTTGAAATAATTACTTGAAATGCCACAATCACGAAATAATTACTTGAAATAATTATAGATTATGGATGATATATTTTGTAACACGAAATAATTACTTGAAATGCCACCCTCACCGACGTCCATACCGAAGGAATACGTCCGTCGGCATTTCACAAAGAGAACGAAAATAATTACTTGAAATGACACAATCACCGGCGCCTATACCGACGAATTAAGTCCGTCGGCATTTCACAGAGAGTTCAAAAATAATTACTTGAAATGCCACAATCATCGACGTCCATACCGACGGCTTAAGTCCGTCGGCATTTCACAGAGAGTTCGAAAATAATTACTTGAAATGCCACAATCACCGACGCCTATACCGACGAATTAAGTCCGTCGGCATTTCACAGAGAGTTCAAAAATAATTACTTAAAATGCCACCATCACCGACGCCCATACCGACAGCTATAAGTCTGTCGGTATGTTGTCGGTGGGCCATTAATACCGATAAAATTACCGACGGACTGTGCGAATTCCAAAGGGGTGTGCATTAAATGCATCTCTGACCGCATCATCTTCTCGATGGAATTACCGACGGACCACGAAAAATAAGAAGGGTCATTAAAAATTTTGGTGCGAAATTCAAAAAATAGCGACGGATTTTTGACACTTTACCGACGGAATAAATTAAAATAATAATTAATTTTATATTCGTCGGTGAATCCGTCGGTAAAACTGCCATATAAGTTCCAGCGACCGCCCTTTCAGTTCATTTTTTCTTCTCCTCAGTTTTTCACCTTAAATTTCGATTTTTTCCCTCTCCGTTCTTCAAAGTTTTCACCTGCAATCTCTTGCAAGTTTTCTTGTGAATCTTCATCAGTTTAAAATGTATATGTTTCTTCTATTTCATTTTACTTTAACGGTTTTTTTTTGCTTTTTTTTGCTATGTTTTTTGTTTTGGTGTATTTTTTGTAATGTAGATAAAGTATTGAATTCAACACATTATTAAAGTAAGCATATTTCATTCCTAAAATCTATAGTTTTGTTTTTTGAATTTATTGAATATTTTTTATTGTTGTATTGGCATAATTATTATTAGTTAATTTGTTGAATATTTATTGTTAATGTTGAATTTACCTTAGAATTAGTAATTGAATATGTTGGAATAATTATTAATTTTACTCTATTATTGCATGATTTGTGTTTAATTTTTTGCATTTATTTTGAGTGTTATTCTAGAGTTTTTTTTTTAATTTATTGTTTTGTTGTATTGCCATAATTATTGAATAATTTTTTGAATTGTAATTGTTAATGTTGAATTTACCTTAGTATTAGTAATTGAATATTTTGGAATAATTGTTAATTTTACTCTATTATTGCATGATTTATGTTTAATTTTTTCCATTAATTTTAATTGTTAGTCTACAGTTTTTATTTATTTCTTGAATATATTTTATTGTTGTTTTGGCATAATTATTGAATAATTTGTTGAATTGTAATTCTTAATGTTGAATTTACCTTAGGATTAGTAATTGAATATGTTGGAATAATTAGTATAGATTGGGTCAATTGGTTGTGGCTTTTGTTAAAATGTGCAGGTTTGTGGATTTGGGTAGTATCCGGTATGGGAGGTGCTGTCGAATTTTTTTTAACATTTGAATTTATTTATATAATTATTTGTATAAAATTGTGGAGATGCGTAGAATGAAAACCAGAGCTGGTCGCTCACGTACGGTCGCAGCTAGTTTGTCTAGTAGCGATGATGATATTTCCTTAGGTGCCTCTCAAGAAGAGGCACCTACACCACCTGCGCCGTCAACCGATGCTGCCTCTTCCAGCGCTACTTCACAGTGCAGAGGCAGGGTGCCTTCGCAACGAAATCAATTTACCCCCAAGTACGAGGCATAGTGGAAGGACGACCTTTCAATGTAAGTTTGTTAAAGTTTTATTTAAAAAAAAAAACAAAAATTACAACATAATTTATGAAGTAATCACTATTTAATTTATTTCATTTATTTTCAGGTTCACAAACATTGAGGCCGCCCGAGTAATATCATTGGCGTTTAAATCGTCGATGGAGATTCCATTGTTTCAATGGAGTCAGATATCCAAGCATCCTGAATGGATGCCTCAAATCAATGCATGGTTTGACAGATTTCAGGTTGGTGTTAATTTATAATTTTCAGCTTATTTCTAATAAATTATTAATATAATTGTAAATAAATTATTATTTTTATTTAAACTTGTTTATTTATACACAACACAAATTTTGCTGGGACAGTGAGCATAACACTGTTGTGAGGAGGGTGTGGGAAAATCACGCGGCAACTAGGTAAGATCGAAAACAATACAAGATTTTTTTAGACAAAAATTTATGTTTCGAAATGTAATTTTTAGTTGCGTGAAGTAGGTTGCGTGATTTTGGTATGAAACACAAAAAAGGGCAAAAAAACCCGCGAGGGATAGGGGTTTCCAAGGCTGGAACGATGTTGCGGTTTGGAGGGATTTCAAATCGATATACATCCCGAAAGATATATGGCCGCACTATCTTGAGCACGTGACGTCTGAGCGGTTCACACGACGCTCACAGTCCGGTGCTGGCAACCTGAATCGGCCAATTCATGGCTCGGTGACAACGCACACTGGCGGCTCTGTTCCGTTTGCTGCACATGTGAAACGGATGGTAAGATTAATTTAAATGAAATATATCGTTAAATTAAGTTGTTGTTAATATATCTTTTTTCATTATAGGCCCGGTGGAGCTGTTTGTGGAGACACATTTGCGGAGTCAAGACCGCCAAAAGGGGGCGCAACAGTTCGTTGATAACCGTGCTCAACATTTCGTGGTATGTTTGTTCAACCATTTTATTTTGTAAGTTATTATGTTTATTGAATTGAATATGATGATTATTTTTTATTTTATTTTCATGAGACCTATAATAATCGGTTGAGGGAGAGATACGGGGACGATATTTTGAACCATCCAGAATTCAATCCGGATTTGTGGATGGAGGCTGGATCGTAAGGTGGACCCGATAAAAATTGGGTTTACGGGCTCTCCAACACTACGGCCGACAACTTGCGGTCGACTCGTAGTGTTTCAATTGTTGAGAGCTCCCAATCAATATCGAGCTCCCAATCTAAGGAGTTCGTGGCCTTGCAGCAACACACGGCTCAGCTCACCGACAAATACGACCACCTATCAGCGGAGTACGCACAACTCATAGCGTCTCATGCACAACAAAGAGCGGAGTCTGAACAAATCAAAGTGTCTCAAACACAACAAAAAGCGGAGTATGAACAAAAAAAAACGGCTTATGAACAACAAAAAACAACTTATGAACAGCTTCGCGAAATGGTCATGAACATGGCAACATATAGTGGAACATGTGCGCCTAATCCTTTTTGGTCGTATAACCACTAGCCTCCTCCTCCAGCTCCACCTTTATATTAATTTGTAATAAACATTATTTACCTTTAAAACTTCATTTAATATTTTTTTTGAAACATATTCAGTTTGTAATGAATATTATTTAACTTTGATTTTTTTTCTTTTTGATGTTCAGTATAAATTTTATTTGCATAATTGGTTTGTATTACCATTAATTTATATAGTTTTATATTATATATTCTAAATAATTTTTTAAAAACAAATTTTAAAAAAACTATTACCAAGGGTTTAACCGACGGAATAAATCCGTCGGCATCTGACAGTAGCATTCCCGACGCATTTACAGACGGATATATTCGGTCGGTATTTTAAACACTCACCGACAGCCTTACCGACGGACTTAATCCGTTGACATTTGACAGTAGCTGCAACACTTACCGCGACTTTACAGACAAATATATTCGGTCGGTATTTACCGACAGCCTTACCAACGGTATGTAGCCGTCGGTAAATCACGATATCATCGACGGAATAAAAATCCGTCGGTATATTTCAAGCGGGAATCTTTATTTTTTTGCGCGCAAATTCCGTCTGTAAAACCATCGGCAAATGGTTTTTTTGTTTTTTCGACCAATATAACGACGGAATGGGGAATCACCGACGAAGGGAAAGGCGACGGACATAATCTGTCGGTAAAGATGTCGGTAAATAAATCATCGACGAACTTCTAATCACACACCGATGGAATGTTTCCGTCGGTAAAACTGTGAAATCTTGTAGTGAGAGTCTAAGACACAATTGTTGCAAAAACTTGATCCGCCTAATTTTAAGGCAAGAAATCCCCTCAAAAGTATTCAATTATATTTAAAAAACAAGGCAATTCCACCACTTCATTTGCTTCAAAACCACATACCCATATAGCTAAACTTGAGTTTTTCTTAATTCCATTTCATTTTATATATTCATCCCCTCCTTTCAAGCAGCTTTCATAGTTTTATAAAGGCTCACCGAACCATCTTTTTAAGTGGGATCAAATATTTTAGGATTAAAACCTAAAATTAATGAATTTTTTTTATTCGACATGCTCATGTATCAATACTATATTCTTTTTAATAATTTTAGAAATGTATCTCTCATATCAACATATACTATATGACACAAAAATTGGAGACATATCCACGCTCTCAATATCATGCTAACTTCAAAATTGGTGGTAAAACACACCTGTAGCCTACAAACAACATGAAAATTTAAAATTATTTTTTCAACCATATTAGGGAAATTTATTTCCCACTCCTATTCTAGGGAAAAACTCTAAATTTATGCCATGTCGGCTCAACCCACTTTAAGGTGAAGACACGTTGCTTTCACCTCTATTTATTGACTATTACTATTATTGCCCTCAAGGTCGCTGTTACATGAAGCAATCAAGATCCCTGACCTTTTTGCAAACTGCCAATTCCTAAGCTTTAGCTTCGAAATCTTAAAGGTCCTTCGATCGATCTTTTAGGTTAGCTTTTCAGGCATGTAGGAGGCAACTAGGGTACTCGTGCTCTTAATATTTCGGCTGGTTGACTTTCTTGCACATTGAAATTCTTTAAAAAGCCTGTCCAAAACACTTATTAAAATAATAATTGACATTTATGATTAATTCACTTTTAAACCTTCCAATTTCAATAATTATTTATCAATGAATCAAAAGCTATAGTCTAAATTTCTATTTGTTTTTGTATTTTAAAAGCATTTTTAAAAAAAATTTAATTTTTTTTAGTTGAAATTAATATTTTTTTTGGTGATTTTCGATCATTTTGATGTTTTGATGTCAAAAATAATTTTTTTTTAAAAAATATTTTTTTAATGTTTTTTCGAGTGAAAAGTACTTTGAAAAGAAACCGTAACCACACTCCCAAACACATAAGAACATAATAGCATTAAACACGTCATTTACATTTATCATAAAAAAATAATAATTGAATATGATGGTTCAAAGTTATTCAATATCCTTGAGTAATAATGTTTGTTCAAAGAATGATGGTTGGATTTTTTTTTTAAGTGCTATATTATATTAAATGGATAGTATAGACATCAATATATCACAATTTTATTAAACCCATATAATATAGCACTTATAATAATGACATTTTTTTCCATTAAAAAAAGAACAGAAAAAGAAAAAACTAATTTACTTTTTGTTTTTTACCCTCCATTATAGGGTAAACAAATATAAGAGGGTGATCCACTGTGAATTTGATTGGACCCAAGGATAGCAAGGGCCCCCTGCTTACCCTCTGGGCCTCCACCATTGCTTTGCTGAGTGGAAAAGTATCAAGCCCCTCTAGCTAATAAATTTAGTCCCTGCGCGAAGAAAAAAATAGTTTACAACACAAATACAAAAAAAAAGAGAGAGACATGAAAACTTATTAAGAAAATTTATACATATTATGCTTAAAACTTAATAGGAAAAGAGTCTCTATGCTCCAAAAATGGCCCAAGAACACTTGAAGTCATTGCAGCTGCCCAGAAGCAAATTCGAGCACTTGAGCATCATTTTTATCGCGTTTCCATGCACCCTCCTTTGAAAATCCGACTTGTGCTGTTGCACAGCCAAAACATTCATTCAACGATAGACAGAAAGTATAAATTACCCACTAAACTAAACAACAAGAGATATAAAATGGAGACACAACCTCATGAAAGTTTGAAATAATGCACTTGAGCTTAATTTATACATTTTCCCAAATAAATCTCCCCATCCCATAGCTCTTCGAAGGACTTGGATGGTCCATCAGTTGACACAAATCCGTCCTTCATCAAAATCCTTTGCTGTGGTTTTTATTGATACTGTCATTATCCTCCCTTGACAGTTCCCAGTCAACATCTCCATTTTCTCCTTCATTCTCTCCTTTTTATAGCTCTTGACCACAGCAGTTATTCCTCGCTCAAAAATTTATTATCCATGATTTAAAGTAAATTTTGGACCGGACTTGTCCATCTTCAACATCCCATTCACGATACAAGTCCACCATGCAAGAAATTGATGCAATATGCATACAGAAAAAAGTGGATTTTCATGCTACAGCAATAATATAATATATACTATCAGTTTTATTGTTTTCCGCCTCCCCATGTATTTCAAAAGTATTCGACCATCAAAGATTTTTAGTGAAGGAAATCAGCAACAGGCAAGGGAGCTACCTACTACTCAAGAGGTTTGTTCTTTAGAGCAGGAGGGACAATAAGATCAGCATGTGCATCAGTAGACCATAACTTGGAAGTCACATATAGTTCCTCCCGAGACCTAACGAGGCCAGGTCTTAGTGCTGCTGCCAATGCTTCTCACACAACCTTTTCACTTCCTCCATCAAATATAAAGCTTGAAAAAATTCCAAATATTTTGCACAACCTTCGATAGGGTTTGGCAAAACTCCTACCTCCCACATCAATAAATTAACTTAAAGTTTCCACCACTCCATGCAAATGCATGAATCTCTCTCTCTCTCTCTCTCTCTCTGTTTTTTTTTGTTTCATTGAGCTTAAGAATAGATTATTCTGATGAGTCCACTTTGAATTAAATTAAATACAGTTCAAAATAGTTAAGAGCAATAAATTAATGCAGTTAAATGGACGACAATTTTTAGCCTGATTTGATTAATTTACCTAAAGCAATAATCTATAGCCTGATTATATATATATAGCTCTTTTAATGATACAAAAAAAAAAGATATGGATACTATTTTAATGTAAGAAATTCAACAGATATCTCGAAACTTTTCTTTTTGATTTTTATATAAAATTTTGAACATAGAGAAGAAAGAATTGTGTGTGTATATACACTAACTATTTGACCCGCACTTCGCCGTGAATCATAATTTTTTTTAAGAAAAATTTAAGTATGTAGGCTATTTTGATATGTATTTTTTTACATAAAAGAAATTTAAAAGTATAAATTAAAAAGCTTATACAAGCATCTAATATAATAAATCGATAATCATTTATGTAAATAAACAAAAAACAATCATTAACAATAACTAAAAGAAAAACTACAAAAATTGATAGATGGGAGTAGGTCAAGATATTGATCCCACAAAATAAGATATTTACCCGTTTGTGTCTATTGAATTTGTTTATTAAAATAAATAAAATATAATAAAAATGAATATATATATATATATATATATATATATATATATATATATATATATATATATATATATATATAAAACTGATTGAATAAAATAAAAGAAAAAATATTATGCAAGACCAAACATATTAGAAATATTATTCAAAATAAATATTTTTTTATAAAATATAGCTCATCTGTATAAAATAAAAAAATCTTCAAAAATTAAAAACAAAGAAAATAATTTTTTTTTTTAAAAAAACCTCTATTCAAAAAGGTCTGCAAAACTTGAGGCTTGGACCATAAGATCGAGATAAACCGATAAAGAGAAAATTGATGGTAACCCACAAAACCAATGTTTTCTTTAGAAAAAAAAATATAGAATGATAAAATTATAAAAAAAATGAAAAAAAAAAGATGTTGAACCATGTTAACTTTATAAACTCATTACCCGTGGCATTATATTCGAAGCACGACAAATGAAAAAATCGCAAAGCTCAATCCCCAACAAATCAAATGCCGAAGGACAAAATCAGAAAAAAAAATCAATCACATAAAAAATTATAATTAAAAGAATGAGGGTGAAAATTGAAATAAAAAATAAATTAAAGGGCATAAAAAAATTTAAATTGGAGGGCTAAATTGAAAGAAAAGAACTTAAACAAAAGGAAAAAGAAATAAAGAAAATTAGGGCTAAGTTAAAAAAAAATAAAAAAACATAAATTTTTATTGAATGTTGAAATTGAAAACCAATAAAACTTTAACAAAAAAGCCAAGAAAAAAAATAGAAATCAAAAGAATGAAAACCGAATAAAAAAAATAATATAAGGTAAATTGTAATTTAAGAATTAAATTGAAAATATAAAAACTTTTATAAAAAGGCATAAGATGAAAATAAGCAATAAAACACGTATAGACTGAAATTGAAAAACAAAAGAAAACAAAAATGCACTTTCTCAAGAAGAGACACATCATTAAGAAGAAGACACAATGAAACTTTCAAAGACACGATAAAAAAGCTAGTTTGATCACTAGATGATATCACATATGCTATCCAAAAGACACAAACACCACCTGCATGCTGGCATAAAATGAGCATGCATTAATAGCTTTTTAAAAATAAACCATGAGCCTAAGGAAACAACTTTTTTGAATAAACCATGAACCATGCTTGGAATGAGAATGCGCTTCATGAGTTTGAGAATTACAAAAAAAAAAAAAAAAAAAAAGATGTGAAAGAACACAAATGCTTCTAGATACATGTTTTTTTTTTATTTTTTAATCTTTTCTAAAGACAAAAATATATTTTTACTCTATTAAAAGAAACGGACAACAAAAAAAATCATTGGTCAACAATTATATATTTTGTTGATTTTAGGGGTGAATTTATTATTTCACTGTGTAAAACCTTTTTAAAAAACTAATATATTCTGGAATAAACTTCTAATCACCAATAAACTTTTGAAAAAGATTAAATTACTCACACTTTTAAGGTTTTTATCTTTCAAATATATAAAGATAAAATAGTAATTTCACTGTAGAAATAAGAATATCTTAACCTACCCTATCTGACATGGGTAAGAATAACGGATCACCATCGACCATCTAATTTAGTTGGTTAGCAAATATATTTGACTGGATGAACTAAATAAATGGTTAATGGATGAGAGGCAGCAAGTTTATTGGTGCAAAATATCTGATAGATTAATTTTACTACGGAAAAACACAAAAAGAAAGCAATAGAGAAAATTATTTATTTTTCATTGTCTGTATTTTTTATAGAAAATAAATTGAAAATATTTTGTTATGTTCTGTGTACACCTTAAAAATAACTTTTTGTTCCATTTATTCTATTTGTATTATAAAATTCATATGATCACACACACATATATATACATAATTTTTATATAACATAAGATGTTGTATATTATAGTGCGTTTTTTAGAAATATTATATAAAATAATACTCATAAACAATACCTTTCCCTTTAAAAAGTTTAATACATTAGTCGTAGACCATTCTCTTAAAAGAAATAATAATAACAAAAAGAAAAAGAAAAAGAAAAGAAAAAGATAAAATCGTTCCCTCTCCCTTTCCATGGCTTTTCGCTTCAGAGTTCATTTTATTGCTTTACTTATATATATATATATATATATATATATATATATATATATATATATATATATATATATATATATATGTTAAAACAATCCAAATTAACATAAAAAAGATACGAATAGAAAAGAAAAGAAGACTAGGGTTTTCATATCTGTAAGTAACCAACATAACCAAATAATCTTTTTGGTAGTAGATGCCATAACACAATATTCTGCTTCGGTTGAGGATTGAGAAACAATAGATTGTTTCTTACTCTACCAAGAAATAAAAGAATCACCTAAAAAGATACATAAACTAGTTACAGACATGCGATCTGTGGGATTACTGTCATGATCAACATCAGAGTATGCACGCAGCTCCAATGAAAAGATGGATGGAAGTAAAAAACTCTGAAAAACTGTACCCCAAAGACATCGTAAAATACAAAGAACAGTTGCCCAGTGAATAGTAGTAGGAGAAACAACAAACTGACTAACAACATGAATAACATGTGTAATATTTGGACGAGTAGTAGTGAGATATACCAAGCACCCAACAATAGTATGGTATGAAGTATGATCTGTCAAAGGTAAACCATCAGAAGAAGAATACATTGCGTTAACCTCAAAAGGAGTATCTACAGTCTTGTTATCAGTAAGTTTAGCCCACTCAAGAATATCTGCAACATATTTCGACTGAGAAAGAAGGTAATTTCTCGGTGATTAAGATACCTCAATACCCAGGAAATATCAAAGATAACTCATATCCTTCATTTCAAACTATCTAGCAATCTTCAAAACTGAAATACCATCAATGTCATTGTCGATACACGACGTCGGGCGACGGCTCCCGCTTTTTTGTTTATTTAACAAAAAGGGTTTTTTCTCAATTGGGGGAAACAAAGATTTTATTGGAGTCGCCATCTAGTAATTTGAGGGAACTAGAAATCCCAAATTAGACACTGGTCCCAGAGATTCGGGTACGGGGTTAGTTATGATTAAGGGAAGGTAGACACCACCCTTAAAACATCCTTTCAATAGAAAGGTTACCCTTACTTGCGTGTTTTTTATTTGATTCAAATGCGATTATATTTTGGGCTTATTTGTAAATTTTTTTTTAATGATTAACGTCGGTCCCTAAAAATAGAAGACACGTTAAAAATGACATCAGTCCCTAAAATTTAGGAGACTCCTCTAAAATATTAACGTTTATCCCTAAAAAGGAGAGTTACGTCTGGGTTACCAAAAGAAATAATGGATATAATCCATTATATTTTGGGTTTATTGGTAACTTGTTTTTTTTTTAAATGGTTAACGTCGGTCCCTAAAAATAGGAGACGCGTTAAAAATGACATCAGTCCCTAAAAATTAGGAGACTTGTCTAAAATATGACGTTTTAATCCTAAAAAGGAGAGTTACGTCTGGGTTACCAAAAGAAATAATGGACATAATCCATATTTGGTATTTACATTTTTGACATCGGTCCCTTTTTTTTAAAAAAAGAGACGTGTCGACTTTGGTTTTTGTATTTTTTTACAACATCCAAGAAAATTTACAAGCATTTATATATAAAAAAAATATCAAAAACACCAGTAGAAACCCAAAAAATTACCTGAGTGTCACTGTATAGGTAAAAGACTTAAATACCCTCGGATTTCTCGAAAAATTACGAAAATGCCACTGGCGGCGCGTGGGCACACGCGCGGTTACTGTGGGCGGCGGCGAGATTTTCCGGCGAGATTTCTGTCCAACCGACAGTCGATCCTGGTATATCTGATGTCGAGGATTCTGATGGCGGTGGTCTCGACGGCCGTTGATGGCTGACGAGGGAGAATCGTCGGTTTGAAGCTTCGGTGGCCGACGCAAATCGCAGCCCTTTTCCGGCCAGATGAGGCGGAGAAAACGATGAAAACCACCGGGGTTTTTCTTTACTGCAGGGGAGAAACCTTTCTGTGGTGGTGCGGAGGCTGGAAACGGCCGGAAAGTGGAGATCAGATGGGAGAGAGAGCGTCGCTGGCGAGAGGAGAGAGAGGCTCTGAGATGTGCTATGGTGTAAACGCGCGCACGGTGCACCGGTACAGCTGAAGGCTGTGAATCGTTGGATTGCCGTTGAACTGATCCTGCGGCTGCGATTGGCTGGATCTGCAAGTTGATCGGACGGTCCGGATGAACAGAGGTGAGATCGGGTGAGACGCGGTGCACCGAAATCTCGGTACACCCGGTGACGTGGCGCAACGGGATCAAAGCTTAGATTATTTCAAGGGCTGAGATGTGTTTGATTTTTAATCTGGTGTGGTAAGCCCTATTGTATCCTATTAAATCAACGGTTCAGATCTAAACACTATCAAATCTAACGTTTAGGATATATTTGGTATTTTTCATATTGTTTTTAATAAAAATCAATATCCTACTCTCGTGAAGAAATAGTGAAAAAAAAACCTGAATAGTAATCTCCAACACTAATGCCTCGTTTGTTTCCAGGAATTCACTTTCCTGGAAACCATTTTCCTCACTTTCTCATGTTTGGCAACTACATGGAAAGTGAGTCAAAGGAAAGTAAATTCTGGTCAACGGAAAATGTTAACTTTAACAGTCGGAAAATGCTTTCCCCTTTTTATTCTTGGAAAACACTTTCCTTTCCTTTTTCACTTACGAATGAAACAAATCTCTCCGAAGCTTTACAACTGATCTCTTCAAAAAATTACTGTGCGGCTGTAAATCTCCCTTTTTCATATCTCATTATTGAAACAAAAAATCATCTTTCTCAAACGGGGCTTATTTCTTCAGGTAATTATTTTCCTCAAATCTTGTGAGCTTGTTAATTCTTGAAAAAAATCAGAACAATTTCATGCTCTGTTTTGTATAAGATCTGAGATCTTGCTTGCTTGTTTAATGTGCGTGTTGATAATCTTTAGCTTTTCATCCCATCGCCACATTTCTGCTCTACCACACTTTTTCAATCTTTAGCTTTCTGTTAATAGAATTCAAAACTCAACAACTTAGGCCCCATTCTTTCTGGGTATTGGTCTGAGAAGAGATAGCGTGGCTTCTATCTCTGTTCCATGCCCCAAGACTGTCTTGATTGACAATACGTATAGTCTAGGCAGTAGAGGGAGTTATGGCTATTGCCTGGAGAAGGAAAATTGCTTTGACGTGGAGGGAACCCATTGCCTTGGCACAATAAATTTTTTTCTTTAGTTTATCCCCTTCAGCATGGTGAAGATAGCTAGAGAACCATTGATATTTTGAAGGGGGGGAGAAGTCATGAGAGAGGAAAGGGGTGAAGAAGGTTGTTGTCAGGGATTGATTGTAAGGGAGACACGGAGAATGAGGTGGGGATTGAGAGGAGGAGAGTTGTTGCAGTCACGAGACATGACATGGGGCTTCAATGTTTCATGGAGAGAAAGGATTGAGAGGAAGCTAACGTGAAGAGAAGGAAAGGGAAAAAATCTGAGCAATGTTTGGGGTTATTTATGGATGAAGGGGTGATTAGAAGTTAGAATAACAGTACTAGAGAAGGCGCCGATCAGGCTTTGAGGAGAGATTATTGAGAGAGTTTTTGTGTTGTTGATTTGGTTCGGACAAGGGAGAAAAAGACAGAGTGAGAAGAGAATAATTTATTTATTTAAAACAGAAGAAGCACAGTAGCCAAACAGGAAATTGTTGAACCGAAAATTTGAAGTAGGGAGTCAGAGTCTGCTTTAACTTTCTTTTAGCTTGTTTGGACCGAAAATTGGAAGTCAAGTTGATCTGTCAAAATTAATAGGTTCATAATTCTGCTACTTGATAGGCTGGAGCTGGAATAGAACAGTTAAGTATGATTCAGAACCCTTGATTCCTTGCGAAATGCTTATCTAATTGCTGGAGAGCTAAGGCAACTTAAGAAATGCCATGAGCTGACAATAAACAAGAAAATAATAAAAGTGACCCATCCACCGCAGCTAATTAACATGAATTAACACACAACACGATGGAAGCAATATATGAGACTATTGAAACGCAGGGTAGTGAAATATCACAGAACAAAATTCAAATCGCAAAAGCCAACCTACTTCTTCAAGAAAATCAAAATCCACAAAAGCAGTCCCTGCTTGAACATTGAAAGATCCATCTTTCTTTAAAGCTTCCAGGCTTGTAAGTGTATAACCTCTTGGAAGGAAGCCCACCATGTAGGCAATCAGGAAATGGCCAAATTATCCAACCTGCCAAATTATCATGTTATACTTCATGAATCATGACTAATTGAATCACAGAGAGAGTCTGCTGAAATAGAATATGTCCCCGCTATATTTAATGAATTATTTTAAGTATCACCATGCGAAATATTGAACATGTGATAAAACTAAAAATTAAAGAATTTAATGAATTAATGCTTCTTTGATATATATTAAAGGGATATTACAGGGATAATTTTTTATACCCGTAAAAAAAAAAAAACAATCTTTATCCAACAAATCTATCAAAATATTTTTGTATTTGTTTATCTTTTAAAAAAATCTTTATACCGAAAAACCTAAATATCAAACTTTTATTTATGAAAAATTTCACAAGGTTATATTTCTATAATATTATATGACATATATAGTTATATTTTATAAAATAAGCTATATATGAATATAAGATATAATACAAAAATTCATCATTACACTTTTTAGATTTTATTCTTTTATTGTAAGTGATTAAATATTTATATTTAATATTTTTCATATATTAGATAAATTTGAAAAAAATCTTTAATTCATTAATAAATTATTTTCCAGTTCATTTTCCATAACATAACCAAACACTGGAAAGAGTTTTCCAGTTCATTTTCCATTACATTACCAAACATCGAAAAATACTTTCCCGGAATTCACTTTCCTGGAATTCACTTTCCCCGGAATTCACTTTCCAAAAGGAAACTACTTTCCTGCAAACAAATGGGGCCTAAACTCAATTCTCAATTCTCAATTCTCTTTCTTTTCATCCTCCCTCTCTGGCACACTGTCACTGGCTATTTATAGCCAGTGACAGGAGACATGTAAATCATCCACCGATCTGCTTTAAGAAAAAAATGGATTACCTGCTTTCGGTGCACCTGCTACTTTGACAAAATTTGTTTTTTTTATTATATATTTTTTGTATAATAATATATATTTATATAGGTAAAGTAAAATCTCAAATCAGTAAAAAAAACCCGATTCAACCGCTAAAAATTCATTTTAATGACCGAAAATTATGTCAAAGCACTGGAAAAAAACTTTTGACGGGTATCAACCCGGTGAACGGGGTTTTGACCAAAAATAACAGTTTTGACCCAAAATGGCATGAAACTCATTTTTTACCCCGGTCGACATGGTCGGACCCGTATTGACTCGATGGACTCGGTTTTGACTGAAAATGACGGTTTTGACCCGAAACGGCTTGAAACTCTTTTTTTTTTTCTGGTCAACATGGTTTGACCCGGTGGACTTGGTTTTGATGGAAAGATGCGGTTGCCTCGAGAAAAATATATTTTTGAATTTTAAACTTTTTCTTATTTTTTTTATTTTTATAAATAATAATAGAAATAAAATAACATTCAAGAAAATCTTGGTAAATCCAAAATTGGGTTACAACAGTTGCCCCCTCTTTACAATGCTTACGGTGCAAAGGCATTGGAAAATTCATTTTCTTTTGACTTTGCATAGTAAGTTTTGTAAAGAAAAACGATGGAAGTGTTGAAAAAGGCACAGATTTTTCAGTTGGTCTAATTCTTATGGGCGACCTGCCCAAGTGAAAAACATGAAAGTGTTTTCAAATTAATGTTGTGAAATACATGAAAGTGATTTCAACAATGGTTTTGTGAAATACATGAAAGTGATTTCAAAATTGATTTTTTTTTTGTGGAATACATGAAAGTGATTTCAACCTTAGTCTTGTGAAATACATGAAAATGATTTCAAAATTGATTTTTTTTGTGAAATACATGAAAGTGATTTCAACCTTAGTCTTGTGAAATACATGAAAGTGATTTCAACATTTGTTTTATGAAACACATGAAAGTGATTTCAGATTAGCATTGTGAAATACATGAAAGTGATTTCAACAATGGTTTTGTGAACCGACCCGTCTGTGAAATACATGAAAGTGATTTCAACATTTTTGTGAAATACATGAAAGTGATTTCAACAATTAGCTTCAGGGTTGATGAAAAATTCTAAAGGAAGGCATACCTGTATGGTTGAGATCTGATTTGTAAATCGATCTCAGAGGTGATGAAATCTTCTCAAGAAAGTCTTGTATGTACGGTTGGGATTTGATTTGTAATTGGATCCCAAAGATGAGGAAAGCTTTTTAAGAAAGTCTGGTATGTACGGTTGGGATTCGATTTGTGGATCCCAAAAATGAGGAAAGCTTCTCAAGAAAGTCTTGTATGTACGGTTGAGATCTGATTTGTAAATCCCAAAAATGAGGAAAGCTTCTCAAGGAAGTACTGTATGTACAGTTGAGATTTGAGCTGCCGTTCAAAACGATGGTAGGAGTAAGTAAATTCCTTATAAATCACGCAGTATTTGGAAAAAGACATCATCAACTTCTTGCATTTTCAATACTCTCAAAGTTCTTAACTTTTGAAGCTTTAACCATGTCTTCCTCTTCTTCCAATGCTAACCCAAACCCTGTTCCTGCAGTAGAGCCTGCAGTTTGGCGTACTACCTTTGAAGTGAATGGTCGTCCAGTTACAATAGAGGATACTGTAATGGACAATGAAGATATTGCTGTAGCTGTGGCTAGAGACATGATCCTTCCTCGTGATGAAATAATGTTGGCAGCCAGGACCGATATTGAAGCAGTGAATCAGTCACTTGCTCTCAGTATCAGAGCTACCTCGTCTTTGGTGAACGTTGCAGAGCGTCTTCATGCCAGAAGACTTAAGTTGAATACTCAGGTTCTTGATCTCCATCATCAGATTGAGAATTTAAGGAATAGACTCTGTGATGAGAGACCTCACAGAAACAACTTGGAGAGGAGAAATCAAGAGCTGAATACACGTGTGGACTTTTGGCGGGACTATGTTAACACACGACACCTCGAGTTCGAGGAAGAGATGGAGCGTATGCATAAGCAATTTGAGGAATTCCGAGGCATGATTAATCATCAAGATGAAAATATCCCTGATCGTCCTCGCACTGTTTAACATTTGTACTTGTAAACCCCTTTTTCCATGAATAAAAATCCATCTTTCTTGTCTTCATTTATGAATTTTGCTTTTGTGGAATTGCCATATTTGATGTGATTTACAAGAACTTCAATTCATGTGAGTCTCGTTGGATCCAGTGGGAATATTGTTTCGTGAAATATCTGCAAAACAAATATGCAATGCTCGTGAAGTTAGATGATATACAATGCATCTTACCTGTTTTTGAAATATAGGTTCCCCTTCTTTGATGCTTCATCGTCATAGGGTGACTTTGTTTGCATTCCAAAGCCTTCTTTGTTCTTTCGATGTATTGGCTCATTCATGTGCTAGCCACCCGTTCAGCTATAAATGCAGTGCCCATCTTGGGCTGTCCGCGATAATTACTGCTCTCACTGTTTATCAAGCTTGACAATGCCCCCAAGTGTAGTGTTGCTTGATTCATCATTTAGAAGTTTAACAAATCGTTCATCTCCTAGATTCTTTCAAGAATTGTTCTCTGATTGATTGTGCGCATTGTGCCAACACCCATCAAGATTGTCAATCAGTTATGAACTCACCTCCAGTTGAAACATACCCTTCAAGTATATGCGGTCATCCACTTTCATGGAACTGTCATGTCATTCAGACCTGCATTTCATACTTTGCAGTAAAAGCTCATCGTTGTATGCTCAGTTTCTTTCTCAATAAGTTCTTCTCAACTCATCTCACCAGATTGTGAGAAAAAGTGTCTCAGCCTCATCAATGATGTTGCTTTTATCACCCATACTCATGTGGTGCAATACGCATTTGAGCTTCAAATCAGATGGTCTCACGGTCAGTCTAGGTGGGTGCGGTGCATTCTCCCAACATTCATTCAAAGGCAATCATGTGATAATATCTTTCAATAGTCATAGCCATATTGGAGACGATAAACCAAGATGAAGATATGAAGATGTCCTTCAGGTACATCTTTGCTCTCAATTGTTGTCGGGGTTTACTGGATCATAAACTGTTCTTGAACATTATTGCCCTTAATTGATCTGAATGTGCTCATTCACTGATTATCTTTCTTTGAACCATATTGTCCTCAGTTCATTGATTCATCATTTGATCATCTCTATCCCCCAGCTGATTTAAACACTGTTTGTTTTCCTTCTCGGAGGTCCATTGTATTGCCCCCAAGAGTGTCGAAGAGAATTGATGTCATTTCTGTCAGGAATTTGCAAACTTGGTCGATGTTTTTCTTGTTTGAAAATCTTTCTTATTTTGGAATCAAATCTCACATTTCAAAGGTCATGGCTATTCAAGTCTGATTGTTGAAATGAAATCAGAGAGATGTCAATTTTTGAAAGTATTTTTGGAAATCAAGCTTTATTGGTCAAAGATCCAACACACGCTATTCAATGTAGTCCTTTGATTGTCTTGTATTTTGAGAGAAAAGAAATTGACTCATTGTAAGATTAAAATGGCTTTTTTCATGGTTCTTTGTATCCATTTTAAACTCTAATTTTGGGTATATCTTTTGATTGTCTGTGATGAGGTGACGTTTTATGAATTTCAAGAAAAACAAGGTTCCCGAGTCAAAACTTGAGGCTTTATCAAGAAAGATTGTTTCTTTTTCTTAGCAACAATTTTATCAGCATGCATAATAATCAGTAGCTTGATTCATGAAGTCACGACCTGTATGAAACAACTCTTCAAGTTTTGAGATCGTCATTTATCGGTTCAGATTGCTTACTTGATTAAAAAGGACTTTCTAAAGCACGTAATGTAGGCTATGGTTCCTGGCTATGAAAGAAAGGAATTTTACAATCTCAAAAGGTGTTTGAGGGTTTCAAGAACCTAGGATCACCATCAATTACTCATCAATCTCTTTTCCTCACGTTGTCTTTGTAGAGACAGTGACATATAACCTTGTTAATCTCAAAAATCAAAATTTGTTTAACATAGGTCATAACGCAAATCCAACTTTTCTTTGATGAATAGCCAAACTAATCTTTTGAACATCGTAAAGGCTTTATCATAGACACACCAAAAGACATCACACTTGATTTTTTTCTGGTTAACTTTTGGCATTTGTTGTGTCTTTTTCAATCTTTGGCTTTCTTCTTCTAGCCCTTTCTCAATCATTGGACTTTTGTTCTAAGCCTTCATTTTATCCATCGACTCTAACATTGTCTTCATCTTTTCTAGGAAAAGATTCTCATTGCCCCCAGTGTGGGGTGTGATCCTAGTCAGGGTTTTTTATGAAAGAAATATTCTATCAGCTCAAAATGGGACTGCAAGGGATATATATTTCAAGAATTGTGAAAGGATGAAACAAAAATGGCCTTTTTCTCATTTCAAGCAAGGTCGGTTAGAACCGATAAATTTTGACCTCATCCAATGTAATGGTTGAGACTTGTAAGAATCATAATTCACGAGTCCATAACTAATGAATCCACTACGTGTCATTATGCATACTGCTAAAACGTAGCTACATGGTGTGTGGTTCAATTTCATGTGTGAGCTCAAAAGTTTCTTGGTCACCTCATGTCATTTCAGTAAGCATTGAGTCATTCAAGCAATATAATTTTAATCTTCAGGATTGACTAATCTTAAACGCATGTTGGAGCTAGATCAAAATATTTTGTAAATAACCTTTGAAAGAAACATCTCATGCGTTCAGAACAACAAAGGGCCAAAGAAAAGACATGTTTCGTTAAAAGATGAGATGTGATCCCAAAATAAAAATGCAGAATGACAAAACTCACAACAAAAAGGATCGACAGTTTAACACTTTTCTTGGATAAGCTTTTCTGGCGATATCTGTGTTTTGCCAAGCATTTCGATCACTTGTCATTCTGAGGATGTTGAGGTGACAATATGGCCGATGATGTCATTTTTCACAAACTCAACTCGATTCTTGAAATTCATGCAACTGTTCAACTGAATGGCACAAAATCCTCTAATGATATTCATGTATCTTTTACTACGGGATGAGGGCTCAAAGGCGCACTCAAAAGGAGTTGAGGGCTCAAAGGCGCACTCAAAATGGAGTTGAGGGCTCAAAGGCGCACTCAAAATGGAGTTGAGGGCTCAAAGGCGCACTCAAAAGGAGGTAGGGTTAGAAAACGTGCTACCTAAGGGATGAGGGCTCAAAGGTGCACTCAAAATGGAGGTGAGGGCTCAAAGGCGCACTCAAAAGGAGGTAGGGTTAGAAAACGCACCACCTAAGGGATGAGGGCTCAAAGGCGCACTCAAAATGGAGGTGAGGGCTCAAAGGCGCACTCAAAAGGAGTTGAGGGCTCAAAGGCGCAATCAAAATGGGGTAAATTGGCGAAGTCAGGGCAATAAGTCCAGAGTCTAACAGATGCTGGTAGACAAACTCGAGTGGTCGAGGTATGTCAATCTTAGCAAAGATATTTGAGCAATTGATGCTACAGTGAGACCTGGTTGGACCACATAATTAAGGCTTCCCATCGTCAGGGTCATCCTTTGATTCATCTCTCATTATTGTTCTAGAATTCTTGGTAGAATCTTCAATCATTCCCCTCTTCATAGCTTGTTCAATTCTTTCGACAATCCTCACAACATCATGTAAATCTTCCAACGTTGTTGTGGTTATTTGTGGATTGGTAGAAACTTTCCAACAGCCAGTGATCTTAGTAACGAACAGAAATATGCAGCACCACCATTGCTAACGTGTGGAATCATGCGTTGTCTCAACTAGAAGAGAAAATGATGAATCTGAAACCCTTTTGTCTCCTCTCAATTCCTCATTGGCAGTACAACAAACAAACACCTATAGTGGGAATTCTGCTTTGTTAAAGTTGCAATGTCTGCTTTTGTTTTTCTCAGAGCAACATCCGATACTGCTGGACCGGAATGATGTTCACAATAGAGATGTCTGGAAAGAAGGCCAATGCACCAGGAACAGAAAGCTAGCAGCTATTATGTGCTCTTGGAATATGTGAAGGCTTTGAACGACTATCAGTGCAGTTGAACGAGAACAAGGGTTGTCGTCATTAATTGATGACTGAAGGCACTGCTGCCGTTGTTCATGACTAAAAAGGAGAGGTGCAACTTCAATGGAATGTGGACAAGTAGTGTTCCCAGCAAGAGCCTGTACAGACGTTCCCTTTCCACTCTTGAAGCTCAACACTTATTCAAACAGATTTATGAGTCGAGTAGACCTCAGCAGGTGGGGGAACTTATGTTTCAACCGTGTGCATGCTTAATAAATGAATGAAATGCGTAAATGGATGCAAAATGCCATATGGACTATGCATGCTTGTTATTTGTTTCAAATTTTCCTTTAGCTTATGGCGAGGAACAGACCAGATCAGATTCTCTTAAGAAAGTTCTCACTGAGGACTCCAAACCTACAGGAACTTGAACCGATTTAGGGGAGAAATTTGATTTTTATTGGATATCCTTCAGTTGTTTTTCCTTCTATTCTCTTAGCAGAAGTAACCCTACCATGATGTTTCCATGCCTTCTTCACTGACTCCAATAATTTCTTTGAGGTCTTGAAATCTTCATAAAATGTTGCCAGTTCTGTAATCCTTGGAATAAACTCTCATGTAAGATCCCACATCGGAAGCGAGCGTCAAGAGCTAGGGCCTTATAAGTGCATGCTCATCTTGACTAGTAAGACGCGTTTAAAACCCTGAGGGGGACCTGGGTGGAAGCCTTAGGAATGGGTCGACCGGGGGGCCCAGAAGGGACAGTATCTGACAGGGTGAGTGTGCTACGCTACTCTGAAAGACGCGTTTTGCAACCATGCGTGGTTGCCAAGAACAAACCCGTTAGGGGGACCTGGGTGGAAGCCCTGGACATGGGTGGACTGGGAGGCCCAAAGCAGACAATATTTTGCTAGTGAGGTGGGATGTTACAGCTCAAATCCAAATTGTCGTAAAACCATGTTAGGACAATAACTAATACAGCAGCAGGCTCCTATCAACGAGACCCATAGGTACTCACCACAATATGCCAGATAAGATTTGAAGTAAGAGTATCGACTCCTCCAATGAAATTGAGATTTACTTAGACTTAGAAACATTGATTCCCATGTGGTTCTTGCTACTTCATGCAAGTGTTTTTCAACAAAATTCTCTAGCTTAGAGTAAAGATGCCATGGGGTACCAACCAAACCTGAAATCTTCCCCTCAATCATATGACTCATAGTCCAGACAAACAACAACTGCAAGCAACATCTTAAACGACCCATTCCGGCTTTTCTACAATAATTCAAGGATGAGAAAGTTTCTGCTAATATTGTTGTAGCAGGGTTAATTTTAAGGGTCACCACATTTTTAAATACATTGACAGCCTCAAAATCGATCATTCCCTCAGCAGATGGGAAAAGAACCAAACCATATATGCCTAAGGCCAAAATTCTCAATCGAATTTCATTGCTTTCACCATGTAATCTCTTCTTGAATATAGCTTCTAGTTCATTCCAAAACCAACCCTGGCTATTTCCTCGTTTAGCTGCATGTGATTTTGCTAGTTGACAGTCTATCTGGGTAATCCAAGCAAAGTTAGAAAGTGCATGCTCTATAGGTGTGTAAAAGTACACCTTTTCTGATTTGGGACAATTTAGCAGGGATTCATACTCCTCAATAGTAGGGGTCATATCCACAGTATCAAAAGTGAAGCACCGATATTCTAGATCCCAAAACCCTATCATGGCCTCAAAACAAGCATGTTGGACCCTAATTTTCAGTAAATGTGATAGATCCCCATATTGTTTCTGGAAAGTGATTTGATCATGAGAGGATAACCTTTCCCAGCAGTCTAGCAGCTGTCTTGTACCAAGTGGTTTGTCATCTAATTTAACGTGTGCTGGTAATTGAGACTCAAATTCTGATGGCAAACAATCCCCTTCATCATGTTGGCTCAATCCTGATCTGGTCAAAAATTCCTCAATAGTAATGGGTTTTTCCATCTCACACTTCCTGAGGATCGGTGGAGACTTAATGAGCATATGAAATGTATATGAACATGTATGTTCATGCATTGACATTTGTTCGTGTCCTAATGGGTATATCCTACTTGATAGGATCTAGCTCATAAGGTTTGGCTCAGTTTAGTCTATCCTTAAAGATATTTTTTGGTTCTTAGATTGCCCGAATTACTCGTGAAGTAATCGGCCTCTTAACCTTATTCAACATGAGTAGGGGAGAAAGACTCCACAGTACTAGTTGCATAGGGTGAGTTACAATCCAAGCAAAAGTCCAAATGAGCATCAGTGGACATAAGTCACACTTGCCACTTGAATCTCTCTTTTCTAATCTTAAAAAGGACGAGCTCGGGTCCAGAGCTTTTATGGGTTCACAGTGAAGTGTGTGAATACACAAATAAATAATATGTATGTATGTGATGAAATGAAAAATTGAAAAGAATCACAGTAGATATTGCATAAAATAAATAATGCAAATAAAATAAATGCCCAAAAATAAATAGCGATAAGAAAGAGCAAATGAAAAGCAAACACAAGCAGTTGGCTCAACCCTAATTCCCCAGTGGAGTCGCCATTCTGTCGATACACGACGTCGGGCGACGGCTCCCGCTTTTTTGTTTATTTAACAAAAAGGGTTTTTTCTCAATTGGGGGAAACAAAAATTTTATTGGAGTCGCCATCTAGTAATTTGAGGGAACTAGAAATCCCAAATTAGACACTGGTCCCAGAGATTCGGGTACGGGGTTAGTTATGATTAAGGGAAGGTAGACACCACCCTTAAAACATCCTTTCAATAGAAAGGTTACCCTTACTTGCGTGTTTTTTATTTGATTCAAATGCGATTATATTTTGGGCTTATTTGTAAATTTTTTTTTAATGATTAACGTCGGTCCCTAAAAATAGGAGACACGTTAAAAATGATATCAGTCCCTAAAATTTAGGAGACTCCTCTAAAATATTAACGTTTATCCCTAAAAAGGAGAGTTACGTCTGGGTTACCAAAAGAAATAATGGATATAATCCATTATATTTTGGGTTTATTGGTAACTTGTTTTTTTTTTAAATGGTTAACGTCGGTCCCTAAAAATAGGAGACGCGTTAAAAATGACATCAGTCCCTAAAAATTAGGAGACTTGTCTAAAATATGACGTTTTAATCCTAAAACGGAGAGTTACGTCTGGGTTACCAAAAGAAATAATAGACATAATCCATATTTGGTATTTACATTTTTGACATCGGTCCTTTTTTTAAAAAAAAAGAGACGTGTCGACTTTGGTTTTTGTATTTTTTTACAACATCCAAGAAAATTTACAAGCATTTATATATAAAAAAAATATCAAAAACACCAGTAGAAACCCAAAAAATTACCTGAGTGTCACTGTATAGGTAAAAGACTTAAATACCCTCGGATTTCTCGAAAAATTACGAAAATGCCACTGGCGGCGCGTGGGCACACGCGCGGTTACTGTGGGCGGCGGCGAGATTTTCCGGCGAGATTTCTGTCCAACCGACGGTCGATCCTGGTATATCTGATGTCGAGGATTCTGATGGCGGTGGTCTCGACGGCCGTTGATGGCTGACGAGGGAGAATCGTCGGTTTGAAGCTTCGGTGGCCGACGCAAATCGCAGCCCTTTTCCGGCCAGATGAGGCGGAGAAAACGATGAAAACCACCGGGGTTTTTCTTTACTGCAGGGGAGAAACCTTTCTGTGGTGGTGCGGAGGCTGGAAACGGCCGGAAAGTGGAGATCAGATGGGAGAGAGAGCGTCGCCGGCGAGAGGAGAGAGAGGCTCTGAGATGTGCTATGGTGTAAACGCGCGCACGGTGCACCGGTGCAGCTGAAGGCTGTGAATCGTTGGATTGCCGTTGAACTGATCCTGCGGCTGCGATTGGCTGGATCTGCAAGTTGATCGGACGGTCCGGATGAACAGAGGTGAGATCGGGTGAGACGCGGTGCACCGAAATCTCGGTACACCCGGTGACGTGGCGCAACGGGATCAAAGCTTAGATTATTTCAAGGGCTGAGATGTGTTTGATTTTTAATCTGGTGTGGTAAGCCCTATTGTATCCTATTAAATCAACGGTTCAGATCTAAACACTATCAAATCTAATGTTTAGGATATATTTGGTATTTTTCATATTGTTTTTAATAAATATCAATATCCTACTCTCGTGAAGAAATAGTGAAAAAAAACCTGAATAGTAATCTCCAACACTAAACTCAATTCTCAATTCTCAATTCTCTTTCTTTTCATCCTCCCTCTCTGGCACACTGTCACTGGCTATTTATAGCCAGTGACAGGAGACATGTAAATCATCCACCGATCTGCTTTAAGAAAAAAATGGATTACCTGCTTTCGGTGCACCTGCTACTTTGACAAAATTTGTTTTTTTTTATTATATATTTTTTGTATAATAATATATATTTATATAGGTAAAGTAAAATCTCAAATCAGTAAAAAAAACCCGATTCAACCGCTAAAAATTCATTTTAATGACCGAAAATTATGTCAAAGCACTGGAAAAAAACTTTTGACGGGTATCAACCCGGTGAACTGGGTTTTGACCAAAAATAACAGTTTTGACCCAAAATGGCCTGAAACTCATTTTTTACCCCGGTCGACATGGTCGGACCCGTATTGACTCGATGGACTCGGTTTTGACTGAAAATGATGGTTTTGACCCGAAACGGCTTGAAACTCTTTTTTTTTTTCTGGTCAACATGGTTTGACCCGGTGGACTTGGTTTTGATGGAAAGATGCGGTTGCCTCGAGAAAAATATATTTTTGAATTTTAAACTTTTTCTTAATTTTTTTTTTGATTTTTATAAATAATAATAGAAATAAAATAACATTCAAGAAAATCTTGGTAAATCCAAAATTGGGTTACAACAGTTGCCCCCTCTTTACAATGCTTACGGTGCAAAGGCATTGGAAAATTCATTTTCTTTTGACTTTGCATAGTAAGTTTTGTAAAGAAAAACGATGGAAGTGTTGAAAAAGGCACAGATTTTTCAGTTGGTCTCATTCTTATGGGCGACCTGCCCAAGTGAAAAACATGAAAGTGTTTTCAAATTAATGTTGTGAAATACATGAAAGTGATTTCAACAATGGTTTTGTGAAATACATGAAAGTGATTTCAAAATTGATTTTTTTTTTTTGTGGAATACATGAAAGTGATTTCAACCTTAGTCTTGTGAAATACATGAAAGTGATTTCAAAATTGATTAGGGAAAGATAAGTGAGGTGTGACAACAGAACCAACACCTATTAACGGTATGAGAGTGTCATTAACAATTATAACAAGAATAAAGGGTGAAGGGGACACATAGGTAAAAGATGAAGAATCAGGAGACATATGATGTGACATACCTACTGAACTATAAGGCAACTAACCTATGAAAGAAGACGCAGACACTGTTTGTGGCTGTAAAGAGAGAAACTTCTGAAATTTCTCAGCTAGAGTACTAAGATCTGTGATAGAGCCTGATAAAGCTATTGCTGCAGTATTGTGGTGTGGTGGTTTATAACCATGAGGTGGTTTATGAGCATTAGATTGTGACTGGCTGCCAGACTTTCAAACTTAATTATGTTGTTTCAACTTAAGACATTAAGCCTTTCAATGACCTTTCTGGTTACAGAAACTGCACTCATCGAAGACAACTCTTGTGTGTAAGGCTTATTTTGATGATTAGAGAATGACTTAGAGGGTACTGTAAGTACATAAGGATTTGAAGTAGAAAGAATTCTCTTTTTAGAATAAGACTAAAGACGTATTTCTTCAGCCAAAAACTCATTAACAACATAGTCAATAAAAGGCAGTGGAGAACAATGCAGAATTAAACCTCTAATTTCTTCAAAATCATTGTAAAGTGTTGTTAAAATCTGTATCAATCATTGCTACTCTCTACGATCAATATAAGCACCACATGCCTTTAATTATGCCGATTCTGTAAAGGTAAATTGATCTCAAAGGTCTGTCATAGCAAAATGAAACTCTTGAATACTCATGTTCTTCTAATGAAGAGCTCGTATGTCATTCTTTAATTGATACTGCTTTGCAAAATATGATTGCGTGAATAACCTTTGCAGATGATCCCAAACCTTCTTTGTTGTCTCATACTTTGCCAACTGCGTACCCATGGAATGCTCAACATAATTTTTAATCCAAGTAATAATCTTTACATTGTTTGTTTTCATGTATCTATCAAAGCAACATCCCCCTCCTCAATATTCTTGGGTATCACATAAGTTCCACTAACATATCCCCATATCTTTTTACCATTAAGAAAATTTCTCATTACATAACTCCAATATGAATAGTTCTTTCCATCCAACCTCACAATCACAGACTAAAGCGAATCAGCTCTTTCAATAGTCATAATGAACAAACAAAGAAAACCAGAACGCAAAGAAGCAAAAGATAAAATACCGGATTTCAAAAACTGAACAGATATAGCAGAAATTGAACAAATATCTTCTTGAAGTTATACAATTACTCCAAAACAAAAAATTGCAGAAACAGAACGCAAATACCAACTTGCAGAAATTGAAGGGAAGATAAACTACAAAAAAATTACAGAAACAAAACGTAAATGCCAGATCACAGAAGCTGAAGGGAAGACAAAATACCAGATTTGCAGTAATAGAACTAATATCACTCCAAAAAAAAAAGTTGGATCCGTGAAAGTTGTGTTTGAGATTAAACCCCATTCCATGAAACTAACTCTGATATCATGTTAAAACAATCCAAATTAACACAAAAGAGATACGAACATAAGAAAGAAGGAGTCTAGGGTTTTCATTGATCACTTTATTCTAAAGTCATAATTTTAACCTACATACAAAGAGATTATATATAGGCTAAACTAAAAATACTATTCTACCCTTAATGTATAAAATAATATATATATATATATATATATATATATATATATATATATATATATATATATATATATATATAACTAAAATGTATCAATGATTCATTATAAAGTAAGATTTGAATTGCTTCAATGTAATAATATTTTTGCCTTCTATAATACAAGCCAATGAAGCACAACACAAAGGTAAAATTATCTTTTTGTAAGGTTTATTTGGCATTTTGAATTTGATCGGGGTTCAGTCAGTTAAGTAACTTTTTTTAGCATGATAAAAAGACTAAATTACCCATAAAAAAACTGTCTTACATCCATGGGCTACTTGGTCTTGAAAGTTATCACGTTATCATTTAATTTTTGCTTCGCTATCAAGTAAGATCGTTGAGCTTTTAAAAATATTTATAGGGTGTCTTTTTATAATATTGACAAACACTTTTATTTTATTGGTCATTATCATTTTTTTTTAATTGTCATTGACTTTTTATTTTACAATCATATTATTACATTAACCAAGTTTATTGAATCTATTCGAATTAATGACCATAGGTCAAGTTTTTCCTACTCTTTTAAAAATGTTATCATCGCCTGCACATCCTTTTTTACATTGAGAAAAATTTAACACGGCCCACAGCATAACACGAGCCATATATCTAGTTAAATAAAGTAACTAGAATTACATATAAATTGTTGCAAGAATTAAAAACAAATCCCTGATTTTATAATTGTGCTTAATGTCATTAACGTTGTGAGAAAAATGTTTTCATCGGTGATACTAACTTAAAATTTTAGATTAAAAAACTCTATTTCAAACTTTAAGTTTATTGTAGGAATTAACAACAAATTAAAAAAAAATATAAGTGCTGAGCCTAAACAGTGTGGACAAAGAGTAAATTTAATGTTAATTACAATAGTGAAGTGAAGATTTTGCCCTTTACTCCAAAATCATCAATCTTTGCATGGGGTCGAATAGTCCTTTCAAAATGGTTAAAACATCATTTACAAATTGGAAGGGGCAATAAGATCTTTATACATTTATTCATCACAATAAAATTTTCTAAACTTAGATTTGTCTTATGGGCGGCGTATAAGATGCCTTACAGTGGTTTTAAAGTGACTTACATATAGGGTGACATTAGATTAGTCTTAGCTTTCCTTCCATCTGGGGGCGCTACATGTTCCAAATAGATATCCAATTTGGCGAATGCAACCCTTTCTTCTTTCTTTCTTTTCTTTCCCTTTCCCTTTTTTGATTTCAATGTTAACCCTATAAAAAATAAAAGGAGCACTTCACTTTGTTATTTCTTCACATTTGATCCATGTTTTTTTTTATTATTTATTTTATTTGGGATGATTTATAAAATTGATTTTTTTTTCAATTTCATCCCCCTTTAGTTTTTTTTCATCTTTTAGATGTGCTCGTCATTCTTTTAATTAATATTTTTTATATTTGAGATGATTTTTATTTTTTTTTAATTTCATCCTTTTTAACTTTTATTCGACCAATTTGATTCTTATTATTTTAATTGTTATTATTTTGCCTCAAAATTTTTTTTAGATTGATAATTTTCTTATGATTTCATGTTCTAACATTTATTTTGTAGAAAATTGAGCCTTTTGATTAAGCTTATATCTAGAATTTCATGGTTTTCGGATTCAAAAGATTAATTCAGGTTTAGAAAATTCACCTGAGTTTGCTTGGGTTTTTGTTCTCTTTTGTTAAGCTCATGTTTTTTTATTTTCATCTCTCAACATTTAGTTAATTGAAGATTGAACTATGTTATTGTTTTATTTGCTTTTTCTAGATTTTTTTGCTAATTTTGATAATGACATGAGTTATCTTAGGTCGTTTTATTCACCATTATCTATTTTATTTGGCTTTTTTTAGAAATTCTATTTTAGAAATTTTGTTATATTAATTTATTGAATATAAACATGAGATGCTCATCTCATTATATTTTGATTAGTTTGCTTTCTTGTTCGATGTTATAATGGCGCTTGCAGCCAGCCTCTCTTGGTGTCGACATGGAGCCTTTCATGATGGTGTTTAAACAGTCTTGAAAAGTTATTTCTGGTGGCTAAGTATTGTCCACAACGGAGCGATGGTAGGTCTTTGATAGACTTTTCTTTCTTCACCTCCCAAGTATGATTAATTATTTCCTTTTTGTGTTCGTGTTATTTAAAATGTATTTTTTAAAATTGTATTATTAAATTAATTCTAATTTCTATTCTTTTTGCTTTTTAAAAACATTAACAACTTAACATTTTTTTTTCGTATTAGAAAAATTTTTACCCGGCATGAGGTGTAGCATGGGCCACCTATATATATATATATGCAAACCCTTAGTTTGGAGAGAAAAAGAGAAGGGTGTAAGTTAAGCCAATGCTTTTTTTTTTTTGGCTCTCAAAATTTTAAGAACCAACGATCTTTATTTTAGGCCATATTTGAAAGGGTGAGAACACCAAATATAATGATCAATCGCATTCCTAAGAAGAATTGGAAATAAAGTCATCAACATTAAGGGCACCATAAGCGATTGTGAAAGCTGGAGAGGAGAGATGATCCTTTATAAGAGAAGGACGAGCAATTGTTAAATTGGGAAAAAAATAGGTAGGCCTTCTGAACGGTCATTTAGGGGCCTTGTTAGCGACCCATCATTCTTCCCTAAGCTGTCAAAGTTCAATCAAAATGAGCAAGAGATATAGGAATGTCTTATGAATCATTATGATTAACATGTAAAGATTAAAAGTAATTCAATATTATAGTTTTAAAACTTGATCCAAAGGTTAACTCGAGATAAAGTTCGGGTCACGGGTTAAGAGATTTAGCGTAAGTTAATTCAAATATTGTTTTAAGAAAATACATCAAAATAATATTGTTTTGACTATTTTTAAAAAAAATATCAACAAAAGTGTATCGTATTTTACACAGATCAATTATGTTACGAGTCAACTTAGATTTTTGACCAAGTCAAACCAGGTCAATTCCTTCATCTATTTTTTTAAAACCCAAACCAATTTAGGACTTGGATTGGTCAGTCTTAGATTCACCTGTCAAGTCAGTCTGAATTTTAAAACTATGTTGAGTATAGAAAATAAGATTTTAAGGTGTGCTCCTTTTGAAAAATAACTCCTATTAATGTGGAAGATATATGAACGAATATTGAATCATTCTTATCAAATCCAAAATATATGATCCTATTTTGTTTTTTCAAATACAGGTACAAACCAAAGGATATAAGGAATCAATTTAACCTAACATCTCAGGAGCTTTTTTTATTACCTAAAGCAAGAATGATGCCATGTCTAGCCTTTTTAAAACTCATGTCATTTTGTTCTTCCAAAGGAACCAATGTGGAAAGCAAAGTAAACACCATAAAGATGTAATAGGAGGGCAACGTTAACTTCCCAAAATGATTATGATACATAACAATAGAGAGCTAGTTTTTAATTTACAACTCAAAAACTTCTTTAACTATCCTTCTTGATCTTTCTTGCTTGTAAAATTCCTCAAGAAACTCTGCATAAGTGTAGTTTTGATACATTAGAAGGTGTTCCTCATTAATTAAATCCTCAATTGGCCTAATCATTATGTCTTTATTCGATACATAATGTTAGTATATATTCCCTGTAGTCAATTAGTTGGTTACATGTGACATTGACTTTGTTTATGTAAATATATTTAACTTATTAATATCTTTAATATTCATTAAATATTTTATTAATGAATCTAATATTTGATTAATAGATTTAGAGTAAAGATAAAGTCCTTGGGATAAAAATGCTTTGCAAAGAAAATTATAAAATTGTTATAATTATGGGATGCCTATTGCATGAAACCATTGTTCCAAATGTTTCTAGTCAATGCTTTATTAATACTAGATGTTAATTAGAGTTGTTGAGACTAGTACATATTATGTGCTTTTTTTATATGAAAGGAAACTTTGTTCTCATAAGCTGAGGTATGAGGGATACTTAGAACTAATATATAAGTGCTTGTCAGATGACATGTAGACTGAACTAACCCGCATAAGAATTCCATATAAAGAGATCAATTGTGTCTATGGAAAGGCCCACGTGATATTTGTATAAGTGACCTTTAGACTTGAGATCACTAAGTTAACTTACATTGAGAGTGTTATGTTTTGATCCTGCTACACGTTATCTTAATCACGCGTAACAAATGTGTAAATATTGAGTATAACATGAACTATATGAAGATATTTAAGTAACCAAGAGAGGACTATCACTCTAGGTGAATTAGGGAAAATAAATCATTTATTCTTAATTAGTATTGATTGTAAATCCTTACGTAATGTGGAATGAGATTTGAAAAAAGTTTCAAATCTTATTTAAAGAATCAATGACTTTGGTGTTGATAACTAACATGATTTGACAGAGTAGACACACTCCATACTATAATGTCGAAATCAGAATATTATTGATGAAGGGATAATAATTACACAGAAACTAGTTACTAAAAGGTTAAGTCAAACCACTTGTGACTTTTCTAATATTTGAAGGATCATGACATGTTGCTAGACATTTTACTTGATCTTTAGATATAAATCAATCAATTTTTAAATTGATAATAAATTAATTTGTTTAATTTATTTAATCCTATTTTATTTAGGATTGTGATTTATGTTTAGACCAACTTATTAGGGAACCTAATGGGTCACACACATAAGAATCATTGGTCATAAATTAAAATGGGATAATTAATGAAGTGTGACTTAATTGTAAATAAGTTTTAGAAGTTAAGGATTGGAGTGTGATTTATACAAGGAATTACAATTCTAGACCTAGAAAGATCAAGTAAGGGCTTGATTGAATAAATTTATAAAATTAGCCTAAAATAATATATGTAATATTATTTAGGAGTCAAATTGATATTTTACCATTTAGAGTGTTTAGGTTTTCCTATAAATAAAATGTTATGCCTCTTATTTCCCGTGATGTGAAGGTGAGAAAAGTAAAGTATGTAAACACATATAACATAAATGAAAAGAGCTTGTGCTATAAGGTATTACAATCCCTCTTTTATAAAAGGGTTTAAGAGACTTCTCACTGGTGGTTCGTGTGGATTACCGTTAAAGGCTGGACACTTAGATAACTTGTGATTTGTGATAACTCAGCCTTAAAGCAAATATTCAATGCTGAAAAGAACATTTGATCTCCAGGTAATCTTTATATAAACCTTAAATAACCCTAGATCTATCTAACGAGATCCTTGAAACTTCCTAAAAAAAATTAGATTTATAATTTTTTTTTTGTATATGTGTTTCAGAAAACCCGACACATAAAACATTGCCAATGATATTTAACTTAGTACCTTGTTATTCATGACCGTATGATGAACACTCTTGTATCTTCCATTATAAAGAACCTAAAACAACAGAGTACATGTTCATAACATGCTAAATGGTAAAAAAAAAAAAAAAAAACTCATTTAAAGAAGCTAGTAGCATAATGAAATGATTTGGGTGAAGAAAAAAAGCCAGAGTATTTTTCATCCAAGAAATACACAAAACAAACATTTAGATGGTAAGTAAATTTCTAATTAATCAAAATTGTTATCAATAATTATATTAACATATATAACATTCATAATAAAATCACATAAAAATTGTTATGCTTCTTAAAAAGATATATAATTATTATGAGTTATGGAATTGTGGTTTCTCTCGATATTAACATGGCTGTAACTTTACTCATCACTATCTGTTCTTAACTTTCAATGCCAACATATTTGAGTTGTTACTACAATAATCACTTTCAAGAAATTTAATACCTAAATTACTTGAATTGGATCACTTATATTGATGAAAAATGGATTAGGGATAAGATCGATAGCAACCCATTTCTCATCTTTGGTTACTTAGAGGCCAGCCACACCTTCTAATTATCTAAGCATAGTCAGTGCATTAAGATCCCAGCCTCAATGTTAGCTCAAGTCTAGACTGTTTTAAGGATTAAAGCAACTTAACACCTAAGAGAGGCGAATTAGGTGTATCACTAAATTTTACAATTAAGACAAATTATTTAAGTAAATGCAATAACTTAAAATACTTAAAGTAAAGAGTTAAGGAAGAGAATTTGCAAACTTGTTTTTGATGTGGTTCGGCAAGCCGACATCCACACCTCCAGTACTAAATCATTCTTGAGTTTGTATTCCTTTACTAGTCTAAGTTCAAGAGTACAATTATCACTTAATGAATCTACACCAAGCTTTTTACACCAATTAAATAAATTTTTTCTTCAAGATTTTTCTTACTTGAAGATATATCATCTTCAAGGTTTTGTCATTGGTGAAATCACCTCATCAATATCAAGAGTGTTTACCTAACTCTCAAAGGTTTACAATTGTGTTTTGTTTTCACAACAAACTTTTTGAATAGAATGAATATTACAATTGAAGTTCTAATATCTCTATACCTTAACAGATATCACTTATAAGATGTGGAAGTGTTTAGGTGTAATGATAATAAAATTGAATACTCTTTGTGCTAGAATATGAAGATTTAATAGCACAAATTAGAGTATGATCAAGGATTCATGATTTTGCTGTAGTTTTACTCTTAGAATAATTTGTATATCATATATGTTTGGATTCTCTTGCTAATTTTATAATTAGACTATATATATAAACTAGTTGTTTATAGCCATTACACTCTCACTGACAATTAAAATGGTTGACTGGTTCATATTGGTCAAGGCAATCGGTCAACCGATTCTTATAGAATTCATAGGTATTCATTACTAATGAATAAGCGATCGACCAATTCATTTAGTTACTCTAAACAATCAATCAATTTATGCAGAATTCTAAATTTAACAGTTTAACTTAAGTAAATTTTTTGAATCATCTAACTTAAATTTTATCTAATTATTATTAAACATGTAAAGAATGTAAATTCATTTTAATTATGCTGCAAGTAAAAAATTTAGATTTTGGTTTCACTTATAAAATTATACAGAAAAACAAAAGGACATTTGTACGGGCAATTGTACCATCGTGCTATTACACTCCTCTAAGCAGGTATTGATAATGTTTCCATACACAACCTCGATCTATAATTCAAGAGAATCACAAGCATAGAGAGACCGCAGAACTATCTTATCGACTGTGTGTTTGTTTACTATAAAAGTATTACCACAGAATTTGCAGAAACCAGAAGCTCAAAGAACAGACCATTTCAGAGCAGTTGGTCCAGATAAGGATCTTTTGGAGATGTTTCTCCTAGATAACCTGAAACACTTTGGGAAACCCCGGAAACAAAGTTACTAACCATGGAGGAGCCCCATACCAGCCACCCACTCTGCGCTGCTTGCTGGTTTGCCTCGACCATGTTCGTCTGCTTTTCCTCTACCATATCCAGCCACCTCTTTGCCATAAATTCCCTTATAGCTTGAACCCCCTTATTCACTATCTCTTTTGGCGGAACTAACAGTGGATTTTCATTCAAGTCGAGCTTGGTTAGATTTTCTAGCCTGGCAAACCTGTCAGGAAGAGCTCGGATTTGGTTGTTGCTGAGATCGAGCTCCTTGAGGTTAATTAAATCACCAATTTCTTCAGGAAGTTCTTCCAAGTCACTGAAATTACTGCTTAGATTCAGGACCTCTAAATTTGTTAATCTCCCTATTGCTCGTGGCAGGCCTCGCAGCATATTGAAATGAACATCCAAAAATCTCAAAGACTTCATTTCACAAATAGAAGGTGGAAGAAGACGGATCTTATTCAACTGAACTGAAAGCCTTTCAAGATTCACCAGTCCATATCCAATATTTGCCGGCAAAGATACCAAGTTGTTAAAGCTTGCATCTATCTCCACCAGTGAACTACAACAAAAGACAAATCAAGTTTTCAACAGCAGACCAAATGAAAAGCGCAGAAAAAAATGGAAGTTAAGAAAAAATCTACCAAAAACGGTGATTTGAAAGATAAACTGGGAAGAGAACACAGAAAATGAGGATCACCTGGAAAGAGCAATGCTCTCAGGGAGGGCCTTCACCTTGTTTGCTGACACATTTAGGATCTTCAGATTTCGCAACAATCCAATTGAATCTGGCAGGAAAACTAAAAGATTGGAAGACACATCAAGCTCCACAAGTTTCTCAAGTCCCGCAATTGAATCAGGAAGGACCTGTTTCCCCAAACAAATGAACCATATATCAGAAAAACTCAAACACCATATTCTAATCAACAAAAATAATGTCCACTAGTTGCATCAATAACATAATCTTCACCATTCAAAGTCATCTAGGACACAAAAAAAACTTGTGAATCTGTTCAAGGCTACTGATGACTGCATGAATCAATACAAATTCTTGTGAACAATAACAGTTCATGTACGAATAGCTACATCAACCTATATGAATTGTCTAAGCTTGTAATTTGAGCATGCTAAACACCAAACTCCACCTTAGCATAGTAAACCACCATATTATATTTAGACTCAAAAGCCCATCACGACTAGCAAAAACAAAACAAACTTTTACACAGCAAGGATGAAGATTTAAGATACTTCTAGGGATGTCTTGTGTACTTGAAAGCTCTAGCCTATGATTAATGCCTAAACTGAGCCTTGGATATTTAGCTGGTATGGGATAAAAGACACTCCTCCTCTAAAACCTTTCTTTCTTTCCATTCATCTTTTTTTTTTCCATACACAAATTTATATGCAATAGACATGGGCAATATTTGACCCATTAGTTTGTTAGCACACCAAACATATTAGCTGATTAAAGGGAAGAAAACATCAGAATTTATACTTGTTCCCTGATTGGGATCGCAGCTTGAAACTTTTTGCTGATTAAATCAAGAGCAAACCAATACTTGATGCCAGCTTGCTCATGGATAATCAGCAGACTAAAATTATCACACTTTACCTTAGATTGGTGGCTAAAAGTTTTAGAAGCATACCAACAGTGAAGCAGTAAAGTTGTTGCTAACCAACTCATTTAGCTTTTAGCAGAGATGAGTATATGAATGGCAAAGAGTGATTACTTTAGCAGATGCTAGAAAATATCGCAAGCAAAGTCATCTAAAAGAAAATATGTATACCAGTGAACTAAAACAAATAATACACTACCACTTTCTCCATGACAAAACATTAAAAAGAAAGAAACAGAAGAAAATTATGATACCTCTAACTGATTTTGAGAGAGATTGAGCACAAGCAAGCCATGAAGTCTGCCAATGGATTCAGGAATCAACCTCAACTGACGCGCAGAAAGATTCACTCGTTCCACAGCCCCACCACTCTCTGCTTCTCTAAGTATAGCAACAACCTCCTCATCAACTTGCTCACCGCTCTCTATCTCTCTTACAACAACATCCTTATAAACACCAACAAGCATCTCTTCTACTTCCTTTAACTGCCTTTCATATTCCTCATGCATCTCCTCCAACTTCAACACTGCCTTGTATATCTCCGTTTTACCTGGTTCTTGCATCTGGGTCAAGTTGGATCGGGCCATGGAGACAACGTCTGGGTTGGGTCGAGGACCGAGAGATTTGAGGAGGAGGAAGGTATTGGTGGCGGAGGAGGGGATGGCTTGGGTCAGCGAGGAGAGGACCTTTGGGTAGTTCAAATAGGGAAATTGGGCTGACAGGTTTTGATCAAACTGTTGAGAGTTGGGATCAGTTTGGGATAGAAGATAGGAAAGAATTTGGAAATCATCGTTTTTTTTGGAAATGGAATCCATTTCCATTTCTTTTCAGATCGAAAGAGAGAGAGATGGTCGATGATGGAGAAGCAGAAGTCGTTGAAGAGGATGATCAAGGAGCAAACTGTGGGTTTTTCGGAGGTTGACCGTCACTATGGTTGACCTTTGACGGATTTTTCATTCAGGAGCTTGATAAATGCCACGTAGAAATGTATGAGAATTGACCGTTTGACTGAGCTCCTCTTCAATTAGTGGTTACTAGCTGCTGGTATGCATTAGGGAAGAAAATTACATTATTCATTGGATGATAACGGGTGAGCAAAATAACTGAATTATTCATGATATTCTTAAAAAATTGATTTTGAATTAATCAAATCAGAGTTTTTCTAAATCTATTGGATAATCTCGGTTAACAAATTAAAAAAAATCAATTCAATTAGTTTTGTTTTTAAATTTTTAAAATAAAAAAATCCAAGAAATCAAACCAAAAAAATCATTATATATAATCAAATAGAATAAACAACCTTCTTTTCTATAAAAAAAAATAATAAAAAAAAGTGAAAAAAAGCTCAACTTTTTTTAATCCCATTTAGACTTATTCGATTTACAAAAAAAAAAAGCAAAATCAAACCAAAAATAAATAAATAACCTAATTTAATCTTAGGTTAATGAAAAACTTTCCCTCAAACAAAAACTTGCTTCATGGATGTTAAAAGAACGCTAAATGTTTCAAAAAAAAAAAAAAAACGCCCTTGACTTCAGTTAAATTTGAATAAGTCCTAATTTGTAAAATTAAAGAAAATTTATTTAATTTGATTTTCGGTTTTGGATTTTTCAAAAACAAATCTAGAAACCCAAAAAACAATTACAAATAATCAAAACCAGATAATTAAACTACCCATTTTGATCTTAAAAAAAATAATCAAAACCTATTAAAAATAACTCCAATTCTTACATATATCTATCAGTTCTAAAAGGAAATGAATTACCTAATTTAATCACAGGTTAATGAATAATCACAGGTTAATGAAATGTAAAAATAAATCTATTCGGTTCTATGCAGAGGATGTGATCCCGGCTAATAAATGGCGGTGCTAGTGGTGTTGAATGATGAAGAGATGGTTGGATGCTGGTCAGTGTTGTTGAAGCTTGCAGTGACGAAGACAAGTATAATTAATTTGTTGGATATTGTAAAAATCAATCCCAGGTTTCAACAAAAAACATTGCCATTGTAAATAATGTTACATGCTCGACACCTTGACAAGTATAGTTCATAGTTTCATAGTTACATAGTTTCATAGTTACATGCTCGACACCTTAATACTTTTATGGTTTCAACATAGGGCTTGGGCTCATGGTGTTGTACCCAGCAGCAAAGTCAGAATTTTTTAAATAAGAGAATAAATTACTAATAAATATTTAATATTATATATTATACATACATATGTTATATATAAAAATTAATTTGAAATAGATATACTAACTCAAGTCAAGCAAAATTAATTTAAGAATACTTTCAAAATAAAAAAAACTTACATTATAATTGTTCTATTCGAGATTTTATATTTTAAAACTGTTTCGTAATAATTTTATTTTTAATCTCATTAAAAATATATTTTTAATATATACAACAAACTTTCATTTATTTATTTCCAAATCTTCTAAGGATTAGAAAAGTTCTTGGCAACAATTCTATGTTGACATAGGTACCTAATATCTAAAATCATAACTTAAAAGGATTGTCACAAATTGATGTTGTTCTTGCTGGCTTGTTGTTTTGTACAAGTGGATTAAACATAAATATTAAATATTTTATTTTTAATTTATTTATTATGTCCCTAATTTTTTTAGTTGTCCTGTACTTCATTTTTAATCATTAGTAAATTCATTATCATCATTTTTCATATGAAATTCATAACAAAATACTTATCAATTCATCAAAACTCATTTCAATTCATATCCATTAGCATATAATATTACCCATACACATATTAATTCAACAAACCCATAAATTATTATAAACCCTAACATTTTCAATAACTAATTATAAAGAAATAAAACTAAAATTAGATAATGAAACAAATAAAAAAAATGAAGGAAACTTTCCTAAAGCATAAAACATAAGAAGTTACTTACTTAACTAATTAATAGCTTAAGGCTTGAAAATAAATTTTATAGAAGGAAGAGAGTTAGGATCAATAGTGAAAAAAGAACAAAAAGCTTGAATCAATTAGTTGCTAACAAAAAAAAATAACCCTGTAAAGCTATTATATTAATATTTTAATATAATAAATTAGTTACAAATGATTACCTCCTGATTTACAGTTTTCTATAAACAGAGAGAGTTATATTTTTATTTGGCTTGGACTTATGCGATCTCGGCTGATATTCTTAAAGTTTCATTTTATTTAATGGAAGTTTTTGTTTAGACAACCTTTACTGAAAAGTTAACATCAAATATAGAGTAAAAATTATCATCAGATAAAATATAAAATAGCAGCTACGAGCAAGACGAGCTGCACATCTAACCTGTACTAAAGCCTGCAAAGTTGAATTTCAATATTGTCATAACTCAATTTTGGCCCATTGGCTTTTAATTTAATTTTTACAGGGTTTAAAATGTAAAATTAAAAGATCAGAGACTTATTTCGATGAAAAGTGTGATTTGTCAACTTGCGTGAAAATTAAGGACTATAATGTGCTTTTGTCATTCTATCCTTATCTTTGAGATAATCCTTACTTTCGAAATGATCCTTATTTTCAAGATAATCCTTACCTTCAAGATAATGAAAGTTGTCTGATTTCGAATTCGATTCTAATTTGAATTTTTTTTTTTAAAAAAATGAATTTAATTGAGACTTTATTTCTTACAAGCGATAGGACTCTTACACTATAAATACTGTTCCCAGTCTATGCGAATAAAAAAAAAGAGAGAGGGAGGAAAAACTCTAAAAGAAGGAAACCACAGGAGAAGTACGTTCCCAGAAACCCTACAAAAAAAAAGAACATTTACAAAAAAAAAAAAAAGGAGAGAGGGGGCGCGGCCGAATCCTAGACTAACAGCCACTGCCCCCTCCCCCCAGCTTATTCCATTATATCTCTTCTTCCCTGGTCTCAGAACCAGCCATAAAACGACCCTCTCATTGGCCTTTAGCTACCTTCCTTTCTTCCCCGGTTTGCGGTTTGCAAGAACAAAACATAGGGGAAGAAACTTTATCTTCACTTTCTTCTTTTCTGGCCTGGGACCAAACCACCCGGGCAGCAACTCTCTTTCTCCATAGACAAAGCTTAAACATCACCACCCTCACCCTTTGAAGAAGGAAGAGAACGAGACCTTCGGGGAAGGGAAGAGGATTAATTATTGCAGCAAGAGCAGCAGGTTTCCTCTCTGCACCAGCGACGATCACACCAGCAGAAAAGGCAGCACCTTCTTCTCCAGCCATCGACAGCTGCATGATCAACTTCTCAGCTGGGGTAGCATTAGTTAAGTTCCCCTCTCTCGCCGAGCAGCAGCTTTTAACTGACGACAGCAGCAACTCCAGCACAAACGTTTCTCGCCAGCCCTCGCACCAGCAGCTCTCCTTCTCCACAGTCCGAGCTCAAGACAACAGCCCCCTCAGTAGCAGGAATAGGGCGTTGTCACTTCCATGTAACGGCGATAATGTTCATCATTCCAGCTGAAATCAGCAGCAATCTTCCCTTCCCAGCATCAGCAATGCTGTCTTCATCAACACAGTAACAGTGGCGGAAGATCTTCCTTCCAGCAGAAAAAGCAGCATCTTCTTCTCCGGACATTGACAGCAGGATATTCTTCCAGCCCCTATTAAAGCAACATCGGAAACTCTCCTTCATGACAGCAGCTTGTCCCCGCCGTGAGCAGTAGGCTGGATCTTCAACTGAGAGCAGCTCCAGACCGTCTCCCTCAGCTTCGCCTCCAAGTCACAGCAACGCCAGGTGAGTTCTCCTTCTTTCCCTGTTTTTGCTAAAATTAATTAGCATGTTACTGTTGCTTGCATGCGTGAATTGTTCACGCATGCATGCAACAATGATAACCGGGTCACTGGTTTGGACCAGTGACCTGACCTTTTTTTTTAGTTTTTGAGACCGGGCTACATAAATAAACAAAAATAGTTTTGGGTTGGATTTGCGCGATATTTACCAACGCCAGAGTTGGAAATATTCGTAGGAATTGTTCACTGACGCCAGAGTCAGGAACGTGAAAGGAAAAATAAAAAAATAAAAAGCAGAAAAATAAAAAAAAGGTAGAAAAAAATAAAAAATGTGTATGCATGAATAAAAATAATATAAATTTATTGGTTTATTCACCGACGCCAGAGTCAGGAATAAAAAGACCGGTTTAAATTTATATTATTTTTATTCGCTGTATTTTATTTTATTTAGCTAGAAAAATAAAAGATATGTGCATGCGTAAAAATAAATTTATTCTTATTTATTTATTCACTGGCGCTAGAGTCGGGAATAAAAAAAATATTGATCTAATTTATTTTATAGCTACGTAATATTTACCAACGCCAGAGTTGGAAATATTCGTAGTTGAATATTCACTGGCGCCAGAGTCAGGAATATTATAAGCAAATTATCATAGCATAAACTAATAAATATTTAGCAATTTAAGACGAAACTAGCAATGCAGCTTGCCTCAGGCAGGATGTTTAAGGGGTGATAATATCTTCTCTTTTATGTAACCAGTCCCGAACCATAGAATCTCTGTTGACCAGTTAGGGTTCCTAGTGACCATAATACTAGGTGGCGACTCCTTAAACAAGATCATTCCCCATTAAAGAATAGGATACCAGAAATCCGTTCTTTCCAAAGATTTAATAATTTTTAAGGCCGCCACGATGTCAGATGTGACAAATATGCTGCAAAAGTTGTACAAGGAGGAGTTGAGAAATCTCTCTAAGTAATTATTATAGGCAAGGGGTACAATTGCCCCCTCTTGCCCCTACGTGGCTCTGCCACTGGTAGTACCTTGTTATTGTCCTAAATTAACATTATCATTATAAATACTTCGACCATCAAATCAATTGTAATTCCTTTTCAATTCATATTAAATCTAATTTCTATGTCACATTATCTATTCATTTAGGTGGATTTTTTTAACCATATATTTTTATTTTATTATTCAACATAAACATACCTTTTTCATATTTTAAGTTTAATTGTTTCACAAATAATTTTACATCACAGTCTCAATAACATCAATAATTCATATATGAAGCTTAATCTATATTACACTAAAAAACCAATTTCACCAGTTATGGCATCATTTCATAAACAAAATTATCCAAATAATAATAATTCACATTAATCCTACACAATCACAAAACATTAATGAGTTTCAAACACGTCTTCTATTCTTTTCCTATTAGCTTCCCTCAATGTCTCTTTTTTTTTTCATCATGATTCTTTCTTACTGTTATCATGATTCAACACCAAACAAAAAAATTTCTACTTCAATCATCTCAATTTAATCAATTTTAATAATTCCCCTAATTTATAACAGGAATCCTAATTTAATTTTTGCTAGGATTTGCTAAAAATCAATTAAATTTTGTTTAAATTGGTATGGACAGATTCTAAACACCTTAACTGGTAATAATTTGAACTTTGAATGTTAACTAGTCGAAGTTTGTTGTTCCTCCCTTCTTTCCTTTTTTTTCCATGAGTTTTCTTCTGTTTCTCTTGATTTCCTCACTTGATTTATCTCTTAATTCTTGTTTCAAAAGTTTTTTGATTCTCATCCCTTCAATATCTTCTTTAAGTTTTGTTTTTCTCAAGGAATTCTCTAAATTTTCTCTTCTTCTCTTCTCTCTCCTTTTACAGTTCTGGTCGGCTGTAAATAAAGAAAGAAGAAATGAAATTCTTTGTTTTTTTTTATATAAAAATGCCATTAATGAAATTCTATTTTATTTTTCTTCCCAAATACTGACAGTTTTTTATGACCTTTCCAAACTCTGATTGCCCTAAAACTTTACCCAAAGATAGAACAATATGATTAGAGGTCCTTCATAAAATTTCAGCATGATCTAACGGTCGATTGAGACTTATATTTATTAGCGCAAAACTGCTCAGTAGATGATTTTAATTACACAATAAAAATTTAAATTTTATTGTGTCATCCCTACATGAATTTCTCAACTAATTCCTATAGACCATTTTATTATTCCACAGTATCTTCATTTTACATTTTTCATCTTTTATTACTATCTTAAAATAATATTATTAGTTTTATTCGGTGTTTACACAAAAACTTTTTCATGTGTTATCCCTTGATGAAGGGATGGCTAGCTGTCCTGTTGTTTGATATTGATGAGGTTTGGACAACGAGAAAGAGTTTAAAGGTTTTCTTGACTTTTGTTCGTGAGACTTGTTGTCCTTTAATGATGAAAAAAGGTTTTGGGGTTTTTATTTTTATATTATTTTTTTGTAGTTTTTTTTTATTTAAATCATGTGTTTTCAAAACAGGATATATTTATCTTTATATTAAATCATGATATGGTATAAATTGATGAATTAGCTTATTTTTTTATTAAAAAAATTATGGTAGTCAAATAAAAAATATTAAATATCATAAGCGTATTCTAGTTTAATTGAAAATTAGAGTATTGTAGATTCGTTTAGCCTTAAAATAATCTCTTATAATAACTGTAATTTTTATTCAATCCTTTAGCTTGTCACTTGTGAATGAGAAAATTGTTTCTCCTTTTGTTTTTTTATAGAGAAACTAGTTTAATATTTTTATATTCTTAATTATGTCTCGTCTTCAATCTTTCTCTTAAGTCTAATTACTTAATTATCCCTAAATACTAGGATATTAATTCTCTAATCTATTTTTATATCAAACATTTTCATCTTATCTAAAAAAATAACTTCTTATGAAATCTCAAGACTAAATTAATTTTTTAAACAATAACTATGAAAATGAAATGAAACTTAATATCACTATAAGATTTAACAGTTTTACCGACGGAATTTTTCCGTCGATGTAAGAAACATATTCCATCGGTAATTATATTACCGACGGAATCAAAGACGAAAATGATCCGTCGGTGAATCGTTCGTCGGTAATGTTTTGTCCGTCGGTAAATCCGTCGGTAATATAATTACCGACGAATTTACTGACGGAACAGACGCGTCGGTAATAATTTTTTTTATTACCAACGGAATTACCGAGGGATTTACCGACGGATAATTAAATATTAATATTTTTTAATTATTCCGTCGGTAATTCCATCGGTAATATTTAATTTAAATTTTCAATTTCGTAAATTTTTTTCAGAAACCGCCAAAAAATTACCGACGATTTTTCAATCCGTTGGTGATTCCGTCTGTAATATTTAAATGAAAATTTTAAATTAATTAAATTTTTTCAGAAAACCGTCAAATAACACCGACGACTTTTCAATCCGTCGGTGATTTACTCTCTGGAAAATACCGACGGAATTTTCCGTCGGTAATTCCCTTTGTAGTTAACATGATGAACAGTGTTCACAATTTACCAACAAATTTACCGACGGAATAAATTTCGTCGGTAATTCTGTTGGTAATTCCGTTGGTAAAAATGACACGTCATTATTTTTTTTTGCTTTGTTTTAAATTTTTTTCCCACGGTAATTCCCTTGGTATTTCCTTTTGTAATTATCAATTTTCTGGTAGTAACATATGAATTTTAGAACATATTTTTTTAATAAATTAGATGAGGTTTGAGTTTTTTTAAAATATCAACTAGAAAGATACATTAAAAAATTAATAACTTAAAATATAAGAACATGCTAAAATTAAGTAAAAAAGCATTTAACTTGAACTACCTTGGACACGGTAAATAGTATTTGGATGTGATTAATTAGGACAAAACTAATAAAAATAAATGGGCACATAGTTGATGTTTTTCAGTCTTTATATTTTGTAAGAAGAAAGTTTTTCTACCAAAATAATTATATTTTATTACCAAAATATCAAAATCAGATCAAAGGGAACTTAAATAAGAGTGGCAGTGATAGAATTATATATTGCACAACTATATGCCCAATTCATGTTATTTTTTTTAATATCATCTTATATATCTGATTTTTATCTTAATTTGTTATTTGATTTCCTTTCATTAGGGTTTAGTGAGCAACGTGTAAAACTTATATTATTAATTAAATATTTTATAATTATTAAACAAGGGTCACAATTTTATAGATTTAATATATAACAATAATCAACATTTTACTCACCAATTCTAACAAAATTATAAAAAGAAAATGACATTAGCGAATAATAATAATAATAATAATACGAAGATTACAAGGACCACGCAAGCATTAACCTAAAAAACAACAAACTATCTTCTAATATCCCTGCTCCGTTTCAAGGTAAGGCCACCAGCAATGAATCAATCACGTCCTCGTCAATTTCCAATTTTCCACTGCATCGACCTGTGCATTAAAGCACACGACACTTGCTTTGTGGGATCCATGAAATACCAGTTGTTTAATTTTTTATGCAGAAATGCTGGTCCTTTCGTTTTTCTTTCTCATGGCCTGGATCGATGGGTGATATATAGGGCAATGGCATATACTGTTATTATCCAAAAAACTAACCCCCCTTATTCGTTTATTATCAGCACAGCAACAAAAAATTAATATCAGTTCATATAAACAAAACCACATGCAGACATATTTTTTAATATATGTCAGTGGATGCCTTGCATATATATTTATATATCGAGTTCTATTTGATGCTCGAATATTTGCAATGATATCTGTTGTTTGATGCTGCTGCACTTCCCGTGAGAAACAAATTTAAAATCTACCGAAATGTTTGTGCTTGTGGACTTCTTGCATTTCACAGTCAATGGCTGGTGAGAAATCAATCCCTGCATTCAACTGAAAACCAGGTTAAGTGTCTGTTTTGGAATCCAGCACAACCCGTGTTCCCAATCATTGCTTCCACCTTTTGTTCGTAAGCCAAATCAAAGAATTTGTTTATCAGACAAATAAAAACTAAATAGTAAATCCGTTTCGTTATTGAAAAATCTTTTTTGATTGATTGTAAATTTAACTTCATGATTTTCTCAAATTTTTCTTATATAGGTTTATTCTCTGCCTCATCATAACTCGAGCTAGGTTCCAAAGATTATCTAGGGTTAACTTCTATCTTTTTAGGTTTTTTTTAAATTGATTTTTTTTTCATTTTATTTTTTAATGTTTGGTTAGTTAGGGGTTGAGCTATGTGGTTTTGTTTTTTTTTTTATATTGGATTATCTCAATCTCATGTCACGGATCATGAGCTTAGAGGGTTAATTTGGGTTGATCATGGTGTATTTTTTCAGTTATTTTTTTTAATTGATTTTTTTTTATTTTCATTATTCAACATTGGATTGTTTGAAAATCATTGTTTTATTCAATGTGCTTTATAGAGGCTATCTCAGTCTCACGACCAGGTCACAGATTTGACAAACTAACTCGGGTGGACTCGGATTGGTTTTTTTTATCTTTTTGTTAATTTTTTTTAATTTCATCATTCAATATTTGATTTGCTGGCAATTGAGCTTTAAAATTTTTTTTTATCTTATTTTCTTTGAGGTTATCACTTTATCATTTAATTTTTACTTCGTTATCACATAAGATCATAAATTTTTAAAAAAAATATTAAGATAATAGTTTATTATAATATTGAAAGGCATTAATTTTTTAAGTTATTCAGTGCCAAGTTTTTTGTGTGGTTCACTTTATGCATGGTTGCCTATTTTTATTAATTATTTTATTAAATTAATCAAATTTATTATCAGTCGAGCCACTTGAGCATCCAATGATTGCCTATTTTTAACTGCAATCTTGGGATTTTCTTTCTTATTTTTTTTTAAAAAAAACACTATTAGCATCACACGAGCAGCTTTTTAAAGTTGGGAAAATTTTGACCCAGCCAAGCCACCAATCTTTATTTCGAAAAAGAAAAGGATAAAAAAAAAAAAAAAATCTCCCATGGTGGTGGGGTAGGATAACCTTAAATACATTTTATCGTTATGTTCCAGAAAACTCCCTTTCAATTCTTTTGTTTGGCTTATAAGAGTAGTCCCAAGCCAAAAATACTACTGTCAAATTCTTGGTGTCTCCAAAACTGATCCTCGAAGCCAAGGACGGGAATCTCCCTTTGAATACCAAGTGAGTGGAGATCCTTTCTTAGTTTCTTCGAGCCAACAATCATTAATTAGCTCTCCTAATCTCTTAGTTTCAATATTTTATATTATCATCTCTTTGATGTTTTATATGTATAAGCTGTCATGGCCCATGGGACACTCTTTTTGTAGCTCTATCCACTGCTCAACCAAAATTGGAAGCCTTAACGGTCCCTCCCTGCAGTTGTAATAGCTATGGAAAGTACCTTCAAAGCATAGATGATCACTCCATTGTATCTGGTCAGAGTGAAAAACACCCATCAGCAGCTGGTTATGGCCCATAACTCACTATCACCAGTTCCAGTCTATCTCAATTCACAGAGGAAGAGAACCATAAACGCGGGAAACAAAACGAAGCATGGGATTCATTTAAATTGCTTCTCTGTCATCTTGGATATTGATTCTTTTAAGCTCCGCGTGTTCAACCTGCAATTCAAAGTGTTCAGCATGAGATTTGTAACACTGAGTAACGTTGATAACAAATCAACAAGAAACAGTCAAGGATTGCAACAAACACATACCCTAACGCTAACACACATTAAAAAATAGAAGGAAAAACAAACAGAGGAGGGATTATTGGCAAATAACTGGAGCTATCAAAAGCGAACTATGAAAGATGATACAGATCGATTGATAACGAAGCATCACATGAATGACGAATGATGAGCACATTAATTTTAATGGATAAGGAGTAGAGCATGTCACCGAGCTCAACAATGGAGAATCTTGCAAACAACAAACGGGCAATGATCTACTGTACGCGAAAGGACAAAGGAAATGGCTGGAGATGAATGAAAGAGCTGTTATATATGCACAGTGGTACTGGAAATGGTAATCCAAAACTCACCATCACATAAAGCTTTTGAAGTACCCAAATGGAAATATTGGACTGGAAATTCATTAATTTTCACGGACCAAAAAAAAAAAACAATCCCTTCGTAACGATTTACAGTCCCCAAGTACATATATCTCATATTAGCTACTGCCAGCTCGAATATTCTTCCCTTTTCCATGTTTTTTTCTTTAGTTATATATTTGTTTTTCTTTCCTATTTATATAAGTCAAATATATATGTCCGGTCTCAGCTCAATTGGGTCTGCTGTAATTGCCAATGATTCCCGTTGTGAACAAGGTAGACATGGCTAGGATTTCCATGAGCATCGTAACCATATTCATATTGATGTGGAGCAGGTGGAGTCTTCCTTACAGAAAACGCTACCGGCTTCGAGATCTGATGATGGTAGCACCACGGAGCGGTAGAAGTTGAAGCAATAGTGGCTCCACCATAACTATAAGAGGAAGAGGAAGAGGAAGAGGAGGAGGAGGAGGATTTGGAAGAGGAAGAAGAGATTTTTTTCGGGAGCGAAAGGAAAGCCCTGATCTTTAAAGATGCAGTTGGTGTTGCTGCTCCAGCTGCTCGATCGTATTCCTCGATGAGATTAGCTAGATCCTCACTGGAGGTGATCGATACCAGAGCGTCTAGATCTTCTTTTGGCAACTGACAACGGAGATTCACCGATGTCCCACGTAACTCTCCAAGCTTCAACAATAACTCTGTATAGCAAACAAGCAAAAATATTCCACCCCGTATCACTTACTCCATATTCACACACAAAGAACACTTGATACGGTAAAAGCTAAAGAAGGAATTGGCTAAAAGAAAAGAAAAGGGGAAATAGTGGAAATTAATAGTGATATATAATAAGACTGACCAGCAAAGGAGATGGAACGTTCGACACCGAGGACACGGGTTTCGCCACCTTGGTAACGGAGTTTGCCATCTGGGAAACGGGGGATGATCTTGCCACCGTAACTGCAGAGGAATTTGATGGTGGGGGTGGCAGATGAGGGGGGTTTGAGATGGAGCTTGGTGGTGTCAAGTGATGGTCCGACCATGCTTTTTTTGGGTAAAAGAGAAACGGGGTCCAGTCGAGAGAGATCTGAGAGCTTGTTTTGAGAAGCGTTGAGCTTGAAGGAATTGGAAAGCTAAGCTGGCTACTTTAGAGTTGCTTCTTGAAGCCTAACTACGGACCTCTTCATGCCTTATTTATAGTAGTTTCTTACACAGGTGAAGGTGAACTGTAAACTTGAGGGTGGGGCTCAGCTTGCGTCAGTCAAGATTCCTGGAGAGCCCAGACATTCTGGGATTAAAAGTAAAGTTTTAAACTTCAAAGTTCAAACCATAGACTTATTGACTCGCTGACGTGGTAGTATCGGGCTGGACACAAATGGCGGTCTTACCGACTTTTACAGTTTTCACAATTGAACATTATTGATTTAAATTCTCAAATAATTTACGGTTTTATTAAAAATATATTTTTAATAAAAACTAAACCATTATGCTAACATGAACAATAAATGAGGTGAGTCATAACTCGGCTTTTTAGTTAGTTTGTTGTATAATTTCCTCTTAAAAAATATCAAGTTTGCACCTATTCTTTACACGAAAGGAAAAATAGTTATAAAATGTTGAAAGGAATTTGAATGAGAAAATCTATAAACCACGTACTATAACATATTAATTAGTTAGCTTTGTAGTATTTATTTTTTTTGTTTTGGATATTTTTATTTTATTTTTTTTTGGATAAAACTAGTTTTGTTTGGAGTTTGTGATTGTTCCTTCTAATAAATGTATTTTCTGGAAATAATTAGCTTTGTAGTTGTGAATATTTGTTCTCTTTTTTAATTTATTAATTTATTGAATTTAAGTCTTGAAGCCATTAAAAGAACCTTATTAAATTTCTTTAAGTGGATATAGAAAATATATATTTAGAATTATTTGAGAAAACACTTAATTTTAATTAATGTAGACGTAGATTCGAGAACTTCGTTAGCAAAAAACTAAAAATCTTAAAATTGATGGACGTATGAATTATGATTGCCCTACACTTAAAATATCGAGATAATTGTGATGTCGATGCACATCTCCTTCATCGTATCCACTAGACTACAGAGTCGTGGCCCCTCCACCGTTGTCCATGGTCCCCTCGTTTGTGTGGACACGTGTAATATCGACTCGAGTTACCAAGAACAGTAATAAGGCACCTACCAGGTATAAGCTGAAGGAATCCCTGTCTCGTAACAACATGCATGTGAAAAAGATTTTTGAGGCAGAATACATCGCTAAGGTATTGATTTCTCTTTTTACGCATCGTTGCAAGTGTTTGATCTAGAACTCAACAATAAACATGAATGTTCCTAGTTCATACTTGCTAAATTTACTCTTCCTTTTTTCTACTCTTAATCCCTTATCAATGGTTTGGAATTTGTTCAGATTTGTCTAATAATGGTGCTGACGGATTCTCACATCTTTCTCGATTGAATTACATGAAGAGATCATCGTTGGCCATGGTTCCTTCCTTGGCCTTACCTATGCTACGAACAAGCACATCACATCTAAGCCAACATCTATCAAGTTGTTTGACCAGAGTTTTTCCTTCCCAGATGGGACATTTTTAGTACTATGTATAGCCCAAACCAAATATCCCATGCCTATCTACTTCTCCTCTTTGGTGGCATATGCCCTTAGTCAAGCATCGCTTTTAAGATGAAACATTCGTTCTAACAAACGACATGGAACAATCTTATTTTATGTTTTAAAAAATCCAAATATAATGTAGCTCATTCAATCGTATATTTGATGATTAGGATTCTCTGCACCATTGATCAACATGAGAGGTTTTTTTGGCTTGCTGCTCCAAATGGCTTTATGGTGTTTGATAAAATGCCAATATCAAAATTTAAGCTTGCAGAGTTCACCGGTTGAAGAATCTTTTGAGCATAGATTGTGGGTGGATATGAAGTTTATTGGATTTAATTCAAATGAGTTTTTTTTTTTTTTTTATGAAAATGAAGTTGATTTTGTATTGCAACAAGGTGTTTCATAAAATATCATTATAAAAGTTTTAGCTCTAGACAATATTATAATATTAGTTTGATGGAAAAGTAGTAATTATTAATTTGATGATAAAGTTGTGATGTTAATAGTGCAAGAGTTTTTTATTCATTAAATATAAAATAAAAATAATCATGTAAATAATTAGATATTTTTTGTTAAATTTTTTAGATGAAAACATTAAGTGCTAATATGGATATTGTGAATCCATGTTTTTATAAAATGATTGTAAATCTCGATTTAAAATCTTCTTCTCGTATTAATAAATTTAAATTTAACTTGAAGATAAAAATGAGTTAATTGAAAAATAAAATAAAAAGATGATGAATAATTAGGAATGAAGTTTTATGGAATAAAAACTTGTGAGTATATTGATTTTAAAAAGTGAGTTGAAACAGGATACTCGGTTAAAAATAAATACATAAAGGTAAAATTATAAATAAAAAATCATGGCAAATATTATATATATCCCCATGAGAAGCTTGAGGCCGACAATATTTAGCCCTGTTTGTTTTTGTGATTAGAAAGTGATATTGTAAAAATTAATATTTTTTTTAAATTAATTAATTTTTGGTGTTTTTAAATATTTTTTATGTTTTGATATCAAAAATAAATTTTTAAAATGAAAAAAATAAATTATTTCAATGTATTTATAAGCAAAAATTACTTTAAAAAACAATCGTTATCATAATGTTAAATAAACTCTTATGAGAGAGAGAGAGAGAGAGAAAGAGAGAGAGAGAGATATTTATTATTAATTTTTATCAAAATTTTCAAGATAAAAACACTAAAATAAAATAGAGTGTTTTAGGAAGGATTTAAAGATGGAACTCTAAGTATTTGATAGTTTTCAAAGCTTGGAAGTTAGGGTTTTGGAAGTTAAAAGGGAAAGTGAAAAGTAGGGGGAGAAAGCCAAGTTTCTTTGCAAATTTCTCTTGGATTTGTCGTCTTTGAAAGGTAAGAAACAATATTTAATGATTAATTTAAGTTTTCATTGTGATTTAAAACTTGATAAATTGTGATTAGATTATTAAATTAAGTATTTTGAGTTAATTAAGTTGGCTGTTTTGTGATTGAAATATGTTGTTGTGAATAAATAAGGATTGGAAAAGGTATAAATTGAACTTATATTAAGAAGAAAGGCCTAAAGAGGCCAGCCAAATATAAATATAAATAGTGGAATGTGAAATGAATTGTGGATTAATAAATTGAAATGGAATCATGAATGCTATTGTGTGTGTGTGATTTATTTATAAAATTATTGTAATATGATGATGAAATGATTCAATTGATAGATTCTTCACATACTAGAACAAATTTTTATGTTAACTTAGTAAAATTGGTATTGAAATTTATATTACTCCAAATAAAACTTTAAAGATATTTATAATTTTAAATTAAAATGTTTCTTTATAATGTTTAAATAAGCATGCAAGGTAAAATTTGAGTTAATTAGTTATTGCTTATATTGTTTAAATTGCATGAAAAACAAATGTATACTATTCTTGAGTTGTGTTGATATGGAATAAGGTTTAGGATGGTTGGGTTATAATTATGATATCGATTGTGTGATGTGTATGAAGATGATGATAGCTTGATATGGTTTAAATATAAAGGAAAGTTTGCTATAATTTATATAGAGTGATAAAAATTTACCTTGATTGTTATATATAAGAAGCAATATTGAGGAAACTATACTTAAAAAAAAATAGGGGTGTTACAATGGTAGAATACGACTTTTGACATACCTTATAGTTTTTTATTAGTTATTTGATTGGTAATTCACCACGGGTCAAATAAATATTATTTGGCAAAATATATATATATTTTTTAAAATCATAATTATAAATCGAAAATCATATACATTTATTTAATTAAATAAATCGTAAACCATCCATACCAATAAATGCAAGAAAAAGTGTTAACGCATCTATTCAACTAAACTCGTTGAAGGTCTAATAATATTTTTTATAGCGTAAAAGAATAAATGTGTGAATATTATTAATGTTTATTTTTTATATCGAGTAAAAAAATATAATTGTGAATAAAAATATCGATATTTACATATAATAAAATAAAGTGAAGATTATAAGAGTTAATAAAGACGTGTACAATTTCAAGTTAATTCTTATCATTGTAGAAAAATAAGACAATATTGCAATTGCCAAAGTAAAATATTGTTTCCTTTAAGTTTTTATATAATATTTTTTCAAAAAAAAAGTGCAAAGAAAAAAAGAAAAATTACAAAAAAAATTATAAAATAATGAAGATAAGAATAAAAAGAATGATTAATATTCAGGCAAAGTGAGTGATTAAAAATTATAAAATAACGAAAGATATGTTAATAGCAATTATAATATGAGGCCCTTTTCAGTAGGATTTTTAAGACGATGGCATTATGAAACGATTCTGTTGTAGTGCATGAAATAATTGTTAGCATATGCTATATGAACTGAACTTTATATGAAATGTTTATATATCTACAAGTAGTATGATATTAAATTTAAAAGTTTGGTATATATTTAATCTATTAAACTTTATAGTTGAAATTTAAATGTCCATAATTATATAATAACAAACAAGGAGCAGATATTTCTATCGCACCACTCTGTAGCCGACCTCGCTAGAGAGGGACGGGTGGAGTATGGGTTTGGGTTTTCTAGATTCTTCAATTTCTCTTATTAGAATAATTTAAAAATATTATTTAGAAAACGCGGAACTCCATAGGTTGTGCTTTAATGGATTGTTTTATTAGAATATTATTTTTTAGGTGGGTAGCAATTATTTTTTTAAAATATTTTTTATTTAAAAATATATTAAAATAATATTTATTTTTTATTTTTTAAAATTTATTAAAACTAAAAAAAACAATAAAATATTAATTTGAAGAAAAAACATTAATTGTTTTGCAAAAATATTCTTCAACTACAAAAATAAACAGGATGGAATAACATAATTATATAAGAAAATGTTTTATTTTTTAAATTGTATTATTCTCGAAATCTTTTAAATTAAAACCAGCCATTAACATGTTAGATGTAGTGGTTTTGCTGGATACGAAAGAATACTCTGCACGCATTCTTAATTCCTTTTGAATATTTATTTAATTGGGAGCACCATTTTCACTACAAGGCTGGCTGGCTGGCTGCTTGTTAAGGATAACTTCTGACGGATTAGGCTATGCTTTAATTAGCTAATGTTTTGTCTTTTTCAATGGTTATGTCATGCAATAATCCAGGGAGAGGTCCGGTCCTGTAAGCATGCCAATATGGTCCTACATTTTGCTCATATATAGCTGCATATCCCAAAGTTGTTGTAATATTTCCATAGTTTTCAAAAGGTGCTGAAGCATATCCACCTTCATCTCCTTATCCTCTTCGTGAGAGAATCATGCACTTTGCTTGGTTCATTCATACTACGTATGGGACTTTCTTTATTTGGGAACGGCTACAGCACGTTTCGCATCTTTTATTTTCTAGCCTTTATTTATTATTTGGTTCTGTGATGGAAGGTATTTTTTAAAATATTTTTTATTTAAAAAATATTAAATTGATGTATTTTTAGATATTTTTAAATAGTTTTGATGTGTTAATGTCAAGAATTAAAAAAATATTATTTTGATATATTTTTAATTTAAGATTACTTTTAAAAAACACAATGCATTACATTTTAAATATCTATCTTGTTTTTCTTGATTTTTAAAATAATTTATTTTTGGACGATCTAACTTGAATAAGAGTAACCGAAATCTACATATTGATCTCTATTATTGTTCCAAAAGTTTATTTCTTTAATATATTTTAATAAACACATAAACAAAAGGTTAGTGTTTCATTGTGCATGCATATTATGCATAATTATCTTTTTATCATTTTACTATTCCCACTCCACTATTAAATATGTATCTTAATCACTATATACAGCCAAACCTTTGTTAATACTCCTAGACTAAGAAAATTTATTAATTAATCAAAATATTATTTAAATTTCAAATTTAAGTTGGGATACGATAAAAATATTATTTAATCAAGATTATTAATTTATCGAGGCTATTATGTAATTCTAAATTTTTAAAAACTCTCTTTTATGTTCCTTTAAGATAATAATAAGAAAAAAAAAAAGACCTTACTAAAAAAGAAAAGAAGACCTATACATCAACAATTTTATTCTATCTTCACACACGCACGCACACACACATATATAAATAATATATTAACTTGCAAAATATGTTCTATAATTACCAAACTTTTTAGTTATAAAGCAATACTAAATTGTTAGTAATAATTTATGATTTATAGTATATGATTTTTTATACTTAAAAAATTTAGATTCATCAAGTGATGGGGAAAGGAAGGAAAATTCCCTCCCGTCACCAGAACAGCTATGTCCAAAACCAGTTTTTCCTCTCCGCGGTATTCTTGCATCATTCATCACGTGAAATATATTTCATTGTGCGTGGATGTAGCATTTAGCAATATTATAGCATGTAGTGTAGATAGCCATTTTACCCTTTACTCTCTATACTCTCTAGCTACTCTTTTTGCCCTTTTCTGCCATAAATCGTGTTCAGGGTATTAATTATTTGAAGATTGGATGTGCGGCTAGAATTCTGACCGTACAATATCTTTTACACGTGGCGTGGTTCCAGCAAACCACTTGTAAATAGGATGAGGAAGCTGCGTTTTCCATTAGCTTTTGGATTTGCCAACGTGTTTGGTAACATACCAAATTATATTTTATAATGCGAGCACAATTAAAAAATTAAGTTTAAAACATAAGTTTGGTGAGTTAGTTTTTACAAGTTTTTTCAAACTGAGTTCTTTAAAATTTTATTTGCTTTTGCTTTTTAAAAGTATTTTTTAAAAAAAATTATTTTTTTATTTTTTTCTCTACTTCAAATTAATATTTTTTTGGTATTTTCAGATCAATTTGATGCGCTGATATCAAAAATATTTTTTTAAAAATAAAAAATATTATTTTAATGCATTTCCAAGTAAAAAGCATTTTGAAAAGCAACCGTAACCACACTCCCAAACACAACAACCAAACATTTTATACATATTTTTTGCTACACATAAACTTCAACCATAATCTTTACCAAACACGTATTTAAATCCAACTAATCACAGCTAACCGTACTTTTTTAAAACTTATTTTTTTCAAACCACAACTATAAAAGCTACCTAAAAAACAAACATACTATGGCTCATTCCCAACACACTACCACCCATATGAGTTGGTTTGATCAATTTTAGATACTAGAGCTATGATTAAAAAAAAATAAGTTTAGATAAATCATGTTTAGTTGTAGCTGTTTTAATTTAGATATGTGTTTGATAAAAACTATGGTTGAAGTTGATATATAGTAAAAAATATTTATAAGGTATTTCGATAAAATTATGGTTTATATTGATGTTGCTAATGATATTACTAAAAAGAACATGTAATTATTTTTTAATTTTCAATTACATTAATTTGCATTTCATTAATACAAAATTTTACAAATATCCACACAAATTACAATATAGTTTTTATTGTCTCATTAAACTTGTTGCAATGTCATACCGAACAAAATCCACACGCAAAGACCTATGATTTCCATGAGTTTATAACCATGGAAATATATCGGTTAAAAAATCATCGTGAACAAAATAAAAATGACGATTAAATTCTCTAAATACAATATTTTTTCTAATATAATTATATAGTATCATTGAATCCACTGCAATCTGAATTTACACTTTATAAAAAAATTATAATATATTTTTTAAAATTTTTGACTTTTTTTCCACACTTTAAATATACATTCGATGACAGAATGTACTAAACGGGTGAGCATGATTGAAAATTACTTCTTGTGTTCGTGGTTTTCTTTTCTATAGGCTTACATTTTTTGTATGGGCCCCGACAGCGCAGAAATCAATTTATTGAGGAACCAAACAGATTGTTAGCTGAGGTTTTGACCGTTAACGTGAAAGCTACCTAAAATACAAACACAGTCGAAAGAGGACCAGTTGTCGTTTCGCTGAATTTTTTTTAAGGCGTGTGAGGCCACACGTGTCAACACAAAGCCCTATTTATCCCGATATTGACTTTTTTTTTTTAATCTAAAAATGAATCTCAGACAAACAGTGATTTAATCTGGGAGAGGACCCGTACAGTAACATGATTCTGAGATGACAATGAAGATCCATGCATTTTACATTTTTACCTCTATGTAAGTGTCTTAATCTCTATTTGTGTCTCTTATAATTCCTTTCATCATCAATTTCTATTATATAAAACTTTATATAATCTATTAAAATAACAAATATATAGTTTACATATATCAAACAAAATTAAGAAAAAAAACTATATAAATTATTTTAAATATATATTAAAAATTACAAATATCATACATTATTTATATATATAAATCTGATTACGAAAGCGCATCAATGTTCTTATCAACAATTCTCATCTTTATTTGTGATTGCCTTCTAAGAATATATTTCTAAGCATTTAGAAATTTTCCTGTCTCGTCTTTTTAAGAGAGAGTTTGGAAACATAATTGTACCTGTATTTTTATAAAAATTTAATTTTTTTTATTAAAAATTAATTTTTTTATATTTTAAATCGTTTTGATGTGCTAATCTCAAAAATAATTTTTAAAAAATAAAAAAATATCATTTTGATGTATTTTAACATAAAAAACACTTTAAAAAACAACCATAACTAAAATAAACGTTTAAAATTACTTGCCTGCCACATTGTCTATAAACAATTTTTGTGCTTCAAGGACCGAATTCATGTCATTAATATAAAAAAAGGACATCGCTCTCAATCTGTCTCGTCTTCTCCAGCCCTCACCTCTCTCTCTTCGGTCCCAAGTTGCAGCTTTCAAGCCTCTTTGAAAGCATGACCTTCCAGTCAAGTTCTAACTTAAAACAAAAATCACATGGATAACAGAAATGAAAGCTTGGACAAGAAATAAAATTCTAAAAAGAGGAAGGAAGTGGATTTAAACATTAATATTAATAAAAGAGCTATTATTCTATTATACAATAACCCAGGATAAATTACTTTGCTGTAATATGCATCCACACCCCTCTCCTGTCCAAGGTTCTAGCACCTGCCTGGGATATGTTGGGTTCGATCCCCTTACGGTTGGAATGGAATTATTCCAAATTAACTCAATGAAAGTCATAAAGACAGGTATCTGTCCTGCCGACGTGCTCTTATTCTGGTACATCACGAGAACACATTTTTTTTTCAATAAAATTGATTGCTTTCCCGAAAGGATAAAAAAGAAGAAGAAACCATTTTTTTTTATGAGATTGCTTATTTGGTATTGTGGTAGTTCCTGTTTTTTACTTGAAAATATATTAAAATGATATATTTTTTTAATTTTTTAAAATTTATTTTTAATATCAGCACATCAAAACGATCTGAAAATATATATAAAAAACTTTCAATTTTTTTCAAAAACACTTCTGAAACACAAAAACAAGCGGGCTCTTAGACTTGTTGCAAAAAGCACATACATTTTCCATCGCAGTAATAATAATTTAATGAATAATAATATGACTACCAAAAAATTATTAGATACAAACAGAAATACCGATGGAAAAATATTGTCAGTAAATTATGGTGATATTTACCGACAGAACTTGGCGTCGCTATTTTCGTTGTTATTCACGAAAAAAATTGTTTTCATTGGTGTATATCGAGGGAATTATAGGTGAAAATCAAGTAATAAAAAAAATTGTACAGATATTCCCTCGTTATTTAAGTTGAAAAATATGATGTGTCAATATTATAGATGAAATCACTGATGAAAACTAATCGTCACTAATATTCATCGATCAAACTATCAGTAATATTTAAATTATAATCTGCTAGACGACCCACCCTCTCCCCCTCCCCCTCCCCCTCCCCCTCCCCTATTTCTTCTTCATTTTCTTCTTTTTTATTTTGCAAAAAACATCACCCTCCTTTCTCATTTTGTCACAAATCAAGCTCACATCATAAAAATCCGGCCACCCCAACACTTAGTCCGTCAGTATCCCTGTCTGGTTCAATTTTGTTTTGAAGATTTGCCATATCAAGTAATCAAACCTATCCATTTTTTTTATTGTAACCTATTTTTTTATGTTATTTTTTCTGGCATTTTTATGTAGTATATGTCGTTTGTTTGTGTATTTACTTATTTTATAGCTTTTTTCTATAACAATTTATTGTGTGAATAAATGGTTTATACATGTTAGAGTTCAAGATTTGAAAAATTGTATTTGTTTGCCATTTGATGGCATTATGTTTGATTTTATAACTTAGATGTTTTTATAATGAAGAAAATAAGGGGTTATTTAATGGGTACATCTCACATTTTATCATTTTATTGTTAAATTAAAAATTTAGGTAAATTTAGAGGAATCTGATTTTTAAAAAAAGAAAATTGATTATCATTAAAGTATACTATTAAAATAGATTGAATAATTTTGAATTCAACTAATGATGACTATTTAATTGGGTATCGATAATTTATTTAGTTCATATTATTAATTAATACATATTGTCATCAATATTCAATATAGGTTTTATATAAGTAATGGATGATTGTTCTTGGATGTATTGAGTTTCACCTAAAGGGTTATGCAAGATAGATTATTGTAATGGGATTGAAGATCTTATTAATTACACACTATCTAATAAAAAAAAATATTAGTAAAGGCAGATTTAATGTCCATGTAAAAGGTGTAATAATAACAAGTTTTTTTTTTTATCAGATGTCATTACGATACATCTTTTACAAAAAGGGTTCATGGAGAAATACTTATATTGGTTTACATATGGAGAACTTTGTGTTCCATGTGAGTCCATGGCAGAAAGGATGGTTGAAACAACTTATAGTTCTAACAATGTGCGTGAAGTAGTAGATGATAATAATAATCATTATAGGAGTATGATTATCGATGTAATAAGAATAAATTAGGGTTATGCATGTGAATGTTTACTTGTAGATGAATAATCAAATGCAAAAACAACTAGGTTTTTTAAGCTTTTAAAAGATCCCAACAAACCATTATGGAATGAGTGCATAAATCACAATAAATTATTGATTGTTGCACATGTGTTCACCATGAAGTTAGATCATGGGCTGAGTGAGGTCGTTACAACAAAATTATTGAATGAATGAGAAGCATTTTACCTTAAGAGAATAGGTAGAAATATCACTTTTATGCTGTTAAATTCATGATGAAACCCCTTGGCTTAGGATACTCGAAAATTGGCATGTGTCCAAACTTCTGCATATTGTACTACTGTGAAAATGCATATTTGACCGAATGAAAAACTTGTGGGCATACTCGGTATAAACTCAAAATTAGCAGGGGAATGCCTCTTGTCGCTCATAGAAAACTAAGATACTTTCTAATCACTACTAGATTGCAAAGGTTATTCATGTCTATAAATATTACTGCACATATGACATAACATCATTTACATAATACGGTGGATATAGTCATGATGCACCCTTCTGATGGTGAAGCCTAGAAGCAATTTAATATGGTGTATCCTTAATTTTTAATGAAACCACAGGACTTACATGTTGGGTTATGTGCAGATGAATTCAATCCATTCAGGTCATTTGTTGCACCTGATTCTTGTTGGCCGGTGATACTTATGGTTTATAACTTGCCACCAGGTGTGTGTATAAGGCTGGAGTTCATATTCTTATCTACAATCATACCTAGTCCTAATAGTACAAGTAGGAATATAGATGTTTGTCTTTGACCGTTGATTGATGAGTTAAATCAGTTGAGGTCTTTCAAGACTTTGATGTATGATGTCTCAAGTAAACAACATTTTTAGATGAAGTAACTTTGATATGGACTATCAATGATTTTTCTATGTATGAGATGGTTTCTAGTTAAAGCACGCATGGAGAATTAACATGTCTATGCTATATAGAAAATAACAAGGCCTTCACTTTAACAAATGATGATAATTTTTTCTTTTATTGCTACTAGAGGTTCTTGCCAACCAATCACAACTACAAAAAAAAAATAATAGAAAATGACTTTTTTACAGGTAGAGTTTAAAGGGATGTTGCATTGCAGTACTATTGGATGAAGAATTATATGATGTGGTCTTATAATACGAGGGCATTGTGTTTGGTTTTCAAGACTATAAGAAAAAGTTTCATAGTTTTGGTGTGACCCATAATTGGGTAAAGCAAAGTATTTTTGGAAAGCTTCCTTATTAAAAGACTAATCTTCTTCGCCATAATTTGGATTGCGTGTATATAAAAAAAAACATGTTTGGAAATATTTTTAACACAATGATAGATATGAAAAGGGAAGACAAAAGATAATATAAAGGTTAGAATGAGTATACCTTTGTTTTTTCATCGTAAGAATATAGAGTTGGTTTACGATAGGCAATGAGTCGCAAAGCCCAAAGCCAGTTGCACCTTAGACAATAATACATTGTTACTTGTCTACCAATGACTTAAGAGTTTGTGTTTTCTTGATGGATATGCTTCAAATATTCTAGATTGGTGAATTTAAAGAATGATAGATTGTATGAAATGAAGAGTCATGAGTACCATATATTTATGTAAGCATTCATTCCAATTGTTTACTGGGATTTATTACTAAAAGGAATATAAGATGCACTTACGGAGATCAATCATTTTTTTAGAGATATATGCTCTAATAAGTTACATATCAACACATGAAGAAGCTTGAAATGAATATCGCCAAAATAATTTGTAAATTTGAGATGATATTCCCTCAATCATTCTTTAACTCAATGGAGAATCTACCTATACATTTACCATTTAAGGCAAAAGTTAAAGGCCCTGTCTAGTATAGATGGATGTATCCAAGGGTGTTAAAATCTCGTTTTGACTCGTAAAATCATAATTTTAGGAGTCAAAACATGCTTTACATGCTGAATCGTTTGAAAAAATAAAAAATGGGTGAAATCGGGTTGAAATCGGGTGAAATCGTTAAAATCGGGTGAAATCATAAAAAATCATGATTTCAGGACCGATTGAACGATTTCACCCATAAACTGAAGTAAATGTTCCCCTCCATGCTCTAGCTGTCCGGCGTCTATTGGCTGGGTAAATGCACGGTCACTAATGAGAACAAAGTCTCTAGTCTTCACTCCAGTCATTAGTGCATCGCCTTTCTTCATTTTCAATGAGAACAAATCCCTAATCTCTTTCTCTATTAACCAACCGGCAACCACAAAAACGACGACGATCAGTCCAGTCTTCACTCTAGTCATCAGTGCTCACGACCGAGTATTTAATTGGTTCATTTATCGGTGAGAAGACGTTTCCCATAGATTCTCTCAATGAAGTCTGCAAGCTCTTCGATCAGTTTATCACGAAACCTCCTCCTCTGTTCATTAATGTCTTATCCTGCATTATATAATCTATATTTGCTTTAATTGTTACTTTATTCGCATACTAACCATGCTCTCTCTCTCTCTCTCTCTCTCTCTCTCCTCTTCATCATTTTTTAGTGCATTCGCTTCTCTGTTTATTACAACTATAATTATAGAAATTATGTATTTTTAACAACAAAAAAATTATGATGCACAAAATAATTGTTATACTAGGCATCTGGTGAAGATTTTGATTCATTTATCATGGTGTTTGCAAGAATGTGTTTTGAATTCTGTTACACCTTCAGAGGTTTATGTGAAGGTTGTTAATGCGGTTTACATTTCATCTGTTTTTTTGAAGTATATAATTGAAAATGCTCAAAGCAATAATAGCATGGAGGAGTTGTATTTGTCATTGAATGTAAGTAAACCAGTACCTAATGATTTCAACACAAGTATTTCATTTTTGTTATTTGGTAAGTAGTGCAAATTGAATGTCAGGGTGTAGATTTGTTTCAAAGCATCCATAGTCAGCAACATTTAAGTGTTTAACTTGTTCTCTTTTATTATTGTTTTTGAATCGGCGTAGATTGGCCATCTTTTCTTCGCAGGAAAAAATCTAATGGCGAAATGGGTGCCAATAAGCTACAGTTTTACTCTACAATTGGAAACTAGATTTGCATTAAGGTTATGCAAAGAAATGCAATTGTCATAGAAGTTTCTGAAAGTTTAAATAAGTCCAAACATTTAGGTGAAGAACTACTGAACTCCCGCTTTTGTGGTTTGCTATACATCCTCAAACAACAGATTAATTATGGAAAGGAGGTCAAAAGAAAGTTAGATTTGAGCCTTTGGACTTTCAAGGAATAATTTCAAGACAAATCTTGGTGTTTACTGATAAAATATATTTATTCAAACCCTAAGAATGCCAATTGTGTACTTTAGACTCTCTGCTTTCAGTTCTATTGAAGTGTTTGTTTGACAGCTATGCTTTCCAGTACACATAAATCATTGTATGCTGAATTTCTTGCATGTGCGGATCAAAACATTGAAAATCTTGTTATACATAGTGTACTTTTGTTCCATGCTCTGTTGAAGTAAGGTACACCATGGATTTCTCACCATACTCACTATGTTAAGATTTTGTGCAATTTGATCTTCTAAAATGTGTTATTTTTGTTCCAAGTTCAAACAAATACCTTCTGGCTTCTACATCACGAGTTGCTCAATTTCATGCTTATTGCAATGTCAACCCAACTTCTCTACTGACCATCTCCTGGACCAAGGGACACGAACCATTTTATTGATGCAGCCATGGTTCAGGTTAGTGGATGACCTTTGGCTTTATTTCTTACTCTAAGTTTAAAATTGTTTAGATCTTGTAATCTTATTATGGACGTCTTCCATAATTTGCTGGAAAGTTCTTTGGTTAATTTTTTTGTTGGGAGATTGCTACTTAATTATATAGTGCAGCCTTATATCCCATTTAACAGTGCATCTTATCCAGTATTTTTTGGCAGGAGTCAGCCTGGAGTTTTGCAAAGAGTCGGTTATGCAGCTTGTATGATATTCTTATTAGAGCTTCCTTTTATTTAAATAGGCTTGAACTAGTCAATTTTCTCATCTAAAAAAGGCTTGAACCATATAGGACTGCTATGTGGAATTTTCTAATATCTATTCACTCTTTCTCATTTTTTATCTCATTTGCATTGCCTGCCTTATGCTTTCAAGTTTGGGTCATATTTATCAGACTATGAATGAGGGTATTGGTGTCAATGCATTGTGATTTTCTCCTTCATCTAAAGCGGAGCATATATTTCTCCACAACTTCTTTCTTAATTCGATTCATATATTTTTGTTAGCCTTCATATATTATTTTTCTTAACCCATGGATTCCCTTTCAAAGATACTATTTCAAACTCAGTGACCTTTTTTAGCTTTTCTTTACCATCAGTGCTTTTGTTGACATTATATATTTACTTTGCAACCACTTTTGTTTTATTTCCATTCAATTATTTGGTTAGTTCAACGGTGAAGGCTCAAGAAATCCATGTCAAACTATGTATGAATTTTTATTTGAAGCATGAATTGTTTTTAATGTATTTTACGATCCGAGTTTGTTTTGCATTTTTCGTGTCGTGTCAAAATTGCGATTTTAACAACCTTGGATGTATCCATTTGAGAGATTAAGAATTACACATGCATTCTAATTATTATTTTTATTTTCTTTATGTTTTAATTTAAGACATTCATTTAACTCCATGCAAATATTTGATCAACCTTAAAAAAAAAAGTTAAAAACAAGGTGCATGTTAAGGTTTCAATATATAAGACTTATATTGTTGAAGAGATCTCAATATTTATCTCGTACTATTTTTTAGCCTCACTTAAGAACAAGAATCAACATCGTTCCAATACATGATGATGGTGGAGGAGAGGAAATTTTTCAATATTTTATCATCCTGGATGACCTTTATCGAAAAATATAGTTAGGGGAAGATAATTGGTAGAAATCAAAATCAAGCACGCATATAATTATGTGTTATTTAACTACAATAAATTAAGACCTTTTATATAGTAAGTGCAATATTTATATGTTATTTTTAAACATTTTTTTCTTATACTCTCATAAACTGATAGGTTGAATAATTCTTCGTAGGAAACATCGTCAATTTTTACTATCTCAAAATTCGCATCTGACTGAATATTAAAATTTTCAATTACATGATGAATAATTTATCACATGGTTCAAAATACAAGTAAGAAATATTTAATAATTATTAACTCTTATGGTACTTAATTTCATCACACCTTTCTCTTTAACTGTTAACGGTTGTAATCTTGTACCAAGTTTATCAAATGAGAGACAATTCCAGTGGTAGTTTGAATTTACTATGTCAGAGCCCTGAAAAGAAAGGTTAAGTGATGTAACAAGTATTTCATTAATGAATATGTATTTTATATTGATGAGTATAGTCAACGTAGAAAGACCTATAATAATGAAGTTTGTGTTACGAGATCCACTTCTAATGAGTTAGAAGATGTGATTGAAATGAAATATCATAGCTAGAATAATAGTATTTTTATTCAAATTTTATTAGTATGATACCACTGATAGAGGAATCGGAGAATATCATCACCATGATTTATGTCATAACCCAATTCTGGGATATTCCCTAAAATTACATATTTTTTCTTTTGAAAATAAATACTATAAAAATAAAAATCATAAAATAAAGGCTGGTGATGTAGAGGTAGGTAAAGAAAGACTTCAAAAATATATAAAAATCAAGCTGCAATTTTGAAGGAAATTCAATGCCTAATTGTACCCCATTATGCCCAAAAAAGAGAAACAATGCAAATTCAAAGTCAAATTAAATGATTATTGAAAAAATCTGCATAAAAAATTTAGTCCAAGAACATAATTCAATTTTTAATAGGCCAATTTGATTTAATCATGGGCCAAATTAAAGTTTGATTATGTTTGAGAATTAATTTGGGTCCAATTAAAGGATTTAATTAGATGCAAGAACTTAATTATACTTTAAATAGGTCATATGAATTTTATTAGGGGCTTAATTGGTGAAAAATTAAGTTTGGGAGCCTAATTTGGGTTTAATTGAGAAGATTGAAATTTTAAAAAACCAAATTTAATTTTTATCAAGTCAATTGATTGAAATCAGGGGCAAAATTGCAAGAAAATCAAAGTTTTGGCGTCAATTAAAGGCCAAATTGAAGGAATTCACAACCAAGGATCATTTTACAAAAGGCGGAAAACTATAGGGGTGAAATGGATTGAATCCAAGGGTGAAATTGAAGATATTGAAAGTTTAATGGTCAATTAGGAGCTAAATTGAAGAAATCCGAAACTAATGACCAAAATGAAAAAGGCACGCATATTGGGGGCTGATATTGTACTTCATCAGGGGCTAAATTGTATTAAATAAAAAGTTTAGGGTCAATTAGGGGTGCAATTAAAATAAATTAAAAGATGGAGGACTAAATTGAACTTGGGCAAAAAAAAACTAGATGATATTGTTCATTATCTTCTTTATTATTACCCGAAAAAGCTGTCTGGGTGGCTGCTTTTTAGGGTAATTTAATGCTTCATATCTCTATAAAATTTGACAAAACCTGAACCAAAATAATCACCTGAGACCCCTCTACACCCTAATGGTCCGTTCAGGCCGATTGACACCACGACGGTCGCTATGCCAACCTAAATCCCCAATAAAAACAAGATTACCCTCTTCCATCCCCTATAAATAGATTTGGATATCATGACCTGAGCATAGAGAAATCAGTGTGCAAAGTTGGCAAAAAACCATTTTTTTTCCTAGATTTTTTCTTCTCCTCCGCCAGCCATACTCTCCTCCTCTTTTTCTCCACCTTCGGCGACACCACCACCACCAATCACCAGGCACAATCTTCCCTGCAACACTAGGAATGCTGTCAACCTTTCTTCTCTCCTGTCTAGGCAAACCAACCTCAAGTTTTTCTCCCCCAAGCACCTCACCTAGGCCACTACATATAGTAACCAAGGTTTTTTTTTCCGGCTTTAGGTAGGCTGGACCCATGCCGGCCCAACCCATGCAAAAAAGAGCCCAAACTTGTTTGGTTGCCAATCAGCCCAACCAGGCTGTGCTCAGCCCAAATGGTTGGGCTGGCCCAACCCGTAGATTTTATAATAATATAATTATAATAGTATATTATAATATTATATATTATATAAAAATATATTAAAACTCCAAGAAAAAAATCAAAAATCCTTCCAAAATATATGTGATTTTCTTGCATATTTTTCTACCAATTTTGCTTAATATTGAGTTGTATTTTTACATTGTAAGATACAAACCTAGTATTAAAATACCATATTTTCTCTGAAATATTTCTAAAAACAAAATCAAAACTTTTAAATTAATTTCCCTTTTTAAAAAACAAAAACAAAATAAAAAATATTTTATTTTCACGCATACGGTCAAATCCTAAAAAGTTTTCCAATCATATTTTTCATAAAAAAAAACAAAAAAATTGCATCTTTCTCATCTTTTTAAAAGAAAAAAAATGGATATCGTAACCAAATTATGATTTTCCATTAGAATTTGGCCACAATATCAAAATCCCTTTAACGATTGTTTTTTTTATATTAGGTTTAGAAGTAAACTTTAATATTTAAGGGATGTAAAACTATAAAATATAGGACACCTTCAGGTGTTAAAGATACAAAATGTAAAATGAATACGATGCTAAAATTTGAACTTTAGAATGGTTATAATTAAACTCAATGAGGTAGAGACTCTCTCACGAAGGGATATCTGCCTTAGACTTTAGAAAAAAACCAACGGATAGAAGCCTAACCTAGAAAAACAATCAAACAATAATGTAGCTAATCTTAGGTAGGGTGCACTAAGGGTAATGCAACTTCCCCTTGCATTTCCTTACCCAGACTCTTGCAGACCATAGGTTCCTAGTAACCATAATACTAGGTGGTGACTCTTGAACCTTAATCATAATCTTATGATTAAACCCAAATCCATTTCCTTTCCCAACAACCATACCTCATTAAGAGGCATAAATAGCTCACCACCGCCCCGGCGTCACGTTGCAACTGTTTGGTCAAAATTAATATAAAGACTAGACTTCATAACATTGATGATGTCTTTATTTTTATCAAGCAATGCCAATAAGTTTATTACATCTACACTCATTTCTTTATAAAGGATCGTTCTAGGTTTGATTGGTTATCCATTGTGAAAACCAAACCCTGAGGTTGTGTCTAAGTTGTTCATGATGGTAATGATGAAGTAACTATGAGACACGATGTCTTTCAATTTGATGAGTTAATTGATTCATATCAAGTAGTTCCGTCTACGACTTAGAAGAAAATTCAAATTTTCATGTAGCTAATAATATTTTTATTGACGTTGAGGAGATAAATGATATATATCGAGAACTAGTGGACATACAAAAGTTGATGAAGATGATGAGATCAATGAGCTTCAATTTAATGAAGAAGATTATGGTGAACATGGCGATGATAAATTTAAGAAGAAAAAGAAGAAGAAAAGGAAAAAGACAATTCTGATTAAAAATATTTTGAACTGATTTTATATGTATAACATCAATGTGTAATGAAATTGATTTTAATGTAATCTTTTCATAACTTGTTGCTTTACAATGAACTGTGTATTGATTTTAACACAATTGGAATGTTTATTATTGTGATATTATTATTATATTATTAAACAGAATTGATGATATTATGTATTAATTTTACTGTATTCACAGGTTGTATAGATATGAAATGCAAAACATTAAGGAAAAAGTTATTGTTTTATACTGATGAAACTACAAACAAAATATAAAATACCAACTAATAGACTAAATCCCTCAAAGAGTTCTAGAGAGTGTTGGAAAAAAATCATAAGACTTTGCCACTAACAATTACAAACAAAATTATCGATAAACTAAGTCCCTCAGAAAGTTCCAGAGATTTGAAAACAATTACAGGATTTTGTCACTAATAATTGCAGACATAATTATATATTGATGGATTAAGTTTCTCGAAGAGTTCTAGAGAGTTGGAAAAAATTATAAGACTTTTCCACTGAAAACTACATACGAAATTACCGATGACATAAGTCCCCTGGAAAGTTTCGTAGTTTTGTGTCATAACATGAATTTTTTTACCTTATTTTATCAACAGTTTTTAAAAACATCCAACAAATAGCCAAACAAAACAACAAGAAAATATATTTTTAATGTATTTGCAGCATTTTCGGCATTTTTAACATCTTTTCAAAAGAATTCAAAATTCAAAGATTTACTTTCAACGCGTTCAGCTATTAACGCGTCTATTTTAAAGTCATTTGTTTATTTTTCTCATTGAGTTAACATTGACATTACCTTTTTTAAAATATCAAAATACAAAAAAAAATACAAATAGAAGAGAAAAATCTCAAATGAAGGTATTCTTATTACTTTTGATGAAACATAGATTTTACTTTCTCTCTTTCTATGTCTGTCTTTTTTTTCAAAATGAATCACAAGAATAATGGATAGGATATCACTACTTATACCATAAATACTATAGAATGTTCTCTCCATTGCTATTGCAATTCCATGTTATTATTATTATTATTACATTAGTATTGGAAAAAAGAATATTAGTGCTAGTTAACAGCTAATTATTCAAGGGCAAGTGAAACAAAGTTTTCAAATCTACTTTTTTATGTGGTTTGAATCATGATTGTTGGTAGAGAAACAAAAGGAAAAACTCCAATTGAACTTCTAATTGTGTGTAAAGGAAATTATGTGAAGGAAATGAGAGGGGTAGAAAAAAAGTGAGATTGAGCTTGCTCATTGTATGCACTATGGATCAAAATTATAAATGTTGGTAATTAAACCAAATGGAAAAAGTTAATCGCACAAATTAAAAATTAGAGGACTAAATTAAACCAAATGGAAAAAGTTGAGAACACAATTACATTAACAAAGGGTCTAATAAAAGAAAACAACAAGAATTTAGGACCAAATTGAAGAAAGATATTGAAGATTTGAGCAGACTTGCAAAATAATTAAGTTCGAGAACTTAATTGAGCTTTTATGGTCTGATTGATCTAATCAAGAATTTAATTCAAGCATAAGTGTGAAATCGATCTGTCTAAAACTAGAAGAATTCATTAAATTTAAGGACTTAAGTAAACTTTTTATAAGTTTAACTGACTTAATTAAGAACTAAATTAAAGCAAAATTATGTTTGAAAGTCAATTTGGCCAAAACTGGAAAAATTAATTAAGTTCAAGAACTTAAATAAACTTTTAATTAGTTTAACTAACTTAATCAATGACTTAATAAAAGCAAAATTCAGTTTGAAAGTCAATTTGGCCAAAATCAAAATAATTAATTAAGTTCAAGGACTTAATTAAAATTTTAATGAGTTTAATTAACTTAATTAAGAACTTAATTGAAGAAAAATTAAGTTTAAAAGTTAATTTAGCAAAAATTGAAAGAATTAATTAAGTTCAAATACTTAATTAAACTTTTAATGGGTTTAACTGATTAAATTAAGGACTTAATTGAAGAAAAACTAAGCTTGGAAACTTGATTCGGGTAACATTGCAAGAATTGAAAGTTTTAAGGACCAATTTTTAATCCTTATAAGTTAATTGACCAATTCAAGGGTTTAATTGTGAAGAAAATAAGGTTTGAAAGGCCATTTGAGGATAAAATTGAAAATGTTCAAGACCAATGACCATGTTGAAAAGGTATTAAAGTCAGAGGATCCGATTGAAACACTTCTGCACGTGGGATAAGACATCAATCTTTTGATCGTGTCACTCAGTCTCCGCCAGCTTTAGATCTTTGTGTTGATCTCTTCAGCTACTCTCTCCCACAACAAACCATGCCTGTCAGGTCTCCTGCTCTAGTGGTTTCCCAACAACACCATATAATGTTGCGTCCCTGACAGCACAGGTCTGCCAACCTGAGCTTTGTTTCTACCTCTTTGATACCTCCACACTCATGAGTAACATATTCCTCTTATCACGAACCTTTGAATTTCAAAGATGCTAACTGATTTTTGTGCTAGGAATTTGCTATGAGATCTGAAATTATAATTTTACATGCTAATAACACTTAGTCCTTGGTTCCGTTTAAACCCTCTATGAATGTTGTTGGTTGTTGTTGGATTACAAAATCAAGCTTTAGGCCGATGGTGCTATTGATCGCCACAAGGCATGCTTGGTTGATCGAGGGTTCACTCAATAGGAAGGTATCGACTACTTAGAAACCTTCAGTCTTGTTGTTAAACAGACTACTGTTTGGCTCGTCCTCGCCATTGTCGTATCTCACCATTGGTAGATTTGGCAGCTTGATGTACATAATGCTTTTCTCAATGGTTCCTTCCAGGAGGTTGTTTATATGCAACAGCCCATGGGTTTTGTTGACCCCACTTTGCCAACTCATGTTTGTCGTCTTCACAAGTCTCTTTATGGTTTAAAACAAACTTTACGAGCTTGGTGTACACGACTGAGTGACTTCCTTCTGTCGATTAACCTTCGTGCTTCTAAGATTGATACCTTCTCATTTATTCTGACTGTGAATCATGATATCTGTTATCTGTTTGTCTATGTAGATGCCATTCTGCTCACTGGTAATAATTCTACTCTGATTCGCTGCTTTATTAGTATGCTAAGTTCAAAATTTAAACTCCGGGATCTAGGTAATGTTCATTATTTTTTGGGGATTGAGGTCACTCCCATTAGTATAGGGCTCATTCTTAGTCAACATAAATATGCTCTTGATATCCCTAGTCGGGCTGGTATGTCATCATGCAAACATGTTGATACACTAGCTTCTGCTTCCAAGATCGGCCTACAAACTAGTGATTTATACTCTAATCCCACTCATTATTGGAAAATTGTAGATGCTCTCCAGTATCTCACATTTACTAGACCAGACATTTGTTATGCTATCAACAAAGTCTGTCAATTTATGCATGCTCTTATTGAGAGCCATTGGGCTGCTGTCAACATATTTTATGGTTTTTGAAAGGTACGTCTTCATTTGGTCTTCACCTTACTTGTGGCTCCTCTTTATCACTGCATGGTTTTATTGATGCGGATTGGGCGGGGAGTATTAATGATCGGAAGTCTACTAGTGGCCACATTGTCTTTCTTGGCTCCACTCTCATTTCATGGAAATCTGGTAAGCAACGCACTGTTGCTCGGTCCTCCACTGAAGTAGAATATAAGGCCTTAGTTGATGGTATTGTTGAGGTTCTTTGGCTTCATTATCTGCTTTTCGATTTATGCTTCTTTCCCAATTTTGTTACCACCATTTGGTGCGACAATTTGGGTGCTATGTTTTGTTTGCTAATTTGGTGTTTCATGTATGTACAAAGCATCTTGAGGTTGATTATCACTTTGTTTATGATCAAATGGCTAAAAATGAGATATAGATTTGCTTCATATCCTCCAAAGACCAATTGACCGATGTTCTTATTAAGCCGCTCCCTTCCACTGGCTTTGTCTATTTACAGTCCAAGCTTCATGTGAGCAACCCACCTTAAACTTGATGATAATATGAAATGTGTTGTAATATAGATAATATTATACTTTTTTATATAAAGTTATCCTGCATAGTACACCAAATAATAATAATTATTGTATGTTGTTCTAATCATATAAATAAAAGAAATGGCTACCGGATGTCATGCCTTCTAATTAATCATAAATCCTGTTCTAACTAATATCAAGAGATAGGATACACCCAGCTAGTGGCCTTTAGACCTTTCCCATCATCCTATAAAACCCACACCAGGGGGACGACCACAACCACACTGCCATTACATATTTCAAGCCATAGCTTCCACCTTTGAGAAACCTTTACACTTTCCAGCACCCTCTCCGGATCATTGAACACCAATGCAAACCACAGCCTCCATTGTCAGCCCCTAAAACACTTCACGCCATATATATTTAACTTCAGCAAGCCTCACTCGCGATTCCTTGGATGTCAGCTTCAAGGTTGCAACTTTATTAAAGTTGCATGCTTTTTTTGGCTGCTAAGCTCACGGGGAAGACGCTCCAGACAGTTAGGAGGCATAAAAATCATTCAACATCCTCATTATAGAGATCTTCAAGCACACAAAGTTTACCACAAAGGATCCTGCTTTTATAACTCTTTAATTGCTAAAGCGAAGAAAAGTACTCCAGTGTTAGCAACAGGGAGAACAATAAGTTGTTGTCATTACAGAGGAGAAAACATTCATGATCTCCAATACAGTCCTATGAGTTTAGCAAGGGTATCAAGCTCTTCTCCATTTTTCCATTCAAACCAGAAACAGACCTCGCCGTCGTTGAAGGACGAGACCCTCATAAGGTCTTTCACCCTCAAAAGTCATCATCTTTGGGGCAGCTACCATCGAGAATATATCTTCCAAGTTTCAATGACAGCGTTTGTAATGGCATGGCAGTGTTGGTTGAGATCCTGCAGGTACCACTCTTACCTTTTTATTCCTGCAAAAATGGCTAAGTTGTGCTTGCCCTATACATGATCTTTAGTTAGTATACTGCTCGACTCTTATAGAGACAATAGGCTCATAAATACGAGAAAGAATGGTAGAGAGATGGCAGTGCACATGACATGTTCCATGGTGTTCCTTTTAGCATTCCTGCCATAGTCTAATGTTGCCTTTCTTTTATTACTGTTTTTCTTTTTTTAAAAAAAAAATACCAAACTTATACCTTTGTTTGAATATTAGGAAACAATACAAGTGCTGGGCAAATTTCATCATTTTTGCCACTTTGATCTTAAGCAAAGTTGTCTCATGTCATGCTTAGGTGTGATTTTGTTAGTGTCTCGTTTTTTATATATATATATAAAAAAAAGTTATGGGAATTTTGTTTGTAAATCACTCATTCTGATCTTCTAATGACAAAGCATGCATTTGGTTTTTGTTTACAGATTAGACCTTCCAAACTCCTTTGTTTTAAAATGAAAAAAAGGCTGGGCTATTTGGTTTTATAAGCCCGTTCATTTCCTTGGACAAAGCCTGTGTTATTTTTGGGCCAGTCTATGATGCCTAAAACCCTACTTAGATGAGCCTGTGTCATCTTTGGTCCATGTTATTGGATGAGCCTTTTAAAAAGCCTAAAACCCTGTTCCAAAATTTGTCAAAGAAAAAAAAATATTTTTAGGTTCTTAAATCACATTTAGCAAATATGCTCTTTAAACAAGTGTTAAATATGTGTTTTTCAACTGTCTGTTTGTCAAACATGTTCTAACATCAATTTTTACAATTTTATTTTTTATGTTTTATAAAACACGGTCTTAATTTAATTTTAATTTCTTAAAGTGCTATTTTGTAATTAATTTTGGGCTTTTTATACTAGTTTTATTCTTTTATATTTAATAATTGGAATTGTACACTTACACATAAAGCACTTTTACAAAATTAAATAAATCAATTTTTTTATTTTTAAAAAATAGAAAAACAACAAAAATCCTTCTTAAAAAAACATATATATATATATATATATATATATATATATATATATATATATATATATATATGTTTTTAAATTGCATAATACCAAGTTTTTATATTTTGCGAGCATCATAGGTTTAATAACAAGTTTATTAAAGTCTTGAAGACTTGGTCTAAATTTCAAAAACACCAAAAATCTATTTTTTTATTTTTAATATCAAGGATTATAAACTTATACGTAAGACGTATTCTTGATATTAAAAAAAATATTTTGACTTTAAAATGATTAAGTTTGACCCATAAAACTATGTAACACTTTATTATGGTGAAACTGTTTTAACCAATAAATAGACCAATTCTTCAAAAAATACAACAGAACCTTAGTAAAAATCAAACAAATTAGCAATACAACTTACTTTATGTAATGTATACTAGGTGTTATACTGTCCTCCATATACACTATCAACCCATTTGTACAAACTCTAAAGATCAATTATGGTTCTTACCGACCAAACTATTAGGTAGGGAATCTGAATCTTTTAAACCATAAAAATGTTAAGAATTTATTATTCTTTCCACGCCATCAAATCCTAATCCAAAAGGACAATTGTTACGATATCATACTCGTGTGATATATTTTATTCATGTTTATGTCATTTTAGCTTCTTATTAGTGATATTTTCCATGTGCTATCGTGGAATACTTCTAAGATTTTTTTTTATTTAATTATATAATAATTAAATATCTTTTATATTTTATAAATATCTTTTATATTTGCAGCATGGTTTATTGAATAGAATTTAGAATAAATAATTTTAAAAAATGCTTAAAACTTCTAATGATTTGAGTTAAAAAGGACAAAATATATATTAATTTTTAATCGAAAACTTAATTTTTTTATTCACGCATTTTTTTTTGTTTTGATGAAAATTTGGTTTTTTTTATGAAAATTTTTTTTCTTATAAAATGAGAGCAGGTTTCCATTAAAAACAATTATGAATAGATAGTTTTTCCGCACATATATGAGAAAATATAAGAATAAAAAATTAAAAATAAATATTTTATTCTAATTCAATATTAATAAGCAAGTTTCTTTAGTTTCTTTTTTAAATGTTGCATATTATATTAATAGATAATTCCTTAAATATCATTTTAATGCATATTATCTGAATAGATAATTCCTTAAATATCATTTTAATTTATTTATTTTAAGAGAATCTTATTTTAAAATTGAGAAAGAAAGGATAAAAATAATTTTATTCTTCAATCGCCTCCTTTGATCCTGATCATTGTTATTCAGGCTTATGTGATGGAGGGTAATCACATAGTCATCATTCGAGCGGGGTCAATTGTTCATAGAGAAGGGGGTCCAAATGCCCCCCTTAGTTTTTTTAATTTCTCTCATCAATCCTTGTACTTTTTCTTATATATTAATTGAGAAAATTATAAATCAGTCCTTTTAATTTTACAAAATGAATTAAATAATTCTTCTAGTTTTGTAAACTATTCAGTTAGTTATTTTTATCCATTTCAAGTTCTTTTTCAATTTTTTTTATTTTAAAAATAGAAAATTAAAAAATAAGTAGAAAAATGTAAATGAGAAAAGAAAATATTTCTTTGGAATAAAATAATATTAAATTAAATATAGTGAACACTTATCGAGAGACTAATTAATTAGTTTTTAAAACTAAAGGGACAATTTAATTTATTTCTCAAATTGAAACTAATTTATAATGGACTCTGTATTAACTCTTGTGATAAAAATCCAGTATTCCTTTGACTTTTACCTTTTATATAATTACTAATTATGTGAATCACAATTCGTGGCGGGTTAGATATTTTCATTTCTTATAAAAAAAATTATATATATAAATTTTCTCAATGTATTTTTGTAGTTTAAAAAATTTAAGTTTAAATTAAAAATTTTATGCATACATGCAATCAAATAAATAAAAAACTACGTGCTCAAATTAATAAAACTTGAAAACTTGAGAAAAAGGTGTAGATCAAGATATTTAATCTCGAAAGACGAGATATTTACCAGGTTGTGTTTGTTAAATGTTTTTATAAAAATACTGTTTTTATTCAAGTAAATGATAATAGAAACATAGATACAAATTAAATTAATTGAATAAAATAAAAGAGGAAAAAAAAACACCATGTAAGGCTTTACGTATTAGAAATATTATCTAAAAATATTTTTTTTTCAAAAATAAAGCTTACCCATACAAAAGATAAAGAAAAATTATACATGAATAAAAAAAACTCTTCAAATTTAAATGCATCACAAAAAAAAATCATCATTTAAAAGAAAAAACCATTAATTTTGTTAGGTTGAATTAAGAGATTCTCCAAATAAAATGAAAGAGAGAAGGGGTACTAATTTAAATATAAATTAAAAAATAGAAAAAAACCATTAATTTAAAAAAGAATTAGAAAAAAACTAAAGGTCGTTGTTGGGACTAGCAAGCTAAGCCAGCCCGCCTGGCCTATTTTGTTAGGTTCCACACGACTAGGCACTTAATTTTTTTATTATTATTTATAATTGGAGCAAACAACCCAAACCTTTTGAAAAAAAATCAAACAACACATCACTTGCAAAGACAAGCGATGCGTTGTCTGATTTACCCAGATTCCGTCCACTAGTGGCCGGAAAATCAAGGCTTAAGTTTTTTTGACCTAAAAACCTGTTTTTCAACCCATTTTGATCCAAAACACTAATAAAACATTGTAGGAACCTTGATAAACACATCTATGGTCTAAAAAACCCAAAAACAAAACCTCACAAATTGAAATCAACCCGAAACCAAAAATCAATCCTAACTCAGATCTTTTTTTTTCACAAACTTCAAAGATAAAAAAAAACAAAAAACAAAAAAAATCACTTAGTATGAACTCACCTCATCAAATGGAACAATTTGACACAAATATTGTTCGTCTTGGTGGTCTAAATCGGTGTCAACGACACTTTTCTCTCTTTACCGTCGAAATCTAGCAACCTCTCTCACTCCTCTCTCAACTAAGAACTAAAGAATAATAAAAATAAACTTTTTTTTTTTTTTATCAAAATTGAATTGTAGAGATATTGAGATACTAAAATTGTATAATTTGCGTGATTTGTAAAGTTTAAAGACTAAAGTGCATATTTTAACCAAACTTATAGCACAACCAAAGTACCAAAACTAAGGTGCCTTTTTTTTTCATTTTGATCCCTCTTCTTTCAATCTCATCCTTTCATAAAAAATCAAACTCAATTGGTCTTCAATTAGGACTAAATCACAAAAAAAGAGTTTGAGGATCAAAATGAAAAGACAAAAAAATTTGCACAACTCATCCATATTAATGTGTGAGAGGATGAACAGTGGAGCCTTGTACAGTGAAAAACTCATGCCTTTTAGAGTTATACTTAATGATCTTTATATTTTATTTTTTCTTTGATAATTGATGGATCAACGTGTTTTATATAAGTTATTTTTGCCTAAAATTCATGTTTAATAAAGGACTAAAGGCAGGGTGATGACTTAACATCCCTTATCTATATTAGGGTTCGGTGAGCTACCTAACTCGACATCCATTGGTTCAGTTACATGCTGAACCCAGATACACGTGGGTCTAACAAGCTGCTACATCTCTAGGCTTAGCATCTCGCCAACCCTAGATGGATGTAAAACTGATAATCTTTTTAGACCCACTCTTGGGCCATAAGACTTCATTTGTTTTTCTCATAACCCTTAACATATAAGTCTTCACCTATTGGTCCATAAAATATTAAGGTCAAGGGTACTTGACACGACCAAAAGATTGATGTCTTTTCCCAAGTGCAGGAGTGTCGAAGTAATAAATAACCCGGCAAGACCGGGGTCGAACCACAGGGAGGTTACTTGTATAAATTATAAGCAACAATAATACTACAACAATAGTAACAATAATAATAATAATAATAATAGTGATAATAATAATAGTGAAGAAGAAGAGGAAGAAGTTGATGAGAACTTTGAGATGAAAGATTAACGTAAGGATTAAACAATGATAACAACAAATGTCAAGGTTAGAGGATCCACTAATGGTATTTCAAACAAGTATAGTATAAACTCTTTTTATTCAATTGGAAACCACACACAAAGGAGGTTCTAATCAGATTATAAATTGGTAACGTGATTACATTAATTATCTTATTCGAATAATGCTAATACTTGTAAATGTTTTCAGGCATTCATGATGATAACTTATGTTAACAACAAATCAAGTTCCTTTCATAGCTCAGGTGTCGGTTATACCATACAGTATGGGCTATGAAAGTGCCAAGTATTTGTTGTACCAAGTGTTATACAACATAAATCTAGATTAACCATTTAACAAGCAAAGTATTAAAAGTGAACAAGATAACAAATATAAAGCATGTTAGTATCCAACATTAAAGTCCATGTTGAGTTTATATTATACTTATCCTTACACCATTAGTGTAACCTTTTCACCTTGACATAATTAACTTAGCTAGACATAATGAAAGAAAGAAACATAAATAAACAAGATAAGAACATAAGTAAGATAAAAGTTAACTAAGTAAAGAAAAGGAAATGAAAGGCATAAACTTGATATTAATGAAAGCAAAGCATAAGCAATACAAAGAGAGAAAGCAAGAGTATGATCTTGATCTGAATACCAAGATGCCTAAATACATGGCAAATGCCTCCTTTTATAGGCCAAAATTTGGAACTATTGATTTGTTGACTAATTGATGAGTGGGTGGCCACATCTTGACTTGGTGACAATTCTTATCTTCTTGTCTGCCAAAAACGTCATTGATAACGTCATAATTTGAACAGACTTCAATCATGAAAGTTCTAGGAAATTGTCTCATCTTTCCAGGGTAAAAATGTGAGATCATTTTGACTTCTAGAACTCGAGATATGGGCTGAACACTGAACAGTGTCTGGGCTGCAGGACAGATTCAGACTTCTTCTTTGTTGCTACAATTTGGACTTGAAAACGGCCTTGTTAAATCTTGGGCTCCACATGAAAGTTGTAGGCCTATGTCTTATCTTTCCATCCATATAAAATGGACCTAAATCCAAGATCTACAGCTCCAGATATGACCCAATTACCGAAAAGTGTTCCAGTTTGGACTGCACCAGCATCTCTTTTCTAAGTTTGGCCATCTATTTGTTCTTTCAATTTCAGTACTTCAACTCATCAATCAATTCTTTCATTTATGTGATAGGCCTGCATTTAAGATGAACATTTACCATAAATTAAAGGTATCTTATATAATTAGATATGTTATTATAAAACATGCTTTAGTTAAGGAGTTATTGATACTTCAAGTGCAAAATGATGATATAAAACCTTGATAAAAATGCACTTTTAAGTACTAATCACACTCCCCAACCAGCTTATTACTAGTCCCTAGTAATTAAAGCGTTAAAATAGAAAAAAAATTTGCAAATTCCACAAAGCAAGGCATTCATCATTCAACTTCCATTACTCTATCCAGATAAACAAACTCTCATTAAATTTATATATCTGCTCAATACCTTTTAAACAAGATATTAACAAACCTTTCTCTTATGCTCAAAATATCAACATATAGTTATGGGGCTTTACTTGGAAGAAAACAATATTATGTTCTAATGTTTAAGGTTAACTTCCTCGGGTTAGGATTATTATTATTATTATTTTTTTCTCTTTTTTCTATTTTTTTTTAATATATATATATAATATACACAATGCATCTTTAACCCATGTAACGAGCTTTCAGCTAATGACTCCCAGACCAGTTGGTCTTAGGGCATTAGGTGTTGAGACACCCCTACGAGCTTAGTAACTCGGGTTACAGATACTGATACGTAGATAGTGCAATGTTTGATTCCCTTAAGCTTTTCTCCTTAACCCATGTAACAAGCTTTGGGCCAATAGCTCCCAAGTCAGTTGACTTTAGGGTATTAGGTGTTAAAACACCCCTTCGGGCTTAATTGCTTAGGTTAGGGAGGCTACGAAACCAAACTTATCTACGTTTTATTATCATCATTCATATTTTTTTTTTTGAGAATTATATACTATCCCTATCCCTTAGTTGTTACCTTTAACAAAAGAACATAAATAATGTAATAATCCAATACGCAACCCACAATCATATGTTAAAGTGTGTGTGTGAAAATGAAGGTTTAAGAATACTTGTTAAATGAGTATATGAGCAGAATTAAGTGATAACAATGCGAGAGTTTGTAAACCTGAATATTTCAAGAAGTATTCTAATAGGCCTTGTTATGAATATTGCAAATAACCATTAGAAAATGTTTACTAAGATGCGTCTCAAGAGTCAATAAAATTCCCCATTACTCTGCCATCCTAGTAATAACAGTTTTGCCAAATGGTTTTTTTAAAAACAAAAACAGTTAGTTGGTTAGGTTTTTTTTTTTTTAACTACTACCCTCTCCCCCCAACCAAAACGAGACATTGTCCTCAATGTCCTAAGGTAGAAAGATAGAGTATAGAAGACATTACCTGAAACAACGAACACTGACAAACCTGAAACACACTTAAACAAATATAAGAAATAACAGAACAAAATACTATGCTAGAAATAAAACCAAAAGACACAAGGATTCACAAACGAAGGCTCAAATCCAATCTAAGCTTTTTACGGCTTTCTGTAGTTGACCAATTTATGCGACTCATGGAAGGATCAATTACAGGGGTGAAAGATTGTAGTTTGTCGATCAACTGTTCAGCAGTAGCAGCAGAGATTATGATTTGTCGTGCCGAAGATGTTAGAAATTCCTGTTCCACAGCTTGATCAAGAAAAGACAACAAATTATCATAAAAACCATTAACATTGAGCAAACCGATAGGTTTATGGTGAATGTGAAGTTGGGCCCAAGAGGAAATATGAAAGATCTCTTCCAATGTGCCCAGACCACCTGGTAAGGCAATGAAGGCATCAGCATGGTTAAACATTGTATTCATTCGATCAAACATTGTGGAGACCTGTAATTCCTCTCCAATTGTTCTTCCAATGATGTCCCCTTTTGTTAAAGCTTCGGGGACGACCCCCAAAACTTGACTGCCTCCTAAAAATGCAGCTATTGCCACACCCCCCATTAACCCAAGGCTGCCTCCCCCATACACTAAATGAATCTTTCTCTCAGCTAGTACCTGACCAAGATGATTTGCTGCTTCTAAAAAAACTATTTCCTTCCCAGGACTGGATCCACCGAAAACATAAATATTTTTTATGTGATAACTTGAGGAACCTGCCATTTCTACATGCTTCTATATCTGTCTAATGTAAGGGTTGAGTAGAAATGAGGGGAAGGAAGAGAAGATTTTATAGATGAGAAATTGAAGATGCAATCATACCACCTATATGTAGGCCAGCTGGAGTCTCACACTCTCTCTCTCTCTCTATTTATTTATTTATTTATTTTGAAAAAGCATGTGTATGTACAGGTAGTTGTGATTGTGGCTCACATCTTCCCTTGGTTTTACGTCCAAGAACGGCTTAAACGCCCTCTATGGGTCGGGGATAGGCTTCCCATCCAGTTTTCTTAAAAACTGGCAAACAGGGTCTTTTTTAGTCAGATTCCCAAGACTAAGTCTATCATGTTCTTTATGAAAATGGGGCCATAAATCATGAATTGCACGATGCACATCTCCACTAGGATGCGTCTCAAGGGTCAACAAAAGATTATCTAAAGACCCCTTACTCAGGCCATCCTTAATGAATTGTATTTTATCTTCACGGTTTATAGATACCATTCCTAAAGAACGACATGTTGCATTGCAAGTCCATCTGGCACATCGGTGACAGACTTTCAGTCGTTTTGCACGACGTTTCTTTGCAAAAGTGCTTTTACCTGTTCCAGGCATGTGTGAAATGAAAGAATTGGAGGACTCACCTAATAATCGGACCTTTGCTTCAATCAGCCAGCGAATATCTTCAGGAATTCCATGATTCATTAACAACTTCAATCTTGCACACCTAGCACGGTAAATTTTTGTAATCGCATTCTGAGGCAAAGCGGGAAAGTACTTTTTCAATTTTTCAAGAGTGCTGTCCATTTTCAAATGAGAATTGGAGAAGAGTTTTAAAGAAGTGAGAAAGAGCAAAGAATTGCACAAATATGTACACAGATATCAGTTATTATGGGAAACTGAAAGAACCGACTTAAGTCACGGAGTACCGTTATCCGCCTTTTGACCGGGATGAGAGACTAGCAAAACAAGAGTCACACCAAAAGGAAACACAAAAACAATGTGAGAAAAACAAAATAATCAACCTTTATCTACAGGATCATTCAAACCAATGGATTCATTTTCACTAGGAAAATTATCAAAGTAAGCTTTCCAACGATGTCCATTTCTTTTAGAAACATTGTCATTCTTTGGATTCTCAATATCAAAGGCCCCATAAGGATACACATGTTTCTCAATAAATGGACCGCTCCATCTTGATCTTAACTTTCCAGGAAATAAATGGAGTCGAGAATTATAAAGCAAAACTTTTTGACCAGTATCAACTTTTTGACAATTTTCACAAGTTTTGCAGAATGCATGTGTGTCCTTAAACATGGTGGGCCAATAAAATCCATTTTGAAAGATTTTCGCAATGGTCTTTTTTGACGAGAAATGACTCCCACATGCTTCAGAATGACAAAATTTAATGACACTACTTACCTCATTGTCCGCAATGCATCTTTGAAATATTTGATCAGGACAATGTTTGAATAAGTTAGGGTCATCCCAATAAAATTTCTTCACTTCGTTCAAAAACTTACCTTTGTCTTCGGTACTCCAATGAGCTGGCAAAACTCCTGAGGCAAGGAAATTGATATTTTTAGCAAACCAAGGCATTGAACTAAGAGAAAATAAGGATTTGTCAGGAAAGTAATCATCGGTTGGTGTGATGTCAGATATCGAATCTGTTGTCACTTTTGACAAAAGATTCGCATCAACATTTTCAATGCCTTTTTTATCCGTGATTTCTTCCTGAGAATAAGTCATTTGCAAATCTTCAAATTCATCAAACTCAGTATTACTCAAAGTAGATTCAAATTGATCATAAACCAATTCTTCAATAAAATCTACTTCTTGTGAATCATTATCATCTCTAGGTTGCTTGCAAATGTTGAAAATATTCATCTCCAATGTCATGTTTCCAAAAGATAGCTTCATCAATCCATTCCTACAATTAATCAAAGCATTAGAAGTTGCAAGAAATGGACGTCCTAAAATAACAGGAAATGAATTACATGCTTCAACAGGTTGTGTGTCCAAGACAATAAAATCCACAGGATAAATGAATTTATCGACTTGTACTAATACATCTTCAACGATTCCTCTAGGCACTTTTACAGATCTATCGGCAAGTAAAAGAGTTACAGAAGTTGGTTTTAACTCACCTAGATTGAGACTTTGAAAAACTGAATATGGAAGTAAATTCACACTAGCTCCAAGATCAAGTAAAGCTCTTTCAATTTTATGTTCTCCAATAAAGCATGAAATTGTAGGACAATCAGGGTCTTTATATTTCAATGCATTATTGTTCTGAAGAATGGCACTTACTTGTTCGGCTAAAAAGGCTTTCTTTTTCACATTCAGTTTTCTCTTCACAGTGCACAGATCTTTCAAAAATTTAGCATAAGAAGGAACCTGTTTAATAGCATCCAACAAAGGTATATTGATCCTTACCTGTTTGAAAGTTTCAAAGATTTCAGAGTTGTGATTGACTTTCCTTTGTTGGTCATGGCATGAGGAAATGGAAGTGCTGGCGGGGAATCAGTCTTTTCTTCACAATGATCAGATTCAATCCTTTCCTTACCCTCAGAGATTGACTCATCATCATTCTCACAAGGTTCAAGAATGGGTTTTTCAATAACCTTACCACTGCGAAGAGTGATAACTGATTTTACGTGATCCATGTGTTGGCGTCTTGAACTACTTGCACTCGTGTTGTATTGCCCCTTGGGATTTTGTTGTGGTTGAGATGGAAACTTACCTTTCTCTTGGAAACTGAGAGCAGATGTCAATTTTGCGAGAGTATCTTTAAAATCTGTCATGCTTTGAGCAAGTTGAGTGTTAATTGCCTCTTGCTTTTCCATAAATGCATGCAATGTTTCCTCAAGATTTCTTCTAGGAGGGGGGGCATAAGGAGGTGCATATCCATGAGAATTTTGGAAATTATGATGTGCTTGAAACGGTGGCTGTGAAGTTTGAGCATTATTGTTCTCACTCTTCCAACTGAAATTTGGATGATTTCTCCAACCAGGGTTATATGTTTGCGAATATGGGTTATGGTTGGGCCTTTGAAAACTGTTTAATGCATGAGCTTGTTCATGGAGACATTCTTTAAAAGAAGGCAAGGTTGGACAGTCATTGGTTGAATGTTCGTTGGTTTCACAGATTTGACATGCAATGTCTTGAACAGATTTTAATTGACCACTCTTTTTCAATTCTAGCGCTTCGACTTTTTTAGCTAAAGATGCAAACTTGGCTTGGAGGTCATGATCTTCCCTAAGGTTGTACATACCCCCACTAGATGTATGAGGTTGGGTTTTACTTGGTGCCTCATAAGTACCTGTGGTGTCCCAATTTTGTGCATTTTCAGCTAGCAAATCTAAGTACTCCATTGCTTCATTAGGGTCTTTATCCTCAAAAGTTCCATTGCACATCAATTCAACCATTTGCCTATCTCTAGGAGTTAACCCTTCATAAAAATGTGAAACTAATCTCCATGTTTCAAAACCATGATGGGGGCAAGTATTAAGTAAGTCTCGATACCTATCCCAACATTGATAAAATGTTTCTCCTGGTTTTTGAGAGAAAGTAATGATTTGTCTTTTGAAAGAGTTTGTTCTGTGGGATGGAAAAAACTTCTTTAAAAATTGTTGTTGCATTTCATCCCAAGCACGAATGGATCCAGGTCTCAAATTTTGTAGCCATGTTTTAGCTTTATCTTTTAATGAAAAAGGAAAAAGCTTCAATCTAATGGTGTTCATGCTACAATTTGAGTCATTATACGTGTTGCAAACCTCCTCAAATTCTCTTAAATGCAAGTATGGATTTTCTAAATCTAAGCCATGAAAAGATGGTAAAAGTTGAATAATGCCTGTCTTAAAATTAAAATGAGATGCATCAGGTGGAAAAACTATGCATGAGGGTGCACTTGTTCTTGTGGGATTCATGTGGTCTCTAAGTGTTCTAACCCGAATATTCTCATTATTTTCATTATGAAGTGATTGGTTATCTTCTTCGGCCATATTTTCTGAAAATGATGAGGATACCCTACAAAGTCTACCACTTAATGTACGTGACCAAACTCTCATGCACGTGTAAAAAGAGAATAAAGGAAAGAAGAAAATAAAAGAAAGAGAAACAAAAGAAACAAAGTTAAATACAAGAAAAGTAAAAAGAGAGAATAAAATAAATACTATAATTTGTACAAGAATTTACCTCCCCGGCAACGGCGCCAAAAACTTGACACGACCAAAAGATTGATGTCTTTTCCCAAGTGCAGGAGTGTCGAAGTAATAAATAACCCGGCAAGACCGGGGTCGAACCACAGGGAGGTTACTTGTATAAATTATAAGCAACAATAATACTACAACAATAGTAACAATAATAATAATAATAATAATAGTGATAATAATAATAGTGAAGAAGAAGAGGAAGAAGTTGATGAGAACTTTGAGATGAAAGATTAACGTAAGGATTAAACAATGATAACAACAAATGTCAAGGTTAGAGGATCCACTAATGGTATTTCAAACAAGTATAATATAAACTCTTTTTATTCAATTGGAAACCACACACAAAGGAGGTTCCAATCAGATTATAAATTGGTAACGTGATTACATTAATTATCTTATTCGAATAATGCTAATACTTGTAAATGTTTTCAGGCATTCATGATGATAACTTATGTTAACAACAAATCAAGTTCCTTTCATAGCTCAGGTGTCGGTTATACCATACAGTATGGGCTATGAAAGTGCCAAGTATTTGTTGTACCAAGTGTTATACAACATAAATCTAGATTAACCATTTAACAAGCAAAGTATTAAAAGTGAACAAGATAACAAATATAAAGCATGTTAGTATCCAACATTAAAGTCCATGTTGAGTTTATATTATACTTATCCTTACACCATTAGTGTAACCTTTTCACCTTGACATAATTAACTTAGCTAGACATAATGAAAGAAAGAAACATAAATAAACAAGATAAGAACATAAGTAAGATAAAAGTTAACTAAGTAAAGGAAAGGAAATGAAAGGCATAAACTTGATATTAATGAAAGCAAAGCATAAGCAATACAAAGAGAGAAAGCAAGAGTATAATCTTGATCTGAATACCAAGATGCCTAAATACATGGCAAATGCCTTCTTTTATAGGCCAAAATTTGGAACTATTGATTTGTTGACTAATTGATGAGTGGGTGGCCACATCTTGACTTGGTGACAATTCTTATCTTCTTGTCTGCCAAAAACGTCATTGATAACGTCATAATTTGAACAGACTTCAATCATGAAAGTTCTAGGAAATTGTCTCATCTTTCCAGGGTAAAAATTTGAGATCATTTGGACTTCTAGAACTCGAGATATGGGCTGAACACTGAACAGTGTCTGGGCTGCAGGACAGATTCAGACTTCTTCTTTGTTGCTACAATTTGGACTTGAAAACGGCCTTGTTAAATCTTGGGCTCCACATGAAAGTTGTAGGCCTATGTCTTATCTTTCCATCCATATAAAATGGACCTAAATCCAAGATCTACAGCTCCAGATATGACCCAATTACCGAAAAGTGTTCCAGTTTGGACTGCACCAGCATCTCTTTTCTAAGTTTGGCCATCTCTTTGTTCTTTCAATTTCAGTACTTCAACTCATCAATCAATTCTTTCATTTATGTGATAGGCCTGCATTTAAGATGAACATTTACCATAAATTAAAGGTATCTTATATAATTAGATATGTTATTATAAAACATGCTTTAGTTAAGGAGTTATTGATACTTCAAGTGCAAAATGATGATATAAAGCCTTGATAAAAATGCACTTTTAAGTACTAATCAGTATTCATCTCTCTATATCTCTAGATGTATAAAAGTCTTCAAAAGGACCTGTTATTTATCCCTTATTAATAATGTGTAAGGGATATTTATCCTTTTTTAATGCATGTATCAGGAAAATTTCCCCTTGTTAATCCCTTTAGAGTAAGATGACACTCCAACTCCACCTCTCCGAAAAGGACAAGGCTCATGGACTATAAAAACCCTATGAATCCTTCAAATAAGAAAAGTGCACAGTCTCTATTCTTACTGCATATTTTATTTCCAGTCTCCCTCTAAAATATTGTGATCTTTTCTCTAAAAAAAATGCTTACTTAAGTATTGGAGAGTCCTCAATTCCATCAAAAATGACCTTTTACAGGTACTAACCACCGACTACCTTGGCTTATCAAGCAACTTGGTTAGGAAGAATTGATCAGATTGCTAGAATTAAGAGATTAATTGATTATCCAACATATAAATCTTGTTATTAAGCTAATTGGATTTTCTAATTTATCATCAATAATATATATTTTTTTAATTTATACATATGACATTCCTATTTTATTTGAGAGTTCTAACATGAATTATCTATAAGAGAATTTTCTTTTATCCTTTCAAATTAATTTTAAGATATTGAAGGACATTTTCATTATAAAATGAGAAACAAAAATACATAAAAAAGAATGTGTTTGATATAAGGATTTATGACCTTCATTTTAAGATTTAGGGAATTCTTGGAGAAATTATCAAATAAATAATGATAAATTTATCAATTAATATCTGAAAAAGATGTTACTTGCAAGAACTTGTTTTATTTATTTTTAAAAAGAATTGATTAACTCTTAATCCTTCTATTGTATTTATCAAAATTATCTAATTAATCCTTATAGTATAAAAATAATTGCATGATTCTTAGCAGATATTAAACATCATCGATTTAGAATTAAAGAACTTCAATATTGAACACTTGTACTTAAACAATGGGTATCGAAATTTATTTAAATACTAGTATGCATTTGTGAATTTCATTATTAAATTGTTTATTATTTTATTGTTGTCATTTGCAGGATCATTGTACACTGCAGGTCAGGGTTGGTATATTAGGGTTAGATTTTATTGTATTAGGTATATTTTGTATGCACACACTTCTTATGTATAATTAGTAGAATCCTTAACTTTATTTTGTAAATTAATCATTTTGTAAACTCTTTAAATGGAGTACTATGTGTTTACTTTTCTTGTTACATATTTTATATACTTGTCCTTCTGATTTTTAAGCTTTATTATTCATAGTTTATGGAAGAAAAATTCATGTATGCCAATCTTGAGTTGTGTTGATGTGGGGTAAGGTCCAGGATGGTTGGACCATGATTGTGGTGTTGTTTGGGATATGATTAAAGATGTCGTTAACTTGGTAGCCTCAAAGTATATGAAAAACTCTGGTGAAATTTTGACAAGATCTTTAATATAGTAAGATTATGTTTAGCCACTTATATAGATGAATTATATTAAAAAAGAATTGACTCTAATGTTGCATATAAGCATATTATTCAGACACAACATGTGTTAAAAATTAGGATGTTGCATTTTGGTATCAGAGCATTTGGTTATAATCTATAAGGAAGAATGAATTTATGTTAATGACAACTGAATTTCATTCCAGGATGGTACGTATTTGTTAAGGAATGAGGACTGCCTCATCTCCTAGATAGAGACATGAGTGGGAGATTAGAGGGATGATCTTATAGGGGACACAACATCGCATTCACCAGAGATACAGTCTCAGCCTACCAAGAGGGAGCCTTTTATACCTAGAGGTGTTTTTCTATCAGTTACAGCAGAGATGCCACAGCCAAAGACAACACAGATGCCAGAACAGGTTGGTGGGCTTCCTTTTATAACTTCATTGGGGGCACCTCCTACCCTGGATCCTACTTATTTACGACAGATAGTCAAAGCTATTGTATCTAAGATACCAAGGACTGTTAGTACAGCTAGAGGAGAGGGTACTCATACCTTTTCCACTAAGTTAAGTGTATGAGAGATATTGGTTGTGTACCTTATATGAGAGATGATGATGCAGAAGTTGCAAGACAACGATAGGTAGAGGAGTCATTTATCCAAATTCCAATACCTAGGGAGATCAAGGTAAATTGTGTGGCACAATTACTCTCAAATGGTGCTTGGACTTTACGGGCTCCTATTAGGACTCGGAAGGTAGGTGAGAAGCTGAGTTGGGTTGATTTGTAAAGAGAGTTTGAGACTAGATATTACTTCTTATAGCATCAGCGGAGTAAAGAGAATAAGTTCTTGGGATTAAGACATGGGGGTATGATCGTGGGACAATATGAAAGATGATTCCAAGAGCTTTCTATATTTTCCTATACCTTGCTTCCGACAGAGCAGCACGTAATAAATAGATTTAAAAAAGGACTCAGACAAGAGCTGAAGAAGGGATTGGTAGCCCTGTATTCTGTGACAGTTAGATAGTTGGATTAGGATGCTCAGACATTAGAGGTTGTGATGGGATATGAGGAGCCCTCAGGTGGGAGATATGATTGGGTGGATTTGGGGAAGAGGAAAGAGCTTGCATCTTCTGTAGGCAAGCCCCTTTTTTTCTAAGAGAAAAGAAGGGCTTCAGTATGGTCAATCTTTTTGGAGAGGAGGTTTCTCTACTGGGGGATCAGCTGGCAGGTTTCCACAATTTAGTATGGGAGGATTTCCTCCTAAAGGAGGATGGCTAGAGAAGCACATGGTGGCTACTCAAAGATCATTTACCTTTCCATATTGTGATATTTGTAGATGGCTTTATCCTGAAGATTGTAGGGTGACTGTAAGGAGGTGTTTTATTTATAGGCAGGAGGAGCATCATCGGTGAGTGTGTTCATAATTAGAGGAAAGATGTTATTTATATGGAGTATTGACATTTCAGATGAAATTGTCCAAAAAGGACTTTGGCACCGAGTCAGCCATACTCATAGACAGTGGATAAGCCTAGTGGAGAGTAGATGAGGTCTATCTAGTTAAGAGTTGGCACTTGTAGGGGTCGAGGTTAGGGACAATATAACAGGACTCAGGGCAGAGTATATTAAATGGATCAGAATGCTGCTAGAGCCTCATCAGATGTGGTGGCATATATGATCATTGTAAATACTTAGAAAGGCTATACATTATTTAAATCAGGAGCCATGCATTATTTTGTATCTTGTAAATTTGTTAATAAATTAAATACACCTATAAGAAAAGTGGTGAAGGGGTTAGTTATTAGTACACCTTTGAGGGAGGAGGTAGAAATAGAAGATGTTTATGAAGGGTTTACTATTTTGATAGAGAGTTATGAGTTAAGGGTATATCTAATACCACTAGATATGCTAGATTTTGATATAATTTTAAGGATAGATTGGCTAAGTATGTACCATCCTAAGATGGATTGTTATGCTAAGATAATTATTCTTAAAATGACAAACAATGATAAGGTCAAATTTAAAAAGGAGAGAAATGTGATGTTTAATGGGTTAATTTTAATGATGACTGCTAGGAAATTAATACGGAAAAGGTGTGAAGATTTCCTAGCATATGTAAAAGATGTATACAAGAGAGGAAATGAATTAAAAGATATTCCAATAACATGAGAATACCCTGATGTATTTCCTGAGGAATTACCAGGATTACTTTTTAGACGGGAAATAGAGGAGACTATAGAGGTCATGCCAAGCACTGCACCTATTTCCCAAGCTCCGTATAGGATAGCTCCTATTGAACTAGCAGAGTTAAAGGTGCAATTGAAAGAATTACTAGAAAAATGGTCCATTTGACCCAGTAATTCACCTTCGGGAGCTGTGTATAGATTATAGACAACTAAATAGTGTGACCATAAAAAATAGATATTCATTTCCTAGAATTGATTATTTGTTTGATCAACTTAAAAGAGCACAAGTATTTTTTAAGATAGATTTATGATCAGGATATCATCAGCTAAGGATTGAGGAGCAAGATGTATAAAAAATAGCTTTTAGGACTCGTTATGACCATTACGAGTTCTTAGTGATGCCGTTTAGGCTAACTAACGCTCCAACAATGTTTATAGACTTAGAGTGTGTTTGGTATTGCGGTAGCTGTTGTGGTTGTGGTTTGAAAAAAGTTGTTTTATAAAAAGTACTTTTAGTTGAGGTTGGTTTGAAAAAATAGTTGTTTGGTTAAAACTGTGGTCGAAATTGAAGTTGAAGAAAAAGTACTTTAATGTGTTTGGTTAAGAATGCTTTTAAAATTGAGGTTATAAAATAATTTTAAAAAAATATATTAATACTGATGATTTTTAATTTAAATATTGTGGATTTAACTATTGTTATTATATCATGAAATAAATCATACTTTATATAAAATATTTTTTATTATTCCATGAAATCATTTATAATTCCATTACGTATACATCCGACAAAAACTACAGTTTTCATAATATTTTTAGCATGTAATAAAATTAAATAAAATTTTATCAGGTATAAAATTCACTATAAACTAGTTTTTTAAAAAAAATGTTAAAAAAATAACACACTAAAAAAAAAAAGTTCACGCATGCAAGTGAACAGTGCAAGAGAATTGCACTGTTCACTATTTTTTAAGTGAACAGTGCAATTCTCTTGCACTGTTCACATGAACAGTGTACACTATACACTATTCATGTTAATTGCATTGTTCATTGAACAGTGCAATTAACATGAACAGTGAAAAAAAGTAAGAAATGGCTGCTTTTCTTTTCCTGCGTTTCTAACGCAGAAATTAAGTGGGGCCCAATGAATAGTAAATCGATTTTTTCCTTAACCAAATAGTTGTGAACTGCGTTTTAAATAAAACGCAGCCGTAGAGCCAAATGGGCTCTTAATGAATAAAGTCTTCAAACCTTATTTGGATAGGTTTGTAGTGGTGTTTATAGATGATATTTTGATATACTCTCGTTTTTGGAACATGACAACATTTAAGGATGGTATTGAAGATGTTGAGGCAACATAAGCTATATGTTAAACTGAGTAAATGTGAGTTTTGGTTGGATGAGATAGTATTCTTAGGCCATGTGATAGCAAAAAGAGCATATATATGGATCATAAGAAGGTAGAAGCAATGTTAAAATGGGAGAGGCCTATGAATGTGACTGAAATTCTTAGTTTTATGAGGCTGGCGGGTATTATAGGAAGCTTATAAAAGGGTTTTTGACTATAGCCTCTCTGCTAACTCGGTTGACTAGGAAGGAAGTCAAGTTTGAGTGGTCAAATGAATGTGAAGAAAGTTTTCTAGAATTGAATAAGCAATTGAGTTCAGCTCCAGCATTGGCACTTCCAAAGGGTCAGAATGGATTTGTGGATTATAATGATGCTTCCATTAAAGGTTTAAGTTGTGTACTTATGCAACATGACAAAGTAATTGTCTATACTTCGAGACAACTAAAACCACATGAAGTAAATTATCTAATGCATGACTTGGAGTTAGTAGCTATAGTGTTTGCTTTGAGAATATAGAGACATTACTTATATGGAACTCAAGTACAGATTTTTACAGACCATAAGAGTTTAAAGTACTTAATGTCATATAAGGAGTTAAATATAAGGTAGGTAAGGTGGATAGAACTGATAAAAGATTATAATTGTATCATCGATTATCATCTTGGAAAAGCAAATTTGATAGCTTATGCTTTGAGTCGAAAGAATAAGACTGTGATTGGTGGTGTCTTAGCTAGAGACAAAATCAAACTTCTAGAATTGGCAAAGTTCAAAGTACAGTTGAATCTGGGAGTAAGAGGATCATTATTAGCAAAATTGGTAGTGCAACCAGTTCTGAGAGAAAGAGTTTTAGAAGCTCAAAAGACCAATAATGAGTTAGAAAAGATAAGAAGAGAAATTGCATTAAAATAAAATACATCATTTGGTATATTGGAAAACAGAATGTTAGCATTAGGAAAATGAATTTGTATACCAAATGACAAGGTTTTAAATGAAGAAATTTTTTGTGGGGCATATGAATCTAGACTTGTAGTTCATTTTGGAAATATTAAGATGTATAGAAATTGGAAGAAGAATTACTGGTGGCCTAATATAAAAAGAGAAATAACAGAATATATGGCAAAATATGCAGTATATCAGCAAGTGAAGGTAGAACATCAACAACATGTAGGTCAATTACAGCCTCTTTCGATTCCATGATGGATGAGAATATATCACTATGGATTTTGTATCAAGATTACCAAGAAGCAATAAGGGTAATAATGCAATTTGAGTGATTATGGATCAATTAACTAAGTCTACTTTATTTTTACCGATGAGAATAAGTGATTCTATGGATAAATTAGTTAAATTATATGTTAATAAAGTGATTGACTCCTTGGGATTTCATTAACCATAGTCTATGATAAAGACCTACAGTTCACTTCAAGATTGTGCCCAAGTACACAGTACGTCTTGGCATAAAGTTGAACTTAAACACTGTTTTTCATCCGCGGAAAGATGGTTAGTCTGAAAGAACCATTAAGATCTTAGAAGGTTTGTTAAGGTCCTGCATTTTGGAACTAGGGAGACGCTAGGAAGAATATTTGTCATTAGTGGAATTATCATACAACAATAGTTACGAGGCTATTATTGGTATGACTTTATATGAAGCATTGTAAAGAAGAAAAATTTAGACTCCTTTATGTTGGGATGAAGTGGGTGAAAGGAAACTCCTAAGACCAAAATTGGTGCAGATAACTACTGAAAAGGTGAAGTTAATCCGAGAAAGGATGAAAGAAGCACAAGATAGAAAAAGGAGTTATTTGGACAATCAAAGAAGACCATTGGAATTTATGGTGGGGGATCAAGTGTTCTTAAAGGTTCCTTTGGTGAAAATATTATGGAGGAGTTCCCAAATTAAAAAAGAAACCTGGTAACGAGAATCTGAAATGAGAAACAAGTATCAAGAATTATTTTCACAAACAAGTATAAATGTCAATTTTGAGGATGAAAGTTTTATAAGAAGGGGAGAATGAAAACCCTTGGGTAGAATATACACAGATAGTAAGAATTCTATTATGTTAAATGAATAGAAAAATATTTAATTGCATGGGGAAGATGATAGCTTTGGGAATTTGGAATAAAATATTTATGTGAGAAAAATATATTAACATATATTCAATGAAAATTCACAATAACTCATCCTCAATTTAGAATAAACCAATGGTGGATCTAGGGACAATTTAACCTAGAAATAAATGATTAAATCCAAAGAAAACTCTAATTAAAAGAAAAGGATGAAAAAAGAATGAGAAAAGAGATGGTGCAGCATTAAATTATTAGAAATTAAGAGTTTAGTGAGCCAGTAAGAATAAAAAAATATTAGGGCTAAAGTAAAGATGAAGAAAATATTTAGGGTCAATGTGAAAATAAAAGAAAATGTAAGGTTAATGTATAAATAACAAAAAAAAATAAGGGGCTAATATGCAATAAAGAAACTATGAGGATCTAATATACAAATAAATGATTTATGGGGTATACATAGAAGTTTTGGCTTCCAAAGAAAGCCAAGTTCCAGCCAGCCTTGCATGCCAGGGAGAGAAGAGGAAGCCTTACAAATTTCTAGGTAAACATTAAAACAAACATAGATTTAAGGGATTGGGAGATAAAAACCACCAAGAAAAATTCAAGAGATGGAAGAGAGTATAGGTTGTAAGTGAGGGTTTTAGATGAAGTAAAGGGAGAAAAGAGAAAGTGAAGACAACTTAGTTTATCATTGCATTTGTCTCTTGATTCATCATCTATCAAGGGTAAGAACTTCATCCAAATTGCTTAGATTGAATAAAGATGTGATATGAGATTGTTGAAATTGTGTACGTGAAATTGAGATTATAAACCTTAGTTGTGTGTTTTGATGTTGTTATGGTGAAATAATGTTGTTCACTATGTGTAGTCATTGAATCATGGTTTGATTGAGAGAGTTTTTATCTATGGAGGGTAAATTTGATTAGTTTGATTTATGTAAAATTCATGTTTAATGGTATTAAAAAGAATATTGAAAGGAAATGGGTGCCTTCAATGATGAAGAGATAAATTAAAACACAGTTGAAGCAACAAGCTAAAAACATGACAGATTTATCTAGAAATGATACAATTTGAAAAGATTATCGCCATGAAAGTTGTAGGTATGAGTGTTAGCTTTCAAATGCAATTGGTTTTGTGTAATTCTAATCTATAAAACTTTAGATAAGGACTAAAAACTGATGAAATGTCTAACTTGGAACCTACTAGACAGTCTCACACGTTACTTTTATGAGAACATTTCGATATATAAATAGCAGATATGGGTTCATCATCCTTCATAAAAGTCATAGCCTTATGTATTATCTTTCTAACAAAACAAACCGCACTTAAAATCGAGCTTTATAACTCCAGTTATGATTGAAACACTAAACAGTGTTATGAGGGCTTAGGTTGAAATGGCAAAAAAAAATTAATTTCCAACCTTTGCTTGGGATTGACACTATAGAAATTATGAAAAATGAAACATTGTGTACATGTGTGAAACTTTGATGATTTGTTCTACTTAGTGAGTTAAAATTTGGATTGGATGAGAATTGAAACGACATTTTTATTGTTTGTGGAACTTATCGGTGATGTTTGTCTTTATTGGTATAGGAGAGGCTGCACTAGCGAGACAACAGCAAGGTGTCACATCTAGAAGTCAAACACCAAGTACGTCGTTTTGCACCTTAATCATTTTAATTTTGTATATTAGTCTTACAATTTCTTATACTTGATAAACCTTGGTAAAGGTGACAAAAGTATATTGGAAAAAGGGGTTTTGAAAAATCAATGATTATGTTGCTTTCATTAGTGAATGGAAGCCAATGTTTGTCCATTATTGAAGGGAATTCAATGCTTATTTTGCTTTCATATTGAATGAAAGCCAATATGTGTTGATTTAATGGGGGGAAAATCATTGGATGGAAGCAATGTTTATAGCTTCCATCATAGAATGGAAGCCAATGATATGTTGCTTACTTCGATTGATAAATGGAAGTCATTGTTATATTGCTTTCATCATTGGATGGAAGCCAATGCTTGTAGCTTCAATAATAGAATTGAAGCCAATGATATGTTGCTTACTTCTATTGATGAATGAGAGTCATTGTTATGTTACTTTCATCGTTGGATAGAAGCCAATGTTTATAGCTTTCATCATTGAGTGGAAGTTACTTTCATGGTTAAATGAAAGTCAATAATATGTCGTTTCCATTATTAAAAGAAAACCAATAAGATGAAGTGTTGTGAATATTGAATATGACTTCTTCTTTTTTTGGTGAGGTTATAATTATAAAAAAATTGAAAATTTTAGATTGGAAGGGAAACTATGTTATATTAAAAGAATAATTAGTTTCTCAAGGATCATCAAAATTTATTTAAATACTAGTGTGCACTTGTAATTTTCATTATTAAATTGTTTATTATTTTATTAGCAGGTTCATTGCACACTATAAAGCAAGGTTGATATATTAGGGTTAAATTTTGTTGTATTAGGTATATTTTGTACTCACACACTTCTTATGTATAATTAGTAGAATCCTTAATTTCATTATGTAAAGTAATCATTTTGTAAACTCTTTAGATGCAGTACATGCATTTACTTTTCTTGTTACATATTTTATATGGTTGTCCTTTTGATTTTTAAGCTTTATTATTCATAGTTTATGGAAGAAAATTTCTTATATGCCAATCTTTAACTTGTGTTGATGTGGAGAGAGGTCCAAGATCGTTGGACCATGATTATGGTGTTGTTTGGGTTACAGTTGAAGATGTCGTTAACTTGGTACCCTCTAAGTATAGAAAAAACTCTACTGAAATTTTGACAGGATCTTTAATACTATAAGATTTTGCTTAACCACTTATATATATATATGAACTATTTACAAAATAAAAATTGACCCTAATATTGCATATAAGCATATTATTCAGACACAAGATGTGTTAAAAATTAGGATGTTACAATGGGCATGCATTATACATCTATAAACTTCCAAGCAATCACTAACTAAAAAATATATTTCATGAATTTATAACATTAAACAATTTGCAATTATTTTAGTTATTACTAGATAGGTGGTCTATGATACACCACAGGTCGTACCATAATTTTTTTAACTAAAAAAATGTTTAGATCGCAAAGAATCTTTTTAGTGACTAGTGGATCAATCATGAAACCTTTCAACTCGTATCCTTGCCTAATATATATTTTAAATCAAACTGCTTTAGAGTTATCCTAACATGACACAATTGACTTAGCGGGTTCAAAGGCAAGTCAAATGACTGGTAGAAATGTGGTCTGGGTTTAAATATAAATTTCAAGATAACATAATTTTTTTAAAAAAATATTGAGACAGTGACCTATTTGATCGATCTGGGTTTCATGGCCTATCTCGTCGAACCTATGACTTGGGTCATGAACTTCACTAAGTTTAAAAAAATTCTTTAAGACTATTTTTTATTTAATCATATGATAACAAAAATAGTCGCTCGTAAAATCAAACACTAACTCAATGGCAAGACACTAGTTTGAGACTTTGATAACTTCATATAAAGTAAATTGAAACAAATTATGAAGCCTAACTTCTAATTAGCCAAAGTTAACCAGCTAAACCCGTGACCCGAGTTATAGACTCAATCGGGTTCAATCATTTTTTATTTAATTATATGACAACAAAGATACACACTTGCAAAATCAAGAAACAACCAAATATTGAGGCTTTTTGAGATTGCGATAGACCTACAAATATCATACTAAAACAAATTATGTTGCCTTTTTTAAAATAAAAAAAATATTAAATGATGAAATTAGAAAAGAAAAAAAATCAATAAGAAGAATCAGTAAATATTCAATTGGAAATGATAAAATTGAAAAAAAAATCAATTCAAAAAAAAAAAAGTTCATGCACGAAGGCCTAGGGCAGCCCACGCACCTAGGCTTGGTTTTTTTTTCTGAAGGGGAGGATGACATGTCAGTCAGCCCTTCATTTTAAAAAAAATTGGCGATGCATCGTTTAGTTTTTCAAATTTCGATTACCATAGATGGATGAAAAGTTGGCAGCCAACTCCCGTAGGTAAAAAACAAAAACTCTAATGAACTCAAAACACCTATTTTTTGTATCAAAATAGCATTTAATTAATTCAAAAACCCAAAATCAACTAGAATTGAAAAACAATTCTGAGTTCAAATTTACCCTCTTAAGAAATAAAAAGGCTAAAGAACACCCGAATGGAACTCCTTGACACCAAAATTGAACCTTTTCGTGGTCAAAATCGATTTCAATCGGCTATCTTCTCTCTCTACCATTAGAATCCAGCAACTTTCTCTCCTCGCTCAAATTAGAGACTGAAACATTAAAAAAAAAGTTTTGAATTGAAATTGAGTTTTAAAAAATTGAAGAGGCTAAAAAGTTACTATGAGAACTAAAGTGAACATTTCATATCAATTTTAAAATTGCCATCTATTTTTATGTTTTTTTTTTTTCACTTTGAATCTCTATCTTGAATCGATTGACTATCAATTTGGGAGGGGGGGTCAAAGCGAAGAGAAAACAACTTTCTTGATCAAAATAAATAAATAAAAATCAAGGTGAGTTCCTATAGAAACCATCTATGCCTTCTAGTTTTTTTTTTAGTTAATTGTAATTGTAATATAATATAATGTGATTTGCTTCTTAAACTCTTTACAACGTTTCTGGTTTTGATGGTTGGGGTTACCTATATTTCTTTTTGGATAAAGAATGGAGATTTTCCCCTTTTTTTTCAACCAATATTACTGACTACAAACATGTGCACATACAAGTGGAGACCCTCCAGAAGCACAGCCACCACTCATTTGAATCAACCAAAGCAAGCAGCCAAATCCACTCTCAACCTCCTTTCCACCCGGTGAACAAGAAACAAAAGTTATGCACACTCCTCTGTTCTTCCTCCACCACCTACTCTCCTTTCTCCCCTTTGGCTACAATATTCTTCCATGGCCAAAGAATCTACATGAATAATTCCATATCCATATCCATATCTCTTCTCTTCACTCTCTTTACCATCTACTCCTAGACATGACTCTCTTTTATACCCTATCATCTTCTACAAGAAACATTATCTCACCAGAAACTCATGTCCTTCATAATTCTCACTTCTATCTACCAAGAAACCGTTCTTCTTTCTTTTCCAATGAAACCACCCTCTTCAAGAGAGAAACCCTTCCATTCAAGCCTCAGCAGCAGCAACCAACCGGGAGTTTTCCTCCCATCTTGACACTTAACAACTCTAAACTCGCACACCCTTTTGCCAGTATATCCTCTTACGCAGAAGCTGGAGGTGAGGAAGAGAAAAACGAAGGAGTTCAAATCGAGGAACATCAAGAAACGGTGAAAAAGAAGGAAAATGACTCTCCTGGAATGGCTCAGGCCTTCGATATATCCTCAAGAACAGCCTCTGCTATATCAATATTGATAGCATTTGCTGCTCTCAGTCTTCCCTTATTTATGAAGACTTTGGGACAGGGCTTGGACTTGAAGACCAAATTCCTATCATATGTGACACTGCTATTTGGATTCTATATGGCTTGGAACATAGGTGCCAATGATGTGGCTAATGCCATGGGGACTTCTGTGGGGTCTGGGGCCTTAACAATCCGGCAGGCGGTGTTAACTGCAGCTGTTTTGGAGTTCTCAGGAGCGCTGTTGATGGGTACCCATGTGACCGGTACAATGCAGAAGGGAATTCTTGTTGCTAATGTGTTTCAGGGAAAGGATACCCTGCTCTTTGCTGGATTGCTCTCTTCGTTGGCTGCTGCTGGTACTTGGTTGCAGGTGCACTTTGCGTTACTACATTCAATTTCTCCCCTTTAATTCCTTTAAATAGATTACATTTTGTATAAGATCTTGAATTTAATCCAAGTATATCCGTCATAATTCAATCAAGTAGTTAGTAGTAATTTGCTTTCATCACTCAAATTAAAAGCCTAGTCACGCAAATTCTGCATTAATTGAAGTTATAGAAAGGATGATGATAAGTTACTTGATATGATTAAGTTTTTTTTTGTTGAGATGATTATTTAATATGATATTGTAATTTTAATAATTAAGCAACTAGAAATTAATAAAATTAACCACAAGGTAATAGTAATAGTAAAATATAAAATAATTTTTAAGACCTAAAGTAATAGCTTTAAGCTTTGGGGTAAGATGGTTTTTTTTGATAGTGTGGCATCACGTCCACATAGAAAGTCTTTGTATTTTTGAAATCGGACACCTGATAACTTGTGAACTGATCATGAAATTACTCAACCTATTTGAGACAGAGAACAGGAGAAAAGTTTGTATACGAGGATGTAGTGATGATTATTAATTAATGCTTTAAAAGGCTTTGCTACACAGGTGCCTCTCAACAGATGGGGCAAAATTACTTGGGAGTTCTATTGAATTTAACAAAACAGATGTTCCAGATATAATGTTTAGCACGATGGTGAATTCCTTTTTTGCTCTAGAATAACCAATTTCAGAATTGCAGCTCACTTCATGTATAGGCATTATTACATCCTGATACTGCTGATCATAACAACAAAATCTTCAGATGCCACATTTTGTGGCCTGGTTTGTAGTTGATGGTAACTTTCAAGACCTTTAAAATGCCTTATCTTGTATTAGTAGCTGAAGCAATACTAGTTTCCAAGCCTATCAAGCATATAGTTATGATCTGGTAAGAGCACAAGATTTCTTGAGGAAAATGTATGTTTTGGCAATCGTCATCGTATCTAGACAGCACCCTATTAGATGACAAAATTCGTCCTACTGTGCAAGTTACTTGAAATATCAACATACGATTTCTGTTAATTTTTGTAGCCTAAAGCTGAATGTGCTTCTACATTCTTAATCTTTTCATTTATTCTTAATTTATCATCTTGATTTGTCCAGGTTGCATCATATTATGGTTGGCCTGTCTCTACCACACACTGTATAGTAGGATCAATGGTAGGATTTGGTCTTGTCTATGGGGGGCCTGGTGCTGTCTTCTGGAGTTCTTTGGCAAGGGTAACTTCATCGTGGGTGATCTCACCATTAATGGGAGCAATGGTTTCATTTCTTGTCTACAAATTCATCCGCAGGGTATGTTCTTACACTTGCAGATTTGAACCAGTGAAGCTCATACTTTATATCAAATATTTCTTGTGATATGCTACAAAAAATTTCCACTTGTGCAACCAAATGAAAGGTTTTTTTACTCTCTTTTTTCAAAAACTTACATTCGAATTATGGCATTCATGTGTTCCGAAATTCTAACCATCTTTAACTTTTGTAGTTTGTATACAGCGCCCCAAATCCAGGACTAGCTGCAGCTGCAGCCGCACCAATTGCTGTCTTTCTGGGTGTAACTGGAATCTCTTTTGCAGCCTTTCCTCTAAGCAAGGTCTTTCCTTTAGCTCTGGCACAGGCTCTAGCCAGTGGTGCAGTTGGTGCTTTCCTAGTTGATCGAATTATACGGAAACAGCTTGGTCATCTCCTGGTGAAAGCTAGTTCGTCGCAAACTGAGCCAAAAGAGAATGCTATACACAACAAAAATGTTGGGTTACTATCTGATTTTGCAGGACCAAAGGGCACCCAGTTGGAAATAGTTTATGGAGTTTTTGGATACATGCAGATCCTCTCAGCATGCTTCATGTCATTTGCACACGGGGGAAATGATGTTTCCAATGCGATAGGTCCTTTGGCTGGTGCATTATCTATTCTGCATGGCGGTGCCAGTGGAACAGAGATTGTTATTCCGATGGATGTTCTAGCATGGGGAGGATTTGGCATAGTTGCAGGGCTAATGATGTGGGGTTACAGAGTGATAGCTACAATTGGGAAGAAGATAACTGAACTTACACCCACTAGAGGATTTGCAGCTGAGTTTGCTGCAGCTTCTGTGGTTCTGGTGGCATCAAAGCTGGGACTGCCCATATCTGCAACGCATACTTTGGTGGGTGCAGTGATGGGTGTAGGTTTTGCAAGAGGTCTGAACAGTGTTAGAGCAGAAACCGTGAGAGAGATTGTTGTTTCATGGGCTGTGACAATTCCAGTTGGTGCTATCTTTGCAGTTTTCTACACATGGATTTTGACCAAGCTTTTGTCTTACATATTGTGAGAGTAAATTTACAAGATCCAAATGATAATCTTGATGTATGTGATTAATCAAAATCACTCTCTCAAAAGAATTTGTGGTATTGGTGTCTTTTTGAGCTATGTGATTTCCTTTAAGAAGTCATAGTTTTTTATGGAAATGAGAAAACAAAATGAATTTTATTTTTTTTAACTTGATATTGGTATTTTATGATATTGGCATAAGAAAATAACCTAAATACTGGCTCAGTTCAGTGTAGAGTAAGGATTAAAGATTGCTCATGTTAGAAACCAAAATCGACATTCTAGAGAGAAAGAGCAATAATCAAACTGCAAGGTGATTCTCTTTTCTAATGTTGGAGAGGGTGGTATTTTTTCTGCACAGCCTTTAGGTTCTATTCTAGTTAATTGTACAGTAAGTTTAGCCATGACTAGGTACAACGCAGTTCTAAGAAGACCATGAAAGATTTACGTCAGCATGTGAATCAACGTCCCAGAAGCATGGCAGGAACTCTTGAAGCAAATGGCAAAATTATTGGTTCTATTAACATTCAGAAGACAAAGTTGTTGATGTTTGATTCAGCAATGGTAAATAATTGAACATTCTGCAAATTTTAGAAAAAGGAAGAAATAGCCCCAGCAGATTCCACAATCATAAGAAGGAACCTGCAGCTCATGAGTGTAAGGAATATAGCACCTATCTATACTTCTATACAAACACAATTATTGTGGTAAATGTTTCTTTAGCAGACTTGTCACAAAACCAATAGACAATGAAAACTGATTTAGAACTCTTACAAAAAGAAGAGAGGAAAAAGAACTGCTTGGAAGGACCACATACCAGAATGCATGGTGGTAAAATACATCATGGAGAAACTTCTTGTACAGAATTCAAGCTGGGTTCCCACCCTGATCCCCGAAAAGACCTTGCCTTAGGAAGTGGGGGTACAAAAGGCTTCTTTGCTTTGACAGTCCTCTTCACTTTATATCTTGGCCACCTATCCTTGGAGGTATAGAATTCTCTCGCAGAACCTACAGATTCCTCAGAAATATCTAGTCTCGGATCCCAAGTGATATTCACATCAATTATCTCATCTTTACCTTGTGCAAAACCTTTGACTTTTACACTTCCAGTGTATTTATGAGTCAATTTCTGAGCAGTGGTGGATGGAATTATAAGATATTTGTGACCAGGCAACAATTTTTCATCTGGCCATATCAGAGACTCCTGCGGATTCTTGAAAACTCCTGGATGGGCAACGCAAATTCCAGGATATTTTTCCATTAACTGAGATGCAGGAACTGTGTGTTGATACAGCTCCTCTCTTCCACCAGGATGAACTATCCTGACACAAATATCTCTCGACTGTATGCATGAGTCCACTGAAATAGGACCTCCTTCCAGTTCTATTTTCCTTCTGGACTCTGTCTGTGTACTTCGACTCGGGCCTAACAAATTTAGACAGGCATTCAGCATATCCGGCAATCAAAAGCTGTCAGATCCCAATATTTCATCTCACTATAATGACAAGAATGTGGGCGAGCATTGTTCTGATCTGCATTAATTCCATATTATTATATATTGCAAAGGTTTCATGGCCGGCAGTATATAAGTAGTGTTTTCCCCGCAGAAAGCCAATGATGAAACCGAGGCTATCTAGTGATTATTGACATTGGGGAAGGGAATAATTTCCTTTCTTTTCTTCCACGTGAATATCGAAGTTAGCCTAGGACAGCAGATAAGATACACCAACCCAACAACAACTAGGTAACAAAAATATCACATCAATTTGGAATTGTGCTATCTTTGCAGGCACATTCTGCTAGTATCATACTCCCATAAACCTGACACAATCTGCCGGTCCAATTTCTTCATCCTCCCACTAATCCAGTTGTTATGAAGAACAAGACAACCCTTCATCATACAGGTCTTTTTCACATTTTTCTTCTGCAATAGGTTTAAGTATGCACCGTTAGGGAAGAGGTTCCTATCCAAGAAATGAACAGTCAGATTTGTTTCAGGTTCCACACAGCTGTTATCACTGATACGATAGGATCCACCTTCTCCACACAATGTGTCATAGAAGCTAGGCTGTTCAGACAGGTTTGATGTTGCTGCATGCTTTACCACCTTCTCCATAGCAGCTACAGTTGAACCATTAGAACAAGCAAAGTAAAAAACCAGAGTTCAATCGCCTGGGTAAGTTTACAGGTCCTGCAGATATAACAGCAGAACAAAAGACGTTGCAATTTAAATTCTAAGAATATAGCAGAGATGAATAAACAAAGTTAAGATAGAGTCACCAAACACATTATTCAGTATTAACAGCATTCTAACACTTTTTCCCCCTTTTTTTTGTAAATTTACCAAACATAAGATAGTGTCATTTGAAACAAATCATTAAAGTCACTTGCACCAGATTTCAACTACATATTCTTGTATTTTAATCTACTAGTTTCCTTTTGATCCCCTTGAATCAATGTGTACTAAGCCAATGGGAAGAAATTAGTTATTTAAGTCCTAAATATTTGAGAGCATTCACCTGTGTCATGGTACTCGTCGGACTGTGCCACAAGAACACCAGGACAAAATGAATAAAGCAATGGTAATGGATTCCCAAACCAATAAACATCCACATTACTTAGAAGTACGTTGTACCCGAGTTTCAGTATCTTCCAAACCATTCTGGACTTCACTTCGGTGACTCTCTGAAAGCATGCTGTTCCAAAGTGGCAATCGTCAAAGCTGATTTTTTTGGGGCTGATGGATCATGGAAAACAGGTAAGCCCTAGCAGAAAACAGAGAATTTCAATTGGCACACACAAATAGATAGCAGCTTGGGAGGAAGGAGATCCACAACTAAAATCCAGATAGAACTTTTGGGGCCAATTTTCCAAAAGCATAATAGAATTCAAATGTTAAAATTTTGCGGTCTAAACCATTTGGTGCAACTCAACAATAAGAAATGCACTCAGGCCATAATAAACCTTGGAATTCCTCTGGGCATTCAAAACCATAAATAGAGAACAGTCCAGGCAAAGTCCATTCCCCAGATGTTCAAGGTTATCCTAAAATGTCAATTTCAGGCAATGGTAAAAACTTGCATTTTTTTTTCTGAACCAGCATGCTGCCAGTAGCCAAAAACTTGTATACCAGAAGCACACATATGTTTCTCTTTTATGAGCATGTCCCTTTTCACGTGCCCTTAATTGCACACTGAGAACTGACCCCCGATTAATTGAATTGGAAAAAAAAACCCCTATAACTAAAGAGAAACAGAAAGCAGTAAAGCAGTACCTGTAAGACAGAGAACTGATATGTTTCATGATCAGGAGCACAAATGATGAAATTTGTGACCTGGACGAGGCGTAATCTGCACACCCAACTCATTAGCATGTCCTTGTAACTATATCCAGCAACAGCAAGCACGATTGTTTTATTCTTGTCAGCAGTTATTGAAAGGAGTGACTCCAAAGAAAATGGAAAATCTAATGAGCCCAATGACTTTAACTGATCTCTCAGAGAGCAATTTAATATTCTGTTCTGTGATTTGACATTTTCAGCAGAATCCATATTTTTCCTCATGGTAAAAGGATCTCAAAACCATTCTAGTCCACTGACTTCCTGTCTGGCACACAGATGGATAAACAATGTCTTCTGTTATGTCAGCAAAAATATATTTCTCCTCACAATTCAAAAGCTTTACTAGACCAGTATAATTAATTTCATGGAAAAACATTGAGGCATATATTGCACCCAGATGGGAATTGCCACTGTCTTCCCAGCTTCTGTTTTCAATCTCTAAAGCACTGGATCCTCTGCCTGACTGTTCAGACCAGTGTTCAGGATAATTAAGAGAGAAACATGAGATGGTCCGACTTGCATCGAAGACAAGCCTAAATTCAGAAAAGATAGTTTCATTGATGATCCAGTGGATGTGAAACCCCTTGCCATACAAGAAAGGAGGAAGTACTCCATTATGTAAAGGTAGATTTCTGTTGTTCCATGCCATAAGCATTCTGTCCTCACAATGATTCCACTGCCAATGATGACCAAGCATCCCCTGCAACTGTCGGAATCAAGAATGAAATCAATGGTACTGGTTTCCCAAATAGGCGGTCACCTTTCAATCTGGAGTAGGAATCCTTCGTACCTCCTGGCGTCTTACCCTTTGGCCATCCTCTCTAAGCCAGTGTTCCCCAGCATCATCCAACTGGAACGGGAAGCAGGCAACGTTTCGTAACGAAGCCACAAGAAGCCAATCACGGTCAAGTTCGTAAGCATAATTTAAGGTGGAAATGAGGTCAGACACAAGAACCGTCCGTGGATCAACAAAAACAGTAATACCTGTCGTGTATAACCTTGATTTTTCAAGCATGGAATGAAAGAATGGGGTGCCAAGGAACCTAGAAAACATTCGAAAAGAAGAGAATAAGCCTAATGTAAATGACATATTCCTCACATTAGAATCAAGACAACAACCTTGCTGAACTAGCTAGCATAACCAATCCCGAGCATAATCAAATTAAAACAGAAATGCTTACGTGAAATCAGTAGTGGAATCAACCAAAACCCGGGAACCAAAAGCGGAGGCAAAAGAAGGGTGTTGAGTGAACAAAACGACAGTGATTTGAGGGGACAAAGCAAGCCATGATCGAATAGCAAGACTCTGGTTGGAGCCAGGGGCAGTAGGGGCAGAAAATATTGTGATGATTGGATGGCTTAAGCCTCGGGGTCTTGTCTGCTTAAAAGAAGATGGCGGTAACCTCCGAGTGGCATACAAAGAGAGAGCAATCAACCTGCATTCAAAAACAAATCAAATTAAAGAGAAAAGAGGAGAGGTGAGGAAACCTTCAAAGTGCTCTTCTGTTTTGTTGGGATTGCAAAAGCGTTGGTTGCGTGTGCTCTACTGCTCTTTCTCCTGGTGGGCAAAAAGAGGGTGAAACTTTAACTGAAAAGCAGGAAAGAAATGGTAGAGGAACAAACCCGCCATGGCCATTGGAAGCAGCACCACCAAGACGGGGAATCGCATGAGAAGACGTGAAGTTAGGCGTCACCCAAACGTCACCTTCCATTACTTTTTTATTATTATTATTATTACCAGATTTTCAATATGATGAACCCTAGATAGAGCATTGGGATCCAGCTGTCTTCCATGTTCCATCCAATCCAGTCCAAAACACGATTTCGCTTCCATGCTCTCTCACCTATTAAAATGCCGGATAAATTACATAAACAAATCAAAGGGCTGTGCTGGCTTTTTATTTATTTATTTATTTATTCTATATGTTCTCGCTTTTGTTTTCAATTTTTCTAAACAAGAAAAAATATGTCAAATGTTGTTTGTTTTGATTTTTAGTTTTCAAATTATTAAAATCTGGCATCGAAAGAAGTGGTTTTTAAAAGTGAGTCAAATCGTATTGACTGGAATCATATTCATATCAGAGGATCGAGTTGCTACCGGATTCAAGGGAGGTCAGGCAGGGACCCCTTAAAGAATTTAAGGGTTAGAGGATTAAATTGGAATAAAGATAACTATTCGGTAGTTTGCTGTAAAAATATATTAAAATAATTTTTTTTTATTTTTTAAAATTTATTTTTAATATTAACATATCAAAACAATAAAAATAATAAAAACTTAAAAATAATAAATTAAAGCAACAATCAAAATATTTAAGAATGTGATTAGTTAAAATAAAAACTTTTCAAATTGGTTTTTACTTCAAAAAAATCAAAATAATATTTTTTTTATTTTTCAAAATTTATTTTTAATATTATCATATAAAAAATTTTAAAAATACTAAAAATATAATTTAAAACAAAAAAAATAAATTTTAATAAAAAATAAATTACAACTCAATCTAAAACACCCCTGAAATCTTGAATGTGAGGATCTATCAAGCTCGGACATAAATCTGAAGCGCCTAATGGGCGGCCCTGGACAGAATTCGAGGCCCCAATAACCTCCCCTGTTTCAAAAACTAACTATTTCATCCATTTTGTGTTCTTTTTTAATTTAATTTATTTTTCTATTTAAAAAAATAGAAAAAGGAAAAAAACTAAATAGATGTTATGAAAAGACTGAATTTCGAAATGAAATAATATTAAATTAAGCATAATCAATACTAGTCAAGGAATTAAATAATTAACTGATGAAGCAAGGGGTACTAATTAATTCATTTCTCAAAACTAGCGGGACCAGCTTATAATTTACTCTCTCACAGATCACAAGCTAAAGTGCTTCAGCTTTCAATGGAAGTTCCACCCACCATCAGATTTCCCCAACTCGCTCATTACGCCTTGTGAATTGCCTCTCTAAGTTGATTCTAATTAAACTACTATCTAAGCTGAAAAATTCCAGTGTCGAATCATACATGAAAATTCACAAAGGCTGTCGTCATATTCGGTGAAAAGGCACTAAAATGTAGCCCAACAAAATTCCCAGCTGCATGTCGAAATACAACATATTTAACAATTATAGAACGGACAAAGCCTTCATTGAGCACCCCATTAAAGCCCTTATCAACTTAACCTGTACATTACATACCATCAAATAGATTTTGCATTACCCACTAAACTTCCCTAAGCACGTCACCCAACATACCAGAAATTCAACATCCCGGACTGTTTTAAGGAATTGAGGCCTGATCCCTAATTCAGGGCACATCAAATAATTTCAAGAGGACACATTAGATCTTTTTCCAAACCTCCAATCAGAATTGCCTAGGATTTCAGAGCCTGCATCATTCCAAGGAATCCTCTTCTCTTATCTTAGATCATTTGTGCCGCCTGACAGGTGATTGGGATCTTGATCTCCTCCTGCAAGAAATTAGCACTGCTACTGAACCAGGTAATATTGCAATTCACAAATCAGAAACTCGATGCTTTCACCTTTGCAGCAAATGGTTGTGCATGTCTCAGAAACACTAACACAATCTTATTCTTGAAGATTGCATGGCAACATACCTTGTGGTCTCAAAAGAAGAGTAGGGAGAATGCCTGCGCTGGGAATGCTTGCTATGAGGTGACCGCGATACTTGTCTAGAAATGAAAGCAGCCATCATACTTATTTGGTGAGTTGAAAACACACAACTGAACAGAGAAATACTTAGCCTCATTCTGAATCAAACTCTACAAGAATTTCCATCCGTGTAAACTTTTTTTGCTACTACTAACATAACAAGGATGTATATATATACTATCAAACACCATCTAGCGTTAACCAAAAAAGCTAACGTAACAATATTTTATCTCTTCAACTAGGAAAGGTAGAAATGTTCATTTAAATTTTAAAAATAATAATAATAATTTTCTACCAGAAGAGCATAAAATTATAAATTATTTAATTATATCTTTTTCTAACTGAAAAAAAAAAATTAAAGTGGCCGCTTGGATTGAGCAAGTGCTAACCTAAATCATGAAACAAAGTGATGCTTTGCTAAAAATCCATTTAAGTCAATGTCTGGCTATGCTCTTAACAGACTTATTCTATGATATTTTCAAGTGTGGGGTAGTTGACAAAATAAAAATGTGCCCTGTTCTCAACAGAAGTTGCAAACTACAACCAGGTCAAGACACCCATTGCTTTAGAGATACAAGAAAAGGAACTACATTAGAGGGGAAACGGATGAATGATTACATACAATGAGCATGTTTACTGAAGACATGAAATGCAATATGCAAAGATGAAATTATATAATGTTGACAAACATGACAGAGCCAACAGTGAGATTGAACCTCACATATACTACAAATAGAGCACACAAAAAAAGTGCCTACAATCTTGTTCCATAGTTCAGTATCTTTGGATCATTTAACCAAATGTTGGCTCCATATGCTATCAACAAGTCAAAACATGTCTACTTGATGATGGAATATGCAAAATTATTATGTATCTGAAACATTGAAGTCTACTTGATAATGATAGAGGCACAAGTATCTCTCATATATGCCTACACCATCTAAAAGTACAAAGATGGTAAGATTGCAGCTACTTTTCTCCCCATAACTCTTAATTTTCCCTTTCTTGCTCTTGATAAAATAACTCCTAATTTTCTTCTCAAAAAAGGCAAACAATTTCAACTGATTTAATTGTTTCCGTTTAAAGAGCGAGCTAACTAGGTTACTTTATCAGAGCATGCATCAAGGAGAGCAGACTTGAACAATATATCACAGGAAACTTCACTAAAAATTGACCATGAAAAAAATCATTAGAAAATCATGCTACATTTTGAATTGCTGATGAGAAAAGATCAAAGAATCCACAAAGCATTTAAACGAACAAAAACCTGGGTCCAAACAAGCATATTAGCTTTGAATTAAACTGCAATTTACCCTTTTTTTCATACTAGTTACATGAAGAGGGACACATTTTATTTTCATGATAGTACCACAGAAGAGTTTTAAGGTGTTCAAATGTGTAGAGAAAAATAAAAACATGGGAGACATGATAAGAACAATGAACTTCTGAAAAATGAGTACCTTCTTCTAGATCTGACAGGTGATGGTGAAGAACGCCGTTTCCTTGAATGTTTCCTGCAGTACACAACAGAATATAATCATCCACACTGCAAATCCAGGAAAAAAAAAAGGAACAGACTGGATCTCAGAAGTGAACCTCTTAGAATCATCTGAAGCTTCATCACTTGAATCATTGTCCTTGCTGTTTCTACCCCTACTGCTGATTGATGAGGAGCGTGTTCTCTTGTGCTTGATTGAATCACTGGTAGGTTTATGTCTTGCTTTGTCTTCCTCCTTTTCCTTTGTGCGGTCTCTCTTTCTGATGGCATTTTCTTTGGCACTAGATCTGTGGGGTTTTTCTTCCTCTTTCCTGTCCTCTTTGACTTCAGGATGAGATGACCTTCTTCTTGATTCTGGTTCCTTTGCACTAGCTCCTGTCTTATCATTTCGCTCTTTCTTTTTCTCTTTTGAGCCATTCAGATCATCTGTTTTTTCCTTGCTTGGATGCTTTCCATCCTGTCTCCTGTGACCATCATCCCCCTTCTCATCTGCCCTACTCCCACTACTTCTAGTTTCATGTCGACTGTCATGATCTGACCTCACCCTGGTACCCCTAGTATGAGAATAATCGACCACAGATTTTTCCACACTGAGACTCTCACCAAGTGGTTCAGATTTCATTTTGGCATGTTCTCCAATTGTAGCTTTGGATGCAGCCTTGTTATTGCTTTCTATTTTTTCTTCTCCATTGACACTAATTTCAACATGTCTGGCTCCAAAAGACCACCTTGGAATGCACATGCTCACTCACCTCACTAAAAGCACCATTGATTTTATTATCAGACCCAATTGAACTTGTTTTGCTCAGATCACTCTCTAAATTTGTAGATCCAGTGTTCTTTACAAGTTCTACTTGTGAATTGCCATTTTCAGCTGCATCATTATCTTCAGCAATCTCTGGAATGGCCAACGGTTGAACCACAGAATTTTTCCTCGAATTTGATACACTGGAACTCTGGATTTCATCGTCATCTTCGTCAGAGGCATAGTTAGCGAGACCCAAAACATTTCCAGGGGAGCTGGAACTAGATTTTTCATTGACATCTTCATTCTCAAATTCCTTGTTTCCAACAGGAACTAGAACCTTTGCAGAAGCCTTTAGAGTTGAGATAGCTGGGTGAGATGGGGATGATACCTTTTGATTTGAAGCAGCTGGTTGGTGCTCAACTGCAAAGCCAAAAAGGGCCATCATAGACAAGATTTTGAAGAGAGGAATGGAGTTAACATTTGTGGGTAGTTACAGGAAGATATGTAAAGATATGGATAAAGACTTAGATGTTATGGCATTATTACCTTCAACCATCAGATCATCTTCCTCAAGAACTTTCGTTGCAATTTCATCAAACAGCTCATCAGTAACCTAATCAAAACATGGAGGTTACAACTACCAAAGAGAGAAGTTAATTAAAAAAAACAATAGAATTTATGCAGCTGTAACCTTCAAAAGAACTTCAGTTAGGATACGTTTGATTTCCTGGTTAATAGCTGCAGTCCTGGCTGCTTCGGCATAATCCTGAAAAGAGCCAAAACAGAAAGACAAAGAATAAGGGGAAAAGGATGTTCATTGTTCAAAATCAAATGGAGAGCATAGCATGATAGGAAAATTGGAAAACTCATAGAAATTATCTAGAAACATATCTAGCAAGGAAAAAGTGTTTGATCATGGGAAAGAAACACCAAAAGTACATTAAAGATCAAAAGATTAAGCAATAGAACCTCATCGTCATCCTTTTCTTCAGTAGAACTTGGGGAATCGATGCTTTTGCTACCTGCTTGATTACCCTTTCCAAATGATTTTTCAACACCTTCATCCTCAATAGATTGTGTTTCCTCTCTAGGATGCTCTAGAGAAGGCCTCATCATGACAGGGGCATTCTTAATTATTTCTTCTTTAAGCCAATTAGGCACAGAAGACTGGAAAATTTCTCACAACTCATTAGTAATCATTTTAGTTAAATGCAAAGCAGCCTAAGAGTGTACCCACCTTTTTTGGGCGTTCAGAAACATTAGAAACCCCATAAGCATCTGCGAAGCATCCAGTAGGATGAAGTGCATTTCCTGCACCAAGACCATATGGCACACCAACTGGTGAAATTGTGGCCTGAAAACTTGTTCCAGGAAAGTTTCCAAATGGTGGTGCAGCATGCCCAGAAACAGAAGAAGGCACAGATATGGTAGGATCCTGCAGAAAAAAGTAGCAGTTATTAACACATCAGTGTAAAACCTCTAAAATTGAAGGAATATTTGCAATATTCACAAAGCCAGAACCAAAACCTGAGGCCCTGGTGGAAAAACTGGAGGAATTGGGGGATAAACTACACCAGTTGTAACAGCAGGATTCCAGGAACTAATTGAAGGCATGGGTGCAGCAGGGCCAAAGCTTTTCACAGTTCCTGCTGAATCATGATGTGCAGCATAGCTTGATTGTACATGAGGATCTTGATCAGAGTTGAAACCAGGTGCAAATTCCAAAGGCTGATTACTGAGGTCGGCTGTGGGATTAGCTGCCTGATTGCTGTATGCAAAGGGCTGCTCGGTCAAAACTGATCTACCAGCAGCAGGCAGTGATGGTGGGATATGATGCTGTCCTTCTTGAGCAGAGGAAATGGCCAAAGGCAATGATTTGTAAAGCTGCTCCTTTGGACCTTCAGTCTCTTCTTTACCTGCATACAATTAAGTAGCCAAACAGCAAAATTAAAAATGAACAATAACATATAAAAGCCACAAGAGAAATGGAAGTTTAACTTGGACATCAATAAGCTTGCTCCTAAATGTTCCGCACACAAAGTTCAATTCACTGCATGAATTCTATAGATTTTAATGTAGTTTTAGATATTAAAAATCATGGTAACATTGGACTTCATCCTCTCAAAAAACTTGTAACTCCAATAGGAGTTGATGTTGCTTTATCCTTTTTTTTACAGCAGGAACTGAAAACAAATTCTCCTTAAACCTTATTCATAGAAAAGGCAATACATCTCCCGAAGCCACTTCGTCTTGCATGCCTTTTACATACAGATGGAAAAGTAGAAGTGTTAAAACAAGGTCTCATAGGAGCAGTTCTTGAACACAACCTTCACATGCAAGTACAATATGCTAAATTAATTATTACCTGTAACAGAAGAATAACTAGAAGGTACCTCCTGCTGATGAACAGACGGACTTGCAATTGAAGATGCAGCCCCACCAGTGTAGGGTAGGGGCCTATCAGAAACATATGAAGATTGTCCCATCTTGAAAGATGCATTCTCCTGTGGATAAGCTACCGGTGGCTGGTGCAAAGGAGTGCCTGAAACTGGAAACTGTTGATAGCCCGTTGCAGGAAATGGATGCTGCTGAAGACCTTGATAATGAGTATCGACAGTTTGCGGATACTGGTCATAATACCAACTTTGTTCTTCTGATCTGCCAACCGGTGTAAACTGAGACTGAGGATGCTGGTCGTCAGGTGACCCTTTTTTCGCAGCTGCCCATGCTCTGGCCTTAGCAGCCCAATCCTCCACATGGTTATTAGCTGCTATTAAAACATATCATCACAAAGTAAACCCCAAAAATAATTTAAAAACTAAAACTAAAACTCCTAGCAAGGTCTAGGTGGAGGAAAGGTTCATGTTGGTTAAGTATATATAATCCACAATGCTGATAGTAGACCGTCCAAACTCAGGCAATAAAGGGGGGGAAAGGGTGTCAAGAATTGCATTTGGATTTATGAGTAAACTAACCTGCTGGATATTCCCAAGCTTGGTGCTGTCCCCAATTAGGATTCCCCCATTCCTGCAAACAAACAGAAATAAATAAACATGCAATTGGTCACCAATTAATGTATCCCTCTAAAATATCATAGCGGAAAAAATAACCATAGCTTCACAGAGTGCAAAAGCATAAGATTAAGCATTGAGCGAATCACCTGAGAGTAAGGTTGTGTTGGTGGAGGCACGTGGGGGCGAGGAGGAGGGAAGTTGTGGCTTTGAGGGGGAAGGTGCGTAGGATAAGGATATGAAGAAGAAGAGGGAGGAGGAGGTACAGGCCACTGCTGGGGAGGTGGAGGAGATGTAGAGTGGGATGGTGGTGGCGGTGGCTGTGGTGGATGGTATTGGAAATGGTTGGAGTACCATGTAGTGCTTCCTTGCGGTTGTGGAGGAACTGGTGGTCTTGGCTGGTGCTGGTGGTAGTAGTGGTAAGGATCCGCCGCCGATGGTGGCACTTGTTGTTGCTGTTGCTGTTGCTGTGGTGGTGGCGGTCTCATGTATCCGTGAAGCTGCTGCTGCTGTTGGTAACCGTCCATGTTTGCTGGGTGTTCACTTCGCTCTTTGTGGGTTTTAATTATATGATTGCCTTCAAGAGATCCAAACAAGGGTTTCGCTTTCCGGACTAGGTTTGATGGCAAAGAAAACAAAAGAGAAGCGTTTTTTCTGAGTTTCTTTTCTTTTCTTTTCTTTTCTTAAAAAAAAAGGATAAAACACTATGAGTTTAGGATTGAGTTCTATTATAAATCCAAAAGAATTGGTTCTTGATGTAGAACCTATTAGGCTTGCATCATGATTGCATGATTCATTCGCCTTGTATCCTGGCATAGCACTCAAGAAATCCTGACATAGAATATATTAGCTTTCAATCCAGACATGGACTCAAGAGAATTGAATCTTGAGGGAATTTAGATGGTTATCGGCAGTGTGGTGTGGTATCGGTTGTTTTTTAAATAAAATTTTATATTAAAATATATGTTAATGATATTTTTTTATTTTTTAAAAATTATTTTTGACATCAGCACATCAAACGATCTAAAACGTACAAACCATGTTAAATTTTAGTAAAAAAACATTAAAAATTTTTGAGAACGCGGCATATTCTTAATTTGCTTGGGTCTGGTTTTAGATCTCAAAGCTAATGAGTCTGGCATCGGGACCTATTAAACGGCTAAACTAAGTGTATTGGGTCTGAACGAAATATGCAAACAAATTAGATCCTAACACAGACCTAAGAAAATTAGATCCTTGTGCAGGACCCATTAGCTTTGGATCGTGGCATCGGGATCTATTAGCATTGGGTTCTGACGCAGGACTCATAGTCTTGGGTCAAGCATAACTGCAAGACCAAAGGCATTTGGATCCTGACGATTGACTCAAGGGATTTGAGTCTTGACACATGACCCATGAAAATTGAATCCTTACAAAGGACACATAGTCTTGGGTCAAGTGGGGCTGCAAGACCCAAGGGATTTGGGTTTGCGCTCATGCCACACCCAAGCAATTTGGATGAGGCACCCGTTTCTAGCTCCAAGTTTCTTGAGTCTAGAGGGGATCCATGACCCAAGTTAATAATAATAATAATAATAATAATTGATTCTGTCCTTCAAATCAATTCTATGTTTTTTTTATAGTAATAATATTTATTTTAAATTTAATAATATTCATGAATATAATAATATTTATAATATTAATAATAATATTTAATTCATCTGACCAAGTTCTTATAGTTTTTAATCCCTTCAAAATCAAATTTATATGTTTTTTTCAATAGCAATAATATTTTTTAAAAATTTATTAATGATAATAATAATTTTTAATTTTTAAGAAATCTATTTTTGTTTTTTAATATTAATAATATTTTTTTCAAATTTAATAAGTATTATATTAATGATTTTAACTATAATAAAAATATTAATATTTATAATACAAATAATAGTATTTTTAATATTAATTATAACAAAAATAATAATATTTTAAGACAAATAATAATATTTTTGATATCAATACTTTTAATTATAATAAAAATAATAATATTTATAATACAAATAATTAAAACATAAGACTCAAGAACTTTGGGTCCTGACACCGGACCCAAGAGAATTGAGTCCTGACGCATGACCCAACACGTGATTCTGCAGACCTTGGCACTTAGGTCTGCACACCCCAGGCGGCGGGTTTTCAAACCCGCTTGCTTGGGTCTGCAGTCAGGCGCACGTGTCTAGCCCTAGCACCCAGGGCTTGGCAGTCCCTGCGCCAAGCGTCTGCAGCCCGGGGTTGTGGCCAGGCATGCGAGTCTTGCCCTAGCACCTAGGGCGTGGCAGCCCAGCGCCTGGGGCCTGCAGCCCCACCCAAATCCGAACTAACCATTTTCTCCCTAATCAAAAAGACAACCTCACCTCCTATAGTTTTTGCAACTCTTTGTGGAAAGGGCAGCTTTGTCATTACACCGCATCAATCAACGATGCTTTTAGCAAAGAGCGAACCTGAACAGTGCAATTCAAATTGAAATCACTCTCAATCTACAATACTTCCAAACAGTGCAGTGCACAATGAAAGCACTAACAGTTCACAATAATTAAATTTTACTAATGATGATAACAACAACAACAATAATAATATTAATTCTCAATATATTTTTGCTTTTCAATATTTATAATATTTTCTACAAATTTTTTAATTATTATATGAATAATATTAATTATAATCAAAATTATAATATTTATAATAAAAATAACAGTATTTTTAATATTAATAATAATAAAAATCATAATATTTATATCACAATAATAATATTCTTAATATTAAACTTTTAATTATAATAAAGATAATAATATTTATCATATTAATAATAATATTAACTTGTCTGGCCAAAGTTTTTATAGTAATAATTTTTTTTAAAAAAAATTAACTATTAACGATGATAATAATAAAAATAATAATTGTTATTATTTTTTTTTCATTTTTCTTCCATGCAGAGTCTACAGACCCAGCCGCACGAGTCTCCAACCCTAGGGGGTCTGCAGAACCCAGGTGCAGGTCAGAAGAGACCCGAGGGGCGGGTCTGCACCCAGCACCCAGGTCTGCAGACCTGCTTGCCTGGGTTTGTAGCCAACGCCTAGAGTCTGCATCCTTACCATGCCCCATCAAACAAATTTGTTATTCTTCGCTACGGGGTCTGCAAACCTAGGAGAGCAGGCTTGCAGCTTCACCATGTCCCACTAAACAATACAATCCACAATAAAATCACTCACAATCTATAGTAATTCACTTCACAGTACCAAACAATACAATCCACAATAATAACACTTACAATACACAATAATTCAGTCTACAGTAAAACAATAATCCCTTTTAGTTATGGTTAATTAGCTTGGTAGGCTTGTGTGTTTGGGTACTGTTGCGCTGATTTTTGCTTGAAAATAATTTTATTTTAATTTTTTATTTCATCACATAAAACTATTAAAAAATAATAATTCAATATGTTTTAAAATAAAATGAATTTTAAAATGCAAATTATAATTTTCCTTTTCTTTCTCTTTATTATAGAAAAAGAGAGCAAGTTGACCCCAAAAAAGAAAAAAGAAATTGACTAACTGGTATAAACGATTATCCACCAAAAATTCCCATTTCTAAAAGAAAAAAGCGAGAAAAATACAAGTGGGAATCACAGAGTTGAGCAGCAGGGGACATTGGATTCAGCAGCTACTTCGTTGCATTTTATATGCAAATCTGTTGAGTCAAGTTGTCTAGTGATTGATGCACAGAGATCAGAAGCATTAATGGTCAAACAATTCATCCCTTTATACCAAATCGCAAGATAGGTACCTTTAAAAAAAAATCATAAAGAAAATCAACTGGAACCCAACTACAGCAAGGAGATGATGAAGATCAGCTCACCAAAACCGATAGTAATGCTTTCACTAGTTCCAAGTCTGGTAAATATATCACTGCATTCATGGTGAAGCAGTATAATCAACGTCTCATGTGGCCATGAGTGAAACACAATAAACATCTTTCTTTACTAAAATACACTCTTGCATCAGAGTTCCAAGAGCAGGGGTGTAAAGTTCTGTTCTTTTTTACCGGTGGATGAACAAACAATTAGCTGTAAGCATTCTTTATTGCGTGCCTTTCTTACTCTACAGACTTGGATAGCAGAAACTTCTCAGGCTATCCCTCTGGATCTCCTTTCCTTGCTCCAAGACAGTTGAATTTCAGTTGATGATGAACACTTCCGGCAGTGGTAAAAAGATGCCTGACGGAATAATTGAAAGAAAGGATCAAAAGAAATATCTGGTACATCTATTATATGTCAGCGTGCCATGTTATCATGCCACAGCGTCAGCCTGTCGTCTATTCAATCGTGCATATAACCCATCCTGATGGAGAAGTTCCCTGTGACTGCCCATCTGCATGATGAAAAAGAAAGAATAATAATGGGGGCATTTGCACCTTTTTACTAAATTTTGTACTAAATAAACTCGGTAGGATTGTAAAGAACGGTAAATGGAACCAGATAAATGTCCTGAAAATTAAAATTGCCCGAGTTTGAAAGGAAGTATCTAGAAACCTATAGGCTTTTTCCATTGTCTACTTATTAATCCTAGTCTCGAATCTCTATTGTAAACTATGAACATTTTAACTCAAAATCTAGAAGAAACAAGGGATGCAGTTTCTCTCCACTTTGCAATCAGTAACAAATATGCCTGAATATTATTGGTCATAAGTTAATGCTGTGTCAACAATGTCCTCCTGTGGAACAAGGGGCTAGTAGCCATCCAACGCCAACTTTTTTCTCAGAAACAAGAACAACAAAAAAACTGCAGTGGCATTGAGAAATTATGGGATAAATGCCTTCAAAGCCCTTACCTGAGGGACAGGTTCGATACATTTTTTTATTTGTAAGCAAGTAATAGCTTTGGTAGTGCAGAAAAACAGAAAAAACATATAGTTAAAGAGGTTCGAAAAGAAAATTCCAACTTTCAAAATAATGATGGAGTTAATATTTAGGAATTCAGATGAAATTAACAGAGCACTGACCTCAACAACTTGACCACCATCCATTACCACTATCCTGTCAGCAGCTTGTATGGTGGAGAGCCTGGGGAAAGAATACAAGCAAACTTCAACTCTCAATTAAGACACTTGAAAGTAGGTCGGTGCAGCAGACAAAGACCTACCTGTGTGCAATAACAATTACAGTTCTCTTTGCCATTGATTCACTTCTAACAGCACGAAGTACACCCTACAAGCAGATGGCAAATTGAAGTCATCAAGTTATTGAACTCACATATTCCACTCTTCTCTCTCAACCTTTTCTTTTCCTTTTGTTTTGGTTTGTTTGTCGTGTGTTATTCCAAAAGAAGATACCTTAACATTGTGCTCGCTCTCTGCATCCAGTGCACTAGTGGCTTCATCAAGGATCAAAATGGCTGGGTCCCGAAGAATAGCACGAGCAATGGCAATTCGCTGCTTCTGACCCCCACTGAGCAGATCATCATCAACAAGTGTTTTGTAACCATTGGGAAGAGACGAAATGAACTCATGAGCATATGCCTGCTTTGCAGCCCACTCAACATCCTCCTGCGTTATATCCCGTGTACATCCATATCTAATGTTTGAACTGATATCCATGTGGAATAGTTTTGGTTCCTGTTTACAAATATTCATAGTAAGGAGGAAATTCTTTGAGTTTACTGGAATTCATTAATTCTGGAGGTAAATGAAGCACCTGCCCAACATATCCAATCCGCTCCCTTAACCACTTGATATCCAACTCTCCAAGAGAGAAGCCATCAATTAAAATCTGCAAGAAAAGTAACAATTACATGAGAGATTCATATTTGTTCACCCACCGTATTAATCAATAGATCATTGAAATGCAAGAGTATCATCTGCCAACAGCTCCCATTACAATCTTCAAGAGGCAAGCATCCATCAAAATTAAAAATCAAATGATGATTGCCCATGTTTAATGTGTAACTCTTGAATGAACCCAAACTAAATTTGAATAAAGATGGGGGGAAATAACTTCATGGTCAAGTTTCCTTTTTCAAATACAAGAAAAGAAATGAAAAGGACAAAGGAGGCAGGCGCAGCCTTTAATAGAAACACAAGAAACATGAACATCATCTGAAACTCTTATTCTGGTGCAAGATGGGTTCGTCAAGTATTTGAGAGGTGAATTCTCTTGCTTATCCTTCTTCGATCTCAGAATACCAAAAAAATCATTCTAGACCTCTATTATTACAGCAAATATCACTGAGCACGATGTGGAGGATAAAGTTGTTGCAAGTCAAAGTTGAGAGCCATGCACTAGTTGTACCCAATCACTAATGGTAACTGAATAATCCCTACAGCAAAATCAGTTTCGATGTGTTATCCATGCAAACTGGAGGTTTTTTACGTACCAATTTAGAATATACCTCTACTTACTTCCACGAAACAGAGTTCAAGGTCAAGTTTTTCCAGCCCTCTAAACTGATATAGTACAAGCGGGAAAACTATCTCCAAATTATTTGCAATTTTATTAATTTTTTATTTTGTCCTTATTTAGGAAGTTTTCTATTTGCAATAAAAAATGGAATTGATCGCCATATTTCTCAAAACAAAGGAAAGGACAAGAAAGATAAAACACAAAATTATGGATCAATTAAGCACTCTCATAGACTGCTTAAGAATAAGCAAGACGTGAAAATAACATGATGCTATTTATAGGGATCTGTATATATTCCATTCCAAAAAAAACAGAGAGAAATTTAGAAAAAATTGGCATTTAAGTAGGACTTTATTGCTACTGGGAATTTATTTGTTTGGAGTTTATCCCTTTTTGGATAGGACTCTTTAGGGCTTTGGTGTAACAATATGAGCACAAATTTTCTATACCTACGACATCTATTTTCATGATCAATTGAAACAGGTCGATGGGGTGGGGGTGGGGGTGGGGGTGGGGGTGGGGTTAAAGAGGTGGGTTTTTTTTTGCTTATCCCTCTACATCAGGAAGTGGAGAAGGAACCTTGACGACTTTTTACCTTTTCCTTTTACAGTCTTATACTTGATTTTGAAAAAGGTGCTGCTTATTAATCCTCTATTCAGCAACTGAGATTTAAACACCTTCAAAGGAACAAGTAGAGCACAGAATATAAGATTTCACCTTGATTTCCACATTTTCTTCTACATTGATTATTCAATTCTAGAGTACCAAATCCTTACATATCAGACAATAAATAAAAGATGGAGTCCTGTCACATGTCAAAAATTTTACCTGACCATTTGTTGGCTCATAAAGGCGAAGCAGCAGATTCACTATGGTGCTTTTCCCACTTCCACTAAGACCAACCTAAGAGAAATTAGATGAGCAAATTATTAGCAATGATCGTCATTGAAGCAGGATTGGAATCAAAGAAACAACATTCTTACAATTGCAAGCACTTCACCAGGATGCACTGAAATGTTTACATGTCGCAGTACAGGAACCTGTTCAGATGCTAAAATGATTATTTTGTTTCAAAGCAGCATGATGACAAACTTCAGAAAATTAGAACCCAGCATAAAAAAGTAAATATGACATCAAAAAATCTCTCCACGTTGTTTCCTTTCACATTCACCCATAGCCATACAGTTCCTCAAAGTACTCTCATTACTGGAGCATTCACTGCAATATAGGGTATGGAACTACTATAGAGTTACGGTTTTAGCGCTATTTACAGTCATCGAAGAGTAAAGCATGAGAGGGTATGTCTTAAGGAAAAAATGGGCATGGAATCAGGAGGCAGAAGCATAATTGGTGCTGAAGTTAAGAAACATGCCATTTCTCTTGAAGGATAATAGAAAGCCACGTTTACGAACTCTATATGTCCCATCAGCCTTTGCAACTTTAATCCTGTAAAGCAGTAGAGTCTAAAAAATCAAACTAATATAAATGGAAACAACTTAAATTCTGTATAGTAGCAAAATCTAGAAAATCATACTATTATAACTGGAAATTCACCAATAAATAAAATACAGGCAAGGAAGTTCTCTTCTGAATGCAATCTTTTGGCAACCAAAGTGGCAGCTTTCCTTTGTGTTCTATGGAATTAGATATTGCTGAAAAATAAAAAAACTACATGTGTGCAAATACGATACACCTTAGCAGATGATATCTCAAGGCAGTCTCTAAGGCCTATTGGTCAGAGACTTGAGAGTTATTTCATCAATCCAACTATGGACAATGTTTCTCCCAGCCCAAAGTGCCTAGTTGAAGGGAAAAAACCATCAAATCATCATAGAATGTCTGCAAGGTTTGCATTGAAAAACTACCCAGATATTGTAGAATGTCAGCAGTGTCATCTAAGAAACACTGAATTAACACATTGTCCTCCAAATCTTTGATCCTCAATTTGGAAACCACTGATGCTTCAAACTCACAGGGGGGGAGTTAGAATGCATCTCCCTTTTAATTGCTGTGATCTCACAAGAGATGGATTCATCCATGTATCCAAACGAGCAAGAAAGAGGAACAGAACAAAATAAAAGAATATAAGTATGCAAGATCCTATTAAAGTTCAAAACTGCTTGCCTTTTGATAAGAATTGGTCGCTTGGCAATAGATCCATCAATTGGAAGACCTTTTCACTTGCCCCAATGGATTGCATTAGGGAAGATAAATTATCCCCTACCCACCATGTAGAATATATCAGCCATTCGCTGTATAATATAAACTTTGTAAGTTGCTCTGCAGTAATATGACCAGCCAGAATAGACGTTCCTCCTACTAGCACCGCAATGACCTAAAAAATTAAACTGCCAAAATAAGCTGGAAGAGACTAAAAACCAGACCACGAAGTTTAGGTTTACTAATACTTTCAAGGCCAGATGCATTAACTTTCATAGTGGATCATTGAACACCTTACACTAGATACATCCATGAAACCACTCAAATTCAAAAGTTAGAAGATGGTTGTTTGAAAAATTGACAACATGACAGACATGATTTAAAAAAAAGAAAAATGGACCTGAGTTGAGTGATAAAGAGTGTTGAAACTCAAATTCCAAAATCCATACGCAGCACTTTGTCGCAAGCTTATATTAGCCAATTTCTCCAGCCACAGCTTGTACCTATGGACCAATGATATAAAACATTTTTCTACCAGAATCAATTTAGCTACAAAAAAACATGTATGCCTGATGGCAATGTTTTCCATTTTCTGGGAGTTGCAGAGCCAAAAGGCAGATGTGCTCAAGCATATACAGGATTCAAAAGCATATTTACCTTCCCAGTTCAACTTTTTCTGTTCCATAAATACGAACTGTCCTCATCAAAGAGAATGTCTCTTGCGCCACCTACATAAAAATAATGCAAACCCATTTGTTGTGATATCATTAAGAAGAAAAAGGAACTGTTTCCTTCAATAACTAAAGGATGAGTTGTTTTATTCTACTTCATTAGCAGAAGCAGTGAACTCTTGAGTCAACTTTGCTGCCTTCTTCTGGTACCTAACGAAAAAGAAAACCAAGTTGAAGTAATAATCAGCAGTGTTCAAAATAAGTCCATGAATAGAAAAGAGGGGATGATAGAAATTATACATTAGCCCAAATCATTGGTCTTTAAATTTGTGTGCATCGTGTGTTGAAGTCACTAATCTAGAGTCAAAGCACATCATGTTTCTAGCAAAACAACAACCCTTTAGCTCAAGATTGCTAAGGCTATCACTCAACCTTTCTTTATTAATTGACATTAACTTGAACCACATGACTCCTAATTAAATCAGCCATTGCTTGTGTGGAAATATTCTTATTTGATTTATCATGTGGTGCACCCACCAAACATCCTCATTTCAATCAAATCCAGTTTATGATCAACCACTTTCAGTAAGCCCATCTCAAGATTTTTGGGGGGGGGGGGGGTGAGAATCAGGATGAAAAGATACAAAATCTTACTGGCCGTAGATCAGCATCACTGCTGCTAAAGTTGTGCATATCAACAGTGTGAATGAACCAAGTTTCCAGGACAAAATTATCAAGTAGATCAATGCACCTGTACCCTAGAATAGAGCAAAAGGAACACAAGTTCAATCATCATATTGTAAACAAACTAATAACTACTGATGATTTTACCAGCAAATAACCTGTAGGACATTGCGCAAGATCAAATTAAGATCATTGCCAATAACACGAGACACTTGCTGACAATCTGACCCAAGCCTACTTGTCAAATCACCGACTGTTTCATTGTCAAAAAATGATATATCCTACAATAGATATACCACAATCATAAGTTAATCCATAAACCATAATATCCAAACAAGCACCTCCTGCAATCGCATTAGAGGACGTACAAAGCAGTAGTGCTGATCAGAGTATAACAAACCTGGAGAAGAAGAGCAGAATATAATGTTTCCCTCATTCGCTTCACCTACAAAATACTACAGAAGTCAGAACGATACTTCACGAGAGATAGCGTTTCACAAAACAGCTCTTCTCTAGTAGTATCTTGAAAAACTCAAGTCTAAACATCTTCTTTAAGCTATGCAAGCAATTTTAGAATGTAACTCGGAACTACCAACGATATGAACTCTGGCGTTGGCATAACACAACTGATAGGACCAACAAGTGAAATGCTAGTTTAGAAACCGGAGAGGTTAACCACCAGGGAGTGACTCACCAGGATCATATTTGCAATGCCAAAACAACAACCCCGTATTCCACTGAATTTCAAATAAACAAGGCACAATGTCAGCAGCTGTCAAATTGAAAGCTCAATGTAGGAAATTGTTGCATTAACTATATATCAGACGGCCATGCTTTATTAGCATGCAAGCTACAGAGGAGAAGGGGATTTTTGACCATACAAGATTTTAACCTGCAAATTCCAGCTACAACACATAGGGCAACCAAGAGACGCACATTTCGGTGGAATACTGCAACGGTTGCAGTCTGGGCTGAAAAGATCGATGCCGTTAAGAAATGCGGTACTGAGATTTCCGAAAGCTGAGCCCACCACAAGCACGTGCACAAATTAAGCACTACTCCTACTAGTTAAAATTAATTAATTAATGAAATTCAAGAAAATCACACGCACCGCTGCAACAATGAGGGCAGTAAAAGCGGCGAAAATGACCCAACGATCCTGAGCCACAAGGTGCCACATGCGAGTAAGTGCACGCCACACGGTGACCGGTTTGGCCAAAATTTTAATATCCGCCTCATCAGAAAAGCTCCACCAGTTTCCTCCAGGCAAAATTGACGGAAGAAACTCGATAAATCTCCGAATCCTCTCGTTTAACTCAACACCTTCCTCTCTCTCCACCCGCTGCTCGCTGCCATAATACTGTTCTATGTTACTGCCATAGCCGTTTACTGATGATGATGAAGAAGAAGATGAAGATTTTGGGGGAAGTAGTCTTCTTCTATTATTATTATTATTATGAAGGGAAAATTGAAATCCGGTACCGGTGTCTAAACGGACGAGGTTCCTACAGGTACGGATTAGACGACGTTGCTTATATTTGTGGTGGTGAGGCGAAGAGAGAAGGCGAGGCTTTATTAAGTTGACATTGCTGCTGCAAATCAGCACGGCCATGGATGTACGATTGAAGAAATGGAGAAGTAAGAGGAGTGCACCGCTTTCTTCTCTTTTTGCAACTTTGCGTTGTGAAATTTGGTTGCCAAGGAGTGTTTCTTAAGCAAGTCTTCAGTTGAATTATTTGAGAGTCATTAATAACCATTGGATTAAAAATAAAGAGGTTAATGGACTGGTTAATTACCAAGCCGGTGGTAGTCCCTTGTAAACTGTTTATTTCTTCCTTTTCCAAATCAATTTTTTATTCTTTAATTAATTTCTCCGTGAACCAGTGATCATCTCTCTGGCTCGTTTGGTTTCGACATCTAGATTAGGGCTTTTTGAGTTTTAGGAAGAAGGTGGAGCTTTTTAGTTGCTGTTTTTTACTGCTATATGTTTTGTTGTCGTGGAGTTATAGACACCAGGAGCATAAGAAAGAGAGGATTGTTAGTGCATTGTTGATAGAGCTCGATGCCTGCTTGCTATTTGGACGTGAGGTGCCAAAAATTCGGGCTCACTGCATCTATCACTATTAGCACGTGTATTTTTAAATAATTTTTGATAAATAATTTTTTAAAATAATTTTTACTTAAAAATATATTAAAATAATATTTATATATATATTTTAAAAAAATTTACATTAATACATCAAAACGATTTAAAATTATTAAAATAAATTATCTAAAACAAAAAAATAAAGTTTTTTTAGAAGCGCGGTTGGGCTGCAAAAATAAATAGTTTATTGGTGTTTTTTAGAATTGTGATAATTTTTATAATTGTAGTTTGAAAAAAAAATTATTTTTAGTTTTTTCTTAACCAGTGTCCATAAAAGAGTTTTCAGTGAAACTCATGTAAAATTATTTGGTTGTTTTATTAACTAAATGGTATTCATTCTATAATTATGGCGAAGCACAACCCCAACTAGATAAACAAGCGGACCTTTAATGGGAAGCACATGGGTTATTTATAAAGATGGTAGCACAAATTTGAGATGTAATTGTTATAAATAATAAAGTTTAAAATATTATTATTTCCAAAGGTTTTTTACTCTACATTGAAAAGATATTATCTTCTTCTTTTAAGTTTAAGTATTTAAACTAAAAATATTTTTTATTCCATATTGGCACAACTTTTTTTCTTATGAACACAGAGTATCTATACTAATAGGTCTTCAATCTCATATTGAAAAAATAAAATCTTCTTATAATGTTTATATAGTGAACTTTGATATGGGCTAATAATCATGGAAATGATTGACATGGTCTTCCTAGTACGATTGCATAATTTACCATGGAAATAATTGGCATGATCTTCTTAGTACGATTGCATAACTCTTCAAGGATGGGATGAAAGTGACCTCAACAATAAGGATGGACGCGATTTTCTCAGGGCAATAACCCCACAACTCCAAAAAAATTTGACTTCATCCCTACAATGCAATAACACCAATCTTTGTGTGATCTCAGCGCCATCTCAACGATTTGTTGGAAATATAAAGATACATCGTACCTTGGATTCTTCTTGGTTTCAAGTAAGGGGCATATCCTACCAAGGTTAGGCAAAATCAAAGCTCGATTCCTATTAAAATTTGATAAATGTTTTTCTAAGTATGAGCGTTGAACCCATACAAATTTTAACCAATTTTATAAGGGCTTCTGGACCCTGCATAAAATTTTTAGTATAGGCATTAGACTTATACAGATTAAGGAATTCCTTGATATTTTTCTAAGTACGGGTGTTAGACCCATACAAAATTTCAAAACTTTTTTTAAGGGCTCGAATCCCGCGTAATTTTTATTATGGGCATTAGATCCATATAAACATCACAGGTCAATATAGACATGAAAAGAATAAAATTTATAAAATAAAACAAAATATATGTTACATGGATAAACCCCACAGGATTGAGGCTATATACATGAGTTAGGAGAGATGGGGGGAAAGGGAATAGGATATCTAACCCGGGCTCCTTAACTAGATATTCTCCACGATAGGCAACAGCAGCCCTAACAAGGAACACATCCAGAAAATCAAGCATCGGGACTAGATGGAAGGCAATATTAAAGTCTATATGCATTCCTCTTGATTGATTTAAGAAATACATGTTGGACATTACAAGAAAGATCTTGTCTCTAACTGTCTCGGACAAAGCTATAAACCCCCTAAAAAGTTCATAGAGCTCCATATAAGAGTTCCTCAAAGCCTTCAGCTGAGCCTAAGAACTCTAGGCTTCTTTCCTGACAGTGAGAAGCTCAACCCTCAGATCGTCTTAAGTGGTTTTCACCTAAAAAATCTTCCATTTCAGGATATCCACTTGATTATAAGCGACCTGAAGTAGTTTATCATTGGAGCCAAACTGAAGAACAACACCTTTTATTTGTTCCTTTAGTGATAACAAAACCACCTTGAGGCTCCTCAATTCAACCTTCACAATAACTTTATCCTCTTTTCGTCGCTTAAAGACAGCTTGATTTTCTCTATTTTTAGCAATGACCTCTCTTATGTGATTTCTCTTGGTCATTCAACACCTCTAAGAGCATGTGCACATTAAGAAGATCTCCCAAAAACAAGTGTTAATAATAATGGTCATAAAACCAAACTACAAGGATAAACAAGAAAGTTCTTTACATTGAAGGTCATCTGTCAACTTAAAGCCAAATGGCAATAATAGATCTCATAAGACATTATTAAGATGTCTGATGAAATAGTGAGGATCCTTTCTAATAGTCTCACCACCTAAAGGTTAGTCTCTCTAAGGCCTTTCCTTCCACCAACAACAGCCTCCATAAGTTGTCTCTCCTTATTAGTCAAAATAGGGAAATTGAAAAGATTTTGACTAAGAGTGAGGCAAAAAAAAAAAATCCTCAAATTCAGCTTCCTCAAGAATAACCCAAGTAGAGGGCCCAACTATTGTAACCTCTATAGACAAAGTAGTTGAGGCAAATGAAATGCTTCTATATAAGCCTTTATGATTGAGGCTAGAACATTGATCTTCACAGGGGTAGAGACCCTTATTATTTTAAAGCAAGCTATGACGTCTGTAGTCATTTTAGGAGGGGTCAAATTTGTTTGACCCCTAGGAAGAAAAGTATGACTACCCATAGCTTTTGTTTCTGTAGGAGTTTTGGCCCTCATCATTGTATTTTTAAGGACAGGGAGTTCATCGATAATGATGGGTTCGCCCTTTATCTCTTCTCTAGTCTTGCATCTACTCAAGATAAGAGATGAAAATCCTTTTAATGAACTTTCCTTAAAAAGGGACTGTAATTTTAAAATGACCTTGAGCAAAGCCTAACGTTGATAAGTTTAGCCTTGACAGGCATTTAATCTATGTACTCTCATGTTTGCTTAACATTAATGAACTCAATGTTCTCCACATCTAGAGTGCTAGGAGCATCATCCTCAGGGGCTTAACGCAACCTTTATCTTCCTTGAGGTTCACTAGCAATGGCCAGAGAAGTACTTCTCTCGCGAGGAGAATGACTATTTTTCTACCATAAGTGGGTGTTGAGCTTCACCCCCTCTAGTTCTGAGACCCAGTCGAATGGACCCTTGTCCCTTGTTATTTCCCCTAGTCCCGTATTGAAACTAAAAGTCCTTATAAGAGGCAATACCATCCCTTTTTCTAAAGATAAATCTGTTTTTTTTTTATATCTATTTTCTCTGTTTAAAGTATAAAAGGAAAAAGAAGCCTTGGGTGGGAAATACATAGAATAAGGGTTTCTTCTCGGACTACAACAAAATTGGTTCAAGTTTTTTTTTTCAATAGAGTAGTTTTTTAGAAATTACCGAAAGTGAAAGTAAAAAAAAAAAGATAAAAGCAAGAATGATTATAGTTATAAAGGAAACATTTTTTCACCATCACCGTTGGATAAATGACCTTTTATATCATCTTGGATCTCTAAAAGTTTATTCAATTGCTACATTGAATGCACGACGTCGTTTTGTTTCCAAATGACACCTTTTTTTAATAAAGACAAGTCACCAGATCATCCCTTCAAATAAGGATGAGACATATGGCCACAAAGAATCCCAAAAGCTCTGGAAAGACAAATATAGTAGGGAAGTTAAAAGGTCCCTCATTAATGGGACAAACAACTTTCAGGTAAAAAGACTCTTTTTTTTTTAAGGTTGGTAATCTTTCAAAATCTTTGCGTAGCAAATATGCAAAGACTTGGAGGGCTACTGATAGATCAATGTGTTTTATGTTATTTTTGCCTGGAATCCATGTTCAACAAAAGGACCGAAGGCAAAGTGATGACCCAATATTTTTGGGCTTAGCTACGTACTAAGCTCGTGTACATGTGTGTCTGGCAGACTGCCAAACCTAACATCCCTGGGCTCAGTTACGTCCTGAGCCCACGTATATATGAGTATGGTAGGCTATTAGATCCAGCATCCTTGGGCTCGACATCTCGTCAAGCCTAGATGGATGTAAAACCGATGATATTTTTAGGCTCCCTATTAGGTTACAAGACTCTGTTTGTTTTTGTCGTGACCCTTAACATAAACAATTAAGGTAAAAAAATATTAATCTCTCTATATCCCTATGTGTATAAAAGTCTTATCGGGAACCTGTTACTTTATCCATCATTTATAATGTGTAAGAGATATTTATCATTTTTTAAATGCTATTAGAGCAAGATGACACTTTAAACTCTTCTCTTCATAAAATGACAATGTTCATGGATTATAATGACCGGGAGATTCCTTCAAAGAGCAGGTTTACAATCTTTATTGCATACATATTTTCAGAGCATCTCTTTAAAACATCATTGCACTCTCCCTCTAGAAAGATACTTACTTAAGCATCAGATAGTCCCAAAATCTATATATATATATAAACGTTCTTTCAGGTCCCAGCTGTCAGTCACCTTGATCAAGAAGAGAAAAACAAATTGCTTGAATAAAGAGGTTAACCAAATATCCGATATATAAACCTTATTCTTAAATTATTTTAAATTTAAGACATCTTCAATTATGTATTGTGATGGTTATATTATTGTTTATAACTAATAAAAAGCCAAATATTTATGAAGAGTACAAAATACATTGACGTCATATATTATTTTGTTTGAGAAATTACTATTCCAAATGATATCGGTACAAGGAAAATTAGTATTGTTGATAGCCTGATGACGACTTCATACGTTCGATAGTGTGTTTGAGAGTGTGATAGCGGTTGTTTTTCAAAATGTTTTTTATTTTAAAACACATCAAAATAATATTTTTTTATTTTTAAAAAATTATTTTTGCTATTAGTACATAAAAATGATATGAAAAAATAAAAAAATATTAATTTAAAGAAAAAAATAAAAATAGAAATTAATTTTTTAAAAAAATACTGCCAAAAGACAATAACAAACACATCAAAAGTCATTTTCAAGTATTGATTGGATTTCATTTGCGTGTGTGACTGGTAATAACATTACTCGAGGTCATCAAAGGGCTCGGTGGTAAGGGTGAAGATTCTTCGATGGAACCCAAGCTAAGATGAAGATTCGTGAACTATACGGGGTCTAACCTTGTTTGCTCAGCAAAGCATAAAAACAAAAACATTTCATTCTTTCCTGCGAGGTCAAAACATTCCTCCTATTTCGGAAGGATTTAACTTACTTAGGATTAAGATTGATATCTCCGAACTTGTATTATTTCAATATTTGTAAAATTTCCTCCTATTTACCCATTAATGCAGGCATACTCAAACTACGACAATTGACAAATCTAATTGTAATAATCTCTTTTTTTATTTGTTATAATAATTCTATTTATCAGATCGTGCAATCATAGCAATTATATTTCATAGTCGAATAATATAAGAATCAACAATATTTTTATTTTTTTTAATTACATACAATAACTAATTAATTAATATCATTGAACTAATTTAATGGTAAGTCAAGAAATCTATTATTTAAGGAAAGTTATTTCCTTATGAGTCTCGTCAAATAGATAACCATCTCCTCGTTTATTAAGAAAAAAAATTTATATAGTCTAGTAGATGATCTAGTGGTAAGAGTTTGGGACCAGGAGATTTACTCCTTCTGTGATCTCAGGTTCGAGTCATGTGGTTGCTAATATGATAGCCACTAGAGACTTATGTGGTCATTAACTTTAGGACCCGTAGGATCAGTCGAGGTGCGTACAAACTAACCCAAACACCCGCGTTAATAATTAAAAAAAAAATTACAACCGAATATTTCATATCGAATTTATACATGAATTAAGGTGTTAATCAATAAGTAATTGATATAGATTCTATGAATTTTAAAATGATTGGTTTCCATAAAGAAATAATCATTATATTTTTTCTATAATACCCCTCATTTTAATTACAAATGATGTAGAGCAAGCTACAATTATATATATAAAAAAAACATGATGATATATATTTTTATGTGTTAAATAATTGATTTTAACAAAACATTTAAGCTGGAAAACATTTATTTTTCTTTGCCTGAATAAATATTATATAATTTAAGATTTTAAGTATTTTTCTTGTAGATGTTATGAGGCTCACCAAGTCTTTTAAGTCTACTTTTACTCGTCCATGAAAAACATCTCCAATCTTTCTACCAATAATTTTTTAAGCTCATCAACAATGATCCTTATTTATTTGAATTAAATGATTAATTTTTTTAATATGTATTCGATAATGCATAGTAAAAAAATACAAAAACTTTAGTCACTGTGAGCATAAAAAAGAGAAGGAAAAAGCAAGAGAAAAAGAAGTGGAGCGAGCATGAGAGGGAAGCCCAGTTCAGAATTTCTGGTCCAGTTATTTAAAGCCCATTTTCTGAAACCCTAACAGCTGCAGCAGCCACATCCAAAACCGGAGGACAAAATCGTCAACCAAAAATCCCACACATTTTCTTTCGCACATATATGTGTGTGTGTGTGTGTGTGTATATATATATATATATATATATATATTTTCCAAACCCTAAGACCGTTCACTCTGGTCTCTTTGCCGCCGTTCAGACCCTAGACAACTGATATCTACCCCTCTCACCAAAAAATGACGACCCGCTTCAAGAAGAACCGGAAGAAGAGAGGGCACGTCAGTGCTGGCCATGGACGTATCGGCAAGCACAGGAAGCACCCAGGAGGTCGTGGTAATGCTGGAGGTATGCACCACCACCGGATTCTATTCGACAAGTACCATCCTGGTTACTTTGGCAAAGTCGGTATGCGTTACTTCCACAAGCTCCGCAACAAGTTCCACTGTCCGATCGTGAACATCGACAAGCTCTGGTCCATGGTCCCTCAGGATGTTAAGGACAAGGCAACCAAGGATACTGTGCCGATGATCGATGTCACTCAGTTCGGGTACTTCAAAGTTCTTGGGAAGGGGGTTTTGCCTGAGAAGCAACCAATCGTTGTCAAGGCCAAGCTTATTTCGAAGATTGCTGAGAAGAAGATTAAAGAGGCTGGTGGGGCTGTTGTGCTTACTGCTTAGGTGAGGGTTTTTAAGATTTTGAGCTGTCCTTGATTTTGTTAAATTCAAGAGATTAGTGATACTGTCGGACCGTTTGATATTATGGATACTTTATGTTTTTCTTATAAATCTATTGGTATTGGCTTATTTATGGCTTTGTCTCTTGCATTCATGGCCGGGTCGAGTTGAATTGATTGTTTGATGATGCTAATTTCACTGTGGTGCTTTGTGAATATGAAACCTTACCCTTCCTAATGCTGACTTGTTTATGAGGGTTCTTTTTGCATGGATCTAAAAATCTTTAGTTGCCATTCAATTTTTTACTGAGTGAATATTTTTTATAGAGTTGAATTGTAAATGAAACTGCTCTTGAAAGTTTCGTTTCCAATCAGGCAATTGAAGTTTATATGCATTGCAAGAAAATGCAATTAGGTCTGATTCATTTCTCAGTGCTGGTTTCTTTTGGAATATGCCCTCACATTCTCTCGATAGTTGGTTTCTTTTGGGATATGCCCTGTCACATTCTCTCGTTAAGTGTCTTGTTTACAAGATTCTTATAGGAATTTGCTCGGATTTGATTTCCAATCATGACGCATTTTGCTTGTGGGAAGGAAATAGAATATCAGTAGTCATGTATTGATCTAGCCCATTGCAGTAGACTTGAGGGACTCTACGAATCCACACCTGAAATTGATTTTTCAATAAATTAATGCTGTTTGGTGGGTTTTCTACCAAACCTATTGCTCATGTTCCTTCTGCATTATTTATTTTAGCATTAGTGACTGGAGATTTTAACAATAGTGTGAAGACATTCTGGTGTGCTTGCTGATTTTTCCTCACAAATATTGTTTTATATTTATAATGTTTTGGTATCACTTATTTGCAAATGTTTTAAGTATCATTTCGATCAGTATGAAATACGAATACTCATTTTATTGATAAATTAATATGTTATTAGGAATTTTTGTGCATGGACTATAATATGACTGTCTGCTATCACTTGTACTTGCGTTGGTTCCACCTGCTTTGTTAAGGCCCTGGTGTTTTGTGCTTTATGGAGATTCTGTTTATGTCCGTTAAATCACTCTCTCGAGTGATTGTAAAATTTCCTTCGGCATGGCATCATAACCATGCCTGCCAGCAATATTCTTCCATCATAGAGTTTGGTATCCATCTCTTGTCATTGACTCTTTGGCTCGAGTGATTGTAAAATTTCCTTTGGCATGGCGTTCTAACCATGCCTGCCAGCAATATTCTTCCATCATAGAGTTTGGTATCTATCTCTTGTCATTGACTCTTTGGCGTGCTTGAATTTTGGCCTGTTTGTATGTGTTTTTAGAGCTGTCTTATTTCATCCAATGGACTTGCAGTTTTAATGTTTCTAGCTGCGAATCCTACATTGTGCAAATACCTTTTGTATTGGATAAATGGGGGGATTGAGGAGTGAAAGTCAGATTCTATAGCATTAGGTTTACTGGGTTTATCAATGGAGTTTGTTCTCTAGTGGGAATCGAGGTTGAAGTTGCACTAGCCATTATAGAAACGAACGAACTCAAATTGAGGCGATGAAATATTATCATGGTGGTCCAATCAATTATAGTGCTCGAATTTCAGGGTTCCTCTGTCCGTGGAGGGTTCTCCCAGGGATTTAGGACGGAAACCAGCATTTAGAGACTTAAGGCAATTGTAAGGTTAATATTTGAATGCCGAGCTCTGCCAGGGGTCGATCAGTTTAGTGAATAGCAAGCAATACTGTCAAAGCAAGCTAACAAGAAATTGGTTGAACATACAGATATTGCTATTGTTAGCTTACATGAATATTCAGACCCTACCCTGTTGGGTATTGGTGTCTATTTTTTTATTATTATTAATAATCATGGAAGTCTTCTATAGTCCTGACAGGAATATTGGTGCTTATTTTGATCAGCTCGGTTTAGTGTACATAAGTTTGGGTAAAATATGCCACCCCTACAAGAACTAGTTCCTCAAGGAACGTTTAATGTTAAAATCTTAGTGTATTTGACTTTCGCTGTTTAAAAACAAATGTTAAAATGAAAGTATACTGGACTTTATTTAAACATTGGAAAAAACTTGCACTGTATTATAAATTAGTTCTTGTAGTTTTGCAGAACAAATTAAGTAGTTCATTTGATTTTAAAAACTAATTACTTAGTCTTTTAATCAACGTTGAGCATGTTTAATTCTATATAATTTTATTCCAAAAAATGCTTTTTCCCTCGTCAAATCTTTCCATATTATTTATTTATTTTTAAAACTAAAACATAAAATAAAATAAAATAAAAAATTCAAGAAAGAGACTACTAGTTAGTTTTTAAAATTAAAAGGAATATTTAATTTGTTTTCCAAAATTAAAATGACTAGTTTATAATTTATTCTCCTTCGTGTGGTGGTGAAAAGCTTCACTTAGAAAGATGAGTGTATTTTGAGAAATTTTACAATCAATTATGTCAACATTTTTCTTTTTTAAAAAAATGAATGTTTAATTGGATATTTTTTTAGTATGCAGATGACACGAATGATATGGATCTAGGAGATGGCATGGCAATAAAGACAAGAAAAAATAAAAAGAAAAAATAATTGTTTTTTATATTTAGTTAAAAAAAAAAAAAAAGAAGAAGGAGGAGGAACACTTCTAATTTCTAATTTTTTGTTAGGTTAAGAATTTGTTTGTTTTTTTATTGTTTTTGTGTTTTAAAATGCTTTTGAAAAAAATTAAAAATTTTTTATTTTAAATTAATATTTTTTTAGTGTTTTTAGATCATTTTAATGTGTTGATGTTAAAAATATTTTTTAAAAAATAAAAAAAATATTATTTTAATATATTAATAAATAAAAAATATTTTGAAAAATAATTATACTCTCGAATTAAATTTATTTTTTATTTTTTATTGTAAAGTAGAAAGAAAAAGAAGGGGAAATTTCCCTTTAAAAGTGTTTTCCTTGTTATTAGCGCCACATGATTAATCATCCACTGCATTATCCCTTAAATTCATGTTATATATGCCATCTTAGTACTAAAACGACACACCTAAGCAAGATTTTCATGTTATATCCGACAATTTTTTAAATTCCACTTGGTTGTTATAATTTTAATAGTCTACACTTCTATTTTAAAAAAATAAATATTGACACTCGGTTGTGAAATTATCAAAGTTCACACGTGTTATTATCTCTTTTATTTAATACCTTTCCTCCAAAAAATTCATGAGATGATGAACTTTTAATTTGGGAATAGCTTATTTTGTAGTTAAACTGTTAAATGAATTTTCCATTAAAAAATAGAATAAATTGGAGAATCGCGAGAGATGATCTTACTAGATGCATAGATAAATTTATTGTGTTCTAAACTTTTAAAAAATACATTTTTCTTTTTTCAATCACAAGGTAAAGTTTTGCTCACGTGTTAATTAAGAAGAAAAGGGTGAGCTTTTCTGTGTTTGTTTTTGTTCTTAGAAAATGTTTTTGTGAATTTTAAAATTTTTTTCAAGGTAAATTTCTTATGTTTTAAGATAATTGATGTTAAAATAAATTTTAAAAATTAAAAAAAATATTATTATAATATATTTTTAAATAAAAAATATTTTAAAAAGTAACCGTTGTTATAATCTCAAATACTATCTAAAATTGTACTTATTTTTGTAACAGCTTCTACTATTAAGACAAGCAATGAAAATAAGGTGTTTGGTTACATTTGAAACACATGTTTGTGTTTATAGGAACTATCAAGGTCATGTTGGTTTTACATTTCAAAAACGCTTTTAAAAAAAATTAAATTTTTTTATTCTTTTCTTTACTTCAAATTAATATTTTTTGTTGTTTTTAGATCATTTTGATGCACTGATATTAAAAATAATTTTTTAAAAATAAAAAAATTATTTTAATATATTTCTGAGTAAAAAGCACTTTGAAAAGCAACCACAACCACACTCTGAATATGTTAGTTTTTGTAGTGATTGTTGTAGTTGTAGTTTGAAAAAAGTTGTTGTGGTTGTTTTGTCAAAAATCATGGCAAGATATATTTGGTTAAAATTATGGTTGAAATTGATGTTGTATATAAAATGACTAAAAATGATATAAATTAATTTATTGTGTTGTTTTAATTTGAAAAATAACATTTAGTATAAACAATAATCGATATAAAAAAAATTGTTTATTTTTATTAAAAAATAAACATTATTGCCCCATCAAACTTGTTGCAATCCCATCACGAACATAATCCATACGCGAAGCCCTCTGGTGCCCACGTGTATATGATTGTGGAACCACATCGGTTAAACTATCAGCAGGAACAAAATCAGGATAACGATCAAACTCGTTAAATGCAACATCTTGGATCGACTTTCTTTGAATGTAGTTATGCAGTGCCATTGATGCGACAACAATTTGAACTTGTGTTTTGTAAGGCATGTTTTGCAAGATTCTTCACACTTTCTTCTAAACTCCAAATATACATTCTATTACACATCGTAATGATGAATGGACACGGTTGAATATTTCTTCCCGACTTTGCGGTTGTCCTCGTCGATGAAATTCTGGGAGATGATATCTCTCACTTCTATATGGCCCTAAGTAACCGTACTCATTTGGATATCCCGAATCAACGAGATAATACTTCTTTGCATCAAGATAATGATAGTTCGAAACTTATTTTCTATTGCAAACAAAAAATAAAATTATTCAAATTGAACAACACCCCCTTTTTATTTCTCAATTCTTCTAGTGGCTTCGAAAATCTTATATTTGGATTGTCAATCGACTCAAAAAATATTCTTGTATCGTGTGCACTACCTTCCCACTCAGCCTAAATAAATGTAAATTGCATGTCAAAGCTACATGGTGCCATTATATTTTGAGTGGATACATCTTTTCTACCAATAAATGATATTTAATTTTCTTGTGATACACAAAAACGTACATATGTTCCATCAATCGCTCCAATACAATTCTACAAAAAAAAAGTTTACAAATCAATTTAAATGTACTACAAATATTTGTTTGTAACCTTTTCAATTATTTAACAACTTAGATAAAGTATTTTTCACCTTAAAATGTGGCATATATGTTGGATTCATTGCAATTTCCATTGGTGTTGTTGAGAATTCTAGATCTACCAGTTTGATAAAATCAACAGCTAGCAAGCACACCGACCTGAGAACTTCGTTGGAATATATGTTTACGGTTACACCTAAATGTTGAAATCTCTCATGAACTTCCCTGTTTGAAGCTCCTAGAGCTAAAGTATAGAGAAACATGTTTACCTTCTCAATAACACTCATCCTTCTAGACTGCTTTATCTCGTACGTCGTTTCCAAATCAACACACAAACTCTGCAATGTGTCTGCATCCATCCAAAACATGTTAACACAACGCACCCAATGCCCATTTAAAATTTCATTCAACCATCTTATTCCTGTGTTGTATGAAACCATACATGGTTCTTTGTAAATATAATTATTATAATACAAAGCAAGTGCTTCAACTGTGCATAATATTAATTTATTGTGATCACACTCTCTAAGTCAAAACAAATCATCTTCCTCATTATAATCGTGTTTATTTGCATCGTCGTCGTTGTCGTCATCTGTATTGTTCCCATTACTAGCACTGCTACTACATCCAAAACCACTTCTAGTACTTGTACCACCAAAACCATTTGACACATACTGAACAACATTATTCATAACATTGTCATACTTGTCATCAAATAGATCATTAAACCAATTCACATTCATATCTACAACACAACATAATTTTCACCCATGAAATTGCCATAAATACATGTACATGGAGGAATCTGTTTTGAATATTAAAATTTCATGTCGACCTAAACTTAAACCAAAACAATAACTATGAAGCATTCCCAAATTATCGTAAATATTTTAGTAATAATTAATTAATACAATATTGCGTGCATCACAAGCATACTTATCAATTACGAATTCAGTTAAGTTTGCGATAATAAGAGCAATTAATTGAGGAGGAATGGGGATATAAAAAAAGAAAGTGAACACAAAGCTATGATAACCTCAAAACCGATAACTAACCTTCTCAAAACAGTGCAATTCAAATGGCAGTGCTTGTTGTATGTTGGCAGCTTAAATGAATGTGTTGCAATTCAAATTGTGCTTTAAATAGGCAACGGAAGACATGAAGAAACAAACATACAAATGACAATCTTTAACGGCTATTCAAACCAACTTTACACCAACAATTCCAAACTCCAAAAGCTAATAATCAACATGTTAATAACCATTCAAACTTACAAATTCTAATACCCAATTCCAAAATAGCAAACACAACCCAAATGTTTACAACCATTCAAACCACATTCAACACCTACAATTCCAACTTCTAACATGAAGCATTCCGACATAATTTTCAACCCTCCAACAACAACCATTATCTAACATATACAAATAAAATACAATACATCAGCATAATATACGTTACAAATTAGAAATGTGAAAAAACAACAATGCTAATCATGTATATTGAACCATATTATAACAAAACAACAGCAACAACAACTCATGAAGTGCAGATCAGCATAAGGATTCATATTATGCTCTTATAATTGCCAAAACACACAACACCAAAATATGTTCATAGATCATTAAAATACGTTGACAGAATCAGTGTTATATACAACCCAATAACTCTTCACTTGAAATATAAAATTCATATAATACTGTAAAAAAACATATGACAACACAATCAACTTCAATTGCTGACAAATAGAATATAAATAAGTGTAAGTACATTATAACAGATTTACACTTACATCAAGGTTTTATGTTTGACCTCCTCTCGAACATTAATTTCAGCCATTGAATTTTTCTTTTCTTATCTCCAATTGCTGCCCACATTTCCCTCCTACTTTTAATCATGAAAAGCTCAGTTGCAAAACAATAAAGCTCACTGCTGAAAATCACTTCCTCGAAGGAGTGAAACTCCTTCATGACCTCTTCTATGTTACATCATTTTTTATCCCAACCACTTGATGTGCATTCACTTCTAATAGATACACTATCAACCAATCGATCTAAACACGAAAACAATTGTGCTCTCATTCCCGAACCTTTTTTTTCACTCTTTTGTGTACATTGTTAAACACCTTTTCTCTTCCCACTACTACTACTAGGATTTCTAGTACTATTGGTAAAATTTACACCAGCAACCATATTATTGATATCCTTTACAAAATTTGGTAAAGTATCTGCCTCTGAATCACCACTACCTTCCTCTAGATGTGGATCCTCATTAGATGCATTATTTCTCCTTTCACTGAAACCATCATCATCATAATTCAAACCCTCACCACTACCTTCCTCTAGATGTGGATCCTCATTAGATGCATTATTTCTCCTTTCACTGAAACCATCATCATCATAATTCAAACCCTGTGATGGAGCCCAAGCATATTAACCTGTAGCCACAATGTTTGTAAACATGATAAAATATTTACAACACAATGCGGGATCGATACCAACATGCCTAAACTTTCTGGCTTCTCGTATCTCCTACAACAAGGGACAATGAAGATATAAATGCATCGTAATTATTGTAACAACAAACAATAAAATAGTTTATTGCAGTTGTACACGCACTGGAAAAAAAAATAGACCTTACTTTTAGATTTTCACCACTCGTCAGTTGCCGAAATTGTTCTAAGTTCAGTACTCCAGCCTACTCCCGTTTTAAAAATCAACTTTTTCAATATTCTCCAATCCTTTTATATTCCGTCCCACTTATTTTTTAATTGTGCTTTCATTAATGCATGGCCAGGTCGCTCCTTAAAACAATTCATAACATATTTCCAACCAGCTTTGTCGAAATGTGTGTTTGGTAGCATACCTTTCTCAATCGCTTTGATACAAATGTCACAAAATATGTTCAACATCTCTCTAGTCCAACAAGCTTTATCTTGTGATTGAGAATCTTCCATATTCTTGGTTAAAATATTTTTTCTAACATACAATTAATAGGTTAATTTTCTAAAGGCGATGTAATAGACATGAACTAAACCAAGTTTCTTCAAACAACAATTAAAAGAAAGCATGCAATTTTTTTTTTAAAAAAAAGAGTTACAAAATGAGTAAATCAAAGCATAAAGCACATAATCAAGTTAATTTATTCCTAAGCTGTTGATAGATCCCACATAACAGCAGCACGCAATTCATAATATTACTAACAAAAAAATCTAAACCTTAAACCATTTAACTTAGATAATGCACATATTGACATATATAGTGGCAGTGTATTAGAAAGATCCCACATAAAAGCAGCACATAATTCATAATATTACAAACAAAAAAACATCAAAACCGTAAACAATTTAACGTAGATAATATTAATATCGACATATATAGTGGCAGTGCATTAGAAAGATCCCGTACAAAAGTAGCATATAATTCATTATATTACAAACAAAAAAATCTAAACCTTAAACAATTTAACTTGGATAATACTAATACACCTGATATCCAGTGGTAGTGTATGAAGAAATATATAAGAACATGGCTATAATTTTTTCCCGAAACCATCTAAAAATTAAAAACATGTAACTAAAAAAAACAAAGAAACTAACTTTGATTTGTAGGATCAACTGAAACAGAGATTGGGTGTTTGATGTGCTTTTCAGGAGATAGATTTGCAAGCCCTTTTTGGTTCCAGACAGAAAATAAAACGCCTCAGCACAGATCGGGAGTTTGTTATTCTTCCCAAGATACAAAGATGTCAGCTCATTGGTTCCTGAATCCAAACAGAACGAGACAGATTATACAAAAGGAAGAAGAAGGGTATGGTTATTACAGTATATATAGTGTTACATAAAGTTTTTAAAATAAATTCACCAGACAATTACCTTGAAAATCATAATAATGTTAGTGTGTCTTCAACCATTACTGGGTTATGAAGAAGCACCATCACCGCAAAAAGAGTTGAAGAAGGTAGCAGATTTATTGGCAGATGGCTGGGATCTCTAATCGACTATAAAAAAAGTGACTGGGTACGGTCTATGTGAGGTTGGAATGAGAGAGGGAATAATAGTGGCACGAGCAGGGAATCGGCTACAAAATAACGTGAGTGTGTGAGGTCTTTATCGAGATTGGAATGAGAGAGGGAAGCACAATGGAGAAAGCAGGGAAAGATCGATGAGAGGAAAAGACAGCAAATCTATTGACAAACTTAAATATTCCCAAAGATGGTCGGGATCTCTAATCGGCTATAAAAAGAGGACAATATGCGGTTTGTGTGAGGTTGGAATGAGAGAGGGAAGCACAATAGAGAGAGCAGGGAAAGATCAATGAGAGGAGAAGACCAAACAAGGCTATTTTAGAGAAAAAAAATAAAGCCATGTTTTCTGAATTGCGCCCACACTCAAAAGCAAGCTTGAGTGGCTTTTGCATAGCCCGTGGTTGGAACACAGGTTTTTGTGGGTCCCAACAATTAAAATGTGTGGTTTGTAGCTAACCAAACACATTAAAATTGTGAAAGGCATCTAAACGTGGAAGCTACCATGTAAACAAACACTATCTAAAACTTATGGTCCAACCACAAGTAAACAAAAAGTAACATGCTATGATTATTTATACAAAATCAGTGTCTTTTTATTTTATTGTTCTTATTCTAGTGTATTATAATTGCTATGCAAATTAAGAAAACACGTAGTGTCTTTCTAGGTAATTTAAGTCACAACATCAACTTTAAATAAACAGTTTTAACATGTTTTTCTTAATAATATTTTCAATCATAATTTTAACTAAACACCTATTTAAATCAAATGAACCATAACTAAAAATGATTTTTCTAAGCCTATATTTTTTTTTTTCAAATCTCAACCATAAAAACAAACACATTATAGAGTATGTTTGTTTTTGCGTTTAAAAAAGATTTTTGAAAATTATTTTTGCTTCAAATTATTTTTTTTTTTATAATTTTGGATCGTTTTGATGCACTGATGTTAAAAATATATAAAAACATACCTAAATGGATGATGATCTTAACTTAAAGTCCGCTAGACATTATTCTTGAATTATATTTTTTTGATTTCGAGTCATAACCAAAATTTATTTCCTATAAATAATTTATGATAAAAATAAGTTACAAATAAAAACAAATTATAAATATATTGAGTGAAAATGACTTGAAAAAACTTGTTTTAAATGTATTGTAAGTTACAATTCACAAGTTGAAAGTTAAAAATCTCAACTTTCGATATAATTCTGTAACGAGATTTTGATACAAATTAAAAATTATTTATAACCAAACCTTAATTTCTGGAATATATTGTCCCTGTTAGCCACGTAGCCTTGAGGTTTTATCCCGTAAACAATGGCTCTCAAGGTTTGAAATCTTGAATTTTGACCATTACTCAATTATTATACATTTGAATTTTGACGCGAGGAATCATAAATGTCATGCCAAATTCACCGACAATAATCCGTTTTCTGGTTGGAGCCTAGCTACTACCACATGATAATATCCCAAAAACATGCAAGATTATAAAAATGGAACAGCTCAACAAAAAAAAATTAAAAAAATTATAATTATAAAAATGAGACTGGATAAAAGTACAAAAAGCAATTTTAAAAGTTTTTAGACTGTGATAGAGATTAAAAGTTACTTTTTAAAATACTTTTTTATTTGAAAATGTATTGAAATTATATTTGTTTAAAAAATAATTTTAATATTAGTAAATTAAAAAAATTAAAAAACATTTAAAAAATAATTTTAAAAAATCTAAAAATTAATAAAACGAGCTGCTGCAAATAATATGCATAGATTCTTTTATTGCCGATGTGGTGCAGTTAATTGTTTTTTTAAATACTATGATAAATAATAATAATAATAATAATAAAAAGGACACGGCAAGATTTTCAATAATGCAGCAGCACTAGGGTCAGAGTGTAAAATTTAAGAAAATAAGGGGTAGGTAGGGTGGGGGTACTGTAGGCAATTAATAAATCTTAAAGCAAAATCCTCATCCTGCTTTATTCTCTCACTCAACTCAACTCAACTCAACTCGGTCTCACTCGCACCAATCCATCTTCTTTCTTTCTCGGTATCGTATAAAATAGAGAAGGAAAGGGCTTGAGCAAGAGGTCGAGAAAGTTTAGGTGAAGAATCAAATCACTCAGCTAATTGAATCCTACCTTACCTTTGCTAGCTAGCTAGAGCTACACAATTTTTAGTTGTAGAATTTTTTTGCTGTATGACAGCGAAATACTACAGTGACAGTTATTACGGTGAGCTTGCTAACCCTTTACAATGGCCACAGCTCAGGAAAAGGCGACGCCTACTTCCTTTGCGTCTGCTGCTGGAAAAGCAGCAGCAGCAGATGGGGTCTTGCAGAGCTGGACCGATCCCTCCCAGGATCCCATCACCAAGAGATCACCCACCTCGGTTTCCCTGATCCGTCCTGTTTCCTCCCTCTCACCTGATCCTAATACTAAAGGTAACTCAACACACTTGCATTCTGAAAATTATTCCATTTTTTTCTCGTCTCATCTTTAATCTTTTTTGGACAGGGATTACGATAATGACGAGGGCGCAAACCTGCCACCCTTTAGAACCACTAACTGCTGCTGAGATTTCTGTTGCAGTGGCAACTGTTAGGGCAGCTGGAGCAACCCCTGAGGTTTTAATTAAACTAAATTTATGACTTATACTAACTTTGATTTCATAAAGGAATTTATTAACTGTTTACTTCACACCTTTTTTTTTTTTTGGCAGGTGAGGGATAGCATGCGATTTGTGGAGGTAGTTTTGGTGGAGCCTGTCAAGCACGTGGTTGCATTGGCAGATGCGTATTTCTTTCCTCCTTTCCAGCCTTCATTACTTCCCAGAACGAAAGGCGGACCAGTGATTCCCACTAAACTTCCTCCGAGACGAGCAAGACTTGTTGTTTACAACAAAAGGTCAAATGAGACAAGCATATGGATTGTTGAACTGGCAGAAGTTCGTGCAACGACTCGAGGTGGCCACCACAGGGGCAAAGTCATTTCATCTGAAGTTGTTCCGAATGTTCAGCCTCCCATGGTATGTAAAGTACCCTTTTTTAGCTCTGGCTGCTGTGCTAAAAAAATGAAATTTTCATCAAGAATTTAGACTTGGTTAAGTACTTGTCACTTGTCTGTGATAATGGCATAAATTTAAATTTGTTGGAAACAGGGTGAATTATGTGAAACATTTTGAACTTTACAGGAGTGCCTGGCCTTTTTTAAAAGATTTTGTAACGCATCTTTGAAAGCTCCTGTCTCTAACGACCACTCTTCTTGTATGGGCTACATGTTAAATGATCAACTGTTAGGTTAAGGTTATAACATAATCAGAATAGGAAGAAAGTTCCAGTTAGGTCTGTTGAAAGCGCCATGCGGCAGTGGGGTACTTGTATGAATCCTGGAAAAAAAAAATCTGAGGTAGTTTTTGCTGTGATCTTAAATAGAATAATACACATAATGGATTCTACCTTTTCATTTGCTTCAAAATTACAGGATGCTGTGGAATATGCTGAATGCGAAGCTGTGGTGAAAGATTTCCCTCCATTTCGCGAGGCAATGAAAAAGAGGGGTATTGACGACATGGATCTTGTGATGGTGGACCCGTGGTTAGTTTCTTCGTTGGCACTGACACCAATTATCTCTGTAAAATTATGTTCCAGTGTATCCCCCTGCAATCATTATAATATTTTGGGTGTTCCCAATTTTTTTTTCCAGGTGTGCTGGATATCACAGTGATTCTGATGCTCCTAGCCGCAGGCTTGCTAAACCTCTTATCTTTTGCAGAACTGAGAGTGACTGCCCTATGGAAAATGGTTATGCCCGCCCGGTTGAAGGAATCCATGTTCTTGTTGATATGCAAAATATGGTCGTGATTGAGTTTGAAGACCGTAAACTGATTCCCTTACCGCCTGCTGATCCATTGAGAAATTATACTTCAGGCGAAACTCGAGGAGGTGTTGATAGAAGTGATATTAAACCTCTACAGATCATTCAACCTGAAGGTCCAAGTTTTCGTGTCAGTGGACACTTCATTGAATGGCAGAAGGTGCTTGTCTGTTTGTAGAGCTACATAACTAACTCTCCAAGTGCTACAAATCAACTGATCAGTATTCTTTTCTGCTCTCATTTTCCTTGGCAGTGGAATTTTCGTATTGGTTTCACACCCAGGGAGGGCTTAGTCATCTATTCTGTTGCATATGTTGATGATGGTCGAGGTCGGAGACCTGTGGCTCACAGGTTAAGTTTTGTTGAGATGGTGGTCCCTTATGGAGATCCTAATGACCCACACTATAGGAAGAATGCATTTGATGCTGGAGAAGATGGACTGGGTAAAAATGCACATTCTCTTAAGAAGGTGAGAATTATTTTCTTCTTTCATCTCCCTTTTTACTATTAGTTTTCTTCCATCAGTTTTAAATTTTAGAATCCATGTTATGCTACTCAATAGCTGAATAAAGTGGATGTTGCAGGGTTGTGATTGTTTAGGCTATATAAAGTACTTCGATGCACACTTTACAAATTTCACAGGAGGTGTTGAAACGATTGAGAACTGTGTTTGTTTACATGAAGAGGATCATGGGATCTTATGGAAGCATCAGGATTGGAGAACAGGATTAGCAGAAGTCCGACGTTCTAGAAGGCTTTCAGTGTCTTTTGTGTGCACTGTTGCTAATTATGAGTATGGATTTTTCTGGCACTTTTATCAGGCAAGTCAGTCAATTGGTGGTATAATCTGCTTTCTTTACATAAATCCTTGATCGTTCAGTCTTTTCTTGATAGTAGTTTTATCTTATGTGTTATGCAAAGCTCTTTGAATGTGGCTGTGATGCTTAGCTGCCATCTTGATGGAAAAATAGGGTTGTTTTCAAGTGAGGAATATTGCAGTGCTTTTACAGTTTACTGCTATCTTCTTTAGAGTTTTTTCCTTGAGGCTGTCAAAAGATAGTTCCTTAAATGTATTCATAATGCCTGTAGTCATTCCTTCTTTCAGGATGGAAAAATTGAAGCCGAGGTTAAACTAACTGGAATTCTTAGCTTAGGAGCACTTCCACCTGGAGAAACTCGAAAATATGGAACAACAATTGCTCCGGGATTGTACGCACCTGTCCATCAACACTTTTTTGTGGCACGTATGGATATGGCTGTTGATTGTAGACCTGGTGAAACATTCAATCAGGCAAGTCTCTGATCCACTGTAATATTGCAATTTTTGTGATAGACTTATTTTAATATTTCTTATGATCAATTAAATCCTTATTTCTTTTGTGAATAAGAGCTACTGCATTCTGACATTTTGAAGGATTAGTTAATTCTGGCTCATCTCTGTCCCATAAGTCGCTCTTTCTGGGAGGTCGTTTGAGTAGTCATCAAAATGTTCTATAGTGGTAGCGTTCTTGAAGGCTGTTGGTCATTCTTTCATGATTTAATGTTAATTTAGGTTTGGTTGGTCAAGATAGACTGTGCTAGATGGCTTCTCCAAGATTGAGTCTGTTTGTAACTTCCTCATTTGAGTGGTTTGAGAGGTAGAAAATCACACGGGTGCTACAGGGTAAATTTTAGGCAATTTTATGGCTCATGGACGCATGTTATTAGTTGGAATATTGATATTTGAGTTTTATGTTCAAGCAGCTTTCCTGATTTATTAACAGGGATGCTGGTTCTTTTCAGTAGGTAGGTAGAATATCAGGTCTCTCTTACATTGGCTATCTTTGGATATTTTGTTATTGTTGTGGTTTCTCGAATTCTTTATGCTTAGCATTTGCTGAAATTGTCCACCGGAATCTGGGCTTGTCTTGATTTATTTATTTTTTCTATGTCCCTTCCTTTTTTCTTTTGGTCCCTCTCTCCAGGCTATATGATCTAATATCATTAAAAAAATGTGTGATGAAGACCAAGTCGCAGTACAGTATATCAAAGTAAAAGAAAATTAACTTATTCAAATAGAGTTTGTTTTCTTCTTCTGTCCCATTACAGAGTTGTATTCCAAGTGACTAAATTAATCTCCACTGCTGTTATGTTTTCATGCTCGCTAAGGGATGTCTACTTTCTTTATCTAACTTCTTATAGGTCGTTGAGGTGAATGTTAAAATTGAAGAACCAGGAAAGGATAATGTCCATAACAATGCATTCTATGCTGAAGAGGAACTGCTCAGATCTGAGTTACAAGCAATGCGAGATTGTAATCCATTATCTGCTCGCCATTGGATTGTAAGTACTTCTGCCGCCATTGTGACTCTCCATGTCATTTTGGGTAAATTGCAATATTTGTCATATGGTCATAGTGTGCACAGTGAAGGTTGATTTTGGCAATATGCAGAGAGTGAGGCCTTGTTTGTAATTGTAGTCCAACTGTGCTTTTGAAATTTTTGAAATTGTTTTTTAGCTTCAATTTTTTTTTGTGTGTTTTTGGATCGTTTTGTTGTGCCGATGTTAATTTTTAAAAGTAAAAAATATTATTTTGATGCATTTCTAAGCGAAAAGCACTTTGAAAAACAACCTCTACCACACTCCTAAACAAGCCCCGGGACGGTAAGGTTGATTGGATTGGTGCAATGTCTTGAGATTAGCATGGCCCCTATGCACAATTCAATTTATTTTCAAATAACATAACTGCTGGGGAAGCAGAAGTTCTGCTTACTAGGCTATATCCTTAATAGAAGTATGCTTTGGTTTATGTTCCATGATGATTTTTTTATTTTTTTATTTCTGGGTGCAAATTGGGAGAATTTGGTTTGCTTCACTTGTTATCCTGTATCAATGTCAAACAACTTTTAGTGCTCATACTGCCATGATGTTTGTCTTGGAATTTCACGTTTCATTTGAAAAATTGGATTGTGCATGAATTTTTTGTGCTTAAACATGCAAATGCTCTATTGTCGGATTTGCTTTGACTGAACAATATGTTTGTTACTTTTGTCTCCTGGAAGGTTGTAATGCATACCAACGTTTAGTTAATTTGCAGCTGTTCTAGTTGTATAAATTGGAAGGATGTCATCTTTTGCTACCGTCTTTTTAACTCTTTTTTTAAACTGTTGTTTCTTGGTCTTTTTTTTGGGGAGGACTTGTTCATATCTTTTATTATTTATTCCCATCTTTGATAGCTTTGGTTTGTGCTCCTCATTTCATAAAATCAGATCAGAAACACAAGAACTGTCAACCGGAGCGGGCAGCTAACAGGTTACAAGCTGATGCCTGGTTCAAACTGTTTACCGTTAGCTGGTTCTGAGGCAAAATTCTTGAGAAGAGCTGCTTTCTTGAAACATAACCTTTGGGTTACGCCATATGCACGTGATGAAATGTATCCTGGAGGCGAGTTTCCTAATCAGAATCCACGTGTTGGTGAGGGATTGGCTACTTGGGTGAAGCAAAATCGATCACTTGAAGAAACTGATGTAGTTCTTTGGTCAGTCCACTTACCGATATTTCTTGTTTCTATGAGAGAAACAATTTCATTTTGTATTGGCACTATCAATTTGATTATGGAAATAATATCCTGATTTTCTATCACAAAACTCTACACTGGATATTAGACGTGCTTTTGTATATCTGATGCAGCAGCATACACAGTCTTAGAAAAATAATACAATAGGGTATTAACGAACTACCAAAAAGTGTTGAAAATAGAGCACGCTAAGCATCATTTGCCATGCAAATACATCAGAACATTGGTTTATTCACATATGAGAGATCTTTCTGATCATGATATCAAATATTGCAGGTATGTATTTGGTGTTACACACATTCCTCGGCTAGAAGACTGGCCTGTCATGCCGGTGGAACGAATTGGTTTTATGCTTATGGTATTTTACTCATCTCAGTAATAACAGTATCTATTTTCATACATTATTGCACTTCTAAAGCGATTCTTACATGTTTTATGGAGTTAAAATACAAGTTCTTTACCAATGAGGCAAACTTGTGATCCTGCTGCTCTGATTCTGTTCGTGATGCAGCCACATGGGTTCTTTAATAGCTCACCGGCGGTTGATGTCCCTCCAAGTGCATCTGATCTGGATCTCAAGGACAATGTGGTAGCTGCAAAGCCAATCCAGAATGGGCTTCTCGCTAAGCTCTGAACAGTTGGGTGCCACTTACTTTTCCTTGAATAAGTTACAATTGTCCCAACTTCTAGCAAATGCTGTTTCATTATTATTATTATTATTATATGCACCGTTGCTTGGCATGGCATACCTTTGTCATGGGCGCATCTTCACGAACAATTACTTCTATATTTTGAAATTCCGTTAATAAGATCATTTATTGGGGGCAGATGTCATTGTTAGTGCCTTTTTTGCCTTTGAGTAACTTCATATCCAGATACTGGCGTGCTGCAACAAGCAGAATGCTATATGCCGTTGCCGCCTGCAGGTCAAATTGACCAATACTAGCCCGTTGCAGTCTCTTTTAGATACGAAGAAACCTTTTGGAAACGCTATCAAAATATTATTTTATTATATTTTTAGATAAAAAATATTTTAAATTATTTTGGATGGTTAGACAATATTTTTGGATTGATTTGATGTACTAATTTAAAAAATATTATTTTGATATATTTTTCAGAAAGAAATAATTTTTTTAAAAAATCAATATAATAATACCAAAAATTTAGGCTCGAGCAAAGCAAGAAAAAAACCTCTCAGAATTGAATATACCATACAAGTCAAATTAAAAGCAAGAGTTCCAAAATCCTAGATTTAATTACAGAAAGAAGCAACCGCACTGAAAGACTACAGAGCAGCAGCGAAGCAAGAGGAAGCATCAAAATCACTGATATTCTTTACGTAATAACTCATGGAGTCTTGATTAGAAAAACTGAAATTAAAGGTCAACCACCTCCACTAAAAAACAGTACAAATACTCAATTCGAGGACAAAGCCTCTTCACGTGTCCTTTTTATCTCCAGCAGCTAACACACTCTGCCCCCCAGGAATGGTATATGAATCTGGAGAAACCTCCCAGATCAGCCCATGTCCTCCCAATCAGTAATAACACCACCACCAGCACCGTTCACAACAGGGATCCAAGCCATAAAATCTTAACACATCCAGTGCACAATCAACATAGATCGAAGCCAGCAAACCATAATCAATACAATTCCACCCATTGAGGGATTGTAATTCCACCCAAATCTGATAGACATAGACTTGATGGATAGGAGTTTGTTTTACCCGACTGGGTTCGGATAAAACTCAAAAGGAAAAAATTGGGTTTTGAATGAGTTATGAATATTGCTCTACCCGGCCCAAACTTGACCCAAAATGCATTAATAACTTTAAAATTTTACACACACAACTTTAGAGCTTTGCCTAAACGTAACACTTTATACTCTCCTTTCTAGCGGCTTCTCTTTCATTGCAATAATGCTCTCTCCTCTCCGGCAGTTTCCTCCTGCTCTCTCCTCTCCAGCGGCTTGCTCTTAACCTTACCATCCTTTTATTGGAATTAATTTTAAAATTTTCATTTCAAGTCCATCGGAATTTCCTCTCTTAGGAGAGTACTATTATATAAATGAGATATGTTTCCACCATGCTTCCTTTTTCCCCTTCAATTATTTCTAACATGATATCAAAGCTACTTCAATCCAAAGGGTTTAGAGAGGCTAAAACATGTGTGAAGATTTCAGGGAGAAATCTCAAAATAGAATGGATAAACTAATGATATCAAAATTAAAAACTTACATCAAGAGAGATAGAAGAAGCCTAGAAAAAAAAAGGTTTAGTGTAAGCTGATAACTTCTTACACAAGAGATGAGATGTGGTATAAAAGAGACCGCGAATAAAAAAGATAGGAAATGACTCTTACTACATAAAAAAATTAAAGATGACTATGAAGTTATGACAAGAAAAAGACATAAACCTGATGAAAAGTGAGCCAAAATAGAATGACCACTTGAAAAGTCAAATCTTGAAAGTTAGATGGTTTGCTAGAAAAATATAACAGTAGCCACAAGATGATAAAAATGACTTAAGTTGAGTCATTTTTAAGCAAATACAATTGCTAAAGAAAAAGAGATTAAAGAGATAGCAATGAGATGCTATTAGCTAACCATAATGAAAGGAATTTCTAAGACAAAGATGCATTGGGACTTCCTCTTTTAGAAGAGTAGTATTATATGAATGAGATGTGTTTCGACCATACTTTCCTTTTTCTCTCACAAATATTTCAAACACCTTCTCCTCAGGTAAACATGTGATTTGCTCTTGACACAGCTGCTGCAACAGCTAACCATGACATTCCAGCTACCTTACTCAGTAAGATTGGCTCCTATGTGGTGAAATTTCAATTGAAGGGTCATCTTCCTAATTCTATATGAAAGTTTCTAAAGAAACAAAAGCTGATACAATGTTATGGATTTTTGTAACTGAGTGGAAATGAATTTAGTCAAGTCAACATGATTTTATGTTAGTTTATAAAATAACATTTAGGAGAATATGCTTAACATATGAGGATAGATTGATTGATTAACCCAACATTATTATCTATAACATTTATTAGAAGTATTTCAATAATTTTGAGAGTTTTCTATGTGACTCTATTAGGTAGTGTTGACACTACAGTTGAAAAATACCTTTGAAAAAAAATTGAATTTTTTAAATATTTTTGCTTTAAATTAATATATTTTTAATGTTTTCAGATTATTTTGATGTGCTGATGTCAAAAATAATTTTTTAAAAAATATTATTTTAATGTATTTTAAAATAAAAAAACACTTTGAAAAGCAACCGCTATTACACTCTCAAACACTCTCTAAATAAAATTTGATATTAGTATTTTCAAAGGGTTTCCATAGACGGTGTTGATGGAAATGAATGGAGAAGGATGCAATAAATAATATTTTTTTAATTTTTTCTTTTTAAATTTGATCTCTAAAATTTCTTGGTTAGACATTATTTTTACATCCTAATTTATATATCTTCTTAATTTGTCTTGCATGACCAATTAAATTATCATATTTGATTTGTGAAATAAAATTAACTAGTATAATTATTATTATTATTGAAATAACTAAGAACTTTTGTAATTAACATATTCTTAAATATTTTATATGAAAAATTAAATTGATTATTTAATGCTAAAAAATTCTTATGTCTATTATTTGCATATTTTAATTTATCAGTTAAATAATAATAAATCTCACTAAGACCCTATTATTTTGCCAAACATAAGCAACATATGAACAGAGATAAATTAAGAATTTTAAAAATATTTTTGAAGATATTGTTTTGATGTCGATCCTTGCTCGTCATTGTGAACAGAGCCATGATATCATATCCAAATTACAAACCATAGCTTTATTTTAGACAATTTAATTTTAATTTAAGGTGAATTACTTTTGATTTTTTATTCAAAGATAAAATTAAAAGAACTGAAATGAAAATAAAAAAGATATCAAATATAGGTGGTGTTCTAGAAGTTTGGAAAAGATATATTTTGTCTTCTAACTTTTAAAATAATATAAATTATACGATTTTGATGCCTCAATTTTTTTAAAAAAATTTAATTTTAGTATAAAAATTTATTTTTATTATATTTAAGATACTGACAGAATAAAACGAGTAATTTTTTTTTATGGTGTACTTTGTCTATTTATAAATTTATTGGTATATTTATTACTGAGAGACTTATCAACAAACCATAAATTATCAATAAATTTTTTTTAATAAACTATTTTTATCCGTGAATCTTTCAATAATTTACGTGCCAATAGATTGCTAGTGGAAATATCGTCAAAAATTTCCTTTAGTCAAACTGTCAAATCTGATATTAAACATAATTAATACATAATTAATATATTCTAATTCCAAGGCTAATGGATTAATTTAATGCCTGGAATCCAGATTGATCGGTCGGTTTTTAATTCCAAGGCTAAGCGTGACTGTGATTTTAAACATAATTAATTAACATTCTTAAAATGTAAGTAATATGCAGTGGTCCACTGGTGAGTTTTCTGTCTTTCTTTTTTTTCCTTATTTTCGAGTACAGTTGTTTTAAAAGGGGTCACGTCCTCCATTTGTTTAAACATGTCTTTATAAGTAGAGAATAAAAATAATAGCTGAAAAAAACAAATAAATAAAAAAGACGTGGCCTCAACACATGCATTGACCTCGAGTACGTAGTAGGATCGAGTCTATCTGAGGATCTCTTCACTAGAAAAAGAAGTAAATTTATAATTATTTGAAGGGTGGAAAATGAGTGTGTGAGCTATTATTATCATTTGGCAGGGAAAAAAGACGAGAAGGAGAGGCGTTGTCATGCAAGTGGGTTGGTCGGGAAGCTCACGCAAGGCACCATTTTGCAGGAGTGCTACGCCACTATGGCTAATATTCCCCCCACTTTGACTGGTGAACGATATGTGATCAAAAGGAATGGATGTGTTCAAATTCTCAAAAAAAAAAAAAAAAAAAAAAATCAACCCGTAGACTATCTTGTATCCACTAATCCTAGAAGGGCGTCACTTGACACAAAAGAACTCCCATTTGTTTTGAAAACATTTTTCTTCAAAGAAAAAAAAAAGAAGCAAATCCATTGTTTTCTTAAGAAAAACAATTGGATGAAATTAGATCTCCACTCCTTATCTTTGAAAATCCCATCCATCCCCTGATAGTTTTGTCCTCGTAGGAAATTAGCTATTTGAAATTGTGTTCTAAATAATATTTTTAAAAAGTTTTATTTTTTTTGTTTAAAATTAATTTTTTTATATGTTTTTTAAATCGTTTTGATGTGCTGATGTTAAATATATTTTTTTAAAAAATATTATTTTAATGTATTTTTAAATACAAAAACATTTTAAAAAACAACCGCTACTACACTATTCAACACCTAAAATATGTTAATAAGGAATGATGTTAAGAAGGAGTGAGGGTAGTTTAGATGTATTAAACTTGCTCTTGACGCATCCTAGGATTATTTCCTAATTCTCAACCTAAGATTGTTCTATTCATAGGAAAAATCAGAGGCAGCACATTGTATTTTTTTGAGTTTAGTTCAGAATAAACTAGCTACTAAACAACTAACTAAAGTTAGCTTTGGAGTTAAAAGATGTCTCGGGCCTTCGATATTTACTATGTCTCGAAGGTCACCAAAACTGGCTTGCCGTCTTGCCCAACGGTAAGAAAGGAAAACACTATTTGATAAAAAAATGATTTTTTTTAAATTAATTTTTTATTGTTTTAATTCGATGATATTAAAAATAAATTTTTAAAAATAAAAAATATTATTTTAATATATATTTAAATAAAAATACTTTTAAAAACATTTTACAAATTAATCTCTCCAAGTAGTTTTAATCAACAGCTTCTACAAAACATTTGTAATAGTAACAGTAGTAACTTAAAAAATAAATAAAAATAAAATGGATAAATACGTTGTACATAAAAGAAGAAACTCCCCTTTCCTTTTCCACGCTCCTTCCAAGCAAATGCCATCACACTTCCACTTCCTTCCTTCAAATGACAAATGGCCAGTTCGATGACACAAACGACGACGGTTCTATCCGAAGACTCTTTTGACCCGTTTCTCTCCCTCTTACCATCTCAGTCCACGCGCTTTCCGACACCATCTCCTTGCACAATTCCCAAGAAGACCTAAAAGAACAAGGACACAAACATGCGACTAAAGAATAAACCAACTCAGCTTAAAAGCCCAAAAACAGTTAATTACAGCTTAGTCCATGTCGCTTATCAAAATTAATTAATTAATCCCTATAGTATTATTAATAATAAAAACGTCCCTCAATCAGCATTGATCATCCTCAATGTAGTTGCTTTTTCGTTTCATAGTTTATTTTGTGATAAATTTTACATCTGTTATTTTATTTATTATATTTTAAAAAAAAATGAAAAAAAAACATGAAATCATCTATTCTCATAAATAGTTTTAAGAATAGTAAATACATGTTCTGACATTGTAAGTACTAATTAATTAGTTATATTAAAATATAGGGACTAAGTTATAATTTACTGGAAAGATAAAACAAACAGTTAAAAACGTAAAGAAAAGAGAGAGGCCAGTCATCATAGTCTTCGTCCCCAACCCACACCACCACCAGCTCCCATCCAAAGAAGAGATAGTTATTCAATTCAGGTGAGCCAATCAACCAAACAAACGCCACCCAATTCGATCCAACGACTCAGTTACTGAGTCACTGTTTATTTATGGCTGAAGAGAAACGAATCGAAGAGGAACTCGCCTGTGCGATCCTACTAGCAGAACGGGTTCGCTCCGCCGTCGACGAGGCCGAATCCTCCAAGGCCGAGTGCAACCACGTGGGAAAGCACGTTGACACCATCGTCGAGAAGCTGCGTGCTCACGTCCGCTTTGCCCAATCCTTCTACGAGCGTCCCATTCGCCGCATAGTCGCGGAGGTCTGCAAGAACCTGGAGCGCGCTTTAACCCTTGTACGCAAGTGCAAGCGCCGTAACTTCTTCCGCCGTGTCGTCACCATCATCAGCGCCGCCGATTTTCGGAAAGTGATCAATCTCCTAGAAGCTTCGGTTGGTGACATGAAATGGCTGTCCAGTATCCTGGACTCCAACAATGATAACTCCGGGATTGTGATAACCCTTCCACCCATTGCTAGCAACGATCCGATTCTGGCTTGGGTTTGGTCCTCTATAAGTTCCATTCACATGGGACCTTTGCCTGAAAAAATTGAAGCTGCTAATCAGCTTGCCTCACTTGCTCATGATAATGATAGAAACAAGCAAATCATTGTGGAAGAAGGGGGCGTTCCCCCATTCCTTAGGCTTTTAAGTGAGACTACTTCACCTGATGCTCAAATTGCTGCTGCCACTTCGCTTTATCACTTGTCTAATGATGAGGAGAGGGTGAGGACTATTCTGGATGAAGCTGGGGTTCCCATTATTGTCAAAGTGCTTGCGGATTCTCCAATGAGGGTTCAAACTTGGGTGGCGCGTTTGGTGGCAAGAATGGCGGAGCGCAATTCGATTGCTCAGGATGATTTTGCAAGGGAGAATGCGATTCGACCGCTGGTGACTTTGTTGTCTTTCGAGACCTTCATGGATGATCAAAAGAGTTTTGTGGGTAAGCAGAGTATTCATTCCCTTGTTCAGATTAACCAAGAAATGGAGAAAAAATCGTTAATTGATTCGAATAATAATCACCATTACCGCCCGTATGTGAGTTCTTTTTCGAGTTTTCATAGTTCGGAGGGGAGTAGTAGGGGAGGGAGTAATCATAGGAGAGAGAGGGAGAATGAGAGTCCTGAAGTTAAGCATAAGCTGAAAATTAGTTGTGCGGAGGCTTTGTGGATGCTTGCCAGAGATAGTGTGTTGAATAGTAAGAGGATAACAGAAACAAAAGGGCTTCTTTGTTTGGCTAAGTTGGTTGAGAAGGGAGAGGGAGAGTTGCAGTTCAATTGTTTGATGACGATAAAGGAGATAACTGCTGCAGCTGAGTCCAATGCGGACCTTAGACGTGCTGCTTTTAAGGCTAATTCCCCTGCTGCCAAGGCAGTTGTTGATCAGCTCTTAAGGGTGATTAAAGAGTTGGATAGTCCTAAATTGCAAGTTCCTGCTATAAGATCGATTGGTTCATTGGCCAGGACTTTCCCAGCTAGAGAGACTCGAGTAGTTGGCCCTTTGGTTGCCCACCTTAGCAACAGGAGCCAAGAAGTGGCAGCAGAAGCTGCCATCGCACTAGGGAAGTTTGCTACTCCTGAGAATTTTCTTTGTGTTGCGCATGCAAAGGCAATAATCGAGTTCAGTGGTGTACCGCCTTTGATGAGATTGCTTAGGGGAAATGAACCGGCGCAGTTGCATGGGTTGATTCTTCTCTGTTACCTTGCATTACATGCTGGCAATAGTGAGGCTCTGGAACAGGCTAGGGTGTTGAATGCCCTTGAGGGAGTGGACCAGAAAATGCTTGCACAGTTTCCTGATTTGAAAGAACTGGTGTCCAAGGCAATATATCACATCAATCTCTATCACGCCGGAACGCATTCTCAAAGGCTGCCGTATGTGCCTTGAACACCAAATCTGTGAGTTAGGGTATCCACCATACTTTTTGGTAGAACTATCCTATTGTTCATAGCTCGGTCAGGTTATTCCCTTTTAAAAAACTCAGAGTACAGAAACAGAGTTGGTTCATATAGAAATACAGAAACACGTCATCATAACAGAGTTTTCTGGATATTATTGGTAATTAATACAATTTGTTCATGCCTTACAAATAAATCAAATTAGTTATAAATTTACCTAGTCCCTTTTCTAAGTTGATCCCCTTTGTATCCATCAATATGGTTTATCGTTCACATAAAACCTGCTGTGCGTTGCTTCCTGGGTTTTGTTTGCCCCTTCCTTTACAGTATTGGATTGCTACTGATGGAGGCAAAAATAGTTACACTGTCGAGGCTAAAATTTGTGTTCCTCGGATCGTTTGAGGCATAATGATTTCTGATATTTAGTCAGTTTGAAGCCCTCAACTTCTTCAGCCTTCAATAACTTCAGTTAGTCTCCGAGGATGAAATGGCTTGAGAACAGCAGCTATCATTTGTCTGATTACTCCTTGTTTCATTAGCAAGCATGCATGATGCTCCAACGAAGAGGAAATATCTATCTGCTGACGCTGACACCCAGGATGCATTAGTGGATGGAGTGAGAGCTCTTGAATGTGTTTCTGTCAAGTGCATGGTATTTATTTTTCTCAGGTGTCCAAGTCTCGTTAATGGAGAAATCCTTCTCGTAGTTAAAGGTACTTTTTTGGGAAAAAAAGATTTGTTATAACCAATAGAAAATTACCATTTAGCTGGCACATAATTAACAAAAAAACGATCAGTTTATAATGTTAATAAAAAATTAAATTGAAAAGATGAGAAATTCAACCCTGATGATAAATAAAAAAATAGCTCAATGAAACTTCTCTTACTAGATGCTGAATAGAACTCATCCACACCAAAAATATGTATTTTGGTGTCTGAAGTGTGGAAAATTAAACAATTTCTCTCTCCTAAGCCATTTGACACTTGACAGTGGTTCTCTCTCTTTTTAGAATTTAAGGATTAAAGCATAAACGAAAGGAACTTTTGCACCTAAAAGTAAAGATTTCAAAGGATCCACATTAATTTTTAATAAAACCCTTGTCAAAAAAATTGAAAAAAAAAAAAAACACTTACAAAACAGTGACAAATAAAAAAAATCCACATCGCTTTCTCAATGTCAATTTCAGTCCTTTTTTGTTTTAATTTTTTATATAGAAAAATGAAAAAAAAAAAAAAAAAAGACTTGTAAGACCGAGCGCAAAGACAATGTTAGCATATATGTTTTTGAGACCTCAGATCGAATCAATGCAGAACAATCAAATTGAAAAGAATCACGTAATTAGGCAAAGAAAAAATTGCGAGAAAAACGTTTGTAAATTCACCATATTGCTTGAATGCATGTATAAACACGGTCTGAAAAGCAACTTGATTGCATGAATAAAAGAATGTTAGTGCTTTAGAAATGATTTCGCTTTTCTTAAAAATATAAAAAAAATAATAAATGTTGGTGCCACCTTAAAGTTAAAGAAAATGCCAGCGTTAACATCCCACAAGCATGAACATTTAACCAGTAGAGTACGCCAGACAGAATTTTACCATCGACGACAATGCTATCTACTACGACAACAGAACTTCTCTAATTGGACTCCCACAATAATTTTATAATCTTGGTTGCACTCCCCACCAAGACAACATTATTTTTCTCCAATCTTCTTGGTGGTCATCACGATGACCAGAAGAATAGTGCAAGCCCCACACTCCCAGAACTTAGTGGCACAGCACATAGCAGTTTACTTAAACATTAACACGGAGCAGCACCATACACACCTATGAACCATTCCACACTCTCGTCGTAGCCATAACCTTCCAAAATTATCAAAGGTGACCGCTAACCAGGACTTCGTCTCATGAATGGTCATACCCAAGCAACATAAGTTTTGACAGTTCAACTGATGAAAGAACAAGCAGCGGAGACGACATTTTAACCACGCTCAATGGCATAATTGCTCTCCATGGTATCATGCCACCGTTTTCCCTCTTCGCCAAAGAAAACAGCATAAAAATGGAGAGGAAGTGTGCCAAGATATCCGAGCAAAGGCTGAAATTTGTCTGCATAGTTCGATAATGCCCCTAATTTTGAACTTGGGATTTTTAAATTTAATGTCTTGCAACCAATAGGCCATGAGATTATCCTGATCTGCAAAACCAATCAAACAATTAGTCAACCGAGAAGCTCTTACAAACGCACATGTTGAGGCGTCTTGTATTAACCAGTAATTCTTGCAAATATAAACAAACGGTGTCTATTTATGATTAGAATTTAAGTGTATTAAAACAAATCTCTAATCTATTCGATTGAAAGTACTAACGAGATAATAATGAAAAACCAAAATCAAAATTTAGAGAGATTCAAGAGATAGTATCTAATTAATTAATTAATCCTTTGTACTCTCAATTTAACTTTTTTATATACCTTTGATGCTGACATAAGCAACTATAATGTTTAGCCAATTAGTGTGATTGTTGCATTTATGCTGCCACTTATTTTCAATTGCGAGGTCCTGAGAACAACAATTTGCTATCGCAAAACCTTCCCCATTCATTTTAGGGAAAGCATACAGTTAGATTCTCTAATTGCTCATGGGACTCGAGAAAAAATCTTGTTAGTTTATTATTCCTTTTCAATTACAGAATATTGAAATGCAAACAACCTATGTCTCCAATACAGTGGTCTACAGCCAATAAATTTATAGTATGCCACAAATAGAATGACATTTCATGATCAAGGGCCTAAGGACAAGTTCTTGTAAAGCATGTAAGTGAAGGGAAAGCCTATAATTCAAAGATTTACAAACCCGGATGAATACCTCAGCGAGATGAAGGTAAAGCACGCCAATTATCAGCAAGATTCATGACACGATCACGTGAAGTTGCTGATAGTTGTTGTAAAATTACATTCTTGACATGAGCTGCTGCTGTTTCACCAGCACGAGTGGCAAGTTCCAGATAAACTACAGCTTTCAACTGCTCTCCTTCCTGCCCAAAATATCACCATGAGATCCTTAAACAAGCCAAAAAGTAACATAGAAGTACTATCTGCATAGTTCATATCTAAGTTGCAGATATGATGGGGAAAGAAACTGTTGAACCATTAGCCCTATCCCACGTGACCTCTAAAGATGCCATGGGGCTTTGACATTGGGTTTTAGCTTTCTTAGGGTGGATTGCAAAGTTATGCTTGGGTAGTTGGCAACGTGTATTTCGACAAAGCATCAGTCCTCGTTCTTTTCCGAATCACAGGTTTCCACATGGAAAAAAAAAAAAAAGAACACCAAAAAGATGAAAGCAAGCAAAAGATCACAACTCGAAAACACGTGTCCAAACAAACACAATGCCACGTGGGCACCCTTGGAAAAAAGGGAGAATGCAAAAAAGACATGCAAGTCAAATGTGCAAGTATCCTGCTCTCTCAACTATGCCCTTCCCATCCACATTTGTTATAATCTCCACCTTAATGCAACCTTTCAGAGAACAAATTAAATTAATTTACTTCATCCACTGCCTGTCCTGCATATTCAAATAAATATAGGTTAAATCAGCAATAACATACAGAAAAGAGTCCAAGTCCATGCTCAAACTGAGCTTTACTATGACCACGATCTGCTGCCCGCTTCATCCATTTCCTTGCTAGTCGATGACTCTGAGCCAAACCTTCCCCAACAGAGTAACACAATGCAACATTGTACATTGCACGCACATATCCACCTTCAGCAGCTTTTAGATACCACCTAGCCTGCATGAGAGAAAAGCTCACTAGTTCTGAAGTGAACAGGCTAATCCACTAATTTATGGTAGAAGGACAAGAAGAGAGATCCTTACAGCCTCTTGTAGATTACAATTCACCCCACTACCTTGATGTAAACAAAGTGCGAATTGGTATTGAGCTCGAACATGACCAGATTTTGAAGCCTGAAATAACCATTTTACTGCTTCCTTACGTTTCGAAGGTTCAGCTGCACATACAATAATAATCATAACAAGCACATGACTAGCAACTCATGACCAGATTTTGCTTTATTGGAAGCTACTAGCCAAACATTTTTATTTATTTATTTATTTATTATTGTTATCAATGTTTTTCCCTTTCTGGGTTATTTTAAAAGCGATTAAAACTACAAAGTACGTTCATGTCATGACTAGATATTATCCGGAATCAATTAATCAAGAGAGCCAGTAGTTCCCTTTCAAACGAATATTTGACAACTCAATTTAGCACCTTTTTCGACTTTTCTACAATTTTTTTGCTCCCTTTGCATTGCACAAAACAGAAACAAAGGAAAAATGAATAGAAAAGAAATTAAGAATTAGATACCTTGCAAGTAAGCAAGTCCAAGATTACACTGTCCAGAGCGGTCTCCAAGCTTAGCAGCCTGCTCATAAAGGGCAATTGCCTTGTCTTTGTCGCCAATTTCCCAGTAAAGAAGACCAGCATCAACCATAGCGAGGGTGGACCCACGAGCCGCACCTTTTAAAAAGGATTCGAGAGCCTTGTTCAAATTAGGGCGCACACCTCCTCGCCCATGCTTGAACCGCTTTCCCCATTTTAAGAACAACATCGCTTCTCTCAACGGCCGAAGCCCTTCGCTCCATGACTTGCACGCCAACGACGCCGCTTGCAAATTAGGCAGCGTGAACGATGCCGCTATTTTGGTTAGTATATCGAAGGGAAGTTTCGAGAAATCACCATCTGATGATCTTATTTGCCGAGAAGCTGATGATGTTGACCAGAATTTGGAGGTAGATTTGAACTCTGATTGATGGAATTGGTGTTTGATCGGGAGCGATTTGAAACGAGAGCCGTCTGATCGACCAGGCCACGTACTCTGCTTCATCTTCTTCGGTTGAAGTGGTGAGTGTGAACAGTGAAACGGGCTCCAGATTTCTGATGGAAAGGAACGGAACACCGAGAAACGCTGTTACGGTTTGAGGAGAGTAGAAACGAGGACCGTTTCATAAGCTACGTCATTGATCAAGCGGGGCCGTTGAGCTCTGGGGGAAGTTACGTTCTCAAATATCCTTTTTCTTGTGTTTATGATGGAATTAGAACCTCAGAAAAAGATTTGTATTTGTTCCATCACCCAAGAGGCCAAGCCCAACCAAACAAAAGGCCTGGATCCATAAATGACGCCAACTACAATACTGACGGGCTTTGTCCGTGACAACTAAGCCCATTCCAGAACTTCTTTTGAAGTCACACCACACGTCACAATTTGTATCAATGCACTAGACCAATATAATTTAATATGTGAATTTCTTATAATAAAAAATATTTATCTCTTTACGTTCCATCCACACACTTATTAATTTAAAATTAATATAATTGATTTGATAAGTTAATTTGGACCTAGTTAGACTTTTAAAAAATTCAAAATAATATCATTTTAATTGACCTTTTAATCTACCCAACTTATCACCCCAAGTTTAATGAACATTTATTGTATCTTCAATTTAATACTATAGATTAATATGTGAATTGATCCATGAATATTTTTTATTACAAGAAAAAATAATTTATTTAACTTTTATTTTCAATCAAGTATTGCCCATCAAAAAAAAAATAGATATATTTTCCTTGATAATAAATAAATGAGTATACTCATGGAAGATATCTCATCCTTGTATTTTACAAAATGGGTTTATATCATCTGGGCATATCTTCCATATCAGAAGGTTGAATCATGATGCTCCAGGCAAGTTCCACACTAATCATTGCCTCTTATCTTACATCAAGCCAGCACCATTAGTAATTTGTAATATTTTCAGTTTAAACTATTTGATGAGGCGATTCCATGTAGAATCCACTTCATTTGGGAAAAATTCTGAATCAATTCGAGGCATAAATTGCTCGGAATCTATCGTTATTCTGAAGAAAATTGGAATCGACGAGAAAGACAGTCAAACTTGATGGCTTGGCTCCACAAAAACTATGAACACGACTTTAGGCTCGGCCTGTAGAATCCACAGATATTTTGGTCTATTTTATTTTTATAGATATTTTTATAGATATTTTAAAGTGTCAAAATTAAAAATATTATTTTAATATATCTTTAAAAAAAAAAAAAACTTTAAGAAATATCATCTGCCGTCGGCCACTAGAATTTTATGGTCGGTAGAACTTACTGTTCGAGGTACCTCATTTTCAATTATACATCCCAGTGTTCACGACCCCCAAGCTTACCAGAGCCAAGAGGATGTTGACAAGTGATGGTGCTCTTTCTCTATTAAACTGGTGCAGTGCCCTGACGATCATGCAATTAAACACGGTATGCCAGAAATAAAATCTCGTCACCTTCTCCGAGGAATGATGTACTGCTTGCTTAAGCTGAAGATGGCGTTCTTTCTTACAGTACTGGCTACTTTTTTCTGGGTGTAACTACAGAAAATCCAACGTCAAGCTGATAATATGGAAGCATGCCCAAGTTCCGAAAAAAAAAAAAAACTTTTTTCAGAAAGAAGGAAAGCTGTTTCGATGAAGGGATTATCACACCACCAAATCCCAAAGGCATTGTAGAAAATGCCATCTTATAGCATAGATTTGGTATTGCGCTGATCAACTCTGTAAACATCAGGATTTCTTTCGGCTTATCATACCTTAAAATGTTGACCCTTTGAACTTATCATAAAATGACTGTGTTTTTTTTAAATTAATTAATTAATTAAAGCTCGTCACTTTATAAACGTTCCAGGATTAAACCACCAGATTACGCACATACAATGTGATAGTTTCATAATTAGACAACCTCTTCTTACTGTTCTTTGTCGGAATAGGATTTTAAAAGCTTAATGGCTTAATAAATCTTTTGAATAAATAGATAAATCAAAATTTAAGGAATATTTAATTTTTCTTTTCTATGCATCCGATTATTAATTGAATATATGTAAAAAAAAATTATAAGAAAAAACTCCTTATTTAAAATCAATTTCTCCTTTAAGAAAAAACTTCTAACCCCACCTCTAGATTTTATGTTTTGAATAAATATTTAATATTTATTACATTCTACTATGCTGACACTAGACAAGACAATAATAAGTGATCAAAATAGAAATGACAAATGCTGACTTCTCAATTCTTAGTCAGGAGGCTTCTGATGTCTAAGATAGTAGCTTTAAATCTATGAAAATCAACTTGGTCCTTGTAAATCAAGCGAATGGCCTCCCGAGAATCCGAGTTACACAGGACTCTTCTATGGCCTCGATCTCGAGCTGGGAGAAACCATGTTTCACATGTTTCTATGCTAGTAATTAAGGAAGTAAATTCGATTTCACACCAGTAAAGTCTGTAAATTTTGTTATTAAATAATATAAATTATATATTAAGGTTTCATATAATAATTTAAATTATTGAAGTAAGATTGTTTTTTTATTATAATATCAAAATTTTAATATCAAGTGATCACAAGTTTAGATTTTATTATTTTTATTTATTTAATAAAAATAAAAAACAATATAATATGAATTTATACAAGTTTTAAATTCAAAAATTTTTATTTAAAAGGATGGGTATATTTTAAAAATTATTTAATAATTTAAACTATTCAATTAAGTTTTTTTTTTTTTTTTTTTTGACAAATCCCTCCTATAGCTGTGCGATTGATTGAAAAAAAAATATATTACTGACTATTAAAGAATGAAAACAGTGCGACCTCCCTGAAAATATATATTCTCTCTGCTCTGCATCAGAACAGAGATGCAGAGCAGAACAGATGGAGCTCAAGTAACTGTACAGGAAAAACTGTAAAATGCCAATCAAAAGGTAACTCGTTAATTAAAAGAATAAAAACTTAATGTGGTTAGAGAATTGACATCCAAATCCGAAGTTCCAAACTTGATCCCTGGGCATATGTTTGCTTGCATAATTGGTGTCATGCACCGATTAAAATACTTTGCTCTCTTGTCTAGCTTAATGGTAAAATAGAAAACTTATCGAGAGTTGAACATTAATTAATATAAAGAGGAATATAGAAAACTTATCGAGAGTTGAACATTAATGTGGTTAGGGAATTGACATCCAAATCCGAAGTTCCAAACTCGATCCCTGGGCATATGTTTGCTTGCATAATTGGTGTCATGCACCGATTAAAATACTTTGCTCTCTTGTCTAGCTTAATGGTAAAATAGAAAACTTATCGAGAGTTGAACATTAATTAATATGCAAGCTTACACTAATCGCCAATCATATATGATATCCATGGAGGGGCGCTTCATTTGATCTCCAATGAAGTTACTATATATGCTTCCACTCAACAAGTCAATATTAAGGATGAAGAGTGTTTTCGTCCTTGTAAATTCATCACTGTTACACCTCCATTCTTGTAGCTCAACATTTATCAATGTTACCCTACAGTGTTTAAGGATAAACAACGTTATTTCTCTACTGTTTTAAAAAAAATTAAGTTCAAACAAAGGCGATAAACTATTGCTATCTAGCCAGGTGCCAAGACAGACTCGCAGCTTTTTACACAGACGTGGTGCAAATCCATTGCCTCGGTACAGCTCCGATCCCGAGAAAGCTTTCTTTAATGTAACTAAAAGAAACCCAAGATTAGGTGAACGTCCCCTAGCTCGCTATCTAGACATGCTGTCGCTGTTGTAACATATGCTTTGCTTTCATGATGAACATCAATATTCTGTACCAAGTAAACAATTGGGTGTGCTTGATTTTTAGGATTAGATAAGACTAGATAAGTGTGTGTGTAAGTGGCTTCGTCAATTATTGGTATGAGTCTATGAGATGCCGAACTTGAGCTTGAGAATTTTAAATAAGGTCCACTCAACTTGCTGGCATAGGATTCTAATCTACCGATCCATATTTTATTTGTCCTTTTTAATGGTTATATCGGAGAAAACACTTGGAGAGAACCTTCCCGGCCAGCCCCACTACCGTGAGAGTTCAAGGTGGGTGGGGTGGGTCACTAGCTAAGAGAACAAGTATGTTTGATATCTTGATAGTTTTTACTGTTGAAATTAAAAAGAAATTATAAATTATAAGCTCTTATAAGGGAATTTTATAGTGGAATTCATATAAAATCACAGGATAATCAATACATAAAAGGTTTGATTAAGGTGTCAATGGCAGCAAGGGTTGAGGAGACTTTGTCTCGGTCAATCAGGCCATGGAGCATCTTCTTATCTTTGAAAAGGATTTACCTTTACTTAGATGTTGACTTGCATGTGTCATTTGGCACGCATGGCCATGAACAGCCCCATTCACAGAGACGGAAAGATATCTACAGCTTTTGTCAGAGGATGAGAACAAAATGAAACTGTTGCACTCGGTGGTTGCAACTCAGCTGATGCTGATGTGTTTTTCTAAAACATTATGTGTTTAATTTTCTTTTATAATAAAAACAAAACATTGGCGTGTTTTAATTAACCTAAAAAATACACAGATATTACCTTAGTTATTATGTTTCTCTTGAACATGGTTGTAAAATAAAGCCACTGCTAGAACAAAGAATATAAAAAATAATGATGATGAAGAGAACAATTTAATTTGCTAAACATACAAAGAAAACATGTCAGTGAATTATTCCAGATTTTATTTACTTATAAAACCTGTACAAACAATAATTAAGATCCTCCTGCTAAAAAGCTAACGGCGCCTGCCTAACTGGATCAAACAAAGGAAATTAAAAAGAAAAAAGAAGAAGCAAATCATGAGTAGAGGAGGAGGCAAAGTGAACTTGGAAGGAATGAGTCAATGACGATCAGTTTGCCCTTTGTACAAAAAGGGTTTCCAAGTCAGGGGGGGTAAAGAACTCCCTAACACCACTAGTATAATTACACTTGAAAGTAGCTTTTCGCTTCCTGGGAGCCGGAGGGCACACCAGTCTGGAAGGAATTCTTGCTTCTTCACTAGTAGGCGTTGTTGAAGCAGTAGTGCAGTTACTCTGATCATCATCTTCGTTGATCTCTTTCTCCACTGGATTTGTAGATATGGGCTTTAAAGGAGCTCTTAAAGGAATCCCAGCAATAACCCATCTCTTACCACCATCTAAATCCAAGCCACCATCCACGGCTGGAGGCTTCTTCGAGAACCCCATATGGTATGTTTTGGATCCAAAACTAGCACAAACCAACAGTGTTATTATAGGAGTAGCTAGGTAGCCAACAAGGAATAAGGAATAAAGCTTGCTAGCACACAGAGAATAAATAAAGCTGAGAGGTTCTGTGATTTGTGTGGGGATCGGTAGAGAATCAAATGAAACCAGGAGGAAAGTGAATAGCAGAAGAAAAGTTGTAAAGGGAAGATGAAAGAGGAGATTTGGTTAGATTCTTGTTAAAGAGTCTTTGTGAAGCTAGCTAGGGAAGCTACGAGCTAGGAATAAATGGAGGAAAGGAGGAGAGGAAAGGAAAGCAGTGTACTAATTAAGCAAAAAGCTTTAAATGTGGAGGAGGACTGGCTGGCTGGCTGGCTAGATCAGTGATGTCCAATGTTCTGTTTATACCAACCAGATTCTTCGTGGCTAGAGTGAGAAAGAAAAGCAAAGAAAGAGAACCCGAGGACGAACCTCGTGACATAAGCTGATCTATTTAAGATTTATTTAGTAAGTAAATCAAAAGATAATATTTCTCAATAGTTGGTAGTGGAATCGTGGTGGTGAGTAATTTATGAAAAAACAAATTTACGATAAATATATTAAAATAATTTTTATATATATAATTTTTATTTTTAATATTAGTATATCAAAATAACTGAAAAAACAATAAAACATATTAATCTAATATATTTTTAAAACAAACATATTTTAAACACTTTCAAACATAATTATAAATACAATAATAAATATATACTAAGTGTTTCTTTAAAATAACATTTCAAGCAGAGTTTAAAAAAAAAATTAAAAAATGTATTTTAAATTAGTATTTTTAAATTTTTTTAATATGTTAATATTAGAAATATTTTTTAAAAATATTATTATTTTAATATATTTTGAAATAAAAATAAACTTAGGGATGTTTGTTTGTTTTGGAAGTGATTTTTTGGAAACCACTTTTCAAACTTTTTTATATTTGTTTGTTATTAGAAAAGTTGGTCAACAAAAAATATTTAACTGTCAAAGAAAAATTTAGCTTGATTTCTAGAAAAAAATGTTTTTTTTTTTAATTTTGAACGAAAAACACTTTTCCAGAAATTGTGAAAAAATTAGAAATATTATATTATTTGTTGATTATATCAAATTTGATCATCAAACTTTTGATTGATATATATTTTGTTTGAATCTTTTTTTTTAATTTCATCCCTTAAAAATTGATTTAATTTGATTTTTATATTAACTTTAGTTCTTATTTTAATGATTGTTATTTACTTTTCTCTTATCATTTTTTTAATTGAAATTTTATATTTATCAAATTTGATCCTTATTCTTTTGATTGTTATTATTTTATTTTAATTTCATTATCTTTTAATTTTTTTATTTGTTAGATTTGATCTCCATTATTTTAATTATTATTTACTTTACTTGAGATAATTTATGAAATTATTTTTTTTAATTTCATTCTCATTCAACTTTTTAATTTGTAAGATTTATTTCTTATTATTTTAATAAACTTGAAAAAATAATATTAATAAGCTATTTTTTTATTTATTTTTCATAACATAACTAAACACTAAAAATATTTTCTAATTTATTTTTTATGATACTATTAAATGTTAAAAATAATTTATTTTTTAGAAATTTATTTTTTAAAAGATTTATTTTTTAGTAAATAAACAGGCTTACTATAAAGAAGGAGAGTGGAGTGCCCGTGAAACAAGCTGGCCAATGGCAGCAGAACTTAAAAATAGAGGATTGATTGACTTGGATTTTGGCGCCAAAGCTTTTGGGCATCACATCGGGATCATCAATCAATCACCACTGCCTCTTTTTCCTTCCTTTATTGCACCCTATCCCTATGTCTTGTGAAAATTTTCAGAATAGGACGTTACAAAGTTAGCGTTTTTTAATTATTATCACTGTCACAATTGACACTACTGTTAATATTATTATATCATAATAGTTAATTCTAAATTTACGATGTTTAAACGACCATTTTGAACTTTGTATGGGGTTTTGCCCTTTAAGTTCCTTTCATCAAAGAAACTTTCATTTGTCAAATATATATGAAAAAAACATGGCATCATAAGAACATTTATCATACTTTGTAGTCTATAAAGATGGACTAGAGCACTTGAGGGTCTAGCTGCTGTGGTCAATCGTGTGATTTGTTCCGCCCCCGTCCCGGGTTCGACCCTCTATGTGCACGCCTATCACCCCCGCGGTGCCTTACCTGCTCTTGGGCTTGCAGGATGTCCAGTGGGCTGTGGGGAATAGTTGTGGTGCGCGCAAGCTGGCCCGGACACCCCACGTAAATCAAAAAAAAAAAAGAAGAAGATGGACTAAAGCTCTCTTTCAATCAGCCTGTTTAATTTGTTATATATTTTCAGGCTTTCAATGGTTAATTTTTCTATTTCTTCCCCCCTTCACATAAGGTCTTCCAGACAAATATATGCTTTGGAACTATGGTGTTCGTCGGTGTAATTTCGCATTAATATCGTTACCGGCCAGCAAGAAATTAATGAAAAATCAAAGTGAACAATATGAAAATTAATTAACTAGAGACCCTTTTCAAAATTCCACGAACCCTAGTTTTGCTTTGGATTAGAACATTAATTGACTGCATGATACTTGAGAGTGTTTTGAAGCTTACAATATAATTAATAGAAAATTCGATTCCACATACTACAAGCTAGAGGCAAGACCGTGTAACCCTTGATTTCCGCTTTTGAAATTTCAGACATGCAACTTGCTGGAAAAAGCAAGCAGGGGTTCAGGTCCCTTTCACTTTTCCCATGACCAGTTCAGTTCCCATCAACAGGTGCTGCTGGCAGGATTTGCTGATCAAATTTTTTTCTACCAGTCTTTTGCCCTTTTCACTGGTTACTTCCTTGTTTTCCATATCATGTACATTCAGATTTTGTAAGATCATGACTTAGAGACGTGATTGGAACGCCGGCCCAAATAATATTTCATTAAAATTTAAATTTATTTTATGATTTTGATACGTAATTAAAAATATTTTTAAAAAATAAAAAATATTATTTTAATATATTTTTAAAATAATACTTTAAAAAATATCTATTACTACAATCTCAAACACTAACCAGACATAAATGACTGGCTACCTCAATAAATAAATAAATAAAGGAAAGAAAGAATTTCTTATATCATAGTCAAAATGAAGAGAATGCAGCATTAAAGGGTGGCAGACCTAAAGGGCAAGCACCTGAGGGAGGTTGTATGCCTTATTTACGAGGAGCAGCCAAGAAGCAAGGAATAGAATATGTTTGGGAAAGCAGTGGAAATCTCGTTTTTAAAAATTTTTAAATTTTTTTTTTTACTAAAATTTAATATATTTTATATATTTTAAATCGTTTTAATATTTTTAATATACTGATGTCAAAAATAATTTTTAAAAAATAAAAAAAGTTATTAGCATGTATTTCAACACAAAAATTTATTTGAAAAACAACCGCTACCACACTATAAGCACCCTCTAAATTTATGTTAAGCGGAAAAGGGAACGAAACGCTTAAATTCCAGGCCAACTAATGGTTTTATTTTATCAGTTGCTTAGGGCAAGATATTGATGCGGAGAGGCAGAGGTAGGCAACCATTTAGTAGCTAGCTCATCAGACTAATTAAGTGAAGCTTGAGCTTTCTTCACCTTTATGAATGACAGTATTAGATGCCAGATTAAGTACACGTTCATCCAGTCGATTGATATTTGAATGATGACTAGCAGCAGAATGAGTCTTCAACAGAATTTAGTTTATATAGCCAAATACAGGCAATTCAAGGAAGCATATACGAAACAGCTTGCAATTGCCCAATAATATGATACAATTTGCAGAATTTGAAGAATTTCTTACAACCTTGAATAACCACTGCGGTCATCATATTGCTCCATGAACTCATTGTTGAACTTCTTGAAACTGGCCATGATTTCTGGCATTTCTTCCTCTGCTGGTAAAATGGTTGTCCTTAAATGAAAGACCCTGCAAGAAAGCATAACAATCAGACACTAGAATTTAATTACAGTTTAGGAACAGACTCATCTAGAGACGCGCTTTTGCACACCCACAAAAGAAAAGGATAGAGGGGGGGGGGGGGCGCAAACTGCAAAACCCCCTTCAGAAACACTAAAGGAGAGAAGTGAGAAAAATAATTCTCCATATACCTGTCAGAAGCATACACGTAATCTTCATAAATACATGATTCAAATTATGATGCGAATATAAAAAAAATTCAGTATGTGGCAAGAAATCAATCCGCATGAAGAGAAACATAGCCAAGAGAATTGGCTGAACTTTTCAAGACAGTTTTCTTTTGTTTTGTCTCATATGTGTCTGTGTGCATGCATGCTTGTGTGTTCAAGCCCTGTAAAACTATTAAAAAGAATGCAATAGGAAAATGGCATTTAGCTACAGCTAAATCCAGAGTTTAAATCAAAAAAGAAAAATCAGAAGTTACCCTTCTTTTTGTCCGAATCCTGAACCAGGGACTGTGGAAATGCCAGTGGCTTCCAAAAGCTTGAGACAGTAGAAAACATCAGGAACTTTTCCAGCCTTTTTGGCAGCCTCTATTGCTTTAGGTGGCAATCGTATTTGAGGAAATGAATACATAGCACCTAAAACCAAATTCTACAATGTCATACAACGTCCAGGTACCAGATTGGGAGTGAGATCACAAAATGCAAGATGTTAAAATAGCTAAGAAACAACAATTTACCTTCTGTGAAATTGCATATCACATTTTTGCAGCTGTTGAATCCATCAGTCATCATCCTTGCTCTTCTCCTTAATGATTCAATGATTCCTTTGCTGCGTTGTTTTGATCATAAAACATAGTTATTCCTTGCTCAAAGTAGACAATTCTTTGACTTGACAATGGACATTAATAGTATCCATTTACTAGTTTGGAAATCAGATTGACAGTTTAGCAAAGTACTAAATCAAAGGGGAATGTCCTAGGTTCAATTTCATTTATCATCGTGAATACTGAATTAACTCCTTAGAAACTAAATCTTAGCAGGCGTACCTTTCCCTAATGAACTGCTCATATGAAATATCTCCAGGTTTAAGCGGGTTGACCATCAGCCCCATCTGCAAATAGCTTTGTTTGTTTTAACAGGAGCTGGAGCACTAACGAGAAACAAGCACAAGATCTCCCAGCTAAATAGATAAAATTACCACAGCAGAAAGTATGCAGGTCTACTTACAAATATCTGCGCAGGGACATTTGGACTGAGTGATACTGATGCAACCTTATAAATCTCATCAACAGTCTGCAGCATAAATCATTATAAACAAAGATGACTTTTGAATATTTGTAGTTCAAATACTGCTCGAATTGAAAGATCCTTCTAATGTTTAATTTCCATATTGCATGTCATAAAACACATGAGATTAAAAACATTGAACAATTATTATGAAAAAAAGAAATCTGTTTTATCAATAGATAGAATAAAGCTAAGAGAATTTGTGAATCATATGAAATGATATAAGCTAAGAGAATTCTAGTCAACCACATCTTTTCTTTTTTTTTTGCCCAGTTTTCTGTAAATTTTATATTGTTCTGTAGTTCTTTTATATTTTGTTTGGTTATGAATGCCTAATTGTTTTTATTGTATGAATGCCTAAATTAATATTTGCAAGAAACACATAACTTGCAACTCAAAGAAGGGTGCAGATATCTATATGATAAAAAGCAAACCTTTGGAGGAATGTTTGTCATCTCAAAGTATCCACCCCGCTGCCCACATTCACCCCAATATCCTTTGGACACAGTGTGGAAAGAAACAAGCTGGACTTCCTTGCTTATGGGTGGGCCCATGCCCATCAAAACCTTTCAAAGTCACGGCAAAAATATTATTAATAATTTAATACCAGTTGTAACTCCAGGTAACAAATACTTGAATTTAGAGGCAAAACAATAATTGAATTACCTTTCTAGCACTAATAAATGGACGTTCATCCTGGTAAATGTTCTGCTGATAAACTTCATCTCCAAGAAGAGCCAAGTTTTCTTGGTAACAGAAGCGCAATATTTCCCTTAAATTAGCTTCACTAAGACACTGACCAGTCGGGTTGCCTGGGTTAATAATCACCATTGCTTTTACCTGACCATATATCAAATATATTAAAGATTAAGTTTGCGGTAATGAGCATTATAAGACACATTGGGTCAGCAGCTGATGCATGCACATATAATATTAAGATAGAAGCGGACAATAGACCAGTCTTCACGAGTAGATAGAATTTCTAAGAGCAATCATCCAAATAACTGGCCAATACAAATAAAATCCAGGCAGTTAAAATCAATACCCTTCCATTCTGTTCTTCCAGTTTTCTGTTAAATTCTAAGGTTCCGAATTCCAAATAGATATCAAGCAATTGCATGTATACGAGGTATATACAAGGATGAGTCAAAGCATACTAACAGTTATTCCTTTATAGCGAGCTTGTGCAACCGATCGTCTAAGGTCATTAACATCAAGACCCCAGTTTTCTGTCTCTTCTAGATAATATGGAACGAGGGAACCACCAAATAGAGAAATTGCAGCAGAGTAAAGCGGGTACTGTGGCACTGGAACCAAAACCTGACAAATACATGATTTTTTTATTAACAGGCATTGTCTGGTAAATGATATGATAATAACACTAAGATAAAGAAAACCTCTATCATTACCAACAAGAAAGAAGGGGCTGGGAAAAGATTTAGAAGAAGCCTACATTAAATCAAAGAAGGAGACAGTAGTACTTCCATTCATTGCAGGGAAGTATACTTACCCCATCACTTTCACCGCGGATAATAGTATTCAAGATCTGCATGACACCTTTACTGGCACCATCAGTGAGAAATATGAGTTCTGGGTCACTGTCAACAAAGTGAGCAGCAATGTGAACTTCTGCTTAACACTTGCAGACCAAAGACAACAGCTATTTATTCAAAACACAACCGCACACGGAGAGATAGAGAGAGCAGAAAATGACCATCGTATATAACAACATCACCTTGGATATCCATCACGCCTTTCAATGAAATCTGCTACCTCCTTCCTAACTCCAGGCATACCTCGAGAGTCACTGTAAGCACCTAAACATGTGAACAAGAGTAACTTTAATTTGCATTGCAGCTTCTCATGGCTGTGTCACAGTGGAACTACTCTTTAACTAGCTAGAGCAGCAAGATATTGAAAACCATAAAGTTCTCAAGGCAGGAACATCTAAGAAAGGAATATGGGAGACAATGAAATGACAATTAGGAAAGGAACGTGTGGAGTCGGCATAAGGTGAAGCATCTAGAATACAACCACCTAAAAAAAATTCTTAATTTTTCAGTACTTGTGTGATTTAATAACCCTCCACTGACCAACCTGTAAATGCAAGATACCCCAATGCACTTGATAATGTTTCAACCCTTTTCCAAAACTTATGCAAGGAAAGGCAGGTAAAAAGAAGATACCTAGACCACCAGTAGTCATAGCAAGATAATGCTTAGCTTTTGCAATAGCATCCGCAGGGTATAGCAACCCCACATTTGGATCATCTAGTAGAAATGGTGCTTGGCAGAGAGCAACCACCTACAATAGAACTTTCCATGGTTCAACTCAACTATATAGACAAGAATCCATAAGCAACTCAAAACAGTTCATTTAAGCAGTAAATACAAAAGATACATATACAGAGATTTAAGATACTGCAACATTACCTGGCGAGGAAAGGTAAGTGGCTTCTGTCCAAGAGCATGAGGATTGCCGACATTTGTGAAAATAATCTACAGAAAAATTTGAAGCAGTGAGACTCGAAGAAATAGGCAAAGGATAATGACATTTAATACATACATAAAATAGACACGCACACGCACATACACGCATACACACATATACATACATACATACATACATACATACATATATATTAAATGTTTTGTACTGGTCGATTTAAAGCCAAAATACAGACGTCTTCCCATGGTTTTAAAAGGAATTAAATCACATGTGAAGTAAGATTTTACACATAAAGTAACAGGTTAAGGCACTAGAATCATATTAGAAGGTCTAACATTCAAGATTATCGTTGATTGCCTAGTGCAAGATCATGGAGCATATATCGCTATTGCATGGCTCATGGCTGTGCTACAAAATATGCAAGTACATGTAATGGCAAAACATGCCGTACTGTAACATACAAATTATATGGAATGCAAAATATAATTGAATATGCATCTCCTATAGGACTAGGTTTTCACAATTGATGAGAGAAAAGGCCTCCCTCTAATGAAAAGCGTGCATTACATTTGACAAATTCCTTTATGAATTCAAAAGGGAAAAAATATAGAACACAAACAAGAGGTGCATCCAACAAATGAATTGGCAGTGACGTAAATGAACACTTGGAAGACAATCAGCAACCGGAACTAGAAGCAGTGATGGCAGTTCTAGTAATAAAATTGGCCAGCTGATATGTGTGAAAATCGACTAAAAATCTCTAGTTGTTGCATCCACATAAATTCAGTAGAATTTCAACACATTTATTTAAGTTAACTTTCAAATCCGCGAAACATCATAAGCTAAATTAACGAACAACAATATTTCTGAAGAAAATTTGATCAGACTTAATATAATATAATATAATACAATATAAATACCTTCTTCCCTTCCTTTTGAAGCTCAGAAGCTCGAAGATATAACTCGCCTCTTACAGCATACTGAACCTTCTTGACATTTTCATTCAACGATTCATAGTCTAATGCTCTAGGTGCCATGATGGTTAGCCTACCTTCTCACTCAGTCTGAAAAATCAGGCAAGAGAGCAAATTCTGTTTCTAGTCAACAATTTTCATCGGTAAACATTGGAATGAAAACAAAACAAAGCATTAAATGAAACACCAACATGGCCACTCTAATCATAAGAAAAAAATACACCCAATTGTCAGAATTTTAATCTAACAATAACATTTCCACCTACGAATTTACAGCAACCAATGAATATTCAGCAAATGCGTCAGAAATTTCAATAACAAGCATCAAATTAAGATTCTAGAATCAGACAAAGAATATATTAACACAACTTCAAAAGGGACAAAAAAAAAAAATCAAACCCAAGATTGTGAAAGAAAAAACCAAATTACAATGGTGACGCATGCGAAGCACTGAAACTGGGCAAAACTCCAAAAGAAGCACACTGTTGTTTTGCTAAACAAAAATACTCAAACAACAAATAAATGAATCTAAGAGGTGAAATGGGCCAACGATTGAATTCATTTCCAACGAGATTTTCCTTCAAGGGATTAAAAAAAAAACATCAAATAGTTTAGTGAAATTACCTGTCTGTGACACTGGCTGCTTGGGATGGGAGACTGACGTGTGTGTTTTCTGCTGGGGCTGGGCTGCACGCACAAGGGAAGAATTTTTCCTTTTTGTGTCAGAAATAAATTGGGTGTGAGGATATATTTATATATATTTACAACTATGTGGCAGCACATGCACATAATATTGGCAAGCACCAGAGCCACTGAATTTTTATTTATTTATTTAACACGAAGGGATAAAGTTATCAGGATTCAACAAGTGTGGTGTAGCTTCGAACTGTGAGTTCTTGGTAGATAAGTAAGGAGACAGTCTTTTGTTGTTATATCTCTTTGTTTTATTTTGGCACGAGTTAGAGAGTGTATGGTATACTGGTAGACTGGTAGTGAAGTAGTGAAGTAGTTTTTATATTAAAATAATATTTTTTTTATTTTTTAAAATTTATTTATAATACCAACTCATTAAAATCTAAAAATATAAAAATAATAATTTGAAAAAATATCAGATTTTTTTTTAAAAAAATTCAGTTTAAACGTCTTTATAAACACCCTCTCTAAGTACTAAGTAGTGGTTCCTCTGCATCAGGGCTTGTAGCCCAGCGGCAGAGGCAAGGTTTCCTTGCCTTTGTCACCTGGGTTCGAGCCCTAGCGTGCACGCCTATCACTCCCGGGGTATCTTACATGTCTACTGGGCTTGCAGGGTGTTCAATGGGTCCGGGGATTAGTTGTGGTGCGCGTAAGCTAGCCCAATCACCCCGGGTTACCAAAAAAAAAAAGTAGTGGTCCCTCTCGATTCCTGTAGTGGTTCTTATTTATTCCTTGATTGAACTCTCTCTTGTGGATATGATTGATATTTTGCACCCTTTTTTTTTAACAAGTTGATGGTCACTTTTTATTTTTTTTTTATTTTTATTTTATTTTAAATTAAATTAAATTAATTTTTTATATTTTTACATGATAATATTAAAAATAAATTTTAAAAAATAAAAAAAATTATTTTAATATATTTTTAAATAAAAAATAATTTGAAAATCAATTATTGTAACAATTTCAACCATATGTGATACCATTTAATTAAACTCGAAACAAATTGAGTGAAAATCTGATCAAATTTCACTTGGATTTGATGCATAAATAATGGATTAACCAGGGAGTAATTAGTAATGTGGTGATAATATAAATAAAATGATCACGGGGTGCTTAAAGGCCTAACAAGGACAAAATGAAAAGCAAGTAAGCCTTCCAGCCTTTGAATGAGTGCAAAAGCCATCATAATTCCAACCAACAAGCGATAAATTATAGAGTTCATGGCCAAATTGTAGGCATGCAAGGAAAAAGTCAGAGAAGAACACCTGGACGAGGAGGAGTTGGGCGAGGCCTTGCAGTGTAGTCCATGGGATGCGTCGAGCTACTCTCATGTTTAGGTGGGCTGTCTAGCATACTTTGAGCCCGGTATAGAATCTGGACCAGTAGAAGGTAGAAACTAGGCCTCTAGAGGCCCATGGGCCTAAAAATCCCTCTTTTATCTTTGGTTTTTTGTTCTGCACAAAAAATTTTATTAGTGAAAAGAATTATAATATTTGATAAATAATTATATAAAAAAATATGATGATATGTTACGGTGATAGAAGTTGATGGGTGAAGGTGGAGGAGTGATGGGGCGGTATAATAACTTGAACAATTATCATCATCTCTCATGTTTGGTGTGACGTGTGTCTATATCTATTTTGTGAGGCAGTATTTTATATATAATTTATAAAAAAATTTTGTTAGTTTTTTTTTTTCAAACCTCGAGGTCGGTCCCTGAAGAAATTATTAAATTCATTAAAATATACTAGGATGATATGGGAGTTGTGTTATTAAAATTACTTAGAGGAGAGACTTAATCTTGGTTTGGAGATACTCTACTAGTTATCTAGTCATCGTATGAAAAAAAATTGTTAGTGTTTTTGTAGGAATAAAATCAATTGTAATTTTAGTATTTTTTTATCTAGGCGTGGGTATAGCAGACTCAACCATATAGTTTTGAAACCCAACTCGATAATTAATCCGGTTTAATAATCGGATCGTGAATCACATGGATTAACTCGGGTCAACTCAAAAAAATTAATAAAAAAAAGAAAAATTATTACTCACAGCTAGGGACCGGTTGAGGAGGAGCTCATGTGGGCTTCATTGTCAAATTGACTTAATGGGGTGAAATTTGTCTTCCCCTTCTATTTGAAATTTCCTCTTCTTTACCCCAAAAGATCAAAATTTTCACTGATGAAAAAGAATCAATTGATTAGGTTTTTCAAACTGGTGCAAGGGCACTTGGTTGCCACAGTAGGGGCGGGTACTTCTAGTAATGAGATCCTGACATCCAAACTTTCTCTTTACCAGTAGCATGAATAAGAAGAGAGAGAAGATGTTGCAGATCAACTATTAGGAAGAAGAGTTTTGAAGAAGAGCTAGTCGATTACAAACCTTCTTTTAATAAGGTTGCAGCTGAGCCAGAAAGTGCTCTATCAATTCCAACAGAAACATGTCTAGCATGCCCCTCTCAAGCTGAACGTGAGAATGAGAATGGGAATGGGTAGTGATGAAGAGGAAGGGAGGATGAAGATTTCAGATGAAGATTTGGAGAGGCCATTTGTTGAGTCCTTGTCAAAAATGCGTTTAAGGCCATTTGTTGGAGAGATCGTACAAGACTGCTTTTGCCTTTCTCTATTAAGAATGGAGCTGGGTCTCAACCGGGTTTATCTGGGTCGACTGGGTTTCAGGTTGACCCGCCGGGTCGACCGGGTTTCTCCAGGCCAACTTCCAAACGAGTTTTACTTAGACCCCGATCGGTTCCAGACCCGGGTCGGCCGGGTCCTGGGTCGACCCCCTGGGCCGGTCTTGGTTTCAAAACTATGCCTAGGCATGAGAGGTAGCATGGTTGCTAGGTCCAGACATCTAGGTTTGGCAGTCATGTCAGACTTAAGGTATTTGGATATGACAAACATGTCTGAGTTGACAAACAATAAACAAAAAGAATATATGTGCATTTTAATTGTCAAGAGAGATAAAAGAAAGAAAAAACACAAATCATTGATCACCGTGCAGCAATCCAACCATTATCCGTCTACACGCGCTATATCATGTGGAAAAGGGCACGACTGTGCTTCTAGTGAAATTACGGATGACTAGATATGGCTACTATGAAGCGTCACACATGTTTTTTTAATTGCGTGGACGCCACCTACTCGATGAGGGAAAAACAAAATTCAAGAAACATCTCATGAAAAGATAAGAAATTAAAAATAAAGCTATTATTACAATACACAATAAAAGATCTCTTAATCTAAAATAATTTTCTTACACTATTTAGCTTTTGTTATAATTGATATGCGAACAAGATTTTTAAATTCAAGAATGGATGTGGATGACTGCAGTAGTAATTTAGGCATAGTCTCTGGATGTGTTGGAATTACATTCTAAATGATTTTTTAAAAAAAAGTTATTTTTTTATGTAAAATTATTTTTATATATTTTTGTTTTGTTTTAATGTGATGATATCAAAATTAATTTTTTTAAATAAAAATATATGATTTTAATATATTTTTTAAATAAAAAATATTTTAAAAAACAATCACTACTATACTGTTAAACAACTCGAAGATAACAATGTTATTAGTACTCCGTGTAAGAAGAGGGTGTGAGTCTGACACATTTATGACCCATTATTTTTTTAAGGGGTGTTTAGGAGTGTGGTAATAACTATTTTTTAAAATGTTTTTTAATACATTAAAATAATGAAATAATATTTTTTCTATTTGAAAAAATTATTTTTGATATCAATATATCAAAATATTATAAGAATATAAAAAAATAAAAAATAAAAAACTTTGAGAAATGATGGTTATATCGTAAAGCTAAAGACATTCAAGACTGCTTAAGAACACGGTCTAACTCGTGTTTTTAAAAATTTTAAATTTTTTTATTTGAAATTAATAATTTTTTAATATTTTTAAATTTTTTTAATATGTTGATATAAAAATAATTTTTTTAAATAAAAAAATATTATTTTAATATATTTATAAATAAAAAATATTTTAAAAAATAACTATACAACACTTAGTATCCCTATCCATCATAAATTTCACAAGAGACCAAGATTTTAAAAGTAAAGATAAAAATGGCCAACACAGAATAGCATCAGCAGGAAACTGTGGTAGGTAGAGAGAGGAGAGAGGAGAGAGCAGAGACAGAGAATCTAACTAGTAACACTAACCATGTCTGAAATTTGAGAGATCAATTCAACGTAAAATAAAATCAATAACTGAGATATGGCGGCAACACCACCACTCCAATCCTCCTCCACCGCTTCGCGCAAAAATCTTTCTTACTATAGTTACATCTTTAACAACAAATGTCCCAAATTCCCTTCTCTCCTCTTCAAAACCAAATCACAGACTACTATTAGTATTAGGATTAGGTGCGACGCCCAAAATTGGAGTGCTGGGTATGTATCTGCGGCAACCAATCACCATCTTCACTCGATCCAAAACTCTTCTCCTTCCTCCTTTTCAATTCCCTCCGCTTCCTCCTCCTCATCGGAGTCCTCTCCTTCCAAAAAGGTTTGCCTTTTCTACTGCGCTGAAACCAAACCCTTAGCTCAACGAATCGCTGCCGAGTCCGATTCAATCGAGCTCCGCTCCATCTCCTGGAGGTCATTTTGCCACCCCTTTTTTGGTTTTTCATTTGATAAATTCTATTACCATTATTATTATTAATTGCTATTGCAGGACATTTGATGATGGGTTTCCGAATTTATTTATACCAAATGCACAAGGAATTAGGGGTCAGCATGTAGCCTTTCTGGCTTCTTTTAGTTCCCCCAAAGTAATATTTGAGCAGCTTTCAATTATATACGCTTTGCCCAAATTGTTCATTTCTTCCTTCACCCTCGTCCTTCCCTTTTTTCCCACTGGAACCTCGGAGCGTATGGAGGACGAAGGAGATGTTGCCACTGCCTTCACTCTCGCTAGGATCTTGTCCAATATACCAACTTCCAGGGGAGGTCCTACTAGCTTGGTCACTTTTGATATCCATGCTCTTCAGGTTCCTTTCCTTTCCTTTCCTTCCCTTTCTCTTGAGTTTGTGTTAGTCAGCAAGGATTTGGCTTTTGATCGAGGCCAAAGGATTTACACAGCCTGCCCCAGGCTTAGCTGCTGCTATTGTTTGTTAGCAAGTCAATAAGCTCCGATTCTTTCTTTCTTTTTTTTGAAAGAGCTAATTTTGTGACTCAATTAATTTGTTTTTTTTTGTTTTGTTATTGTTGCATCTAATTAGGAGAGGTTCTACTTCGGAGATAATATTTTACCATGCTTTGAGAGTGGAATACCTTTGCTTAAAAACAGGCTTCAGGAGCTCCCTGATTCTGACAAAGTAAGACTTTGATGCTTTTTTTGGTTATTTATTTATTTAAAGCAATCATCATTCTGAGGGTGTGTATGCTATTTTTTTTCACTTTTCAGATAGCAATTGCTTTTCCTGATGATGGTGCATGGAAACGATTTCATAAACAACTGCAACATTTCCCTACGGTAATACCTTGTCTGTGTTACTCAGACACTATGATTTGCTCATGAATGTGTTTCTCATGCATCTGGGCATCCAAACGAGTGTCAGCATAGATATCCATGTCGCTTCTCCTTGTCTGTTTTCCTTATTTGCTCCTTTATAATTGATCGATGGAACTGGAATTTGGAAACTGGTTGCTTTTCTTGGTAGAAATCTTTGGGCATCTTACAGTCTGGTTGAAAATCGTGATCCACCTTTCCTTAGTAATAAATATGAGAATTCATGTAAGAATGTACACCCCTCTTCTTGCATTTGTTCCCCATAAAGGAGCTCCATAAAGTAGGTCTATACTGGAATTTAGTTTTTGAACGTCCATAACAACATAAAGAATTCTACTATACAACCTAAAATAATGCCACTGGAGTTCACCAAGAATGTTGAAATTGTTGCTGCTGCTTTATCGTAACTGTATAAGCTTCTGTAGCACTTTCCAACTGTGGGTAAGCTCAGCGAACCGAACAAATGGAGTCAGGCCCAACCACTGACTGAGTCAAAACCATGTAAAAGAAACACTGCTATTACAGATTAGACATACTGAGCTGTCGACAAGCAGCGGCTTAGTTTTCAGAGTTATATTGGGTTGAACATGTTTTTGTAGTAAATGTTTTTGGAGAACTTGTGTAGAAAATAATTAAAGTGGATGGGTATGCTCCATTTGCTTTATCTCTAGAGATGACAATATACGAGTTATTTAATTGAATCTTATACATTTTACAAGCAATATCAGCTTAAGGTGTGCATCTAAGTACTATTCAACTGCGTCACACCATCTGTATGTCAGGGATTCATATGTCTTCCACTTTCTTATTTCATCATACTTGCTTTTAATGTGCATTGAGCTGCCTGCATAATTTTTGCTCTCCGATATGTAGATCATTTGTGCTAAAGTTCGGGAAGGTGACCAAAGAATAGTGCGTATCAAGGAGGGAGACCCTCGAGGACGTCATGTTGTTATTGTTGATGATTTGGTTCAGTCAGGTGGCACTCTGGTAGAATGTCAGGTGCCTAATATTTTTACATAATCCCCTTTTCTCCATGTTGATTTTCATCAGCTGCTTTGTTTCACACTCATTCTTCATTTTAGTATTCTCTTCATTTAAATTTGCATCCCAAAGGATCCGTGGTGAGCCACGTTTGGAGATCAAGGATTTTACAAGGAAATCAGGAATTTACAGTGTTAAAAAACAGAGGAAGGGAGGATGCCCTAGGGTGTAGCCTTCAAATTAAACCAAAATCCTTACAATTACATTATCAAAAGTTCTCCTGAATTTCATGGATTAGCTGCTACTTTTATAGGCACCAAAAGCCCTAATAGCTCTAAACTAAATAGAAAATAGAAATCCAAATATGAAAAAGGAAAACAAACATAAGAGAAACCTCTTAATTAATATCCTGATTTCTTAATTAAATAAAAAAGTCTTAAAAAATAATAATATTTCCAAGTAAATAGATTAGGTTTACCAAAAAAAACTAAAATATTTAGAACTAAAAATCAAACGAGGTAATTCAGAAACTTCTTTTTCTACAGCTGCATCTATATGTAGTGACATGCTATAACGGGGTGTTCTTGAATCCTTTAAAAAGCATATAAACATGTTGCATTTTTTATATGTTTCCACCAGGTGTTGGTAAATTGTAGAAACATCTCTTGATATTTCTATTATGTCTTGAAACTGGAAAGATCTTCTAACATCTCTACTAAGTTCTGAAACGAATGTGTTGGTTGAGATATTGCTTTTAACATATCATCGAGTTTATTTATGCACTTTTTAGTTCTATTATTAGATGCTTAAGATCTTTAATTGCATTTAATATCCCATGAAGATTCATTTTCAGGTTTCGAATATTGCTTCCAACACAGTTTGTTGAATTTTCTTAAACCTACAAATATGAGTAGATATAAAGTATCATTTTTATCTAAAATTTAACCGCTTTATTCATATGGATTAAACTGGAAAATGAATTTATATGAACTTGGGTTTGGATGGTCATGAGAATTCTTAGGGTGATCGACAATTTTACATAATCATATCTGCCTTTTTATTTTAAAGTTCATTGCACAGTCCCCAGCACCTCTAAAAAGTATGTTTCATACCTTTTCCTTTTCATTTATTGCTGTATATATAGCTTCAAAGAGAATATTTGCTGATCCATTCTCATGGTCCTCATGTATTGTAGAAAATATTGGCTAACCATGGAGCGGCAAAAATAAGTGCCTACGTGACACATGGGATTTTTCCAAATAGATCGTGGGAACGCTTTGAATCTGATAATGGAGGTACAGCATGCATGTAGTCATTTATATTTTAAACTTTACTAACATGTTTTTTCCTTTTTCTCTTGTTGGCAAGCTAAAATGATGTTTTATAGATGTGTTCAAAATGAAAACAAAATTATTTCTCCACGGTTACCTTTTCTTGTGGCAGTAAAACTGGAAATGGTAGATCTTCATTTTAAATTTAATAAACATACCAGTGTTCTCAAAATAATTTCTTTTTTTAAAAAAAATTCTTATAATCTATTGCTATATCTTCTCATAATTGAATTTTGCATTTATATATATTAGCCATTTGACATGTGCTTCGTTGTGGGATGGATATTATTTTTTTGCTACCAAAAAAATTATAAATGCAGGCTTTTCCCACACGTTTCTATACATAAAAAAAATTTAAGTGTAAATTGAAAAGCTTATGTATACATATAATCAAATAAATTGAAAATTATATGTGTTAATAAATAAAAAAAATAATGATTAACGATAAATGAAGATGGAAATGGAAAAATCAAGAAATATATATAAATAAAGATATTTGACCTCACAACATAGGCTTCATTTCGGCTGTGTTTAATAACTTTGTTTATTAAAATCTAATTTCTATTTAATTAAATGATAATAGAAATAGATACTCATAAAATTAATTGAATAAAATAAATAAAATAAAAATATTATGTAAGGTTACACATGTTATAAATATTATTAAAAAATAAATATTTTTTATTTATATAAAACATAAAAAGAAAAAATTATAGATGAATTAGAATAATCTACTTAAAAAATTAAATGCATACAAAATAATTAAAAAATAATCGCTATTTAAAAAAAATAAAAAAAGAGAAGAGGTATTAATTTAAATTTGAATTAAAAATTTATTTTGAAAAGACATAAATTAAAAAGAAATAAAAAAAGAAGAAAAATGCCAAGTGTTGTTGGGCCTGGCAAGTCACGCCAGTGCATTTGACCCATTTAGCAAGGGCCTGTGTGCTTGGGCCCCTTAATTTTTTTTTGGTAGAAGAGGCGGCCGATGTCGTCCTCCCCAATTGTTTTTGAAAAATAAGTCAGATGACATATTGTCTGACTTTACCTAGATTCCTACCACTGCGGTGGCTGGAAAATCAAAGCAGAAGGTTTTTTAATCTAAAAATTCATTTTTGACAAAAAATACCTAGAAAACCTTGTTAAATCAATTCATGGCAATAAAAAAACTACCTTCAAAACCAGAAATCAATCGAAAGCAAAAAATCTTTCTAAGCTCAAATATGTTTTTTAGGCACTTTTAAGGTAAAATAAACACTTAAGTGGAACTTCCCTTATCATATGGAAATTTGATATAAAGATCGACCGTTTTGATGGTCAGGATTGATGTCAATGTTATTTTTCTCTCTCTACTGGAATTCAGTAATGTTCTCTCTTCTCTCTCAAACTAGGAACTAAAAATAAAATTTTAGATCAAAATTGATTTTTGCTGAAACTTCAAAAATTAAAGGAATCCAATTCATATAATTAGTAAAGAATCAGGACTAAGGTGAACATTACACAAAAAATTTATAACACCACTTATCTTCCCAACGCGTTTTATTTTAGTCTTTTGTCTATTGATTTTACTTTTTCTTGAGAATTTTTGCCAAATTGGCCTTCAATCAAGCATTCAATGGGCAACATTAAAAAAAAATGGATGAAAAAAACACTCATGGGCACCGTGAATTCATAGTGCCTATAAGTCTTGTACCATAACATGAGGGGACAATATTTCCCCACATTATTTAGAGTATTTGTAAGGTAATATTTGGTTACTATTCCAGGATAAAAGAGACAAACAGTAGAGACAAGATAAAAAATGAGACGAGAACAAAATTGTGGTTGGTAGTAGTGTACAAGATAAAATGATTGTCTTTGTATTGTGTTTGGTTATGGTTGATAAGATTAAATAAAATTGATCAGATATATATTTTTTTTACCTTAAGTTTATATTGAGTGTTGAAATTAATAATATTATAATAACTCTAGTTATAAAATCAGGACTAGCCTGACAGGTTGACTTAGGAATCGGGATTTGGACCAATATGGGTTTACGAAAAAACAAAGGAAGAATTGACCTGATCTAGCCTGGTTAAAAGCTTTGGTTGACCTGAGATAAAACACAGGTAGAAAATCCTTTGATTTTTTTTTGAAATCTTTTTTTGGTCAAAACGAGGTTACTTTGATTTTTTTTTTGTTTTTAAAAAATAAGTCAACCTCGACCTATGACTCAAGCCTTGTCCTAAATCGAGTTTTAAAACTATGATAATAATCATTTTTATTTTTACGTTGACTCGGATCAACCCGGGTTTACCATTCCAAACCATACTCGGGTCTTGTCATGGATCAATTCCCGACTTGGATTCTAAAATTGCAAAAATTATAATTTTTATCTTTATACATGTTGGACAATTTTAGAATTAGAGTTTTTTACAATGATATTTTAATAATAAAAAGCAATAATTATTGTCTATGGAAACATGTTTTTTCTGCACTTTTGTTCTCAAAGTATAAAAATTCACTCAGATGTTGCCCTTGAGACATTTATTTTTATATCTATGTTTTTATTTTTTTAACAAATACATTTCTGTTTTTACTATCTCTTATCTTTTCTGTTCCGAAACCTTAACTAAAAGCTACCTCTTGTTTATGTAAATGAAACGGCTTTTAATTGATTCCGGGTCCAACTGCAACTACTCTGGGATTATTTAGCCGAAGATTAGGTCCTCTTTCTGATGCTGTGGGAATGCCAGTCCAAATTTGCAAGTCTCTTGGGGCAGTGACACTGGTGTGTTGCCATAAAGCCGATGGGGCCGTTGTTTTATACCCTTGGTTCTTTTGATAATTTCTCCATTAAGAACTTGTATCTTACGCATCATCATCTTTCTATAGACAATAAGCATGTGGGTTTTCAAAGAGTAATTTTGCACAAGCAGAAATTTTGTGTGCAATCTTTGTAGTGCTATTCGGCACTGCATTATACCACTCCAGGACACCAAATTGCAGGTGGGTCTGGGCTGCTGACGCTGAAGCGACCCATCATGAAGTGAGAAACCTTCGTAAGAACTAAGTAGGATTTTTCTATTCCGAAATACCATTCTAACTAACTTTCATGGTGATTTGCCTTTCTAATTTCGTTGATGCCTTTGAACTTGTGTATCCTTCCTGTTTGCTTTTGAGAATTGAGATGGAACTGATCAAATGATATTTCTTCCAAAGTTCGATCGTCTAATCCTTCTCTCTATGCTTTTTTCCTCTTCCCTTTTCGACTGTTTCTCTTGTTTTTATGCAGGCCACCCAGGGGCAGGGCTAACCTACTTCTGGATTACAGACTCATGCCCATTGACGGTGAAGGAAGTGATGAACAAACCGCCATTTGAAGTTCTTAGTCTTGCCGATTCAATAGCAGCCGCCCTTCAAATCGGGCAGTTGTTCTAATTCCCCTAATCATCTTGATGGTATCTGTCAAAGCAGTGAGAACTGCTGATAATGAGAGTTTCGATTTTGTTCTCACCTCTTTTCTCTTTTCATTTTTCAATTCTTTTTTCTCCTCCAGTTTTACTAATGTTTCATGCATCTTGACATGTGGGATTGATGTCAAGTTTTTGGTCTTTGAAAACCTATGAGAACAGGAACTTCCAGGCAGAATAAAGTTTTCAAGTAGGATTTTCACCTCAATAAGCAATTTGTAAATTTCACTTGTTGATCACCATCAGTCTTTTAAGTTTTATGTTTGGACTTCGGAGGGAAAAGTTAAGTCTGCTATGGGGAACACTTGTGTTATTTCTAGAGGAGCACTGTTTTTAGCCTTTTGAGCTGAGTTAAGAATGCAATAAAGATGATTTTTTATTTATTGAATAATTTTACTGTGTTTACACTAGTGTTATTTTATTAGTTTTATTATAAATGTATTTTTTTTATATAAAAAATAAATACTAGTAAAAAAGATATTTAGATGAAGATATTTTTCCTACTTTATATTTGTCATAATTTTCTCTCTTTAATATATGTATTTGTTTCATAAAAATTAGATGAAAAAATAATTAATATGATACCATTTATTATTCTTTAAGCATTATAGAATTTTTCGAGTTTCATCACTACTATGATAAATCATTTTTCCAAATAGCTGTAGTTTCCCATCACCGAGAGTAAAAAACTAAAAACACAACTTTATTTAATCCGATGTTCATGTTACAAGAAAATAAGAAGAAAAAACAAATGAAATATGCTTGGGTGACTTGACCAGTTTATTCCAGAAGCATGCTTCGTTTTCCTCTGGCCACAGCAAGGTTTATACAAGGTAAAGATAAATGAAGGGAAAGGAAAAGAAAAGAAAAGAAAATAACAAGGTCAAAATAGATGAAGGGAAAAACGCAAGGAAACAGGAAATCCTGTAATGTGTTTTTCATTTCTTCTCAAGCCAGTAATTATTGCTTTCCCATCTTCATCAGATGCACCAGCTGGTCATCCTTCACCTCATTTTCTGCGAGACCTTTATGTAATTTAACAGCTTTTTAAGAGCTTTACCACTATCAATGGCCTCCCTGGCTCTATCCAGTGCTGTAGATACATCTTCTGCACCATCACATCCTAGCAGGTGATCCACCATTCCAGCATTTAAGACAATTCGATCATATGCTGGTCCTTTCTGGCCATGGAGAGCTCCTAAACCCAACTCTATATTCTTGGAGACCTATTATCAGGAAAAACAAAAAAAACAAAATGTATCATAATGCAAGGCTTGTGAGAAAGGAATAAAAAAGGCTTCAGGAGTTTGGAAGAGAGAGAAGCCAGCGTGCATCAGTCAATCATGTGGTGACGTTTCGTTTGTTGAACTTGAAATGAGGATTTGTGCGTTTGATTCAGTGCTGCAGCGGCAGGAATTGGATTGCCATGTCAAGGAGCGGTTTGGTGGGTAGACTCTCTCTCTATACATGTAGAGAGAGTGACACACATATAGGATCATAAAACCTGGACTGATGCCATTCTTTTCCTAAAGTAAAGGCATCATAAATACTTGAAAGCAGAAAGCAAAATAAAAAAGATCTGCACTCAAAAACAGTACCCAAAGGCTATATGGTTCGTATGTTATAATTTAGGTATTTTCTTGCATACAGCCTGTGTGTGAGAGAATGTAAACTCTTTTCTTTTTGTGGGTTTTTAACGAAATTTGTAATCCATAAATAAATAGTTCTCATGAGACATGATTAGTGAAATCCCTTGAACCATCCAGTTCTTCCTCTGGTTAAAAAAAGATCAATAGTTTTAAACAATGCGCTACTGGACAAGCAGCGTGCATTAGCAATACCATCAATCACAATCTCGGAGGATAAGACAACCAAAGAAGATAAAAGAAAATAATCACAAACTTAACTTACCGATCTATCAGTTCTTGGAGTATCAGTGGGTTCAAAACCGAAGTCCTTGGCATTAACTTCAGTTTTGAAATTCTGACGGGACACCCCTGAAAAATCATAAGTAAAGGCTTCAATTTTAATGCTTGAAGATTGACACGCTCAGTCCACTAGTACTGACATATGAGCACTTGCTAAGATCACGGCATTAGTTATTATCTTAGCCACATCATCATCACCAAAACTTGAAGGTCAAATATAAATAAGTAAACACTATTTCTATGGAAAATACAATTTACAGGTATTTCAGTCAAGATATTTGAGTGGGGCATTAGTTCTTTTTCTTGTGCGTGCAACCAAAGCATACACATCCTATTATGAGACTGTATATAAATGAGCACATGAACAAACTAACAAGACCACAATCATTCATAGGAAGTAAGAAAGACATGAACAAATACCATCAAGTTCAAAAGCAGAATCCATGCTCAATGAACGAAAGCCTGAACAGTAGTTCACAGGGAGTCCTTTTGATGCATTCGCAGATCGGAATTTTGTTGTCATTGAGAGGGCCCCTTCCTCGCCCTAAATTAAACACCCCACAGTGAGAAAGTACAACAAGTAGTTCCTTTTGATTACTCAGTTGATGATACTCCAAAGATAAATAACAAATTCACGCAAACCATTTCAGAAAACTGTACTCCTTTTTTCAAATCAAAAGTCTCTCTTAAGACAGATTTATTAAGGTAAATATTTGGGAAACCTCTGAGTTCAATGGCAAATGCATAGTCCATACCTTCACCACCAAACCAGAATGAACACCTCTTCTTTTCATAAGCATTAAAAGAGGCTCCTCATAGCCTTCATGATAAAACCCAGTAACAATTGCTTCTCTCCCCCGAGCCTATTCAGAAAAACACAATTGAAAAGTTACACACCAATGACATACATAATATAAGTATTCCCTGAATATTAATTACTTTAGAAATTAAAATGCCTGAACAACTGTTGTTAGGAGCGTTTACTATTTATAGTGAGAGTCAAGGGTAGTAAAATAATTTTATACTCTTTCCACACACACGCGTGTGTGTGTGTGTGGGGTGGGGGGGGGGGGGGGTGGGCGGGTGATGTAAACTGTCACTTCAAAACATTTCTTTCTTCTTTTTCTTCTAAACTGTCACTTCAAAACGGGTGATGTAAACTGTCACTTTCAAAACATTTCTTTCTTCTTTTTCTTCCCCCCCCCCCCCCCCCCCCCCCCCCCCATCTTTCCAACTTCATCCATCTCTAGAAAACAACTTGGTATCAAAGCACAACAAACAAATCTAGCGAGTTCAAGCATCAACATTGTTTTGAAGGGAGAGTAAATGTTTTGCTACATTTTGCTAACATCAGCAAAACAACATGCTGATGTCAGCACAACATCACCACAATGTTTAGATTGAAAAATGTCTTGACTTCATGAACAAAAGCCCTAATGTCTCACCAATAATTGTTGTTGTTTGAGCTGTCAATTTCATATAAAATGGTTATCAGTTAGTGACTAATTAGGTTCTTGTGGTCATCAGATATATAGTTCTAGGTAGTGTTGTGAATATTACAAAAGAATTCAGTTGATAAAATCAGTCTCGCCTCTGGTGATAACAGTGGGAGTCGGGTTGGAGTTGTGAATGAGAATTCTACCCTCTAAATCAGCCATTTCAAACTAGATGAAAATAATTATCTAGCTTGGTCCCGATCTTGTTTGTTGTTTATCAAGGGACGTGGATAGTATGGGTACATCACAGGAGAAGAGAAGAGACCAATAGCTAGAGATTCTCTAGTCATGTTCTAGCTCATCAACTCTATGCAACCTTTGATTGCTCGTGGTTATCTTTTATTAGATTTTGCTTCAAAAATATGGAATGCTACCAGCCAGACGTACTCACAATTGGATAATGATGCTCAGGCTTATGAGATACGAAAAAAGGTTCATGATACCAAGCAACGTGACATGTTTGTAGCCTAATACTTTGCGATACTGAGTAGTTTGTAGCAAGAGTTAGGCTTCTACCATGATTCCAGGCATATTGTCCAAGTGATGCAATAAAGTTTCAATTGACAAGGAATATGTCTATGACTTCCTAGTTGGGTTAAACATTGAATATGACCATATTAGAGTTCAGGTTTTGGGGAGAGAGCCTTTCCCTTCCTTGAGGCAGACATATTCTCATGTTCAACAAGAGGAAAGTAGGAGAAATGCTGACTCATTCGAGATCAACCATGATTCCTGACTCCAATCAAAATAACTTTATTAGGGGATTTACAAGTCTTTGTGAACCAAGGTTAGCTGACAAAGCACAAATGAAGTGTGATTATTGTGGACGAACCAAACATACTAGGGAGACATGCTGACAGTTACATGGATGTCCTTTAAAAGAACAAGGTGGGAAAAAAATAGGTTTTCCTAGAACACAAACACTTGTGTTAGAGATAACCAAAGATAATTGAGAGTTCAATTCTTGATAGTCAATTAAACCCCCCAACTTTGTCCAAGAAAAAGATTTAGACGCTTAGACATCTAATAGCCAAGCTTGATCCTTCCTCTTCATCCAACTTTGCACATGCAGGTATGCTAATGATAGCTTTTAATTCTTCCAACATTTTTTATTCTGATCGTTAGGTGATAGATTCAGGAGCTAATGATCACATGACTTAGTCTTCAAATTTTTTTTCATCTTACAATCTTTTCTCCGGTAAAGATAAAGTTCATATGGTTGATGGTTCTCAAGTTTATCAAGTTCGTATAGTTGATGGTTCCCAAGTTTATCTTTAACCTCAGTTTTTCATGTTCCCAAGTTCTCTTTTAATCTTCCATCTATTAGTAAAATAACTGAAGATTTAGAGTGTAAAATCTTATTCTACTCTACTCATTACGTGTTCAAGTACCTAAAGACAAAGAAAGTGATTGGCTATGGTAGGGTGGATGATGGCTTATATTTGTTAGAAGTTGGTTTTGTTGGTTCAGGAAACACAAGTGAGTTCAAACATGGGCTGGTGACCATCTTTAAAGAAGTCAATCAAGAATTACTTTTATGGCATAATCGAATAAGGCATTCATCTTTTGTAGTTCCAAGAAAGATTTTTGCAGCATTATCTAAGCAATCTACTACAAAAACCTTATATTGTGATGCGTGTGAATTAGCTAAGCATACATGTGCTACTTATTCCTCAACTAATAATAGAAGTAGTAAATGTTTTATGGTATTTCACTCAGATGTTTAGGGTCCTAGTCCAGCTGTTTTCTTATCTGGTTATAGGTGGTTTGTTACTTTTATTGATTGTTATAGTCGTACTATTTAGGTTTATTTGATGCATAATAAAAGTGAAGTGTTCTCTTGCTTTATGAGGTTTCATAACAAGACCTCTACATAGTTTAATGCTAAATTTTAGATCTTAAGGAGTGATAATGGTACAAAGTACATGGAAGGAGGTTTTCTAAGCTATATGCTGGAACATGGAATTCTGCATCAGACTAGTTGTGTAAATACATCAAATCAGAATGGTTTAGCTAAGCGAAAGAACAAGCACTTACTACAATCTGCCAGATCTCTAATGTTCACAAGGAATTTGCCCAAAACCTACCAGGGAGATACAGTTCTTGGAGCAACATATCTCATTAATAAGATGCCACTAAGAGTTCTTAAATTCAGAACTCCAATGGAGTTCCTACAAGAACTCGGTCCTATATTGTCCCGCCAAAAACCATTGGTTGGGTTTGCTTTGAGGGGGAGTGTTGTTAGGAACATTTATTATTTATAGTGTGAAGTCAAGGGTAGTAAAGTAATTTTATACCTTTTTCTTATATATATGTGTGTGTGTGTGTGTGTGATGTAAGCTAGTGAAATAAGTAATGAATTGTCACTTCATCTCAAAACATTTCTTTCTTCCTTTTCTTCTCTTTTCCCTCTCATCTTTGCAACTTCCTTCGTCCATCTCTAAATTATCTTAGAAAACAACTACAACAAAAACAGAACAAGAGCAAAACAAGCTCCTTCCAAAAATGTTAAGTCGCTGTACGTTTCAAGGGTATTGCAAACAGAAATTTATTAGCACAAAGTGCTACCTAACAAAGTGTTCTTAGAGAAGAAAAGAGGACTGTCTGGATGTGCGGATAAACAAATATGCCAATCAATATAGTGATATACAACATGACCCACCTTCACAAATTGTTGAACCTTTTCAGTTGTTGCCAGAGGGGGACGTTTCTTTATGTGCTCCCTCAGCCCAATCAATGAATATCTGCAAAATGGAACACAAAAAAATCATGGACAGGATAAAACAGGCATGATGGAGATATCTATCCATGCAAGGAAGAAGGGAGATGAAGGGTTGAAATAGATGTACGTGGTTAGATTGCATACAGGGATGGGCAAGCTTCACGCTGACTTATGTAGGCAAAACCAAGCTCCTCATCCTGAAATGACAGTTCCAAAGTTTCAGCACAGCAAGGAGACAAATGTAAAGTAGCACTGTGTAATTAGAATGTGACAGACCTCAAGAAGCTCTTTAGCCTGCAAAGGAGTCAATCTTGTATTTGCTCCCATAAACTTCAGCATCTGTTCTTCTGTTATGCCTCCCTAAAGACAATACTAGACCAATCAAATAATCAAGAAAAGGGATGCGGTGAGTTCCGTAACTTGTGAAAGCAGATAGTATTACCATACTATTTTCAGCATCTAAAAAAAAAAGTTTCATTGGAAGTAATTTCCACTACAGGTAATGAATATGCCAATATCAGAAATATTAAGAACAAGTCATTTTGTCATTGTTACTTCCAAAAGGACTTGCAATTGGAAGCATAAATTCACAGGAGAGATCATCAACATCACCTTAAAATTAGGGACCAGATAAATTTTAATTTTAACCAAACACACTGCAACATTTAATAAGCAGAAGGCTGACCTTAGGTGGCATCCACTCCACACCATGGAGCAAGGAAGATTCGCCATAACAGGATCTAACAGCAGCAACAAACAATGTGCTCCTAAAGAAACGAGTGTTTCCATCATAAGGTTCACCGTAATGAGTCAATGATCTAACATCAGCAACTGGTGCGAGACCTAATGCCCAACTGAGAATTGCATTAAACAAGAAAAAGATACATAGGCTAATTCAAACCATTCATCACTTAAAATCCAGCACGTGAAATAACTAATGAATAAATCAAAACCTACCAAGTTGATCATCAAATGCAAGGCAATACGCCTTCAACTCACGATCGGTTTCCCTGTTCATACGCTGGCCAATCAAAAAAGCCGAAAGCAACGTCTCACTAACTCCAGAAGAACACTTGTTATCTTCAAATGTAAAAGGAAGAACATCTCTTAGAACACCTTGGACTTCCTCATATCCAAGGTGACCACCTGCCAAAACCTCCCTAAGGGCTCCAACCAATCTCATATCGCTCGTACCATTCCCAACATATTGGGGCCCAATCGAACTTCCAGCTCCCATTATTGAGCCTTCAGGATCGGCAATGAAGATTACATCCGATGGTAGCGCTCGAACTAGGTGGGGCCAAAAATTGCTCACTGCATGCTTCTCACCTTCACTCCATTGGGTTGCTTCTGGAAAGGCATTCGCACGAATTGTCATCGCAGCAAAAAATGCCCCCTAGTTGCGCTTTCGAAACTTGCTCTTCATCTTTTAATTCCCCTCTAGCTAACAAAAATTAATACAAAATTCAGTCTATCTAAATACGCTAACTTAAATTAATAATTATAAAATCATATTAAACTGAATAAAAATATTTAAAAAATACGAAAAAAGAGAGGGAGAGAGAGCGAAGAGAATATTATGAGCTCACCGGATCTTAAAATGGTGTCGAAAACTTTAAAAGCCTGGTCCTCGTTGAGAGGCTTGGTCTGGGTGGGACCAGTGCAAACCCTAGCTTGAGCATCAAGGACCGTCTGGTTGGGTTTCGGCAACCTGGAGCTCCGATAAGAAGTGGAAACAGCTGGATTTACGAATTCGGATTCTGAAATCCCAAATTGATCAGTTGTTGCAGGGTCCAACACAGCGCTCAAAGTCAAACCACACTTCTTCCGTCCAATCCAACGGTCACGATCGAATCTTAGAGAGGAAGTGACTTTTGAACGGGAGAGATTGATTCGAGGTTCGGTGAGGTGAGTTGGGAGAGAAGGTTGTGGACTCAGTAGAGATTTCATGGTTGTCTATTTTTCTTCTTCCTTCCTGCTTTTTAAAAAAAGAGTTAAAGAAAAATGATTAAATTAAGAGAAATTACAAAGAGCGGGTGGTTAGATTTAAAAAATGCAAACAACTTTGCCAAACAATAAAAAATTGCAGAGATGTGCGCACCAGAGCTTGTAGGATAGCGGCAGAGGCAAGGTTTTCTTGTCTCTGAAGTCTGGGTTCGAGTTTTAGTGTGCACATTTGTTATTTTCATAGTGTTTTATATGTCTATTAAATTTATAGAGTGTTCAGTAAATCTGGAAATTAGTTGTAGTAAGCGTAAGTTGGCCCGGACACCTCAAATTAAAATAAAAAAAAATTGCAGAGATGTGCTTAATTTTCAACGATAATATTAATTTAATGATGTACAGGTGGAGTATTCAAATGCGATCTGGGCGTGGCTTTCTAGGTTTTGCTAAATCGGACTGAAAACAATTTGAGATGATGTTTTGTGAAGTTTTTTAAATTTAATTTTTAATTAAAAATATATTAATTTAACAAACATTACAGAAAAATATAAGTATAGTTATTTAAAAAATTCATGATGCAGATTAAATTTTAAATTAAATTAAAAAAATATTGGCTCGGTAAAATTTAATTAATTTATAATTTAGTTAATTTAATAAATTTAAATCTGAAAATATAGGCTATAAAATATATTTTAAAAATATCAATATTTTAATAAAAACAATTGATATAGACTTATATGATGACTCTTGAATTAACTAATAGCATATAATAATTCAAGTTCATTTTAAATTATAGTTATTTTATTTTTATTTATTTATGAAAAAGTAAATATTTATATATATATATATTAATAAATTATAAATTAATTTCCTTGACTTTACTAGATGAATTAAATAATTATACTGATTTTATTTATTAATTAATTAATTTCTTAACTAATGTTGGTTATAACTAATTTAATATTATTTTATTTATAAATATTTGCATTTGCATTTGCATTTCCATATCATTTATTTATTTTCTTTCTGTTTTTAATTTTTAAGAAACAACATGTCATCAAGAGTTAATAATAACGGGCCTTTCCAGCCGCTACAAAAAAATCAGGCACAAAAGAGAACTTACTGGTAGTATATAAGTAGTAAATAATGTTTTTTGAAAAAACATAAACGAAACAAACAACAATCTCCAGTTTCCCTCCCTTAATTTGAAAAGAAGAAGAAGAAGAAGAAGCGCGGGGACCGAGAAAAGAGAATGAAAAACATGGAGGCAGGATCTTCTCTAGCAATAATAGGTCATGAAGGTGGTGAAGAAGAGCAAAGAGTGCCCTCCGCCATTCCTACAGACCAATGGCAGGTGACTTTCTCTCGATTCATCAACTATCCTTCTCTGCCTTCCACGTGTCCGTCTCTCATTCCTCTCCCTCACAATCGGAAGTGCCGCCCATCCCGAGGCACCTGGATCTCCTCCGTCTCTGCTACCGCCTCTCTCCAGCTCCTCAACTACCAATCCAACTCCAAAGACGCCATCCTCGGGCTCTCTTTAAACGGCACCGTCCTTGTCAGTAGTATTTACTCTTCCTTCAGAAGCAATCGATTAAAAGTATCGAATAATTTGGTTTATTTTTGGATTATTTGCAGATTTTTTTTAAATATGAATTGAATTTGGTGGTGCAGGAAGAGCACTATGTTTGGAAGCTGCATTTCTCATGGCCTCAGGTTTCGTGCGTTTCTGGATATCCTTCAAGGGGCACCAGAGCCGTCTTTGTGACCTTCAAGGATTCTCTTGACGAGGTAGGTAACATTATATTCGATTTTTTCTGTCATGAATAGAAATTGAAGTCAAAATGTAGCTCAACTTTCACATGTTTGCAGATCCAGAAGTTTGGCTTTCGATTTTCAACTTTTTCAGAGGCAGAAGCGTTTATAAATGCTTTGAAGGTGGCGGTTAAGATATTTTAAATCATTGTTATTAATAAATCATGAAGCTCATGGCTAAGTTCCTCTCCTTGAAATGCTGAATTTTTTTTTTTTTGTTTGGGTTGTGTTTTCAGGTTATCCTGGAGGATCCAATTGAAACTGAACGTCTGGATAGCGACTTTCAATCAGCGATTTCGTCACAATCTGTGTTCATGCCTACTGATGGATACAAACCTAGGTATGTCATTGCCTAACTTGATTGATCAACTCCGCTGAAGATTTACAAACTTTACTGTCTGTAGAGCTTGGGTGGAGGAGGAATCGAGCACGATGGGTCCTGTTCAAGATTATTCTCCTCAACTTCAATTGAGTTGGAACAAGGAAGCTGAACAAGCATCATTGAGTACGGAAAAATCTCTGAATCACAACAATGAAGGAATTTCTCCAGCCATGCCTCCCAGCTTTACGTCATTACTACTCGACTGCTGCTCTGAGGTCAAACAAGGTATACAGGCTGTCACTGATGTAATTTGATGATTTTCGTTCATTAATCTATTCACTGATGTTTTTTCCCTTACCTGAAATGCTCTCTCTGCAGGCCAGCCAAGTTCATCTCATGAAATCGATCTCAAATCCCAAATTATGGTAGCTCTCTCTTACATTTTGTCACGTCTATATGAATGCCTAGTTGCTAGAAATAGATAGTGGTGCTTTGGAGCTTATCTTGACTTGGATTGGACGAAACACTTTTGACAGTTCCAAAATAATAATGATAAGAATCATTTCCTGTTCTTGCTGTTATACGATACACCACAGTGATTATGATAATAATCTTGCTTTCTTGCAGAAATACATGGAGGATTCTTCCTTCCAAGGTAATTTAAATTCTCAGTGTACTCAAATTAGAATCTATCTTCTATGAGCACCCAGTTTCCAAGGCACGTGTCCATTCTTATTATTGCAGCATGCTTAAGGAAGTTTGCTCTGAGAATACTTGTTGGTCCTCTCCACTTAAGCTTATTAGCATCCTAAGCTAGTTTATTATAATATCCTAACGTTATCCCATTTTTTCATCTTGTTTGGAGCTCGCTAAGCGCCATTAGCTTAGAGTTATTAGCTTGGACTAGGCCTTGCAAAGAAACCAAATTGGAGAGCTAGTGATATCTGCACTTGAGTAAACACTTTCTTTACGGAAACTATTTTGGTTATTTGTCACAATTTTTCTTTTCTCGTTGCCAGATATGCTATCGAAAGTGGAGAGAGTTATCAATGAACTTGGAGATGATCTGATGCTGTAATCATCAGTGCCTTCTTGAAGTACGTATAGAGTTTAGAATTTCTTCTTCAGTGCCCCACGGATACGTGATCCTCACCAGTCACCACAGACAGCCAAAAGCCATGTTCAAAGCGACCTTATCCCTAAATCTTTGTTTCTCTTTTGAAATACTTTGTTAATTGCTTAAATTACCCTGTACAGGATTTAAAGAAAAATGCTTAGATAGAAACGAGAAATAGTTGTGAGGATCCACAACCAAATGGCATGTTTGCTACTGGACCTTTCCATACAAAACTTCTTTTTCCATGTTCTTTTACCCAACTTCTAATGAGTTTCCTCTTCAGAAGTTTTGCTGACGAATTGAATTCAAAAGAATAACTAAATCATGTGTAAAATGAAAACGTAAAGCAATTTCATAAATCCTTCTGCGGCCAAAAGTCATAGAAGACTCCCCCTTTTGTTTCAGATATTGAGATGTCCGTAGCCAAAGAATGGGGATTGTTACCAAACTTTTATAGCCAAAAGAGGTACTCCTTGGCTCCAGATCTGTACTATAGGTCCTTAATCTGAGGTGAGGCCGCTGAAAAAACCTCTGGTGAATTCTGTGATTGCCTTGTTTGGTAGTATTCTGGTAGTATTATTTTTTAAAATGTTTTTTATTTAAAAATATATTGAAATAATATTTTTTTATTTTTATAAATTTATCTCAGATATTAATATGTTAAAATGATTTAAAAACATAAAAAATATATTTTTATTTTATTTTAAAAACATTTTTAAAATCCAAAAACAAGCTCTGGAGGAGTAAAATCCTTCGGATCAATGGGGCTATTATACTAGTAACAGGAGGGGCTCGAACCTCAGTTTTGAGAATACATGGTTAAGCTTAATAATAACAACTCTCAAGTCCTAAAGGTTTTGTGTTCAACTGTTGTGCTTATTTGGATCGGGGGAGACCGATGGTTTCCTTGCATTCTAAGCTCTATTGAAACAAAATTAGCATGAAAAATGGCATTTTGGGGTTTTCAGTACATGCTACGGAGAAAGCTATAACAAAGCCGCAATTTGTTGTAAAAAACACAGATCAACGGTGATCAGAGACAGCTTCCATCCTGAAGTAACTTGCGTTCAAGGGGCTCTGCAATCTGCATCTGTACCCCCATAATCGCTATATCATGACTGCAAGAATTTAACTACAGTGTTCTTAATTCGACTCTTAGTGTTTTCTTTAATATTTGTAATGAGGATCATGATCATCTTTTCTTCACTTGTACTATTGCTAGAAAGATATGGCGGCAGCCGTTGCAATTATGCAGGGTGAATAGCACGTGGGAGGTTGGTCTGCTGAGTTTTTGTGGGCAAAGCAATCAATACAGAAGAAAAGAGAAGCTTTGCTGCTGTTGTTTTGCGTATAGCATGGTGTGCTCCATTTATCACGCGCGGAGGGGAAAAAATATAACAGAATGCACAATACTGGTATGACCTCTGAGATCTCAATTCTTAAGTCCATTATTCAAGCAGTTTAAAACAGAAGGTATCATCCTAGTTTGACCATTGAAGGCAAAAATTGATTATATCTTTTCATGTGGCGTCTAGATCCAGACAAGCCGTAAACGTCATCGTTTCTAACCAAAACAAAGATGCAGCTAAAAACTGCGTCGTTTAGGTTCCAGCAGAATGCAGGATTCAGCATGTGGTGTTTAGATCCGGAAATCTCTTAAACGTCACCGTTTCTAACCACAACAAAGATGTCAAGTGAAAACGGTGTCGTTTAGGTTCCAGCAGCAGGCAGGATTCAATAACAAATTATTATTATTGTACGTATTGTGGTTGGCTTTTTTCATCTTTTATTTTTTGCTTTTTTCAATTATTTTTAAAATTTTATTATTTAATATTAATTTTTTTTATTAAATTATCACACTCTCATGACATGAGTTGCAGGTTTGATGAGTTAACTTGATTGATTTAGTTTTTCTTTTCTTTTCTTTATTTAACTTTTTTTTCAATTTTATTTTTTGATATTAGATTGATTGGAGTTTTATTATACCCCTTTCTTATTTTTTTTTATTTATCTGATTTTTTTAATTAATTTTTTTATTTCATCTTTTAATATTTGATTTGTTTTGTATTGAGTTATCACATTCTTATGACATCATTTTTCAATATTGGGTTGACTAAGGATTGAAATTCATAATTTATTTTGATTTATTTTTTATGAGGTTATCTCGGTCTTATGATTTAGGTCGTGGGTTTAACATGCTAACCCGGGTCAATTTTTAGTTATTTTTTAATTGATTTGTTTTTCAATTGCATCCTTCAATATTAGGTAGATTGGAAATTAGACTTCATAATTTATTTTGATTTGCTTTCTATTGAGTTATCATAGTCTCATAACTCGGATCGTGAATTTGGCAAATTAACCCGAGTTAACCTAAGTCAATTTAATATATTGTTATCTTAATATTAAAAAAAATGTTATTTTGAAATTATTTTTAGTCGAACATTAATTTTGCAAGTTGTATGGGTTGCTTTTAAACCCACAAAGTCAACTGAGTCATATTAGATCAACCCTTATAAGGTTTAAATTTTTTTCGTTAAAAAAAATAGCAATATTTGAGTATTTTCTTATGTTTGAAGAAAAATCTAAACCAATCCACATCTTAGCATAAATCAATAATTTAATGAATAATGTATAACTTGTCTTTTTACATAAGAAATTGTCTTGATTTTGCCTATTTCAGTTTTCAACCTCCAGTCATTTATTAACATTAAATATATAACATGTGTTTTTTATTATAGCACTAGATATAATGTACTATGGATTGATACAGTAAAATTATCCTTTAAATGAAGAACATGAAAGGCTTTGTGTTGAGGGTAGTTTGATCTTTTCCAAAAATTTATTGGTCATTTAGAGATTATTCTAGGATATATTAGTTCTTTTCAAATTTTTTATATTTAAAAAACACATTTTTGGGCCTAAGATAAAAAAAATTTAGAGTTGTTGGCTAAGAGTTTTTTTTTAATTTTTCATGAGCTTTAAAACAATAAAAATATTTATTTATACTAGGGTAAACAAAATGTAAAGTAATTGGGCAAGAGTTTTGTGATTTTTCCCTAGTTAGTATATAGTAGAAATATGTTTGACATTAAAAAAGATAAAGAAAAAAAAAATAAGGTATGCATTTGGGATGCTTTTGTTATTTCAAATGTTTTTTTTCTGTATTTTTCAAGGTTATTAGGAGTGTTTTGGTATTTTTTAAGTTGATTTATAAAATTTTTATTTGGGAAAGTTGTTGATCCATGTTTATTATATGCCGGTGAGTTGATGGTGTCTGTGTTTTTTAGACGGCAAGTGTGATGCTGTCTTATGGCCTAACTTAGCCTTTCATTATCTTTTTTAAAGCTCCATCATGTCATCTTTCTTCTTGCGTGGCCCGTAAAGGTATATGATGATCGAATTGTTACTGGTGATCATTTCTTTTTTTTTTTCTTTTTTCTTTTTTCTTTCTTTTGCCTAAGAAAGTGCATGACTGTTCTCCTTGCTCTTTGTGTTTTAATTTCAATCCTTATTCTATTAATTTGTTATTTTTGTTATATATTTTTTATAAAAGTTTTTTTTTCAATTTAATCTTTTAATTACAATTTCTAATATGTTATTTTTTTCATCTTGGTCCTTATTCTTTTGATTCTTAATTTTTTTTCTTGGTCTTTTTGTTAAAGTTTTGTTGCCTTTCAATTTCATCATTCAATCAAAGTTTATATTATTTTATTTTATTCAATTTGACCCTCATTTTTTTTGATTTGTTTTTCCTTATATACATGTTATTTTCTAATCCAGTTTAATCCTTCAATTGATTTTTTTTCACCCTCTAATTTATTTTTTATTTTAATTTTCACTTTTATTCTTTTAATTACAATTATTTTTAGATCATTTTGTGTAACTGATTTTTTTTCTTTTATAGTGTCTCCGGTCTCATAAACTGTGTCATAAATTTGAAAAGTTAATGTGGTTAAACATTTTTTTTTCTCATTTTCTTTTATTATCTTATCATTTTATATTATTTTTTTTAAATAGTTTTTTTTATTATCTTCAATTTCTTTTCTATAAATTTATTTTAGTTTCATGATCCAAGTTACGAGTTTTGCATGGTTTTTTAATAGAATTTTTTTTGTATTTAATTTTTTAAGATAATATTCTAATTTATCTATAATTTTTGTTGTTGTATACAATAGACTTTATTTTTCAAAACAAAAAATGCTTATTTTTAAATAATATTTATGATATGTTTGGCCTTGAGTTATATGTTTTTTTAGAGCATGAATTTATTCAATTAATTTTATTTGTGTTTTTATTTCTAATATTTTTTATTAATTCAAATAAACAAGTTCAGTAAATATAATTAGGTAAATATCTCATTTTATATAATTGAATATCTTAATTTATATTTATTTCTTAATTTTTTTAATTTCTCTTTTAGTTATTATTTATAATGTTTTTGTTTATTTATATGGATGATTATCTATTTATTTAATTATATATTTTTTATTTATACTTTAAATCTTTTTATATAAAACAATACATTAAAATAGTTTTGCATACTCAATATTTTTTTGAAAAAAAAAAAACACATTGCATAGCAGATTGAGGTCCCGTTTGTTTGCTAGAAAGTAGTTTCCTTTTGGAAAGTGAATTATTTTCTAATATTTGGTAGTGTAATGGAAAATAAGTTGGAAAATATTTTCTAGTGTTTAGTTATGTCATGGAAAATGGGCTGGAAAATAACTTATTAATGTTTTATTTTCTCAAGTTTATTAAAATAATGAGGAACAAATCTTACAAATTAAAAGGTTGAATGAGAATGAAATTGAAAAAAAATATAATTTCATAAATTATCTCAAATAAAATAAATAATAATCAAAATAACAGAGATCAAATCTAAAAAATAAAAAAAAATGATGAAATTAAAATAATAATAATTAACATTTCATAAAAAATAAGTAACAATCAAAGCTATTTCTGACCACCGCCCTTCTCACGAAACCGTACGTGGACGTTACCGCTCATACAGCTCCCAGCCAGCAAGCAGTAAGCCTTCCTCTACAAGGAATGGAAGTGTGGATGAATCGACATCAAATAGAGGAATTCAGTTTTTCTTTTCAGCAATAACATGATAAGAGCGTCCCTTTCACAAAAACCTAAAGATTCCATTCCTATCCTGCCACTTCAGAATAATGATCAAATTTGATAGATAAAATTTTTTAATAAAAAAATAATAAGAAAAAAACAAATAACAATTATAAAAATGAGGACCAAAATTAATATAAAAATTAAATTTTAAGAGATGAAATTGAAAAATAAATATTAAAACAAAATATATGTAGCAATCAAAAGTTTGAGGATCAAATTTGATATAATCAGCAAATAATATGACATTTCTAAATTTTTCACAACTTCCAGAAAGTGTTTTCTGCCTAAATTTTTCAGGAAAACACTTTCTTGAAAACCAAGCTAAATTTTTCTTTAACTGGAAAGTGTTTTCCGTTGACCAACTTTTTTCTAATGTCAAATAAACACAGGAAAGTTTGGAAAGTGGTTTTTTGAAAAGTGAATTTTGAAAAACAAATATAGCACTTGTAAATGGAAGTATGGAAGTATTGTAGATATTATTTTTAAAATATTTTTTATTTAAAGTTATATAAAAATAATATTTATTTTTAAAATTTATTTTTAATATAAATTAAATAAAACAATTCAAAAAACACTAAAGTTTTTTTTTGTTGGATGAAAAACCCGCAACGACAAACGAGGTTTAATTAGCTAGTAGAAGAGAAAGCATGTTCAGCTGTCAAGAAAAAAAAATTCAAACAAAAAAGAGAGAGGGAGCTGGCGATGATGATTCAAGTTATTAGCAACTAAATAATGCATCTGCTCCTAAAATGAAATTTTCTGAAGTTGGATTGCCATCATCCATCGATCGTCATCAGTTTCCAAATAATTAAGCAGCATCACCATCGGATCTGATCTAGTATGGCCGGGGCAGCCTCCGCACTGTTTCTGTTAGACATAAAGGGGCGCGTTCTTGTGTGGCGCGACTACCGTGGCGATGTCTCTGCCGTTCAGGCCGAGCGCTTCTTCACCAAGCTCATCGAGAAGGAGGTCTCTTTCCTCTCCTTTCCTTTTCTCCTTTATTTATTTTACACCTAATTGAATTCAATTGATTAATTAATTAAATGAATGAGTGGATCTGGTTATGGTTATGGTTGAGTGCAGGGAGATCCGCAATCCCAAGATCCAGTAGTGTATGATAATGGAGTCTCTTACATGTACATACAACATAGCAATGTTTATCTAATGACCGCATCAAGGCAGAATTGTAATGCTGCCAGCCTCCTCTCCTTTCTCCACCGCGTTGTTGATGTAATTCCGTAATTTATTATAATTATCAATTCCATGCCGTTTCTTATTTAATAAATAAAATAATTTCATTTCTATGTTAATTATAATTTTTTTTCCCTTTTCTTTTAGGTTTTTAAGCATTATTTTGAAGAATTAGAAGAGGAATCACTCAGGGATAACTTTGTGGTAGTGGTAGGTTTTATAATGAATTTTGTTGCTCATTTTATGCAAAACATATTATCATCATTATTATTGAGGCAATGACAGGGGTGCCTTGTTGTGCATTTGTCAGTACGAGTTACTTGATGAAATGATGGACTTTGGTTACCCTCAGTATACCGAAGCAAAAATTCTTAGCGAGTTTATCAAGACTAATGCCTACAGGATGGAAACTTCACAGAGGCCTCCCATGGCTGTCACTAATGCAGTGTCCTGGCGCAGCGAAGGGATAAATTACAAGAAGAATGAAGTATTTTCTCATCCTTTTCATTCTTTTTTTTTTAATTGAATAATTAATATTGCTGGATGATGATGAAGCTTTGTTATTATTTGCTCAGGTTTTCTTGGATGTTGTCGAGAGTGTCAATATACTTGTCAACAGCAATGGACAAGTAATTAGGTCTGATGTCGTGGGGGCTTTAAAAATGAGAACGTATCTAAGGTACAGTTAGAAACAATCAGTTATCTGGAATTAATCATTGCTGGTAGTTTTTTCTTGGTTCATTTACGGTTTAGCTTGTTATTCTTTAAGGTAGTGTACTTGCATGCTTGTTTTGTGAAGATAACTGTTAGGATATTCAGATGCCGTATAGTATATATGTTACTTTGTTAAGCAGCTATTTGAAGTACTGGTCTGTAAAGAATTTGTATTGATGAATTTTTCGTCCCACTCATTAGTGATGCTGCTCTTGAAGTGCTACACAATTTTTGTAAGTTTTGCTGTTAAACTCTTAGTTTAATATGCCAGCTAGTATTGTTGATTAATGTGGTAGAGAAATTTTGTGAGTAGACCTTTACATTCTTTCAAACTGTTTCCAAATGTAGTACTTTGTGACACTTGTTTTTGTCAGTCAAACTCATGGTTCCTTGCAACAAACTTTCCAGGAAAACACAACTTTTTTCTTCTTTTCCAATACATTAAGTTATATAATGCAACAATTAACTTGTTTGGTAACACAGTTGAAATGGGAGAACATTGTCTAAAAACAGAGCCATCTATTCATTATGATGTCACCCAATTCTATGGGGCCATACTGTCTCAGAAAGGGAACTTTGGAGTTAGTTCCCACCATTTAGCAATATTGCATGAAGTGACTGCTCCATTCTATAAATGTATTAATGTGTACCTTCAAAGTGTGACGTGACTTGCACAGAACTTTACCTTTAATTACAAGTTTTCCATGGTTATGTTGCAGCGGCATGCCTGAGTGTAAGCTTGGCCTAAATGATAGAGTATTATTGGAGGCCCAAGGGCGGGCAACAAAGGGAAAGGCCATTGATTTGGAGGACATCAAATTTCATCAGTATGTAGCTTAATTCTCTGGTCTACTTGAATTCTTGTGTTGGTTTGTACAGTTTTTACTCATGGAAATAGATGCCATTTTATTATGAGTGAAGGTTGCTCATTACAATCTAGACCTTTTGAAACTAAATATGCAATTTGGTTCAGGTGTGTGCGTTTGGCTCGATTTGAAAATGATCGAACAATATCATTTATACCACCTGATGGGGCTTTTGATCTCATGACATATAGACTCAGCACTCAGGTTCGTTCTGTAGTTTTTGAGATCTTTCTTAAAAAGAAAAAGACAACCACCTTGGTTACTTTTCTGAGCATTTGATGAGTTCCATTATGCCTTGTTTCAGGTAAAGCCTCTGATTTGGGTAGAAGCTCAAGTTGAAAGGCATTCAAGAAGTCGTGTTGAGATAATGGTAAAGGCTAGGAGCCAGTTCAAGGAGCGTAGGTATGAAGTTTTTACCATTAATATGTAACTACGTCTCCTTTTAATCTATAGATCAGAGTTTTAGGTTTGCTAATGTTTATGTTTCCTGAGTATTCAAAAAATTTAACTGCACAGTACAGCAACAAATGTTGAGATTGAGTTGCCGGTGGCAGTCGATGTTTCCAATCCTAATATTCGGACGTCAATGGGGTCTGCATCATATGCACCTGAAAATGATGCATTATTGTGGAAAATTAAATCTTTTCCTGGTGGGAAGGTATTTTCTTTTTTTCCTAAAAACAAATGGGATCATTTTGTAGTTTTTCTTAACCTTGGCCTGTAGTTTGTATTAGTAACCACCCTTGTTTTGATTCTATTTGCATTTAAATGTGATTTAGGAGTACATGTTGAGGGCAGAGTTCAGTCTTCCCAGTATAACTGCTGAAGAAGCAACTCCTGAGAGAAAAGCTCCTATACGAGTGAAGTTTGAAATACCATATTTTACTGTTTCGGGAATACAGGTACACCTTCAAAAACACGATTGTTTGTTGTATTTTATTATATCCGGTGGTGAATGGCATATCTTTAACTCTCTTTCTCAGTGCCTCTCCGACTGAGACGAGACTTACCAATTATCATGGAGTTGTTCATTCTGGAATTGCTTTCTTTTTGTCTAAATTTGGATGACGTTAAAGGGGCCAAGATTTCCAAATCAGGGCTAGTGTTGATTACTCCAAACTATGAATTGTGGTACCTGAAAGTTTGGATTCTTGTGTAATGGGATCTAGAATTGTTGTTTTCATAATCCAGAGTGTGCGAGTGGCAACATCATGTCTCACCAAGATGGGGAAATACAGGATCTGTCTATATCTTTTAACTTCTAATTTCCAAATAGATAACTGATAAATCTGCAATACGCCTGTTTCTCTCATCGAAAATGTAGATGTCCTACTAATGTGGAGCATGAGTTTAATTGAACTTCACATTATATTCCAACAAATACAAATAAATAAATTTCTTTTTCTGAAAAGCAGATTTTTTAATTTATTGTGGCGTTGTTGAAAAAGAACTGATTGAAATTGATGAGTTTTAATCTTAGCAGTTTATGTGTAGGTTAGCAACGATTTCAAAGAAATTTGTTTTATTTCTCAAACATGACTGGTCCACTGGATGGCTTGAATTTTGGAACTTGCTATAAGCGATTATTTTGTTAAATGTTCATTTTATAAATCATGCTCAAATTTCCAAAAATACTGCTTTAGCAAGTTTAGGTAATTTAATCTCTGATTAAACTGTTGATGTTTTGTAGGTTCGATACCTGAAGATTATTGAGAAAAGTGGTTATCAGGCCCTCCCATGGGTGAGATACATAACAATGGCTGGCGAGTATGAGCTTAGGCTTATCTAAAGGTGCTCTATCAATTTGCTTTTCAAATATCTTTGAGGTTTCCATTCTGTAATGTTGAATTTTTGAGGACAAAACTGGAGGGAGCCATGGGAAGCCGGTTGTGATAGTCTAATGGTTGGTTGAGCTTACCACCTTTTTCCTTTTGGCCTTGTTACCTTCTGTTCGTCCATCATTATTGTAATATTTAGAATTCCTTTAGGCTTGTGCAATTTTTTATCTGTTATTGGATTTCAGATTTTTCAGCGTTTATGTTATTCGAATTTTGTGCTGGGAGCAAATGGAAATTTGGGTCTTTGGGCCTGAAGTCGATCTGATTGCTCTTCCCTGGGGCCTGATAGATGGACTTCATTCCTTGGGATGCGTATGACGGGGCTTAGCCCCTTTTTTCTTCCGTCGGTCTTGTGAAAAAGTGATACATTGGACAAGTTTTGAGGCTGTGCTATAGAAACTCATCTTGTTAACTATTATTATGAACTATTAACTATAAATCTAAGTGTATTTCTTTTGTCCTTTTTGTTATTATTTTTAATTTGACCTTTATTGAACTAAATTATTGGCCAATTTGTTCGGGGAAAGATGAGATTGAAAGACCGGAGATTAAAGAGAAAAACATAGGGAATGAGTGATTTTAACATATTTTGGGTGAAATTTAAATTAAAAATATCGGTCCTTTTAGTTTTCAAAATTTATGGACAAGATCAATTTTGGTTCTAACTTGTATTTATTTTTATTTTTTAGCTCCTTATTTTAGAGAGATAAGAGAAGTTGCTTGATCTAGCTTAGGAGAAAATTTTCATTGTTATCAATTCTAACCATAAAAAATGGTTTCCTTTGAAATTGCCTAGAAAAATAAATTTAAGCTGGTAAGATTTTTTATTTTAGTTTTTTGGATGGCTTTTTTAGGTGTTTTGAGGTAATGAATGAGTTTATGAAGTTGACTAAGATGTTTTCTAGGTATTTTGGATCAAAAATGGATTAAAAGATCGGTTTTTGGGTTGAAAATTTTTTTCCCTCCTTTTTTGGCCATTATGGTGTCTAAAATTTAAGCTATATCAGATGATGTATTTGACCTATTTATTATTTTTCAAAAACAAATTAGGCCCTTGACATGCCGTTCTCTCCATAAAAAAAAAATTTAGAGCACAAGCACGAGAGCCTCCTCTTGCAAGCTCATGTGTGGATCCCTGCTAAATGGGTCAAGCATGATAGCTTGACTTGCCAGACCCAACATTGCCTGATTGTTTTTTAAAAATATTTTTTTAATTAATGCCCTTTTTTATATGTATATTTTCAAAATAATTTTTAAATTTATAAGTAAATAATGCCTCATTTTTCTTTTATTTTGTTTATCTAGACTCTTTTAAATAAATATTAGTTTTTAGTTATTTTATATGCATTTAAATTTTAGAGAAATTATTTTAATTTATCTATATTTTTTATATTTTATATAAATGAAATTTATTTTAAAAAATTTAAATATTTATTTTCGGATAATATTTTTAATATGTGTAATCTTGTATAATATTTTTTGCCTTTTATTTTATTTAATTAATTTCATGTATATCTATTTTATTATCACTTTTTTAAATAAAAAATTAATTTTTGTGAACAAAGTTGTTAAACACAGTTGTCTCAAAGATTCAAAACCGAATATCTTGGTCAATATATGACTTTAAACTTTTTAGTTTTCATCTTTATTTATCGTAAATGAATTTTTATTTATTTATTAATATATATATTTTTATTTATTTTATTAGATGTATATATAAGTTTTTTGATTTTGATTAAAAAACAAAACATTTAAAAACACATATATTTATTTTATATATATATAAAAAAATCCTTCCCACAACAAAGTACAAGTGAAATAGCTATTAAAAACTAGCCAGTGTAGGTTTGATAGAGAGGAAATTGGGCTGGTATATCATATTAATACTGTTATTAACTATTACCACTATATACTAAAAAATAACAACAGTGCATTATTGTGCTCAATTTGGACGGGACTTTTCAAGAACAATAATGTTGTTTTCTTTCATTTTGGTCATCGATTATGCTGCTGCTGCTGCGTATTCTTGCAAGTTAAATTTGAATTTGCTTCTCTTTGTATGCTCATTGTTCTAAAGACATAAAAGTTTGAATTTAAAGTTAATTTTTTTTTAAAAAAAAACAACGACCAAAATAAGTAATAAAAATATTATCTATTGTTCGAAAGACACATAAAAATCTAGTTTCATCCTTAAAGTTTGATTTATGCATATTTGATCTCTATAGTCTTAGAATTATATGTTTCAATCTTGGATTTTTTTTATTTTTTTTATTTATTTTAGTCTTTGAGTGTTGAGAGATGTTAGAAAAGAAAAGAAAAGAAGAAGTTAGTCAGTCAGTCACATTCTTGTTATGAAAAAAATCAATCTTAGTATCAATAAGTTTGTCTTATAAAAATAAGTTCTATGAAAATGGTTTAGAACTTTTATCTAATAAAAAATACAGATCGAGGCTTAGAAAGTTTTTTTTATTTAGTTTGATTTTAGATGTTTAAATAGATTGGAGGGTGTTTTGGGGTTAAAATAAATTTAATAAGGTTTTTAAAATGTTTTCAAGTTAAAAAATAGTTTTTAAAGTTGTAAAACGCATACTTTAAATTCAAATCATCATAGATGGTCAAAATTCAAACTAGAATGTGGCACCTATTGCTTCCTAATAATAAAAAATTATTAGAAAAAATAAAGTATGGAATAAAAGATGTTTTATGGTAAAATGAACCATTACTTTGTGAATTATGATATAAGAAGGTAATATGCAAATGTTTTTTTAAAATGTTCATAAATATTAAATGAGAATAAAACTATTTTTTTATTTTTTATTATATATTTTTTACATAATTTTGATGATTAATTATTCTTTTATGTTTTTCTTCTATTGTGTACAAATTATTGATTCATGATTTTTATATTTTTTTAATGAAAATTGCTTTTCAAATCATGATAAATTTTTATTTAAAAAACAATACTTCTATTAAAAAACATGTTTTCTGGAAACAAAAAAGAAATGCATGAATAATAAAAGCGATTTTTAATTGAAAACGATACATTTTTTTCCTTTTTTAATTCAAATCATTAATATTTTTATGAATATTTATTTTAATTATTTTTAGTTTTTATTCAAAAACATGCTACTAATTAAAAAAAAACCTGTTCTTGTCAAGCAAAAATACATGAATAAAAAATGAAAAACTCACCTAACAAAATATTTTTTTTTCTGTTAGTTTTGGTCTTCAAAATTCATTTTTATAATATTTCGTACCCTATTCATTTTATAAAAAATGAAAAACTCACCTAAAAAAATTCTCAGTAATTCATATTTATTCCACAAAACAATCAACAAGTTCGTCTTCTTAGTGAGAAAATGTGAAATGAAGGTGACTTTTCTCTTTAACCATACCAAAAAGTAGATCAAAACATTTAAGCATTGATAAAACCTATGAAATCTCTATTGTTCGGTAAGAAACAAAACACTATTCATTTCACACTTTGATCATTGTAGTTTTTATTTTTTTTTTTTCATATTCAATCTTTTTTTCATATTCATTTTATAAAATTGAATAAAATTGTTACTTTTTTTCTTCTCTTTTCAATCAATTTTTTGTCTTAAAAAATAGAGAATAAAATTGTATTCTAAATAAAAGTTTTTATTAACCAAGCATTATATACCTTATCTTTCGCCCCCCACAAACACAGGAAGCACCTCGGCTGGTTCTTTGCCATCACTGACGTTGACTTCAAATATTACTAGATACAAAATAAATAATCTTACAATATAAATTCTGTTCTGAGATGCACAGCAGATGCAAATCAGGACTTCATTAGGGTTTGTTTGAGCTGATAATATCCAACCATGCCTTATTTCAACTTCACTCAAGAGATAGGCGAACCTGACTTGGTTACCGAGGAAATTCTGGGGATTGAACCTGAAGCTAGTTTTTTTCTAAGCACATCAGCAGCAGAAGGATTACGCTCATCAAGAGTCGCTGACATCACAGGTGAGAGTTCTTCTTCAGATACTTTCAAATCAAATTATGCAAAGCTTCCTGATTACCTTAAGTCATGCCTAGACTACTCTGCCATTGTTTGTTGGAGATATTATCGTGTAGAGATAGGAAAACTAGCTCGACTTTTGTTGGCTGAAGGTCTTATAGAAGACAGACCAGGGGATATCATGGAGGATGTAGCAGAAAATGTTCTCGAGGAATTGATTGACCTAGGAATGCTTCAAGAAGAAGAACAAGGGACTGTAGTAAAAGTCCCTGCCTCGTATCTCCGGTTATGTATTCTTGAATTGGAGAAACAAGATTTTGTTTCTAAAACTGCAAACTCACCCGTGCGTTTAGGGATCAGAGATGATGGAAGGGATATCTATCCTAACGTTGAAGGCCTTCTAATTCAATCTCTATTTATTATTAGTAGACACCGTGATTCTTCTTTTGATATTCCCCGAGGCCTTTCACGGGCCTATATGAGAAATGTTTGTGGAATGCACTTTCTGTTGGTGTTGGATTTGTGTGGCTTGATAGAGTGCTTACCTGATGAATTGGGAGACTTGATTCACCTGAGGTACTTAGGCTTGGTTAACTCAAGACTAGATGAGCTTCCAGGGAATTTAGGGAATCTTAAAAGACTGCAAACTTTGGATATAAGGCGGTGTCGAAAACTACGCCAACTACCAATAGAAATTCTGCATATCCAACAGTTGAGCGGTGTCGAAAACTACGCAAACTACCAATAGAAATTCTGCATATCCAACAGTTGAGGCACCTTCTAATGTCCGACAGCATTAATGATTGTGAAATTAGAGTTCCGAAGGGCATTGGAACATTGGTAAATCTTCACACTTTGTCTGGTATTTATGGTGGAGATGATATTGCCATAGAATTGATTGCCTTAACCCAGCTACGAGAGCTCGGCGTTAAGCGTGTGACTGCCGATCATGCCAGTGAGCTGTTTGCAGCTATAAAGAAGATAGAGAACCTCACATCCCTATCGCTAGAAGCAGAGCAAAACTACTTTGAAGGTACACGTTTCTCTATTTTTGCTGAATTGGATGCGTTTTCTCCCCCGCCACTTCTACAAGAGTTTTTCTTACGTGGGGGATTAATTGAGATGCCCGTTTGGTTTGCCTCCATGGAAAGCCTCACCCGCTTATCATTAATCAATTCTTATCTATCCGAGAATCCAACTTCAGTCCTTCAGTTGCTTCCCAAATTGAAGCATCTTAAACTCTGGAAAGCCTACAAGGCAAGGCACATTGGTAAAGAATTTTGCAATGCAGGTGGTTTCCCTGTGCTGGAAACTCTCACAATTGCTTCTGAGTTCCTGGCGGAATGGACTGAAATTGATTCCGGAGCTTTTCCACGTTTAAGATATCTTTGTTTTCATGACTGTGGAAACTTGATTTTTCTTCCTGAAGGGTTGCAGAACATTTCCACACTTCAAGATCTGTGTTTCTTCCCCTGGAATCCAGACCTTAGAAGGCGATTGATGGGTGAAGAGAATTACAAGATCAAGCATGTCCCAAATATTTGGCCGGATTGAGAACCGTTGATTCTCCAACCACGAAATGGAAAAACATTAACCACAATAGTTTCCATAGGAAGTCTTTCAAGGATGTAATGCTTTTGCTTTACTCCTTAAATATCATCTCCTGCTTTCTGTTCATTTACCTTGATATTGTGGTGAAGTATGCTATCCTCTACTGTCTTGTATCCTAAATTTGTGCAATCTCCAGCGGAGAAACCAGTGTTCTAGACTTCAAAAAATCTATCTTGATGATGAACGATGTGTTTATCTATTTGCATTTCCTTAGTATCTGGATTATTATCTAATTATTCTATAGAATTGCCCTTCTTGTAGATTTCTCTCTAAGGATTGAATCATTAGAAAATCAGGGCGCCAGAGAATTGACCTGTCCTCCTTTTCTTCTTTTTTCTTTTTACCATAGACGTACCATGAGGTAAGAAACCAATACATGTCTTGAATTAGTATTTTGTCAGTCAAGTAACATGAACAGGAAATTAAGAAAACTTGCAATCACATTATGGATTAATTAATCACATATGATTAAATAAATGCATGTGAATAAGCATGCAAGCAGTCAAGCATTTGCAACTCTGTTGATGCCCAATTGCATATGATATAATTAAATAAACTCAAGAACTTAGTGTTATAATATTAAGCGAGTGCATGAGGTTTTGCAGCAAAGTTTGTGGAAAATGTGGGTAACATGCAAAGTTGTCTGCTCCAAGGACCGCAACAAGGGAGATGGATTTGCTATTTTCTAAGATGAAACATCTTTGTTCCTGCTCGCGCAGCGAACGCCAGGCGCAAGTTCTCCCAAGTTTTGACACAAACTAGACATGGTCATGTTACCTAAATCTTAGTTTCTCTTTAAGGAACATGTTTGTCGCCATGTCTTTTGTTACAAACAGCACTCCTTTTTATTTATCGATTAATGAGTTATTTTATTTGTAAGAAATACCATTAACGTGATGTTTTTATTAAATTAAGCTCTTTCTTTTTCAGAAATAATCTTAATGATCTCGTACATACGACTTTTTCACTCATGGCTGCCGGCCAAGCTTAATTTCCTTAACCAGGCAAAGATGATTCTCTAAATAAATAAATACATGAGAAATTAAAAAAGGAAACTAAATTTAAGCAGTTCTGTTTCATGTAAGACAAATAAACAACAAGAAATATTATATTATATACTTTGTTGGTTTGACTTTGACTTGTCAAAACTATCTTGGCTGGTTTCAGATCTCCTATGTATACATTCTAAGAGGATCTGACTCCTCTAATGTTAGAGGTGACGTTGATTTTGAAATTATAACGTTGATTTTGAAATTTTTAATTTGAATTTTCTCAAATAAAGAGATAATTATTAATTTTAAAAATAAAAAAAGTTCTGCCCACCAAGTAAAATAAGTCTCAAATATTGTGATTTAATTAGATTAATATATAGATTTTCTTAATATAACGGATCATGCTATCCCCAACTTAAAGGGAGCCCAATCCAACCGTTTGAAGATCGGCATTGAGTTCCATGAGAAGGTTATTAAGCCAGTATTGAGTCTGGTAGTGATGAAAGCATGTAAAGACTTGCACCAAATTATGTAAACTGAAAGAAGTTAGATGAGGAAGGGAGCGGTGGCTACCGAGTAAAAGGGAGCGGTGGCTACCGAGTAAAAAGGAGCGGCAGCTACAAGACTGACGGGGTGGCGATCAGCGGGAGAAGAGAGAGCATACAGAGCAGCCATTAACAGCTGGTCGAACCTGTCCCAACCACGATGTGGCGATCCTCTGTTACTACATTTCCAACAACACGATGCAGTCGCTTTATGGCATCACCAAGTTGTAGCTGCAAAAACCAGCAAATGTTGCTAATATCACTGAAATAGCTCATCAAATCACACCCTTCAATCACCAACGTGCACTTGTCTCCCATTTTCCTCCAGTTTGGCTCGAATAACGTTGGATCTCCCCTGCATTTCCGCATAACACATCACTTCCTCTCGTACGTTAAAAAAACTTTATCCCAGATAACAACACTACGTGATAATTATACCAAACTAAAACTGTTAAACCCTAAATGACTAGCCAGGCCATTGCACCGGCGCAATGCAGCCACAACGAGGTGGTGTATGCTTTTAATTTCCGATAGAAAACAAAAGAATTTAATAAACGTGAACTTACTGATCTAGATTGATCATGGAATCCGGCGAGAGACTTGTCTTTGTGGGCTTAGATGTCGTCGGAGAAGAGTTTTGGTTATTGGTTGCTCCATTCTCTAAACCGCCCATTTGTCTGCTTCTCTTTTCTTCTCTTCTTTTGGTTTCCTCTACTACAGTCAGTGCTCGTGGTTTCTCGTTTACGTGCTTTGATGGGATATGCAAATAACTGTATTTGTAATCAAGCATCTAGACTTTTGTAATTATATTATTCTATATTTTCTCAAGAAAACTTGCAAGATTATCTGTCAAATGCAATTTTGCTTGTTTCCATTCCATAATTATTCCTAACCCATATTAACATATTATCATTGACGGAAAGATACAATGAATTCAAACATCATATGCGTAATCTTAAGGAATTAGTTTGATGGTTAATTAGAATATTTGCTGCATTTTTTTTTTCTAGGTTTAAACTTTGACGATAACGTTTAAGAGAATTTATTAGTTTTTTTAAAACATACTAAACCGATACAAGGGGTGTATTTTTAATTTGTCTAGAAAAAAAAATAATCTCAATTGATGTGTAAACTAGCATAAAAATACCCTTATTGTTGAAAAATATTAGGATACTGGCATGCAAACCCGACAAGATAAAAGGCAAAAGGATAGGATAAAATGAGAAATGAGACACACAAGAATTTACGTGGTTCACCCAATTTGGCTATGTCCACGGCCAAGTATAAAAGGATTTTACTAAGTAATGTGGGAATTACAACCTCTCTCAAATAATAGGAGAACAACTGAGAATCTCTCTATTAGTAGGAGAAAACACCTCACTTACTCTCTCACAAACACCTCACAACTCTTTGTGGGATTACTCTCTCTTCACTCTCCTCTTCTTCTCTCTATCTTGGTGTGCATCTAAGGCTTAAATGCATTGCCTATTTATAGGCAAGAGTGAGGGGACAAAGGCCATAAATTAAGGAGGAATATATGCCTAACAACTCATCCTCCATTCATACTCCACTAATTTTGCCAACTCATCTCCCACTCACATCCCATCAATTATGCCAACTAATTTAATGGCTTTACATTCTCCCACTTGAAGACTTTGATGATTTAATCAAGTCTTCACACTTGATCATTTGTGATTCTTCTATTCTTTCTATACTTGCCATCTTCATGCTGCTTACGGTTCTACTAGGCCATAAAAGGATCTGCACCATATGTACTTGTCAGTGTTGACTGGTTTGGTCAAAGCATCTGCTGGGTTTTCCTTTGTGTGAACCTTTTGAAAATCCACACTTTCATCTTCCACCACTTCGCGAACAAAGTGATACTGAACATCTATATGTTTTGTTCTTGAATGAAACACTGGATTCCTTGCAATATGCAAGGCACTCTGACTATCACAAAACAAAAGAATCTTCTCTTATTTATGACCGAGCTCCTCCGTAAGTTTCTTCATCCATATTGCTTCTTTACAAGCTTGTGTAGCTGTCATGTACTCGCTTCTGTTGTGGATAACGCTATAACAGTCTGAAGTTTAGAAACCCAGCTCACAGCTCCTCCTGCAATTATGAACACATAGCCCATAGTGGATTTTCTTTTCTCAAGGTCGCCAGCAAAATCTGAATCAACATAACCTTTGACAGTAAATTCTGATCCTCCATAACATAATGCGACATTTGAGGTACCCTTGATGTATCTCAAGATCCTCTTAATAGTATTCCAATGCTCTCTACTAGGATTTGTCATATATCGACTAGCTGCTCCCACTGCTTGTGCAATGTCTGGTCTTGTACATATCATGGCAAACATTAAACTTCCCATTGCTGATGCATATGGTACTCGAGACATCTCAATCCTCTCTACTTCATTGCTAGGAGACATACTTGAGGATAATTTGAAGTTAATAGGAAGTGGGGTGGAAATTGGCTTACAATCTTGCATGTTAAAGCGTCGCAAGATTTTCTTCAAATAATTCTTCTGAGAAAGCCAAATCTTCCTCTTACTTCTGTCTCGGTGAATTTGCATCCCTAGAATCTTGTTTGCTGGTCCCAAGTCCTTCATATCAAACTCCTTAGCCAATTGTGCATTCAATTCTTGGACTCGATCTTTGTTGAGGCCTATTACCAACATGTCATCCATGTACAACAACAGAATGATGAAAACATCATCTTCTTCAAACCTCTTGTAATATGTACAATGGTCTGAACTGAGTCTGTTGTACCTAAGGCTAATTATAAAGGGATCAAATCTCTTGTACCAACACCTCGGCGCTTGTTTGAGACCGTATAGAGATTTGTTCAACCTGCAAACCAAGTTCTCATTGCCTGTTTCAGCAAAACCCTCTAGTTGGAGCATATAAATTTCTTCTTCAAGTTCTCCATGAAGAAATGCAGTTTTCACATCTAACTGCTCTAGGTGAAGATTAAATATAGCACACATTGCCAAGACTACTCTGATTGTAGTAAGTCGTACCACCGGAGAAAATATCTCATTGAAGTCTATTCCTTCTTTCTGAGCATATCCTTTCACCATCAATCTTGCACGATACCGCTCCACTTGATCATTGCCATCATACTTTATCTTGTAAACCCATTTGTTGCCAATGGCCTTTCTTCCTTGTGGTAGCGGAACAAGATCCCAAGTGTTATTCTTGTGCAGAGCTTCAATCTCCTCTTGCATTGCTGTCATCCACATAGATACATCTGTGCTTTTGATAGCCTCATGGAAAGTTGATGGCTCTCCATCCTCTGTTAGAAGACAGTATGCAATGTTGCTCTCAGTAACATATTCTGAGTGCCAAGCCGGTGGTCTTCTTTCACGAGTTGACCATCTAACTTCAGAAGTTTCAGACTCTATTTGTTCTTGTTCTTCATGCTCTGGTGCAGCTTCAGAAGAAGTACGATTCTGAGTATTTTCCATCTGGACTTCTGTAGTCTCCTTTAAAATGCTATTATTTTCTTCCATTTGCATTTTATCTTCTGCAAATATGACATCTCTGTTGATGATTACCTTGTGGGCAGTGGGATCCCACAAGCGATACCCCTTTACTCCATCAGCATATCCCAAGAATACACATTTTCTGGATTTTGAATCCAGCTTGTTGACTTCTTGAGTATTGTATATCACGTACATAAGACTTCCAAATATATGCAATCGAGAATAATCAGCTGGTTTTCCAGTCCACATCTCCATCGGTGTCTTCAGCTCAATTGCAGTTGATGGAGATCGATTTATCACATAACAAGCGGTATTGACTACTTCTGCCAGAATGACTTTCCTAAACCTGCAGCCTTCAACATTGCTCTTGTTCTTTCTAATAGAGTTCTGTTCATCCGCTCTGCCACTCCATTTTACTGTGGAGTGTATGCCGTTGTGAACTGCCTTTTGATACTTTCATGTTGGCAGAAGTTATCAAATTCATCACTGGTATATTCTCCTCCATTGTCAGTCCTCAAACACTTGATCTTCTTTTCAGATTCAAGTTCTACCCGCGCTTGAAGGTTTTACAGACTGTAAGCACATCTGCCTTCCTTCTAATTGGATACACCCAACATCTCATGGAGAAGTCATCTATAAATGATACAAAGTATCTTGCTCCTCCTAAGGATACAACCGGTGCTTGCCAAACATCAGAGTGAATCAGGTCTAAGATGCATTTGCTCTTAGTTGTTGATGTGCCAAACTTCAACATGTGCTATTTACTTGTAACACAATGCTCACAAAAAGGTAAAGTAACCTTTGTAAGCCCATGGAGTAACTTCTGATAAGAGAGAACTTTCAAACCTTTCTCTGACATGTGGCCTAGTTTTTGATGCCACATCATCGTCTTCTCTTCTGCAGGACTGGCTGATGCAATTGACGCTTCTGCCCTATGATGTGTTTCTCCCATTAATACAAACATATTTGCAACTGTTTTTCTCGCCTTTAAAACCACCAACGCTCTTTTGACAATTTTCATGATTCCATTGTCTGTTCGAATCTTACAGCCAAGACTATCAAATTGTCCTACGGATGAAAGATTCTTTTTCAAGTCTTTCACATGTCGCACTCCTGAAATAGTACGAATTAAGCCATCATACATCTTCAATTTGATGGTGCCAATGCCAGCAATCTCTAAAGCATGATTATCACCCATGAACACTGAGCCTTTAGAGATGGGTTCATATGTATGAAACCAATCTCGATTAGGAGTCATATGCCATGTTGCTCCTGAATCCATTAGCCAGACCTCAGTGAGCTCTTCTCTATCTGTAGAGACTGTCGCTGCTTCACTATATAAAACCTCTCCATCTTCTGAGGTGCTTGCAACACATCCTTGAGGTTTTGATGACTCTGCAGTATTCTCTATACCCTTTTTAAACCAACAATCCCTTTTGAAGTGCCCTTTTCTGCCACAGTTGTAGCATTTCACAGTCTTCTTACTTCTTGATTTGGACCTCCCCTGCCTTTGACTTCCACTGGAGCCACGCTCCATTGATCTCCCTCTTGACACCAACAATGCCTCTGCTTGGTTTGAACTATTTCTGTCTCCTTTATTTTTACGCCTATTTTCTTCTTCCAAGATGGCGGCTGCAACATCATCAAAGACTAAATAGTCTGTGAGGATATTATTGGTCAAGTTGATAATGAGTTGATCATATGAATCTGGAAGACTTTGAAGTAGAAGCTTTGCACGTTCACTTTCCTCTATTTGTTGACCCAATGTAGTGAGTTGTGAAAATAGAGTTCTTATTGTGTTGATGTGGTCAGTCACCGCCGTGGTTTCTGCTATTCGAAGGGTATAAAGTCTCCGCTTTAAGAAAATCTTATTGTGCAAAGACTTGGACTCATATAGCTTTGTTAGAGTCTCCCATATCTCCTTAGTTGTTTTCTTCTCCGCCACACTTGATAATACTTCATCGGCTAATGCTAAATATATGTTAGCAATAGCATTGCCATCCATTTCATTTCATTTTGCATTATCAGTGATCTCCACAGGCCGATCCCCAATTGCTGCCAAGCAATTGTCTTTCCTTAAGATTGTCTTGATTCTCATTTTCCAGAGTGAGAAATTGCTCCCATTGAACCTCTCAATCTCGTACTTTGCTGCCATTTTATTCACCGTGATCTATTCAGTTATCACCGTTTCACAGATCTGTAACGTATACAGAAATAGTATCGTGTGAATAATACTTCACTAAGTAAGTTCCCAGGAAAGATTGGAGGGGTCACAAACGGTCCCGCTTAAAACCCAATCTCCTTAGACAGAACTTCCTAGACTATATTTAATCACCGCACTAACTTTCTATGTACGCCAACAATGATGTATGTGAACAGTACCGTATGGATGAATAGTGTTGTATAGGTGAATAGTATAGTTGACGTGAATAGTAACCGTATACATGAATAAATTTTGTGTATTAACAACACCAACCAAGAAGGCTCTGATACCACTGTTAGGATACTGGCATGCAAACCCGACAAGATAAAAGGCAAAAGGATAGGATAAAATGAGAAATGAGACACACAAGAATTTACGTGGTTCACCCAATTTGGCTACGTCCACGGCCAAGTATAGAAGGATTTTACTAAGTAATGTGGGAATTACAACCTCTCTCAAATAATAGGAGAACAACTGAGAATCTCTCTATTAGTAGGAGAAAACACCTCACTTACTCTCTCACAAACACCTCACAACTTTTTGTGGGATTACTCTCTCTTCACTCTCCTCTTCTTCTCTCTATCTTGGTGTGCATCTAAGGCTTAAATGCATTGCCTATTTATAGGCAAGAGTGAGGGGACAAAGGCCATAAATTAAGGAGGAATATATGCCTAACAACTCATCCTCCATTCATACTCCACTAATTTTGCCAACTCATCTCCCACTCAAATCCCATCAATTATGCCAACCAATTTAAAACGCTGCTCACGGGCTCCGAAACCTGTCAAAACAGAATCTGATCATATATACATTATAAAGATATTGTACAAAATATAGTTCCTAAATGAGAATCAGGCAACATATCAACCAATCAATTAAAAGTGTGTTTGAGAATATGATGAATTTTCTTTTTAAATGATTTTTTTATTTTTTTATTATTTTAATATGCTGATATAAAAAAATATATTTAGAAAATTTAGTATTGAAGGATAGAATCATAAAAAAAAATTAGGCGAATAAAATTCAAGAAAGAACAAAAAATTAAAAAAAAAACTCGAGATAACCAGGGATATTTTTTAAATCAGTGAAAAATTCAAGAAAAAGCAAATAAATAAAAATAACAAAGCCTAGTCTCCAATTGAATAAATGATAAATGAAAAAAAATAATTAAGTAAACCCATACTAACTTTCTAAACTTGGGTTAACCTCTAAACTCACAACCCTTAAAATCTTAGATTTAAACTCAATATAGAAGCTAAATCCCTAACCAATTTAATATTAAATGGTGAAATAGAAAAAACAATAACAGTTTTAAAAATTTGTCAAAGTAAAAAAAAAATAACAGTCAAAAGAATTAGAATCAAATTTTATATGAAAAAAAAAGTTAAGGAAGATGAAATTGTAAAAAAGTTAATTTACAAAACTATTTCAAATAAACCAAATAGCAATCAAAAGATTAAAAATCAAATTTGAAAGATTAAAAAAGTAAAAGGGGATGAAATTAAAAAAAAATTCTGATTTTATAAATTATTCAAAAAACTTATTCCAAATATTAAAGGATGGAATAAAAAAACATCAATTTAAAAACTCACCCAAAGAAAATTCAACAAAGAATAAAAAATAAAAAAAACTTGAGATAAACTAAGTCATTTAAAAAATAAGTGAAAAACTCTATAGAAAGCTAATAAATAAAAATGACAGAGCTTAGCCCCAATTGAATAAATATTAAATGATAAAATTAAAAAAATATGAGCTTAAAGAAAGAAAAAAAAAACAAGCAAATCTGAGCGAACCACTTAAAGCCAAGCTAATATCTAAAACTTGCAACTCATGCGATCATAGACCCGAACACAATTAAGAAGCTTAATTCATAACTAATTTAATGTTGAAGGAAGAAATAAAAAAAAATACAAATTTAAAACTTTGCGAAAGTAAGAAAAATAACAATCAAAAGAAAAGAATGAGAATCAAATTTGATAGGAAAATAAATTTAGGGAGAATGAAATAGTAAAAAAAAATTAAAAATAATCTCAAACAAAACAAATATCAATCAACAAAATGAAGATCAAATTTGAAAAATAAAAAAAATAAAAAAGAGGGGGTGAGACTGAAAAGGAATTCTAATTTTTTTTATTATTCAAAATAAAATAAATAGTAATTAAAAGGATAGTGACCAAATGTTAAGATAAAAAATTAAAGGGACTAGTCTGAAATTTTGAACAATTTCATTCAAAATTTGAGGTGGAGAGAGAAGAAGAAAAAAATAAGAAATGATTGTCAGTATCAAATCGGAGGTGTATTTAATGCACGCGCTATCTTGTCATTGAGAGGACACGAAGACCTTTTTAAAGCGTCATTAAATGTTGTGTTTGGTGACTAGACAAACCAGCAAGCACCACTTAAAAGGCACTGGAGCTATCCACCTACTTGTGGGTACCATACACGCGCTAACAAGTTTTTTAAAAAATAATATTTAATAATACTCACATACAAAAATGCCCTAGTCTCCTTGATATTAAAAAAAAAAACACACAATAAAAGAACCAAAAGGCTCCTGAAGAAGAGTTAAGTGGAATTTGTCATTTAACTGTTTAAAAAAATAAAATGACTAAAATGATCCTAAACATATATTAAAATATTTTTTTATTTGAGAGAAAACTATATAATTTTAGTATGCATAAAAAATAAAAAGATTAATACATCTTTATGTAATTTAAAATAAATAATTATATCACGGTAAAAATATTACATTGCCCCTAATGTCTAAGATAAAGGTTTTATTGTTTAAAAATATTTTTGTTATTATGCTATTACAATAAATAGTGTTTAGATTCTAGATTTTAATTTTTTTAATTTAATATAATATAATTAGATTTGTATTATTAAGACAACTGATTTTTTTATTATTTTAAAGCAGTTGATTCTCTCAATTTTACCTAATTTTTTTTAAAATATTTTTTTCTATTGCGTATTTTTTTTCTTAAAAAAAGAAAGGCATATAGCACATTCGAACGTCCACCGACACATGATTTGCTTTGTGCAAGAAAACAGAAATCCATGACTGATGGTCGGTCGGCTTGAATATCATGTGCCATCATGATGATGATGCACGTGCTTTTTTTTCTTTTTCATTTTTTTCTTTTATCATACCTTTTTATAGCCTATTTAGAAAACAATTAGGCTTGGAACCATGATAAAAATATAAAATTTAAAGATAAAAGATTAACATGTAAAATATAGATAAAATATATAGCTAATTAACCACACAATAGAAAAGTCCTTCTATTTCATTTGTAATTATAAATTCAATTCAATATTAAATAAATAAATTCAATCAAGAAAAATAATAACGAAAAGTCTGAATGAAAAAATGCCTCAGAAAAAAGAAGAAAACAAAAAAGAAGTTGTTTAGAGCAACCTTCTACTTTTTATTTATAGTTAGGGAACGTTTGGGAACGCGGCTGAGGCTGCGTTCCCAAAAAATTTGAATTTTTTTTGTTAAAATTTAATATGATTTGTATGTTTTGGATCGTTTTGATGTGCTGATGTTAAAAATATTTTTTTAAAAATGAAAAAACATCATTGACATGTATTTTGGCACGAAAAGTTATTTGAAAAGCACCCGCAACCATACTGCCAAACACGCTCTTAATGTTCTTGTTTTTACTTTTCTCAAAATCATATCTTTGTCCGGTAAATAAAATTTGTTTTTATTTTTATTTTTAGAATTAAAATTTAGTTTATATTTGTAAGAATTTGTAATCATTAATATGAAAAAATATGTTTTTTAAAAATCATTTAAGAATATAATTATCAATTTTTAAGAGTGGATTCGTTATTTTAATTGTTGGTGATCCTATGATTTCTTACATTTAGTAATTCGGGGTATCCGGACCAGCTTACGCGCATCACAACTAATCCCCGGGTCCACTGAATATCCTGCAAGCCTAATGAGCATGTAAAACACCGCGAGTGTGACAGGAGTGCACAGTGAGACTTGAACCCTGGTGCAAAGAAAGGAAATAAGTCCCTTCCACCGCTGGATCACAACCTCAAATGCTGGTCGTATAATTTCTTACATTTAAATGTGATTTGTTAATAGTATGAACATCCAATCATGAGAATAGAAAAGATTACATCATAACTCATATGGATATAAATAGTATGATGAAAGCAAGAATTTCCAAAAATATTTGGAACATTTCATTTCTAAGTAGAAGAGTTCTTTTATTTTCAATTACATATTAACCAAGCTAATCCTTTGAATCTAATTACAACGGGTAATCACTTGTAACGATGTTTTTTTCAACTCTGAAACCAATGGATTCGACTGTAGAGAGTAGCTTTTGTTAAAATGGGAGCAATTTCTTGAAAACTCTCTTTAGATATGAAACTTTGAGTACTCAATGAACCTAATATGTATATTTTTTTTCAAAAAACTACTCATGAATATTATATGAAAATAAAATATTTTTTATTTTATTAAAAATATTTTATATAATTTTGTTAAATTAATTATTCTTCTATTTTTTTTTTCATACAGTCATGTACAAATACACAAATTACCGAAGCATGATTCTTTTATTTATTTGTTTATTTATTGTATCTTGCTTTTCAAATCATGATATATTTTTATTTAAAAAACCTTACTTATGAAAACAAAGACATGTTTTAGTAGAAAACAGGAAATGTATGAATAAAAAGGGGAATTTTCACTAAGAAAATACATTTTTTAGTCAAAGATATAACTTATTGGAATTCTTACAAATAATTATTTTAATTTCTATAAAATTAAATAAAAATATATTTCAAACATGGCCACGAGAAATTGCACTGACAAAAAAAGTAAAAGTTTTGGAGCTTTTTATTAATGATTCTTATTATTTCCCAAGAAATAAAACACTACGAATTGCACGGTGCATCCATAGTCTGTCTTAATATTCATGGGTCATGAGAAAAAACAATTTAGTCTCTATATTTTTCATTTTTTTCATATTTGATTAGTATAGTTCGTGCAAGTTGAGAGAAGAAAGAAAAATTCATTAAAAAATAAAAAGAGAAAAGAAGCTTTCATCAACCAAATTTCAGCTATACAAAAGATCAATTTTGAGGCCAGTAAATTTGACCACAAGAAAGAATTAATTATGATTAACTCGGATTAATTTAATATATCTCTTTTTAAATATTTTTGTTGGTAAAAAAATTGTGTCAAATATGTCACCATTTAATTATTTTAAAAATATTTCATTTAATATATTTTAATTTTTTTTATTTCCCGATATATTTATATCATTTAAAAGATAAAAAAGATGATCTAACTCGCGTGGTAATGCAAGTAAAAAACTATTTACTTATTATAATAGAGATTAGGAGAGAGTATAGAATGCTTTAAACTTTCTTCTCTCCCTGATACTACAGGTATGCAGATTAAAATCTGCAGCAACCATCCTTTTGACAAATGTTATGAATTTAGGCTATTGGGGAGGCCGGGGGTCGGATTTTTTATTAACCAAGCATTATATACATTATCTTTCGCCCCCCACAAGCACAGGAAGCACCTCGGCTGGTTCATTCACTGACGTTGACTTCAAATATTACTAGATACAAAATAAATAATCTTACAATATAAATGCTGTTCTGAGATGCACAGCAGATGCAAATCAGGACTTCATTAGGGTTTGTTTGAGCTGATAATATCCAACCATGCCTTATTTCAACTTCACTCAAGAGATAGGCAAACCTGACTTGGTTACCGAGGAAATTCGGGGGATTAAATCTGAAGCTAGTTTTTTTCTAAGCACATCAGCAGCAGAAGGATTACGCTCATCAAGAGTCGCTGACATCACAGGTGAGAGTTCTTCTTCAGAATCTTTCAAATCAAATTATGCAAAGCTTCCTGATTACCTTAAGTCATGCCTAGACTACTCTGCCATTGTTTGTGGGAGATATCGTGTAGAGATAGGAAAACTAGTTCGGCTTTTGTTGGCTGAAGGTCTTATAGAAGACAGACCAGGGGATATCATGGAGGATGTAGCAGAAAATGTTCTCAAGGAATTGATTGACCTAGGAATGCTTCAAGAAGAAGAACAAGGGACTGAAGTAAAAGTCCCTGCCTCGTATGTCCAGTTATGTATTCTTAAATTGGAGAAACAAGATTTTGTTTCTAAAACTGCAAACTCACCTGTGCGTTTACGGATCAGAGATGATGGAAGGGATATCTATCCTAACATTGAAGGCCTTCTAATTCAATCTCTATTTATTAGTAGTGAAAGCTATTATTATTTTGATCCTCCCCGAGGCCTTTCACGGGCCTATATGAGAAATGTTTGTGGTATGCACTTTCTGTTGGTGCTGGATTTGGATGGCTGGATAGAGTGCTTACCTGATGAATTGGGAGACTTGATTCACCTGAGGTACTTACGCTTGTTTAACTCACATCTTAATGAGCTTCCAGGGACTTTAGGGAATCTTAAAAGACTGCAAACTTTGGATATAAGGATGTGTCGACATCTACGCAAACTACCAATAGAAATTCTGCATATCCAACAGTTGAGACACCTTCTAATGTCCGACAGCATTAATGATTGTGAAATTAGAGTTCCGAAGGGCATTGGAACATTGGTAAATCTTCACACTTTGTCTGGTATTTATGGTGGAGATGATATTGCCGTGGAATTGATTGCCTTAACCCAGCTACAAGAGCTCGGCGTTAAGCGTGTGAATGACGATCATGCCAGTGAGCTGTTTGCAGCTATAAAGAAGTTAGAAAACCTCAAATCCCTATCGCTAGAAGCAGAGGAAAACTACTTTGAAGATACAAGTTTCTCTATTTTTCCTGAATTGGATGCGTTTTCTCCCCCGCCACTTCTTCAAGAGTTTTTCTTATGTGGGGGATTAATTGAGATGCCCGTTTGGTTTGCCTCCATGGAAAACCTCACCCGCCTATCATTAGTCTCTTCTTATCTGTCGGAGAATCCAACTTCAGTCCTTCAGTTGCTTCCCAAATTGAAGCATCTTAAACTCTGCGAAGCCTACAAGGCAAGGCACATTGGTAAAGAATTTTGCAATGCAGGTGGTTTCCCTGTGCTGGAAACTCTCACAATTGTTTCTGAGTTCCTGGCGGAATGGACTGAAATTGAAACTGGAGCTTTTCCACGTTTAAGATATCTTTGTTTTCATAACTGTAGAAACTTGATTTTTCTTCCCGAAGGGTTGCAGAACATTTCCACACTTCAACATCTGCGTTTCCTCCCCTGCCATCCAGACCTTAAAAGGCGATTGATGGGTGAAGAGAATTACAAGATCGAGCATGTCCCAAATATTTGGATGGTTAACCGTTGATTTTCCAACCAAGAAATGGAAAAACATTACCCACAATAGTTTCCATAGGAAGTTTTTCAAGGATGTAATGCTTTTTCATTACTCCTCAAATATTATCTCCTGCTTTCTGTTCATTTACTTCAATATTCTGGTGAAGTATGCTATCCTCTACTGTCTTGTATGCCTAAATTTGTGCAATCTCCAGCGGAGAAACCAGAGTACTAGACTCTAAAAAATCCATCTTAATGATGAACGATGTGTTTATCTATTTACATTTCCTTAATATCTGGATTATTATCTATAGAATTGCCCTTCTTGTAGATTTCTCTCTAAGGATTGAATCGTTAGAAAATCAAGGAGACAGTTATATTGTTGTTTTTTTATTGTTGTTTTTTTCGTTTGGAATTGGACTTGATAGATAAGAAACACGTCTATTATATTGGCAACAGTTCATATAAATTATACATCCCATTCCGTGTTTACATAGAATCAAAGGCATAGCAAATATTGTGTCTACATCGCATTAAAATTTGAATAAACCATCGGACGTACGAGTATGAACTACCCTGTATCCCTAGTTAGCCTAGATCCTACTGTGTCCTCTTAATGTTCTCTAATACAGGCGTGATAAGAACATTTTATTTGATGATCGAGCTTTCTTCTCGTCCCATGTTTCAAGTCACTACATTTCCATTGGTATTGTCGATGATTGCTGATAACCTATCCAAGAAAAGGTTAAAGGCTTCTGGTGGACTAAACATGCTTATTCTGACATACTTTGGACTAGCCCCAAACCGCTCCCCACTTCTTGCTATTATCTTATGCTCTCTTAAACGACTCTCCCAGTCTATATCCTCCTTGCTGTGCAACCATGCAAAAGCTGTTTGCAGAAAAGCAAAATATGTTAGAAGAGCTTTCCAAATGAGCCTACAATAAAGTTGGGGTGTCCTATTTCAAAAGTAAAAAAAAATAATATTGATCTAATTAATTATGAGCATTACCAGGATTTGAATCCATGTACTTTCCAGTGAAGTTGCAGTAATCTCGTGGGTACTTTGGCAGACTGAAGACTCCGCTGTTTTTGACAACATTTCGCAATCTGTCCCACCTTTCTTTCAGAATGCTATGGCTATACTCAAAGAAGTTCTCTGAATCAGCAGTCCTACAACCTTCGCCAAGTACTCCAAGAATCTTTGCAGCTCGAATCTGAGATTCTTTAGATACACCGATGGAACTGATCTGCATGTATTCAGTCATCTTTGTAGCTACCTCTTTATCCTTAACAAGTGCCCAGCTTCAATTTGGAAACAAAATAATAAGCAGAAAAGAACAAGAATGAACTACAAATTAAACACAGGCCGCAAAGCAGAATGATATATTGTGGCGATCTTCTTATTCCAACAACAAGTCATGCATTGCGACATTAATCTCTTAACTAAAGAATGTCCTGCTCACCCAATCCGGGAACCAGCATGTCCAGTGCATTTGGAAAATGTGAACAGCATAATATCATGATCCAAGGGTTGAGTGATAGGCGTGTATTGTGGCCAGTAGTAGGCAAGGTCATAGACAAGCTTCCCTTCCCCACGGTTCACCACAGCTTCTCGGATAGCACCATCAGGATTATTCGGCGAGGTTACGACCTCAATATAAGGTCCATCCCTATCAAAGGTGTGCGCATCTCCCTCCCATTTATAGAGTCCTGAACGCAGGAATTCTGCCTGATCTTTATATCCCTGCAGGCAATGAATATCACAGGCACATAAATGAATTGATCTTCCACGACGAATAAAGGGCGCCAGAGAATTGACCTGTCCTCTTTTTTTTCTTTTTTCTTTTTACTATAGACGCACCATGAGGTAAGAAACCAATATATGTCTTGAATTAGTATTTTGTCAGTCAAGTAACATGAACAGGAAATTAAGAAAACTTGCAATCACATTATGGATTAATTAATCACATATGCGTATATATATGCATGTGAATAAGCATGCAAGCAGTCAAGCATTTGCAACTCTGTTGATGCCCAATTGCATATGATATAATTAAATGAACTCAAGAACTTAGTGCTGTAATATTAAGCAAGTGCATGAGGTTCTGCAGCAAAGTTTGTGGAAAATGTGGGTAACATGCAAAGTTGTCTGCTCCAAGGACCGCAACAGGGAGATGGATTTGCTATTTTCTAAGACGAAACATCTTTGTTCCTGCTCGCGTAGCAAACGCCAGGCGCAAGTTCTCCCAAGTTTTGACACAAACTAGACATGGTCATGTTACCTAAATCTTAGTTTCTCTTTAAGGAACATGTTTGTCGCCATGTCTTTTGTTACAAACAGCACTCCTTTTTATTTATCGATTAATGAGTTATTTTATTTGTAAGAAATACCATTAACGTGATGTTTTTATTAAATTAAGCTCTTTCTTTTTCAGAAATAATCTTAATGATCTCGTACGTACGACTTTTTCACTCGTGGCTGCCGGCCAAGCTTAATTTCCTTAACCAGGCAAACATGATTCTCTAAATAAATAAATACATGAGAAATTAAAAAAGTAAACTAAATTTAAGCAGTTCTGTTTTATGCAAGACAAATAAACAACAAAAATTATTATATTATATATTCTTGTTGGTTTGACTTTGACTTGTCAAAACTGTCTTGGCTGGTTTCAGATCTCCTATGTATATACATCCTAAGAGGATCTGACACCTCTAATGTCAGAGGCGACATGCCTCGTCATGTTAAAAAAAACAAAATTAGAACGTTGATTTTGAAATTTATAATTTGAATTTTTTCAAATAAAGAAGATAGCTATTAATTTTAAAAATAAAAAAAGTTCTTCCCACCAAGTAAAATAAATCTCAAATATTGTGATTTAGATTAATATATAGATTTTCTTAATATAACGGATCATGCTATCCCTAAATTAAAGGGAGCTCAATCCAATCGTTTGAAGATCGTCATTGAGTTCCATGAGTAGGTTATTAAGCCAGTATTGAGTCTGGTTTTACACCGTCAGATCAAGTGATGAAACCATGTAAAGACTTGCACCAAATTATGTAAACTGAAAGAAGTTTGATGAGCAAGGGAGCGGTGGCTACCGAGTAAAAAGGAGCGGCAGCTACAAGACTGACGGGGTGGCGATCAGCCGGAGAAGAGAGAGCATACAGAGCAGCCATTAAGAGCTGTGTTGAACCTGTCCCAACCACGATGTGGCGATCCTCTGTTACTGCATTTCCAACAACACGATGCAGTCGCTTTATGGCATCACCAAGTTGTGGCTGCAAAAACCAGCAAATGTTGCTAATATCACTGAAATAGCTCATCAAATCACACCCTTCAATCACCAACGTGCACTTGCCTCCCATTTTCCTCCAGAATGGCTCGAACAACGTTGGATCCCCCCTGCATTTCCGCATAACACATCACTTCCTCTCGTACGTTAAAAAAACTTTATCCCAGATAACAACACTACGTGATAATTATACCAAACTAAAATTGTTAAACCCTAAATGACTAGCCAGGCCATTGCACCGGCGCAATGCAGCCACAACGAGGTGGTGTATGCTTTTAATTCCCGATAGAAAACAAAAGAATTTAATAAACGTGAACTTACTGATCTAGATTGATCATGGAATCCGGTGAGAGACTTGTCTTTGTGGGCTTAATTGTCGTCGGAGAAGAGTTTTGGTTATTGGTTGCTCCATTCTCTAAACCGCCCATTTGTCTCTTCTCTTTTCTTCTCTTCTTTTGGTTCCTCTACTACAGTCAGTGCTCGTGGTTTCTCGTTTACGTGCTTTGATGGGATATGCAAATACCTGTATTTATACTAAATTAATGATTCTCTGTCAAATGCAATTTTGCTTGTTTCCAATCCATAATTATTCCTAACCCATATTAACATATTATCATTGACGGAAAGATACAATGAACTCAAACATCATATATATGTGTAATCTTAAAGAATTAGTTTGATGGTTAAGAATATTTGCTGCTTTTTTATTTTATTTTCCAGGTTTTAACTTTGACGGTAACGTTTAAGAGAATTTATTAGTTTTTTTTTTAACATACTAAACCGATATAAGGGGTGTATTTTTAATTTATCTAGAAAAAAAAAATTAATCTCAATACCCTTATTGTTGAAAAAAAAAGCTCACATGCAATATACATATATAACGCTGCTAACGGGCTCCAAAACCTGTCAAGACAGAATCTGATCATATATACATGATATTTAAAACACACATAGCGTAAATCACGAGAGATATTGTAGAAAATGAAGTTCCTAAATGAGAAACAGGCAATATATCAACTAATGAATTAAGAGTGAGAATGTGTTCGAATCTTGCTTCTAAAAGTTTTTAAAATTTTTATGTTTTTTTATTATTTTGATGTGCTGATATAAAAAATAAATTTAGAAGATTTATTTTAAAAAATTTAAATTTTTAAAAATTTATTTTTAAAAATCTCAATTCCCAATCAATTTAATATTGAATGATAGAATCATAAAAAAAATCAATTTAAAAAATTAGCCAAAGAAAATTCAAGAAAGAACGAAAAATAAAAAAAAATCGAGATAACCAGGGATATTTTCAAAATCAGTGAAAAATTCAACAATAAATAAATAAATAAAAATAACAAAGCCTAGTCTCCAATTAAATAAATGATAAAGGACAAAATTAAAAAAAAAATCAAGTAAACCTAGACAAACCTCCTATACTTGGGTTAACCTTTAAACTCATAACCCTTAAAATCCTGGATTTGGACTTAATATAGAAGCTAAATCCCTAATCAATTTAATATTAAAGGGTGAATCCAAAAGAAACTTGGGCATTTATTACTTGGACCATATTCGCGATTTATTTCCATACTCGAACAAATAAGAATTTGAAAGGTTTAAATTCTGCAATTGTTGCTTCTATTGGTTTTCTTAAATAGGAAAAACAATAACAATTTAAAAAACTTATCAAAGTAAAAAAAAAATAACAGTCAAAAGAATTAGAATAAAATTTTATAGGAAAAAAAGTTAAGGAAGATGAAATTGTAAAAAAGTTAATTTAAAAAACCATTTCAAATAAACCAAATAGCAATCAAAAGAATGAAAATCAAATTTGAAATATTAAAAAAGTGGGATGAAATTAAAAAAGAATTCTGATTTTATAAATTATTCAAAAAAAATATTCAAAATATTGAAGGATAAAATAAAAAAATATCAATTTAAAAACTTACCCAAAGAAAATTCAACAAAGAACAAAAAATAAAAAGACTTGAGATAAACTAAGTCATTTAAAAAATAAGTGAAAAACTCTATATAAAGCTAATAAATAAAAATGACAGAGCTTAGTCTCCAATTGATTAAATATTAAATGAAAAAATTGAAAAAAACATGAGTTTAAAGAAAAAAAAAAAAACAAGCAAACATGAGCGAACCACTTAAAGTCAAGCTAATATCTAAAACTTGCAACCTATATGATCCTAGACCTTAACACAATTAAGAAGCTTAATTCATAACTAATTTAGTTGAAGGAAGAAATTGAAAAAAAATACAAATTTAAAAACTTTGACAAAGTAAGAAAAATAGCAATAAAAAAAATAAGAATCAAATTCGATAGGAAAATAAACTTAGGGAGAATGAAATAGTAAAAAAAAAATTAAAAATAATCTCAAACAAAACAAATAGCAATCAATAGAATGAAAATCAAATTTGAAAGAAAAAAAAATAGAAGAGGGGGGGTGAGACTGAAAAGAAATTCTAATTTTTATTATTATTCAAAATAAAATAAATTATAATTAAAAGGATAGTGACCAAATTTTAAGAGGAAAAATTAAAGGGATTGGTCTGAAATTTTGAACAGTTTGACTTAAAATTTGAGGTGGAGAGAGAAGAAGGAAAAACAAGAAATGACTGTCAGTATCAAATCAAAGATGCGTTTAATGCACGCATCATCCCGTCATTGAGAGGACGCGAAGACCTTTTTAAAGCGTCATTAAATGTCGTGTTTGGTGACCAGACAAACCGGCAAGCACCACTTGAAAGGCACTGGGGTCGTTCACCTGCTTGTGCGTACCGTACACATGCTAAAAGGTTTTTTAAAATAAAAAATGCCCTTAGTCTTCTTGATATTAAAAAAAAAAAAAAAAGCCACAATAGAAGGAAAAAAAGGCTCCTGAATGAGAGTTTGGTGGAATTTATCATTTAACTATTTTTAAAAAAATAAAAAAGACTAAAATGACCCTAAACATATATTAAAATATTTTTTTATTTGAAGGACAACTATATAATTTTATTGTGCATAAAAAATAAAAAAACTAATACACCCTTACATAATTTAAAATATATAATTATATCATGGTAAAAAGATCACATTGCCGCTAATGTCTAAGACAAAGGTTTTATTGTTTAAGAAATTTTTTGTTATTATGCGATTACAATAAATAGTGTTTAGATTCTTGATTTTCATTTTTTTAATATAATATAATATAATTTGTTAGACTTTCCCTCTATTAATATTTAATATAAGTGTGCGTTTAGATTAGTATTATTAATCTTTTTATTATTTTAATGCAGTTGATTCTCTCAATTTTACCTAATTTTTTTTAAAATATTTTTTTCTATTGCGTATTTTTTTTCTTAAAAAAAAGAAAGGCATATAGCACATTCGAACGTCCACCAACACATGATTTGCTTTGTGCAAGAAAACAGAAATCCATGACTGATGGTCGGTCGGCCTGCATATCATGTGCCACCAATGATGTTGATGCACGTGCTATTCAATGATAAAACATGGGGCTTTTCAAACTTTCTTTGTATTTAGACTTGTTATTATTAACAAAACAATTAAAATATTGTTTCGGTTTCACCAGTGAGATGAACAGTTAAACAACTGGCTTTCTTTTTTTCTTTTTCATTTTTTTCTTTTATCATACCTTTTTATAGCCTATTTAGAAAACAATTAGGCTTGGAATTAATTATGATAAAAATATATAAAATTTAAAGAAGATTTTTCATTTATTTTTATTTTTAGAATTCAAATTTAGTTTATATTTGTAAGAATTTATTGTCATTAATATAAAAAAGTATGTTTTTAAAATCATTTAAGAATATAATTATCAAGCTTAATCCATTCAGATAGATTAATCTAGAACCCACTAATCTAACCTCTTGGCTAGGCTTGTTATATAAAAAAAATCAATTTAAAATTGATTTAGTTGACCAGATTAAAATTCAGTTTAATTTTTCTAAAAATTATAAAATAATACTGTTTTGAATTTTTTAAAATATAATTATATTATTTTGATTAATATGTATTAACCGTCCAACCTCTAACGCTTTGAGGTGGGTAATGGACCAAGACAATTTAATATCCTTCCTGTGTACTCTCTCATGTATTTGTTATTATTATTATTATTATTTGAATAAAATGTATTTTTCCATTTTACAAAATGTTAAATGACGGTGTCGTGGTGCAGTGTGTGCAGGCCCAAGCCCAAAGAAACGCAGATCCAACCTGTATCCTTCCGAGCACGAATCCTTCAGAGCACGCAAGGAAGGAAGTTAGGGCTCCTATCAAAGTGACCAGAAATTCAGAACCGAGTTGAAGGTGACGGGGCTCGAGTTAAGTGGTTCATCAGCCCAATGGATCGTTCATGGGGAATTTGTATTGTTTATTGCTTTAGGCTGCATTTGTTTTTAACATGTGAGCATTAAAATATTTAGTAATAAATTAAATTATGTTTTGTACTGTGAAATCTATTAAAAAATTAAATTTGAAATAAAGTTTTAAAAAAAATTTTACATATTTTTTTAACCGAGTTTTATAAAACCTTATTTGTTTTTGCATTTCAAAAGTGCTTTTAAAAAAATTTAATTTTCTTTATTTTCTTTGCTTCAAATTGATATATTTTTGGTGTTTTCAGATTATTTTGATATACTGGTATTAAAAAAAATTTAAAAATAAAAAAAAAATATTATTTTGATGCATTTTCAAATAAAAAGCACTTTGAAAAACAACTGAAACCACACTTCCATCAAATATTTTATACATGTTTTTTTCTACACATAAACTCCAACCATAATTTTTACCAAACCCGTATCTAAATCCAACTAACCACAGTTAACCGTATTTTTTTAGATTTATTTTTTAAAAAATTACAATCACAAAAGCTACCTAAAAAACAAATACTCGTGTTTGTTTTTGGTAGACACACTGAAACATAAAATCAATAGTAAAAGTGAAAAAAGAAAAGCATTTTCTTTTTTTATTTGATGACAAATTGTATCTTTAAGTTAGCTTGCATGTAAATTAAAACTAAGTCTATTCTTGAACAATTTAAAAAATTAATGTATTATTTCTTTTTAAAATAAATTCTCCTTTGTGTTGATTTTAAGGTTTGAGTTTAGGAAGCACAGAAATGGAGCAAGCTTCTTAACCACTAAGTACATTTCTTGAAATTATTATTTTCATAACCATGTGAACATTATAAAATCGTATAAAATTAATTTTAACCATACTAAAATACAAATTAGAGATATAAAATTGAATTATATTTTAGTATTGAAATGTTTTATTTGGCTAGTATATACTAATTATGTGACATCAAGTAAAAAATATAATCGTAAATAAAAAAGTCGAAACTTATATATAATAAAATATAATAAAGATCATACACGTTAATAAAAATATATAAGAACTAAAGCTATTTTTTAACGTAATAGATGAATAGAACAATGTTACAATTAATACAATAAAATACCGTTTTCTTGGTCTTTGTATACTAATTTTTCAAAAACAAAAGTGTAAAGAAAAAATTAAAAAATTACAAAAAAATAAAGATAAGAACAAAAATAATTGTATAAATAGACCAAGTGTAGAGTGATAAATATTCAAATCTTAAAAAAATAAAAAATAATATTTGTTTCCAAAATAGTGTAAAGAAAAAAAGAAAAAACTAAAAAGATATTACAGAAAAATGAAGATAAGAAAACAAATGGTGATAAATAGGCCAAGTAAAAAAAAAATGATAAAATATCAAATATAAAAAGAAAAAATATATATATAAAAAACTTGTTTCCTAAAAAAACCCTGAAAATTATAATTTTTCAATCACTACAGTACTACTATTGTAAAAACAATTAGCAGAATTTATAATTATGTCTTTTCTACAGGAGAATACCATTTTTTTTTAGTATATGTATAATGTTTTATGAAATCTCTTAAAAGTAGTAATTGTTAAGAAATTTTACTAATATATTTATAAGTAATTAGAACTTGAAATCATATTTTTGGCATCATGATATTGTAAGAAAGCTCAAGTGCTTTCTTTACAATAAAATAATTTAGTTCCTTATTATAAATATTATATTTACATTTTAATTTTAAAATTTAAGTTAATTTTATTGTATGATTTATCAAATATTAAAATTTGATATACTGAATCGTTTTAATCATTAAAAAAATTAACTAAATCAAACTTATATTCATTAAATATTAAAATATAAATTTGATATGTTAGAAGTTAACTTGATGATCATATATATGACTACAGCACCGGTAAATATTATAAGTATATAATTAAAAAAAATATCATAGTAAAGAAGGAATTATGAGTTATAAGTTGATGTCATAAAAAAACACCATTATTATTTAATAAAAAAAAATATAACATCATCACTCCCTATAAAGTTTTTTATTATTTTGTTAGTTTTTTATATTATTCTTTTTTTATTTGTTAACGTTTTATATTGTCCTCTGTAATAAAATGAACTACTTGTTAAAATTTAAAAAACAACTAGCCTGGATGAAAAGATTTCCCATCAATTTCCCATCGAGGTCTGAAGCATAAATTAAGCTGTTGACAACATGTATCTGCAAGCTAGACAAGTCATTAGCAGAAAATATAACTAAACAGCATAAAATGATCGTAAAAGAAAGCAAAGGTGCATCTTTCAAGCTGCAGACTCAACCAGCTTTAACATTGCTGAAGATGGCAACTCCTTGCAGAAGCGTACATTTACAGAGACAAGAGAGGGAGGGAGGCAAAGAATTGTCCCATGATAGGTTTTGTTTCCTAGTTGTGTAGAGTAACAGACAACGAACTATTGCCGGATTTCGTATGGTAAAGTTTGTTGACTCTTCCTAAAGACGTGTTTTCTACAACGCTCGAAAATACTGTCATATATCACATCAAACTGAACTCCTGCTCTATCCCTATTCAAAATGAACAATATGTGATCACCTTCAACAATCTTGTAATACCTGCATTAAACCAGATAAACCTCCATGTTAGCTCAGGAAGGGGCAAGAAAGATGATGAATGAGAATTCTACTTCTTAATAGAACTACAAGGCGACTCAACTTATGACTTCAATTCAATAGATTTCAGATATCTAGTAATTACTATTCAAATGCTTTTATAAAAGTTCCCCAATAAACTGCGTGTAAGCTGCCTTGACAAAATATCAATTTTTTTCTTTTCTTGAAACAAGCAGCAAAAAGTTTTGGGGAATTGTTCTGTAAACATGCAAAGAACAATAAGGCAATGACTCTCGAAGGAGAATAATGAAGCTTAAAGTTTAATGCCTTCAAAGTTCTTTAATAACCAATGCTATGATAACCAAGCATATTTTACAAGTCTCTGATAATCTATTCTGTATCTATTGTTAAATGATTATGACGAGATATTCCATATAACAATACTCAGCATTTTTCACGACCAAACTTTCTGCTTAAAAACACGTCTATGTTAGAAACCGAGGTTAGTACATGGCTGATTTAACTATCCAAGACAAACATTGGAAGTGTAATAACTAAACCGATTATCACTTGCAGGGGTTGACACACCAAGCAATTTGCAATAAGATGGCTTGGTTGTTCCTAAGAGGTAGCATTTGTTGTGTTTTTATAAGACTGTACGGAAAATGCCTCGCATTATTAAACACAATTAAAATTTGTCCTCAAAGCATGTGATTGACTATGTTGGCAGTGGAGGTTCTATCCAAGACAGAGAGATTGAAAGTGTTATAACTAACCATATTCCTGGTTGTAAGGGTTGACACTCTGAATCATGTCCAACAAATTGGCTTGGGTGTTCGACTGGAATGTGAGGGTGGGTCATAGATATGGTGTTGAGTGCTCCATCATTGTCCTGCCAATCCTCATCCCTGTTTCACGCATTCACTCAAGGTATAAGCAATCATACAAATTAATTATGCTTCAATAGAGGTTTCATTACGGATGAAAATCAGTACAATGTTCCTTGTACTGAATTCTGGATGGAATCCTATCACAGAGGAAAATTGAAATTTTGGAATTCTACAATCTAAAGACTTAAGTGAAATAGCCTTCACAAGCTAAACAATGTTACAGGTAAAATTTAATTAACTAAAAATATTTCTCATTGATGATATGAAAATCTGAAAAATGAAGTCAAAGTCATTAACATGACCATAATATGAAAACATTGAGCAATTACAGGAAAGCGTTTGCATTATCCTATTCTAAATCAGCTCAACTGCTCATGAAATGTTGATAAAAGAACACACCTGTATCCTTTATAAGGGGGAGAGACATCTGGAGGATGACGCCACTGGCTCATCTGCAACACTCTTATAAAAAGCAATGGGTGGATTCCAAAGATGCTTGAAGGAACATTGATACCGAAGATTCTCCTAGTACGTTTGGTAGCATAACTGAAATAATATGTATCAGGAAAGGTTTGTAGATGGCAGTTTAGTTGCATAGACCCTTGAATTGTAAGATCAGGAAGTATCCAATCTCCAGAAGCAAAGGGTCCTGCATTCCCCAACAGGCAGTCAATAAGACCAAAAATCCCAATTTTTTTCCAGGACATGTTGAAGTGATCAAATCCAAAATTGTAGTAAGCCTTCAGCCAAGGAATGTCAAGCCAGTCATAAATTATTGTTCCTAAGCGACAGAACTGAAGCAGACATATTGGTTTCATGTTTCTCCAATCTTCTGGCCTGGATATTGAAAATGCAGTTCCAAATTTAGTTGCAAATAGATAGAGTTCTATTCTAGAGTAACTAATAATGAAAAAGGAGAGTTAAGTAAATACAAAGCAGCATTTTGCTAAAAAAAAAAGGAAACGAAAATCTTTAAACAAGGAAGTGGATATCAGTATTTGATTATTTTCATACCGACTGCCAAGAAAAAAACTTGAAGATAAATTTCAAATTACAATCATTATTGAGTCCGATATCTAGAAGCAATTTATAGAGTGAAGTTTCAAATAGCAGAACAAGTTTGGAAAGAACACTCACTGCATCCCATCTAAGTAGGTCCTTGTAGTCCCATTGAATGCTCCGGAGAGGGATGTGATACTTAACACCCATTTATCAGAAGTGCTCTCATACCCATTAAATGCCTACAAAATCATCACGAACAAGCATTCAATCTAAACATGAAATTTTAAGAGATTATTTGCTGACTGTTTAAACAATAAACTAGACTAACCTTATCAGCAAGCATTTGCTGTAACACCCGAACAACCTGCGCTCCAGCAGAATGCCCAACAAAGTGAATAGGGTGATCCTCATCCCATTCAGGATAATGGCCTACATTCCAATCACAACAATCAAGGACATTTCAAACTTAAACACAGATAATAACCAAATAGAAAAAACAAAAATAGAGATATGGCTCAAAAATCCAAACTTTAAAAATAAAAACAAAAGGGAAGATCTTCTGACCTTGTTCATAAGTCCGTCCAAATTGCGAGTGTCCATAAGCCTTGCTGTGTTCTTCTCCATAATCAACTTGCCCACCTTTCAAATAATAAAATAACTCGCGTGCCCTGAAACCCAGAAAGAAGAGCTCAAATTCAAACCAAATCAAAGAGATTATATTGCCAAAATGAAACCTTTAACAACCCCTAAATCACAAGCATTTGGTAACTAATTACCTATCATATATGCTAGTTAGAGACCCCAAATCGGGCACCAGGACCCTCTCATCTTTCTCCTCTGCTCCTGCAAAGTACGATAAACCTCCCAATTTCTGGAACCAGATAGAACATCAAAACAAGAACGAGATTGATTTTGAGGCACAAAATGCAGTTTAAAACCCATTTAAGGTATTATGACAGTAAAAGAAAAGAGGAAACACGTTACCCCTTTGCCAAATCCAAAGATTCCATGAACCAACACAATAGGAGGCAAGTCATCAACGCTGGTTTCTGTTGCTGCTGTTGCCGCTGTTGTTAATATCTCTTTGGTCTCCTCCTCTTTAACAACACCATTCACATTAGCCTTGAAAAACCATTCATTCATTACCTGTGAAAGATCACCAGCCAAAGCTGTGCTAAATATGTAAAGCCCATAGAGCAAATGCACCACCGTGCTTACAAACAGCTCTGTTAATTGCAGAGCAGATGTCCACCACCTTATCATTGTTTTCCTTTCCAGCCTACAAAAATGAAGAAAAGTAATTCAAAGCAGAAAGAGCCTTCTTCAAAGGAGTAAAAAACAGCCTCCACACACACACAAAAGAAGGCCCCTCCTCCTCCTCCTCTTTCAAGATCAAAACTCTCTCATCAAACCCTTCTATGATTCATAAAAACCATAGAAAGAAAGAAGTTGATGTTGTTGTTGTTGTCTTGTATATTTATGTTTGTTCAAATTTGGAACAATGATGAGTATTAGTTTCCCACAATTTTCTCATTTCCCACCTCACCTCCAGAAAGTCTAAACCAATCCCACAACTCTCTTACTGCTCACACATCCATAAACATTTAAAAACTTTGGTTTGGGTTGGTGCCATGTGTCTTGGTCATAACATCCACCACAAAAACATACACATAATCTAGGGTAGGACCCACTAAAGATGGCAAGAAAGTAATTCCAAAAATTTAGCCTCTGTATTAGTGTTAACACACTTTTGTTATTGGCGATGAAGTTCTGAAATGGGGATTTCAGGGATTCTTTATTATTATCATCATCATCTTGTTTTATTGAGGATTTCATGTGTTTTTTTCTCTAGGGCTGTTGTTGTGCTGTATCTGAGCTGGAAGGTTCCCCATCAAAAGAAATAAAAGGAGCGTTGGAAACGGTTGAAGTTTGATGCCTTGCAACTAGCAATACGATGGTGCCTGTTGAAACGACGTCGTGATAGTGATTGCCGAGGATTTGCTCGGGTGCCATCTCCTCTAATCTCATTTCACCTCCCTTCAATTATTCTTATTTAAAGCATTAATTTGTTGATATTATACTCTAAATTATTTTCAGCATTGATTCATCTACAAAAAGCATCATTGGAATTTTATGTTCCTGCTTTCTTTTCTAATAATAATTATGTCCACCTCGAGAAGAACATAAAGTAAAAAGAAAAAACAAAAAGTAAAATCATTGGTTGGCCTCTCAAGTTCTGCACTTTGGGTAATGACAGCCCTCAGATCATAGTGGCGTGTGGTCTTTGTACAAATTATGCTCCTTAGTGTTGGCCACGTGTTACCTTGTTGTAACTTCTAAAGTTGATGGACTGGCCGCGTATGGGCCACGAATTGAAAATATGAGGGTTGGAATGTCCAAAATTAAAAATATATGTGCTGATTTGACTAATCTTCAAAACTTAGGGACCATGCTAATGACAGGGACAAAAGCCTTGATTTAACTGGACATGATGTTTCAAATTCAAAGTCTAAATGCCGCGTTTGAAGGGAAAAGAAAAATCAACTTACGACATCAGCCCCATGGAATGAAAGCAAATTTTAGTACGCTGGAAGTTTCTGGACAGTAATAAAAAGATAAAGATACTGTTTAGCATGTGATATGGCGGTTGTTTCTGGACAGTGATATAAAGATAAAAGATACTGGAAGTTTCTAGAATAAAATATTTTTTTATTTAAAAATATATTAAAATAATATTTAATTTTTTTATATCATTACATAAAAAAAAATCTTAAAATATAAATTTTTTTGAAAGAAATTAATTTTTTTAAAACACTTTGCAGAAACAAAAAAACTCTAAATAAAAATATTCCATCATCTTTCAAAGTTTTAAGGCAAACCATGTGATTTAAGTTGGCATTACATGATTTAATAATGCCACTAGAAAATTCCACACAGAAAAAACATGTTTTAAATACAAACTGTTAATTTTTTAAAAATGGTCTAATAATTAATAAAAAATATTTTAATCTTTAATTTCTTGAGATCAAATTGACAGTTAGGAGTTGTTATACAAATTAATAAAAAATATCGTTTCATTGAAAAAAAATCACCAACTGCTAGTGCTAGCCGGGGGTTGTTATAGCATGTTTAAAAGTGTAGTTGTTGTTTTTTAAAGTGTTTTTCACTTAAAAAAGTATGTTAATAATATTTTTTTTATTTTTAAAAAATTATTTTTGAGATCAGTACATAAAAATGATTTGAAAACATTAAAAACATATTAATTTAAAATAAAATAAAAAATTAATTTTTTTAAAACACTTCTTGAACGCACTGCCGAACACCCTATCCCTTTAACCATTTTTTCCCTTAAAATGGATTGTACATATTTTTATTATTATTGTTATTTATTATTGTTTTGCTTCTTTTTTTTAAGCATCTAGATATCAGTGTTATAAGATCTGGTACAGCCAAACATTTACTTCAGTTTTATCTTCTCTTTGTTACTGTAACCAATTGTTCTTAGCTTTCTTTTTTTATATTTAATTTCAATTATTTTTATGAAAAATTTAACATCATTTCTAAAAATAAATGACTTATTGATTTGGTTATTCTCAAAATTAATTAAAATCTTCACATCGGTTCCATTTTAAAGTAAGACTTGTTATTTTAGCTATTTATAAAAAAAATTTATCAATGATTTTTTAAAAATAAGACTTATTTTTCATAAGATTTTGACACTAGTTCTTAAAAAAAATATATCATTTAAGCCGCTTCTAGAATGGGTATAATATCCATAATAAAGATAAAGATTTGATATATATATTCTGGTTTCCTGTGGATTTTGTAGTTGTAATTTTTGATTTCTTATATGTACTTACATTTGATAAATAAAAAATATATATTCATGTTTTTAGTTTTCACTCAATTTTTATTTTGATATAAAAAATATCAAAATAAAATAATTTTTAAAAAATAAAAAATATAATATTTAGGTAATTGACTCAAATAAATTTTATAAACTTTGTTAATTTAATAATATTATTAGAAAATAAAATATCAGCAACAAACAAAACAGAAAACAAAAATAATTCAATACAGAAGATGAATGCTTGTCAATATTATAGAAATATATATTCACAATATTTCAAAAACATCTCAATGATCTTATTTGTTAACAAAGTAAAAATTAAATAAGAAAAGGATAATTTCATAAAAAAAATATGGATAAAAAAATAAGGTAAAAAAAATCAATTACTGTTAACTTTTTAAACCATGACTAAGGTTATAAGACCGAAAAAACTATATATGAAAAAATCATGAGGGTTAAAATCACAGGAAAAAAACAACATAAAAAAACCAAAATAAAAAATAATGAAAGTTAAAATTGCAATAAGAAATAAATCAAAAGGTAACAACAAATTTTAAATTTGAGAGTTAAATTGAAAAAAATAAAAACATTAATAAAAGAACAAAGAAAAAAAAAACAATACACTATAAACTTGGATTGAAGGGTGAAACTAAAAACAAAGAAACATTCATAAAAGATTCAAGGAAGAAAAATAAAAAATTCATAAGAATAAGCATCAAATCCTAAACATCAAAACATAATAAAAGAAATAAATATACAAAATTCTTCATTGTTTTTCTTTTTACACTAAAAAAAACTTTTGGATTTATATAAAAAAACTTATACACGTATCTAATTAAACAATCCAATGACCATAGTGTAAAGTAATGAACACAAAATTCATCAATGATAATTATTTTTTTTAGAAAATCAAGTGAAAAATAAAGATCAAGATATATAACTCGTAATATGAGTAATTTACATGGTTATATTTAATGAATTCCTCAATTAAAATAAATTTGTAATAGAAAAATATATAAACTTTTTAATAGAAACTGACACACACATAAAATTTATTAAACAATAATTAAAAAAAGCTGCACATATAAGAAAATCTTAAAAAAAATAAATATTAAAAAAAACCAAATTGAATATATATAAAATTAAGAAAAAATCACAAATGAATCATATTCACTTCTCTAAAAAATAATCACAATCTAATTAAATCATAAGCTATAAATTTATTTGAAAACATATACACAAATAATACATTATTTTTTAAAAAGCTAAAAAAAAGAAGCAGACCAAGCATTGCTGGGCTTGGTAAGCGAGGCCCAGCGTCGTCCCAATAAAACAATGGCCCGCTCGCGAGCTTTTATTTTTTTAAAAAAGTTTGATGTGATAGACGACGCGTCGTCCACCTCAAATATATATATAAAAATGAAGTGTTGCTTGGGAAACCCAGAATCCGGCCACTGTGATAACCTGAAAACATGGTCTTTTGTTTTTTCACTCAAAATCTTATTTTCAACCCATTTTCTACCATAAATACCTAGAAAACACTCTAGAGATCTTGTTAAACCAATCCATGGCCACCAAAAAGCTAATAAACCATCCCAAAACCCGAAATCCACCTGAAACAATTCTACCTGAGCTCATATATGTTGTTTTAGGTATTTTCAAGGTAAACAAACACCTAAATGTAACCTCCCCTTATTATATAGAATCTTTTGACATAAAATCAACTGTTTTAATTGTCAGAATCTTCCCCAAAAACCATTTTCTCTCTCTCCTCCTAATAGAAAAGGACTGAAAAAAGTAGAAAATAAAATTGGGTACCAAAATATATTGTCTTCAAATTCAAGGGACTAATCACCAAATATCAAAAAAACATGGGGGATTAAAATAAATGTGTCAACAAAACTTTCAACTTGCCCCTCATGTTACCTGAAATTTTCATTTTAGTCTCTCAACTTTCAATTCAACCCCCCTCTAAAAAAAAATATGTATTTTAGGGGCTAATTATGGTTTAAAATAGTCAAATCATGTAAAATAAAAGTTTGAAAACCAAAGCAAAAATTACCAAAAAACATACACTGCTTTAATTTACAATAAATTACGAGAAAATGTAGAGGAATTCACGCATAGTAAAAGGCTGATGCCCTTCTAGTTTTGTTTGTAATTTCTCAAATGATATTAGGTTGTGATTTTTCATGATTTATGAGTCGACAACTTGCAACTTCCCTGCTGATTTTCATGATTTAAAAAGACGACAATCATTGGTCCTCATTAATTGACAACATGTATTTTCCATATAGATTTCAAATTTATTCAAGAACAAGAATTATGAAAATATGTATTTTCCATATCGGAAATGTAAATCACGCTTTCATAAGTATATGATTTCAGGTCCCACGCTTACATGTTTATACATTAAAAATAGAAAATCAAGAATTGGAATTGCACATTTACAATGAGAAAAAGACAACGATTTGACTAATACCTATTTTGATGCAGATCAAACAAATCTTATGAACTTAAAATCACTAAAATCAATTTCTTTTATCGAGAACTAAGGATTGAGAGTGTAATACCCTTAAATTATAGTGTCATGAAATCTCAAATATTTTTTTTACTAATGTCAAGTATTGAATAATATGTCTAAGATTATGAGATTTTTTTTTGAAATTTTGGCAGAGCTTCCTTTGTTTTCTGATGTTATCAAGTTATCGACAAGACTTCATTCAATTACAATACTCAAAACTTCCACTTTGATCCAACCATCCTGGATCATATCCTATCTCATCATACAATATTTCACATAACTATACTTCATTGTATTTTCTCAACCTTATATCATCAACAAATAAAACATTAATTACAAACAATTATAAACTCAAAAGATTCATATTGAACTAATTATTACATTAACATGATCCATCTTTTAAACATGCATAACTATAATTACTAAGTATTCTTTTCGAATAGTTTACTAATATTAGTTCCTTACTCATACTTTTTAAATGTATACATACCAAAAGCAAACATCTTTATAATACATATTTTAAAATCTACATATAAAACAAATTACATATAAAGCAAAGATATTACATCCCACAAAATAAATAGATTTAAACATAAAACCCATATTTAACGCTCCGTATCACCTCATGAAAAACCTGTATACATAACATTAATAAGAAATAAGGAAGATAACACATTAAAAATGATAAAACTATTATGTTCACAATTCTTCAAAATATATCAAATTGTCTTTCATCACTAACTTACTACATATCCACATTAATAACCCATCCATAATTTATTAATCCTATATTTATAGGATCTCTGCAACCAACACTCATTGCTTAATTTTTAATTTGGTAATTCACAATTTTACCTCAAACCCGGCTAACCCTCTTAGATAGCCAACAATCAAACTGGTAATTCCATTAATATTACTCAATATCCGGCTACTCTCTAATATTATCCAATCTAACCGGTAATTCCATACGAATTACCTAACATCCAGCTATTCTCTAATATTAGCCAATCTAATCGGTAATTCCATATAAATTACCCAACATCCGGCAATTCTCTATTATTAGCCAATCTAATCGGTAATTCCATACGATTTATCAAATATTTGGCTATTCTCTATTAATAGCCAATTTAATCGGTAATTCCATACGAATTACCCAACATCCGAATTACATTACAAACATTCTTCTTCTACTTTTTCCAAATCAATAAGTCATAAACAACTCATAACTAATAATGAAACTTTGAAATTTAAAAGAAAGTGAAGAATCACCTACCGTTTGCTCGCGATGACCCAGCTCCTCCTGTTTGATGCCTTGCTCCCGGTACAACTCTTGAATCAATCAGATTGCACTACATTATTAATCCATGATTATTTCTCCTACGTGCCTAAATGTGAAGCACATAACATCTTTTATTTAATTGGGGTTTACACCAAAATTTTCATTCATTTGTCATCTCATTTTCAACATATGGTTTTAATCAATTTTCTTCTTTTAACTCACTTAAAGAATTCTCCCATGAACCATTCCTACCATTTATTTATTCCTTCTTTTCACATTCTTATGATGTTTCTTCACTTGTTCATATTTTGAATACTTCAAATAAGATAAAGAACATCATTTCTCAAACATAAAACAATCAAAACTTCATTTCTATATTTTCTCATCCTTAATTACAAGTTCTTTTCTTCAAACTTATTCAATGTCTTTCTTAATTACTACTTACATTCACTATTTCTATCATATTCTACCTCAATTCCATCATGTTTACTACTTTTCTCAAAATCCTCAAATTCTCATAAAAACCCTAATTTAAAAAAGTCAAGAATATAAGAAATTAAATTAAATTTGATTGTCATTGTTTGATAACTTACTTAAATAAACCCAAAAACACTTCATTCAAGTAAGAATTTTAATTTTTCATGCTTACCAATCTAAGTTCTCCCAACTTTTCTTCTCCTCCTAGTGTGGCCAGCCCTCCTCACCTTTCTTATATCTTCCTTCACTTGATTCTTCCTTAATTTAATGTTCCAAGTCTTTCAATCTTACAAGTTTCAAAGCTCTCTCTTACTTTTTCTTGTTTTTCTCTTGATCTCTCACACTCTTCTTTTATTTTTTTTCTTTTCACATTTGTTACTGCCCAGTCGGCAGTTCATAATAGAAAAGGGTCTGCCTTGTTTTATTTTTAATGGAAAATTACCATTTGACCCTTAATGAGTCTTTTTGCTTCCATTTGACGGTCCTTATTCTTTGCTAGCACTACCAAGCTTCGTTTATCCTAAAATTTTAACCATATTTTATTAAATATATTTTAAGGTTCCTCATAAAATTTCAGCTCAATCTGATGGTCAGATTTAAAATTATGTTCAATAACGTAAAACTAGTCAAATTGTGATTTTTCGTCAAATTTCTGAATTTCTCTAAAAATTTTGAAATTTTAACCTAAGCTAAGGCATCATATTATAATTCTCCATGAAAATTTTCAGAATTTTCTGATAACCCGATCGAGAGTTACAAACTTGTTTTTGTTTTACATGAAACTAGTCAATTTATAATTTTTTTGCCCAGGGGTTTTACAAAGAGCCTGCCTCCCACTGGTTTTGCAAAGTTGATTTTTATTTTTTAACAATAAAAAAATGAATAAAACTTGAATTGCAGGAGCTAACACAATCTTTGTGGTGATAGTGAAAAATGAACCTTGCAAAAAAAAGAAAGAAGCATTGCAGTGTACTTTTGAGCCGAATTCTCACATGCAAGGCCACCTACCCAATTTTGTGTTTCTTCAGTTCATTTCCTAGTATTCGCTCTCCTCCCTTCCTTTTTTTTCTTTGATTTTTTTTATCAGCACACTGTCACCATCATTTTTTTAATCTTTGTTTTTCATAATTAATCATCTCTAACTTTCTTTTTTCAAAACTTTCAAATGCATACTCTTACTCTATGAAGGTGGAAGTTAAAGCGTCAATAAATTAACCAGTCTTTAATGGTGATAGATGGGTATTGCAGCGAGATAAAGGTTTTGAAAGAGAAACAAGTTGTTATTGAGGGGGAGCTTCAAGAGTTGAAATCACCATACCTGTTTTTTTGTTATGAGAAAGACTCGGTTGATATCGAGCTTGCTTCTCTTCATGTAGAGATTCTTGAAGCCAGGAAGGAAGTTACTTCGTGTTTGCAAATGATTAGAGAGCTGAAAAGGGCTTTGGTTAATGTTGAGGGTGTGTTTGTGAAAACACATAATGAGTTAAAAAAATGTATGAAATGATCTAGCTCAGTCGTGTGAAAAATGTGTTCATATGCAATCAATTAGAGAGAATTACTTTGAGTTTAAGGCTCGTTATAAAGACAACCCTGCATTGAAAACAATCGTAAAGGATAAACTGGCTGATACAATGAGAGATCTTTATTTTTATAATTCTTCCAAAAATATCAACATAGATTTTTCATGATTGTTTCATGGCAACGTCCCCAACTTTGATGAAAGTAGTTCTAGGAGAGCTTGTACTACCTTTCAAGGCCGATACTTGTCTGATAAGATTGAAGGTACTGGAGGTGATAGAGATAATAATGCTTGACTAGTTTACTTATGCGTTGGTTTTCTTTTATAATGATGTGTAACGAAACCTTATGTTAATGCAATATATATTGTTATATATTTCCTAATAAAATATGTTTTTTTTTAGATATGATGGATTTTTTTTCACGTAAAGAGATAACATATAGACATTGATTATAGAGACACAAAGTAATAGATTTATTGATAACTTGAAGAAAATGGAGATTATGTGGAGGATGAAGATTTATCATGAAGAGTCATTTGATGAAGTTGTTTCATTTAAAACACCTTTTCAAGTGATAAGAATGCCATGCATAAAGAAGATTTTGTCCTTCCACATCCTATAAATGGTATGTGATAGACTTGATCACCCTTCTTATTTTAAATAAGTCATCCTATTTTGGATTCAATTTTTATTTTTCTTTAGTGCTTCCTATTACTTTTAATTATCTCAACACCAAATCTTCTATTTTGAATTATTTATTTTTTACTTTAGCATTATGGTATCAAACGACTTTATGTTTGAACGCCTCACTTCGTATTACAGTCGTCAACCTGACTTTCTCAACCAAATCTAAATTAGCCATTAACCCTTATCATTATCATACGTGGATAAATATAACACCATGTAATAAGGGCATCATATTTCTACAGGGATAACAACCTCGGTCCCATATGTTAGGAGAAAGGTGTTTCTCTTGTTGAAGTCTTTGTTTTCAAGGGGGTTCTATACGCCTATAAGATCTCATCAAACAACTAAATACATTTTTTTGGCTCTTTCTATTTTTTTCTTCAAACCATTTAGTAATATTTTATTTGTAAGATTTTTTTACTTGGTTTGTGGGTGTGAGACTAAAAAGAACCTATGGTTAATGTTGAGCCTTTGACATTGTTCTCATATCTTTTTATTATTAAATTGAGTGTCATTATCTATAATTAAAACTTGGGGTAGCCTAAACTTGCAAATAATATTTTCCATAAAAACAAGATAACTTTACTGGTGGTTATCTCTGTCAGAGTCTCCATGTCTATTTATTTTGTGAAATACTCAACCGTTACTAAGATGAAATGTCTTTCTTTAGAGGCCTTAAGGAATGGTCTTAATATGTTTATGCCCCATTGAGAGAAAAGACATGATGATGCAATGATGGTTATCTCTATTAATGGTTGATAAGGTACAAGAACAAACCTCTAGCACTTGTCACACTTTTTAACCAAGTAACTGGCATCCTTCAAAATAGTGATCCAATAAAAACATGTATGAGTTTTTTGGGCAGCTAAAACCCTGGCTCCAACATGGATGCCACATATTCCTTCATGAACTTTTCCTAAAATATACTTGCTTTCACCTAGAGACAAGAATTTTAGTAAAGATGTGGAAGTTGACCTCCTATACAGTTCTTATTCAAGAATACAATATCCATTGACATGCTCTGTCAGCCTCATTACCTCTATCTTATTCGCCAGTGGCTCTCTTATAAGGAGATAATGTCTTCTATACTTGGCTTTTTTAGCACTTCAATCCATACATCATAAGGTAGGTCAACTAGATTCCCATAGGCTAGTTTTGAAAGAAGATCAACTTTATCTTAAAAATAAAGATGAACTTTCCTATGCATTTCTCTAAATTGATATGTTTTAATATTTTTTGTTGATATTTGATTATAGAAGGTTCTTTAGCTTCAAACTCATTTAGGCTTTATCTCATAACAAGTTGGAAGTCCTCGTACACATGGAGAGGATTAGGGCTGAGCATTTCCGGTTCGGTCCGGTTTTAAACCAAAATAAACAACCAAACGAATTTTTTTTAATTTTTTGAACCGAATCGAACCGAAAACCGGTTCAAACCGATTAATTTCGGTTCGATTCGGTTCGGTTTTTTTCCATTCCAAACCGGTTCAAACCCAATGGTCCTCTACCAACACTGTTCATCCTCTTCCTCTTCTGGAATACAAGAACCCGCCTGAAAAAGAAAAATAAATGTTGGCCTCTATTAGAACCATCAACACAACTAAATCCAATCCATATTGTAGATCTGGTTGTCTACCAGAAATCCCATTTTGTTTCAATTTCCTTCACCCCATGATGCGTCATTAATGTTAAGGAAACTCATCACCAGATCCAACAAAAGGAAAACCCAAAAACCAGAGAGGGGAAGAACAAGAAACAACAAGAAAAGGAGAGAGAGGATCGGGGTTCCATCCACTAGATCCAACAAAAACAAACAAAGTCATTGTTGATTAATCTCTGCTTTCTCAAGAACCCGTGCTTTCCAGGAAGAAGCCACAGCAAGACAAAAGTCTCATAGATGGTAGAGGGAGGGGAGAAAAATCAATGTGGAGAGTAAAGTGAGAGATGAGATATGCAGAGAAGGGAGGGGATGGGAGGGGGGGCGGCTAATGGGTAAATGTTATTTAGGGTTAGGAAATATTCTATTTATAGTTGTTTTTTTTTTTTAAGTGGTGGCTGGTTGAACCGGTTCGGTTCAATTGGTTTCAGACTTTAGAAACCGAAACTGAACCGAACCAGATTTTTTTTTGTGATTTTTTAATCGGTTAATTCGGTTTTTTTTTCGGTTATCTTTTTTCCAGTTTTCTCGGTTTATTGGTTTTTTTGCTCACCCCTAAAGAGGATATACATCAAGGTTATTTGTTAGGTACATGCCAACTAGTAAGGCCTTATATTCAGTTATGTTTTTTAAAGCTTTAAACTTAAAATGAAAACCATACTAAAAAAGTTATCCCTAAGACTAGTTAGGACAAACGACTCCTACTCTATTTCCATTGATAGATGAAGACCTATCATTGTAGGAGCTATAAATAAGTGATAGACAATGAGTTTTACTTTATATATTCTAATTTTATTATATGAGATTCTATGAAAGAACATTCTGTAACGAAGTCATCCAAAGCCTCTTCCTTAATAATAGGTTTGAGCCAGTAACTAAGGCCAAACTTTTTCAATTATATTACTCATTTTACCAACATCTTGATAAGTCTAGCTTATGGAGAATCTTTCTTATAGGTTAGTATGTTTGCACAATCACCTAGTATACTTGAAAATAGGATTTTAGCTTTGTTGTTGCACTTGCAAGTGATAAAGCTACTTTCGCAATCTCAGGTATCTAGTCTTTATATTATGCAACACCTTGCTTGTGTAGTAGACAAGCTTTTGAACTCCTTCTTCTTCTTGTATGAGTATTGTGCTAACTACCAAATCTACAATACCTAAATAAAATTAAAAGGTATTCCCTCTCTTGTGGTTATGAAAGGACTTTTAAATAAGAGAGATGAGCCTTTAGCTCTTCAAATGTCTTTTGTCACTTTAGAGTCTAATCAAAATTAGAGATATTCTTCAAGGTTTTGAAAAAAGATAGGCAATGTTCTCCCAACTATGAGATGAATCCATCCAATGCTATGAGTCTTCTAGTGAGTCTCTAAATATCTTTGATACACTATAGTGGGGTCATATTTAATATAGCCTAAATTTTCTCTGGATTAGGCTTTATTCCTTTGCTGCTAACTAGAAACCCAATAAACTTTCCTTATATGATTGCAAAAACAATTTTAATATGATTTAACTTTCTTTTATATGAGCGTGTTAAATCATGAAGATATTGTTCAAAAGTTATGCTCTTCACTAGCATTTTATTAATGTATACTTCCTTATTCTTTCCTATTTATCCTTTAAATATTTATTCATAATGCATTGATATATGACACCTGTATTTTTAAGCCAAAAGCCATAGCTTTATAACAAAAGGTATCCTTTTTAGTGATGAAAGAAGTCTTTTCTTCATTTTCTAGGTGCATTGCTATTTGATAGTAACCAAGATTAGAATCTAAAGGGCTCAAATAATCAAAACCAGCTATTAAATCCACCAACTTCTTAATTTTAGGCAATAAAAACTATCATTGAGGTACTAATTATTAAGGTCAGTGAATTCTACATATACATGCCACTTTTCATTCGACTTTTTGACCATTACAACATTGGCCAATCTCTTTAAGTACATTACTTCATGGATAAACCCTACTTTTAGTAGCTTATCTACTTTTTCTAAGATAACAGTTTATCTTTCCCTATAACATTTCTCCTTTTTCTTCACATGAGGGAAAAAAAGAATACCCTCATTACATACATATAGGGGCGGTGATTTTAAAATATTCCTCGGTGGAACCTCTTTTAAATAGGATTACTAACAAAAATATTATTATTCAATTTATGGGTCGGCATATATTTTTTTACATGGATCATTTTTTCAAAAGAATGACAAAAAATAGGGTGATAGCCCAACATCCTTAGACTTAACCAAGTGTTGAGCTTGAACATATTTAGGTCTGGCAAGTTGTTAAACCTATAATCTCTAGGCTCAACCAAGAGTTGAGTCCATGGTCTCTTTGACTCAAGAAATCCTAGGATCCATGATTAGACTATGAGTTAAAGATATTTTACTTTGATGAATTAGAGATTTTTTGCTCCACGACTAGTTAGAGAGTCTTTACTTATGCATCAGTCCTTTATTTTTAGAAGGAAACAAGTCATATAGGTTATAAAAGTGTTGCCCGTGAACGCGCGATGTTGGGGGGTCAAGGAGTCATCACCTAGTTGTTTGATTTAGGGTCGCTAGGAAACTCGAGTATACCAGTCTTATCAGAGAGTGGTAATGGCAAAGAAAGATATTAGCACCCCTAGTGCACCCTACCTGAGGTAAGCTGCGTTGTGTGGTTTGAATGTGGTTTAAAGGTTTTGATGGGTTTCTAATTGGTGAAGTCTATTGCTCGAGATAAAGATTCACTTGTGCAAATAAATCTGGTATTTCAAATTTATTATGAGCTCGTGTGTCCAGATAAATTCTTACAAAGAAGGTCAATGTAGGTGCCCTGACAGGGTTCATCTATCTTGGAAGGCGAAAGAACTTTCCACAATTCATATATTGTGGTGAAAAATACTTCCAATTAAATTGATGAATATTCAGAATAATTCTGATAGTTTTCTAATCCACCCTCAATATTTAATTACCAGCCTATTTGTAGGTCTAATATTTTTACTAGAATATTGACCATTAATTCTCATAAATTAAAATTTTAAAAGGTTATGAATTCAATAAACTAGTTATTAAATCTAAAATGCATGCATATGCATGTGTGTGTGTGTGTGTGTGTGTATTAATCTTGTATGAAAATACAAAAACACCATGTATTTTATTTTCTTTAACCAAGATATGATTTTATTTTTATTTTTATTTTTTAAACTTGTCATATGCAATTAAAACATTTAATTCTTTTTTTTTCATTTTGGTTTTTAACATTAAAAAACATATAAGAAAATACAAACACAAACACCCATCCTTCTGACTAATTAACCCACACACTCATAGAATTACAAATATTTACACAACATTGTAATTAAACACAGATCATAAAAAAAAAATTCATTTGAATCCTAAAATAAACCTTCTGGAGGCTGAGGATAGCTTTGGGAGGCTGTTAAAAGGTGTTGAAAATAGAGACGATGGAGGTGCGTGGGTTTAACACATTACCGTCACTGTCAGCACATGGTTTCATACGCCGCCGCTGGTAAAATGGAAAACAAGATGGATCTAAAAGAATTCCTCATTTCCTCCCTTTCTGTGCCCGCGACAAGGATTAATGCCACCTGTAAAACTAAGAAAAAATTAACAAAATAGTCATTTTATTTTTGTTTCTTCTCTTTAGATTTGCCTCCCTCTCTACTGATCTTCTCTTCTTCTTCATAGGTTCAACGCCACCATTGTTTGCTACTGTATTAATGGTCGAAGATGGGAGGATAATAAGCTGTCATGATTGTTGTGGGTTAAAAGAGCCACCGTCGTAGGAGCTACTAGTTGTAGGTGTCATGTTTAAAGATGAAGGTTGTTGTGCTGAGTTATTGGTTTTGATTCTTGGTTGGAAGGCGATCTGTCAGTGGTGGTAAAAAAGAAATAAAATTTAAGGGGGTGATTGGTACAGTGGTTGGGTGGATGGATGTTATTGGATGGCAGTGTTGCTGGAGGCGTTTATGATTAGTTGACAGTGGTGGTCGGGAGTGGTTAGAAGGTGGTTAACGATTTGAAAGAGATGAAAAGTTGTTGTTGTTGGTTAACGGTGGCGAGCTAGATCAGTGCTTGGTGGTTTCCAGCTATGGTATTTTTTGATTCTATTATTGTTAGGGGCTCATAATGGAGAGCTACTAGGTGTGAGGAAGGAGGCAATATGTTTTCATGGGCTATTGCAAAGTTTTGGGTAAGGTGAAAGAGGGTTTACGTTGGTTGATTTTGAAAAATCTGGTTAGGGGTTGTTTGGATGACAATGATGATTTAGCTAGAGGACAATAGAGAAGGTGTTTTATTTCGGGTGGTGCTTAACACGATCAAAAGATTGATGTCTTATCCCAAGTGCAGGAGTGTTGAAGTAATAACTAACCCGACAAGACCGGGGTCGAATCACATAGAAGTGAACTATATAAAGTTATAAACAATAAATGAAAAGGAGTTGAAGAGAACTTTTGAGATGTGGTATTGATGTAAGGATTAAACAAGAATAAAATAATTGTCAAGGTTAAATGATCCATTAATGGTATTTCAAATAAGTATAGTATAAACTCTTTTTATTACTCAACCGGAAACCACACACAAAGGAGGTTCTAATCAGATTATAATTTATTAACATGATTACATTAATTATTTTATTTGAGTAATGCCAATATTTGTAAATGTGGTCAGGTATTCATGGTGATAACTTATGTTAACAACAAATTAAGTTCTTTTCATAGCACAAGTGTCGGTTACATCATACAATAAGCTATGAAAGTGCTAAGTATTTGTTGTACCAAGGGTTGTACAACACAAATCTAGATTAATCATTTAACATACAAGGTATTAAGAGTGAGTAAGATAACAAATACAAAACATGTTATTATTAAACATTAAAGTCCATGTTGAATTTATATTATACTTATTCTTACACTATTAGTGTACCCTTTTCATCTTGACAAAATTAACTTAGCTAAACATCATGAAGAAGAAAAACATAAATAAACAATATAAGAACGTAAACATGATATAAGTTAACTAAGTATAGTAAAGAAAATAAAAAGCATAAATAAGAGATTAATATAACATAAAATAAAACTTGAACATTACAAAATACAAAAAGAGAGAGTGATCTTGATCTGAACACCAAGATGTCTAAATATATGGCAAATGACTCCTTTTATAGGCTAAAATTCGAAACTATTGATTTGATGACTAATTATTGAGTGGGTGATCACCTCTTAACTTGGTGATAACCATTATCTTCTTGTCTGAACAAAACATCATTACTAACATCAGAATTTGAAAAGATATGCCTCATGAAAGTTCTGGGCATTTGTCTCAGCTTTCCAACAAAATAAGAATGAGCTCATTTGGACTTTTAAAACTCGAGATATGGGTTGAACACTGAATAACATCTGGGCTGTAGGACAAATTTCAACTTCTTTTTTGTTGCTACAATTTGAACTTGAAAACGGCTCTTTTAAATCTTGGACTCTTCATAAAAGTTTTAGACCTATGTCTTAGCTTTCCATCCATATAAACCAGACCTAAATCCATATTCTACAGCTCTATTTTTGATCCAATAACCGAATAGTGTTTCAGTTTGAATTGAACCAACATCTTTTCTTTAAGCTTAACCATCTCTTTGTCTTTTTTACTTTCAATAGTGAAACACATCAATCAATCTTTCAAATTGTGAGATATGCCTGCATTCAAAATGAGTATTTACCATAAATTAAAGATATCTTATGTTATCGTACTTGCTATTATAAAACATGCTCAAGTTAGGGAATTTAATGATACTTTAAGTGCAATATAATGATATAAAACCTTAATAAAAATATACTTTTAAGTACTAATCAGTGTTGAGTGAAAGGAAAGGTGGCGGTTTGGTTGGTGAAGTATAATAAAACTCATGGTGACTAGCCTGCTATGGATAATGAAGAAGATGATGAAAGCTATAAGGATGGTATTTGGTTTTTTAATTGCTATCAGATAGGTCTGTGCTGAGAGATGAGGGTCATGGGTTTGTGACTTTTTTGGTTTGTTTTTGGGAGAGAGAGTGTTTGGTGGAAATCTAACTAATTGTTTATGACTTTTTTAAGTGGCTAATGCTCTAACTAATTCCCCCTTGAAATTCTCTCCCTCCTTTTATATGTGTGTGTAACCATTTATTTGTAAGTGTAATTTTTTTGGCTTGAAGGCAAAGCAAACCAAGATCAACTATTGAATTTCAAAAATAAATCTCTACTACTCATTTGATAACTTGGAGGCAAAGTAAAGAAAAAATAACCCCTGAATTAAGAGAATTGATTATGGATCATGTGATTAGAAATTGAGTTGCTTGGTGAGAGAGTTTTCAATTTTATAATTAATCATCTCTCTTCCACAATTATAAATAGGTCACTAAAATAATAAATGTATTTTTTTTTTCTTTTTTTTTAAAAACAATTCTTTGAAAAAGATGTTGAAAATGATGTAAATACATCAATAACATAATTTTAGGGGGTTTTTTTGTTGCTTTTTAAAAATTTGTTCAAAAATAGGGTAAAAATTTGGATAACAATAAAAAAGAACCACGAAAATTCTTTAAGGATGTTCAATTTTTTTTCCCGACTTTTGTATATCAATTCTTAAAATTATTCTCTAAAATATAATTGTATTTTCTCTTAAATAATAATTAATTAAATATTTGAGAGCCCTTAAGTTCAACAAATAAGACTTTTTACAGGAATTAGGCTCTAACCATCAACCGCTTTGACTAGAAAGAATCAATCAAATTATCAAAACTAATTAAGAGATGAATTAATTATTCAAGATATCAACTTGACCAACAAGTCTATTAGATAATTTCTAACTTCATCATAAATATAATATTTTTGCTTTTAAGAGGCCAATTCTATTTGAAGATAAAGATTGTTTTACGTGAGTTTTTTTTCTCTTGTTAATCCTACTCATGTCAAAAACATGTTAACTGCCCTATAAAAAAAAACAAAAAAAAACAAAAAAAAAAAACTAGGATTATATCTTGTCGCAGCCTTGGCATTTTGATTTACGTGATGAATGTAGAAGGGAACATATGGTTTAGTAGGTGGGAATTTTTTTATTTTTATTTTTATTTATCCTGCGCATGTTAAGAGATTTTAGCTCTAACTTTCAAAATTAAAATATTAATTTGAGACTCTCTCTCGTTAAGCTATTACTTATAGCTATCAGGTCTCATGACAATTGGATTCAATTACTAATGGTCAGCCCAGAAATATGCAAAGGGCAAACCCATTACGTTTAACATGGCCTTCTCATCTTAACTCCCATTCTTCAAAACATCGATCCTTTTCTTTGGTAAGAGTCTTCGTCAGTCTGGGTTTGATGTCCTTTTCTTTTCTTTTGGGTTTACATGTATATTATCTTTCCTGTAAGACTAGGGCTATAGAACTGTGTATATCGCTTATTAATGGATTAGTACATTGAAGCTACTATGCATATATATATATATATATATATATATATATATATATATATATATATATATAGCCAGTTAATTAGCCCGACAGTGAATTTGCTTAACTGTTCTAGTAATGTTTAGGATACATTTAGTTTCGTGTGGATTAGGAGAAAATTTCTTATAAATGTCAAAATCTTGAACCAACTCTTTTGCCAAAACATTAATGTTTAGAGAGTAGCTAGTTTGGTGTCCAAATTGGGGGACAACTGGTGATAGGCTGGATGCATGTCCAGACCAAGACACTCTAAGTTATCATCACTCGGAGATTTTTAATTCTATCCATCATCAACTGGTTGACTTTTTTCAGGCTAGACAGACCATGAGGCAATATAGGGTTTAGTTAAGTTTCAGATACGGAGCCACGTGATATGACTGCATTCATTTATGAAACAGAAGTTCAGACAACTGTTTCTCTTTGTTTTTCGATTTTTTTAGTATTAATTTAAAAAATTTAGAATAATATGATTCAGAAACAGATAACTTAACATTTAACATGCTTCGTGAAAAAAACATTTAACATGCTTCGTGAAAAATAAGTGCAAAGTAACTGAGTCTTCTTCGATCTCATATACCAGATAAAAGGAGAGAAAGCCCCGTCTCAGCGCCAATCATACTTTCTAACTCTTCTTTCCAAGACTTTCATAAATACACCTGACTGGCTTCGAGCCCCTTAGAGCTAAGAGAAAGCTATTTTGTCTTCCAAGTAAGATCTTCCATGATGAGGAATATCTTACGTGATCACAGGTTGCAAAGCTTAAACGCTCCAAGGAGCTGGTTGTGGCGGCAGCGTGTCTTTCAATCTATTGGCAATTACCTTAGTCATTCTCTTATACAGTGTAGTCCCCATAGCAATGGGCCTCGGTCTAGTGAGGTTTTGCTTTTTTGGGAATCATTGCCAGGAAGAAGGATTGAATTGCATCTGGTTTGCTCCTGTTCGACTTCAATTACCATATGGAGATGGAGGTCGTCCTTAATTATGTTCCAGCACTACCCCTGAATCTATCAACCAAGTAGAAGTTTAAGTTCAGTTGGAATCCATCTAATCTAGTAGCTTTTGACTATGAGCAGCCCCTCTGTTGTTGATAGATAGCTTAAAAGATTGAATTGAATCTTTTTTCCCTGTACCAGCTTGGAGACTCTTTACCCTATATTCTTATCATCTCAAGGAGATGATCCTATGGAGAAGAACATATGAAACTCTATCTCTTGTAATGAATACCCCTTCCTTAACTTATATCATTTATCTAAACAAGCAAAAAAAGACTTCAAAGAAGGTAGAGATTTACTCCACTTTCCCTTCGATACGTGCCCGCTACTGCAACAGCTAGAGAGGTACAGATTCAAACAGGGAAGCATTAGGAATATTCTTTCTATCTTATGTGATTCACTCATTAAATGAAGGTGTTGTTTAGCATTGGTTCACTACACTTTTGAAAAAAAAAGTTTTAAATTAAATTTTTTTTAATGTAATTTTAGATTATTTTGTTTGAGTGATGTGAAAAATAAATTTTTAAAATTAAAAAATATTTTAATATATTTTAAAATAAAAAATATTTTGAAATTTCTATTACTCTCGAACAGGTAAATAAAATAGTTATTGTATTTGTTTTTGAGATGATAAGTTATTTATGTATTAATTTAAATTAAATGTTACAGTTCTGATCGTGTTATTTTCTGAAAAAAATTTGTTGATGCGTTAATTCTCCATTTCTTTTTTAGTTTCTATGCTAATTGCCGAATTTGCAGTTATTTTTTCACCCTCCCTCCCTTACTTTTAATGTATGAGCTATCTTTCATGCAGCCAGACTTGACTACTTGAGGCATAAGGCAATCAATTTCACAGGCCTTTACCAATCCTGGGTGTTAGCTTGTCGTAGAATTTTACTCATGGCTCAAAGTCAAGCATATCGTCCTGATGACAAAGAATCCCAACAAGGCACCGAAGGGACACAATACCATGCTTCTAGCACACTGCCATTTTGGCACGAAAGTGTTGTGGATTAAGATGCTTATTCCTGTTCTGATAAACACCGGCCACTTGTTGACTCAGTGGGTCAATGTCAGCCACCATTTTTGTTGGTCGGTGAATTCCATTAAGAGGATGCAGAGAGTGGTTGTTCGATCTAATTTCAAACCCACTCTTGAAAACTATGCTGGGCGCTACCTGTTGTTTTCTGGTTGGTGAATATGTTTCTCTTTTTTATCCTTTTGGCATGAATTGGCGTCCTGTTCAAGTATAGAAGTGCTCCACAGCTCGAGTAGGTATATATGGTATAACAAATCATAAATACTTTCATGCCACCGACTTAGCGTGAGGCCTCGGTAACACTCGCACCGAGGACGAACTTAAATCTAAAATTGGTCCAAGGATAGTGGCCAAGCTAGGTATAGGGGGGATGGGGGGGCAATTGCCCCACTTTATTTCTCATACTTTCCACTTTAGATCTTGACATCTCATTTTCTCAAGCATTTCCAAATAAAAATTCGTCAATTGCTCTCCATGATTTTCATATTTCATACCCATCCAAGAATCTGCCTCCCTCCCTTATTTTACATTTCTCTAGCTTTATCACTAAGTAGGATGTCCCGAATATTAAAAAAGTCGTGAAACTTCATTACTGAAATTGAAATGAAACAAGATCTTTAAATGAGTTTATTGATTGATTTACATAACATTAAGTTTAGTCACCTATTAGTTGGAGTAATAATGGTAGCAAGCACCCAAGAAAATACACACGATTGTGAGAGAGAATTGACATGCACCCAAACAAATTAAAAGAGAATTCAAGATTTTCAAAGTGGAGAGTAAATTCATTCAACACTTATCCAAACTTTAAAGGTATGGTAACTCCAAGTTACTGTGGGAAACCTTTATTCATTTTGGTTGAGTTTCCTGTTTGTAAAGGTAAAGAAACATTTTAATTTAAAAATTTAAATTGTTAAGTAAGGTTCTAATAAGATATAATTTAAATTATTTTGTAATATATTTTATCAATTAAAAATCATTTGAACTTGAAACTTATATAAACTCATATTATTTTATATTTAATTTTTATCAAATAGAATGAGAATAGTAAAATTTAAACTTGTTATTATTTGATCATTAAGGTTTTAATATTATGTTAAAGAACCATCTTAATCTAAAATCTTAAACTATTAAGTGAAATTTTAATATATAATTTATGTTATTTTTTGACAATAAAACTATAAATTTTTATAGCACTTTTTTTATTCTTTCCTTACCTGGAAATTTTAGTCCGTTATCTTCCTCTTGGTTATTTGATGTTGATTACAAATACAAACCTTAAATATGAGCTTGTGCCAGTTTGATTACTATGATGGATTATTACTACTATCCATTATGCAAGGGATTGTAAGAGTAGAACTATAGTTTTGAAACCTGAATTGCCTAGTGAGTCGATCTGAAACCTGGCTGACTCAGGATTGAAACCGGGCTGGGTTGAAGAAAAAATAAAGGAAGAAAAAATTCTGTGTGACCCAACAAGACCAGGTTAAAAACCCGGTTACAACTCATTGACTTTTATTTATTTTTTTTATCTAAAACAATATTATTTTAATTTTAAAAAAATTGACCTAAACGATCGGTTAAAATCTAAAACCTGTATCTTGAACTTGGCCGGCGACTCAACCGCGTCTGAAAATTATGAGTAGAACGACGACAAAAACTGTTGTGATTGAAAAACAAAATAAGTCAGCTTTTTGAATAATAATTTATTAGTCGAATGTGGGATAAAGGTTGTAAGAGCATGGTTGAAATTATAGCTTATGTACTATATAAGAAATTAATTTCCCTTCGCACATCTTTATAGGCTACAAATTGATAGAATCCACCGATCCCATATCGGCCGGCAGACTTCTATGTGATCTGTGGAGTTAAAGAAAGATTCAGTCCAGGAAATCTTACACGAAGCCAAGGAAAAAAGCATGGAGTAAAGCAAGACTGCAATTGATTATAGTGCACTTGGCTTCTCAAGAGGAAACATTATGTACGATGAGCCTTGATCCTTGAGAAAAGAATACCGAAAGTATAAGACAATCTAGTTCCACATGCATAAGTATAATGACAGAATCTTGTAATAGCCTGGCTATATTTTATATCAATGCAAATCTTATTTGCATGATAGTGTTGATATCTTTGATCACTAGCTTTCTTTCTTTCTTCTTCTTTTACACGAAGTGATAACAGAATAATTAGCATTGAGAGGTCAGGTAACGTAAACTTCAAGAGAAAGATTGTTGACAAATCATACATGCTAGTAATTATGTATGTGCATCTAATAAATCAAGTGTTCTTGTGGGAGCATAATACACAAGAAATAATGGATGAATGGGTCGACAAATCGCTATTAATTGTTAGCTGGCGTGAGCTTTAAGTAGGATAAATTATTTTTATATATTTTATCCACTGAATGTCAAGGAATTTGACCCTCGTTAGATTATTATCTTTATCAGGGTAAGAGCAGCAGAAACAGAAGATGTAGATTTCAAGATTCCAGGCATAGCCCATCAAAATGATCAGTGTCACGGAAGGTAGCGATAACTTGTGTGCCTGAAAGAAGCAATCTCTCGGTTTCTACTGATGAAGCCCCACCAAATAAGAAAGGTTAATGTTATTTTCGGAGGACCCATGATCTCATGTGCAGGATTTATGAACCTGTTGAGACAGTGGTTAGCTATCTCCATTTGAGAGTGGTCCAGTCATTGAATTGAATGCTCCTACTTCATGTTACAGACAAGTACAAAGTTGCCACTCTCTACATTCTTGATCAAAATCTTGCGTACAAAGACAATAGAGGGGACTAAAATTGATCACAAACCATAGTATATTCACTAATATTTCTTGTTCTTTTGTTTTTTCCCCACATTTACATCAGTACCTAGAGGAGGTATACTTGATAAATCGCCTAATGACTGTTAGCTGAGAAGAAAGGCAAAACAATTTGGATTAACAAGGAGATAAATATAAGAATAGCCCAAACCGACTGAGTGATCTCGAGATGAAACCCATATCACCCAACAAGAAAAAATAGGAAAAAAAAAAGAAAAAATCCCCACCCTATACCATTAATCCCTTAGGGACATCGCACATTTCTTCCAGGTCCTCCATAGTAAAAATAATTACCCCAAACTCTATTAATACCTCCTTGTATATCATAGCAATTCGGATGATCAGCCAACACCCTTAGATTTGACAATGGAATTAAGTTATTGTCCCAATCAACAACCTGCAAATTTCTAAAATACGAGGCTTTTCCAAAACCTTCTCCTGCAAAGTGGCCACTTCCCATTTGTGTAGAAGTGTGGAATCCTGATGGCCTAGAGTTAACAATCTCTCCACCAAATTGTACCATGCTTGCATGATCCCTCAGGTGAGTGAACAAAAATGATGGCCAATACCCTACTAGAACCCCATTTCCGAATTCTAGCCACCAATTTCCATGCTTTGGATCCTACACAAAAGTGAATTGAAATCGTTGTTAATGTTTCTTTGATATCACACAAGAATTATAAAATGCTCGTAAAAAATAGGGTGTAAAAGAAGGAAATCCAGTTTCTGCCAGGGAACAAAAACATGATGATTTTCTATTTTTCTTACTCACTACTAAGCCAGGTTGTTAAACAATTATGTAAGAAATTATAAGAAAAAAAAAAGGTAAAAATACTGATGATAAAGTATAAAAAGAGAGCGTATAGAGGGGGTCATGCGTCAGGAAGCTAGCTCTTTTACTAAGGAAAAGAAGAGAATCTAATAAAGCAGAAAAAGCAGAAGGGAATTACAGACACTGTTTGAAGTTACGAGTGCACGCCAATTTTGGCCCATGTATGTTAGAGCTGCATTATGTTATAAAGTCAGTGGTATTTGATAATATTGTCTCCTAGTAGCTAGGGTCCATCATTGACCATCCGATCGGAGACCAACGGAGTTTCTTTTGCAAAACCTTTTTACATCAAAGTTAAAAGTAATCGCACTGGATGGTTTAAAATCTAATTAAGATCACCCATCACTGAATTTTTCTGATTTTTTTTTTAATTTTTTTTAATAAATTGTGGGTCTAAAATTATCTTGGCAGCGGATGCTAGATTACAATCCACGCATCACATAAATGGTACGCCAATCTTTATTCTCTTGTAAGAATTTTATTCTTCTTCACTCTAATTTCTCTAGATAAGGATACAAGTCACTAGTTTCATATCTGGAAGGGGAAAAAACAAAGAATTTAATTTTACCTTCCAAACCAATAAGCTAATATCGAACTGTCCTCCACTGTAGGAAGATGTTGGAGAGATAGCAGCCCCAATAGCAATTCTACTGTTGGTTTGAACAAAGCCTGAGCATAGCAAGTTGTAGCATCCAGTCGCTTGATAAGCGTCAGTCTGTAGTTAGAAATTAAGGTATTAGTTACAAAGTCGTCATGATTAATGTTACAGTTGAAGGTAGGAGTAGATGGAGAGAGGAGAAGAAGCCAAGTTTTATAGCATATATATACTCACAGTCCAGTATGTAAAGAACCGTGGATAGTTGTCCCCGTATAGTTCTGGGCTAACCTGCAGATAAATATTTAATGCAATGGCTACATCAAAAAACAATAATGGAGTTGAGAGGTGGTTGAGTTCTGAGAACTGCTTTGAATGTGAATACAAGATGTTAAGCAGTCTGTTTCAAAATCTACGGTGTTTCTATAAGTCATAAGTGAATACAAGATGTGAAATTATTTGAATGTGAATACAATATTCATAAGTCATGTGTGTGATGAACATATGCAAAGGTAAAGACTTGGTTATTGAAGAAAAAATGAAAATAATTAAGAAATAGAGTAATTTATTGCTAGTAGATTTCTTGAAAAGCACTTGTCGTGGGAGATCAGTTCTTTATTATACCTGCCAGCCAGCTTCGATGGTATTGAGATCATCGCCAAATGAACCAGAAATGACCCACATTTGTGACAAGCTGAATTCATATTGGTTAGAAACCCTGGGTGCCCACACATTTATGCTGGCTTTTGCTCCATAATACTGATCGCCGGTCACATATCCAACCGCATGCTGTAACCCAACAGTTTGAAAGCGAAGGACAATAAATATACGTTGGAAACTTCTAGTGTTAAGCCTACAGTCCTTTTCAAGACAATAATATCAGTGGCCCTTGAGGTTTAACAACCTTATATTCTTGATGGCACCATGCATGAATCTGAATAGCTAGATTATATGTGTTCTCTCTTCTTTTTCTTTGAATTTGGCGGGTCTGTCAGGTTAATTCACAGAGCTTGACCTTCTAAGCAATATTAGTTCATAGTTCGTACATAGAGTCAAAAGAGAGCTCATTGACCAAAAACGATTTAGTTCAAAAAAAGTGAAGTAAAATGGTGAAAGTCTGAATTCTATGAATAGAAATCTGATTATGTTTTTTCTTTTCTTTTATGTTAGAATAAAAGAACAGCCAGCAGCCAGAATTCCTTTTTTTCTCATGATGGGAAACGCATGCAGATTACATAAAATTGGATATTATATATCAAATCTTACATCAAATCAAATTGCATATCACCATTTAAACATGAAAAGAAAAAAAGAACAATAAGGGAGGAATTCCCTTTGTTTTAATAAATCTGAAGGCTTTAAGAATTCCAAAAAGCAGTTTTTTTGTTTCTCTTAAGCTCTTAATCTTTCTTTGTGTTTCTAATACGATGGTTGCCTTCAGAAAAAGCAACATGAAAAAAGAATAGACAGACAGCAGGTCTGACGGACCTTCACCATTTTGTTTGACCACTTTCTTTTGTGTTGTTGAGTTCATCAAGGCTTAACCAACAGGAAAGGAAAGGAAAAGAAAAGAAAAGAAAGAAAATACATGTTTTATTTCTCCTCTTCTAATGTGAGTAATTCTTATTTGGATACTAACCTCATGGCCATTGCTGTTAGTGTCTCTTCTAACATGCCTTCTTAGTTTTCTGCCAAATCTTCGAACGGAGCTTGCTCTTAGCATGTCTTGTTCAGTTGTTCTTCTGATAGGAACTGTCCCTTCTGGGCACGATTCACCAGACAAACCCCACGATTGAAAATTCTCCGTTACCATGCCTGATGGATCATGACCTTTAGGTCTCTCTGGAGGCTCCTGCAAAAAATTAAATACAAAACATCGTGTATTAGTTCAGCTTGAAGCAAGAATTTCCCAAGAAGAATTCGAAATGTATGAAGTAGTACGCTAAAATTCAAGTACCAACGGTTTTTGTCCTTTCATTTGAGGGTGATCAAAAGCTGGTTGCAGATGGGACAAAACACAGTCTATAAGATCACCATCAGGACTCTGCAGTGACAAACAAGAACCAAACAACTACATGTTAAACCTCCAAGAACAGAACAGAAACAGGGGAAATGAAGTCAAATGGGGTTATATAGTATTAGGGACAAGAGTCGAATGCCTGAATCGACTTGACAGCGGGCTTGTTAATCTTATCAAGACGCTCTCTTATAATCTTCAACTTTTGTAACTCTTCTTGGGGTCGGAAAGTTTGGTTGGTTGCATGGCCACTGCGGGTTTCCGAGGAGAAAACAGGACGGATATTTGAAGAAGCAACAAGAAGAAAGCATAAAAAAACTGAAATGATTGGTGACATCTTCTTATAACACCAACTAGAAGCCATGTTTGAGAAATTTCCCTGTCTTGTTTCTTTTGCCAAATCTGCAGTCGTTGTAGTATTTGTTTGTTGTGTACATTGATGCTGTCTTCTTCTGTGATCAAAATAACCCCGTCTATTCCTAGTTCTTGTATCCATCCAGCACATAATCACCATTCTAAGCAACCGCATTCAATTTCTCACCATTTCCAAAGCTCTTGAACCCCCAAAAATAACAAAACTAAGGCTTCTCTCCTCTCTTTATCTGTGTTTCTTATCTCTCTCTCCCTCTCTATCCTCTCGTCCTCGCAGCTTCTAAAACTCCACCTTGGTTTTATGTGTCTGACACCTTGAGTTTCTAAGCACGAGCTGATTAAAATAACAACACACTGTTGGGATGGGTTTTCTTAAAGTTTTGCCCATCTGGTCGTTGAGTTATAAATACTGGGAAGTGATGAAATCATGCTTAGTTTTTCCTTTTTTCCTTTTTTTTTTTTATAGTAAATATAGTACTAAATTGGAAAGGAGAGAGGGAGAGGGTATGTTTCCAGCCTCCTATACAAGTACTGAAACTTTAGCTTTTGTGTTAATTTTATAGGGGTTACTGAGTTCTGTTATTCTTTACTTTGGTTTTGAGGATAGATCCTTCCCTTTCTCACTTCAAATTATTAAAATTACACTTGACTCTGCGTTTTCAAGGTTCTTTGCTTTGTTGTGTTTCTCTTTCTCACTTCCCTAGATGTTCTTTGTGTCAGCAACTCTGTTTTTACGATACTCCAATTTAATTAATTTCCGTTATTTAACAGAACAGAGTTAACCTACTTAATTCCATCAACCTAAATCTCGTTTTATCCTTAATTTTCTAGGTTTGGATGATTTTGATAACAAATGAATAAAAAAATTAAATTCACATATGGCTGCCAATAGGTGTTTCTTCATTATAATATTAAAAGAGCTTAGGGAACGCGGTGCAAATCTTGTTTCTTAAAAATTTAATTTTTTTTACTAAAAATTAATTTTTTTTATGTGTTTTGGATAGTTTTGATGCGCTGATCTCAAAAATAATTTTTAAAAAATAAAAAAACATCATTTTAATACATTTCAGCACGAAAAACATTTTAAAAAACAACCGCAACCACACTCTCAAACAAACTCTAATAACTCGCTTTTAACAAACAATAAAAAAATGAGGATTAACCTTCTTTATATAGCTGCATTAAATTAATAATTTTTAATGATTTGGAGGTGCTAATGTTAATGTTAAGAATTTAAAACTAAATTAAAAAAAAATATTATTTTAATATATTTTTAATTAAAAAAATACTATATACTATATATATTATCAAACACATTCTAAATTCTAAATCTACTCCAACCGCATACAATTTGAAACCCTAGCTAGATACACAACTAGGCATGATTTAGTGGTTGAAACCTAGCAGCTTCCTTTCTTGAAATAGATTGGGTTTTAGTGAACTCACTTTATTCGACTTTTATTCTTTAGCTTAATTAAGACCTAACGGGCTTTCTGGTGAAAAAATCCCTAGCTAAATAGTTCTAAATTTTATGTAAACTATATATTAAACAACTTATTAGAAACATTACAGTAAATTAAAAAATGTCACCAATTATCTTCAATGCCAAGTAACATGAACTAGGGCGTGTGTTCATGCATGTACTATATAATTAAACAGTTCTACATAATTTATCTAATTACCTCATACTTTATCTTCCTTAATTAAATTATCACATTTACTTCATTTTAATTAATTATAATAATCTATCTATATATATATATATATATATATATATATATATATATATATATATATATATATATATAACGTTTAAATTGTGAGACTTTTAGAAGTTCTAGAGACATTCTTAGAGTTTTCTATCTCTAAATTATTATTTTTTTCAACCACATAAGTTTTTAAATCAAGTTTTGAAAGTAAAAGTTTTTTAACCGAAGAGGTGCTTTTTAAAACAACCATTTTTAGCGTTTCCTCAATACAAATGTATTTAACTTTAATAAATAATAATTAGTTTTTTTTTGTATATTTTTATAAAATTCATTATTTCATTAATGGTACTCTTAATTCATTAAATTGAACATAATCTTCTATAAATTCTCCATAAGAAAAATAGATTTTCAACCAAAATTCATATTTCTTTAGAACAGCAATTTTAGAGTTTATTTTTGACAAATAAAAATTACTTTTATTTTTTCGAGACAAGCCTTTTATATTTTTCTCAATAAAAAAGGTGTTTAATTAGTTTTTAAGATAGATGGATCAGTTATATATATATAATTTTATTTTCTCAAAGAATTTTGAGAGAAAAGATTTATTGAAAGGCAATATTAATTTGAGTGTGATTAGTAATTACCCATAACAATTAATATATACTGATTTTATATTTTTTTTCCAGTCCCAAAGGAAACATTTCATTAATAAAGGCCTAGCTTATAGGTCGTCATACACTTGCATATAAAAATAACAATTACTGAAGGAAAAAAAATCAAATAACACCATAAATATTTTATTATTATTATTATTATTATTATTATTATGACTTATCAAGTTTCTCCAACTCCAATTAACTTTGTTAATCCCTATTTGTTTACGCAATCATACCATGTTTTTCAAGAAATCTGATTTTTTTAAAATTAATTTTTTTTTATGTTTTTAGATTATTTTTATGTATTAATATTAAAAATAAATTTTAAAAAAATAAATAAATATATTATTTTAATATATTTTACTATTTGTTGAAATAAATTGGTTCGAGTCTTTAGAATAACTTTCTGAGTTAACTATTCCCACTAACAACTCGATGATATTAAGATTCTATTTATTTTTGTGATTAAAAAATATTTTTGTAAGAAATTAAATTTTTTTCAAATTAATTATTTAAAAAAAATTTAAATTATTTTAATATGTTAGTATTAAAAATAAATTTTAAAAAATAAAATAAATATCATTTTAATATATTTTAAAATAAAAAATAATTTAAAAACAATATTAAACTTTTTTAACTCCTCGGTATTTCTTGTAACTATGCCTTTCCAGTATTTCACTGTCGCTTTTTAGGGCTCTGGCAATGACACCTACCACCTCCCCAGCAGTCCCTTTAATATTTCTTATTTTGATTGTGTTTTTCCAACTCTCTCGCCTTCAGCCTTGCCCCTGCAAATAAATACATGGCCCCCAAGGTGTCACTCTCGTTCCAATTAATTTACCATGAGGGTCTTGAATCTTTTCGCATATGATTAATTTATATATATATGTATAATTCTTTAATTTTTATATCTCTAGATTTAAAAATTTATTTAAAAAAAAAGGTTCCTTAAATAAAAAAAAATTAGATTCTATCATGTTATTTAAAGAAAAAATTAAATATCAATTGACAATGCTTGACAATTCAAATTTTCCATTAATAAAATATGATAATATAACATGTTCTTTCATTGATTTATGATAATAAAATATTCGTTTACACATTTAATTTAAAGAAAAATCATATTTTAAGAAATTAAAAAACTCTATTTATCAGATTAAATGCTGTTAAAAAAATCATAATTCATCAATATTGTGAAAAAGACCATAAAATATAACCCATGCCTTGTCGTTGCTAGGATTTTGAGAAAACATGTTTGATAATGTAGTATAAGTTATTTTTTAAATTAATTTTTATTTGAAATTTATTAATGTAATATTTTTTTTATTTTTAATATTATTACATGAGAAAATTTTAAAAAAATAATTTAAAATTAAAAAATTTAAAAAAACATGGCAGAACAACAGTGGCAAGCGAGGGGTATCGATATTGTATTTGAGAGCTGTGAGCTGTGAGCTGTGAGCAAGGCATCTTATAATGAGTGTGGGTTGTGATGTTCAAGTGCTAGTGGATTATTAATTATACTTGAATTAAGCCAATTAAGCCAAGACGTACCGCCGGAGACAACAGTTTGGAGATTAGGACGTAGTTCTGTTCTATATGAAAATTAGTGATTTATTTTAAAGACTGAAACCGAATCATTGCGACCTATTGCTATTGCTGCTTAGTCCCACCAATTTATTTATTTATTTCTTTTCTCGTAAACCTCAATCTTTCCTCTTTCTAATGATTTTTTTAGCTGTCATTAGGGGCGGATTTAGGATTGATAGGTTAGAATTATTACTCTACTAAATATTATTTTATTTAACCAAACTATTTTATCAAAATTGATGTAAGACAGTCGTAAAATAGTCCATTATTTCACTCGCACTTCATTGTAAATCATGTAATACGTTTTGAAAAAAATAAAGTTTTTTCACAATAAAAATTTTAATTATAAATCAAAAGGTATATACATATATTTAATTAAATAAATTAAAAATTATTTGTGTCAATAAACATGAAAAGAAAATGTTAACACGTCTATTTGACTCATCTAGCTGCAGGTCGAATAATTTTTTTTCTAACACAAATAAATTAATATGTAAGTGTTATTGATGTTTTTTTTACAGCCAGTAAAAAATATAATTGTGAATAAAAAAAATTGATGTTTACATATAATAAAATATAGTAAAGATCAGATACAGTAATAAAGACATGTAATATCTCAAGTTCATTTTTAATGCAGTAGAAAAATAAGACAATGTTGTAATTGCTATACTGAAACACTATTTCCTTTATCTTTATATAATAATTTTTCAAAAAACAAAAAGTTTAAGGGAAAAAAAGAAAAAAGTTACAAAAGAATAAAGATAAAAACAAAGAAGAATTGTATAAATATGCTAAGTGTAGACTGTAGAGTGATAAATATTTCAAGTGTAAAAAATAAAAAATAATATTTTTTCCAAAAAAAATATGAAGAAAAAAATGGGAAAAACTAAAAAAATATTACAAAACAATAAGAAACAAATGGTGATAAATAGACCAAGTGTAAAATGATAAAATTACGAAGTATAAAGAGAAAAAATAATATAACAAAAACTTGTTTTTTTTTTTTTAAAAAAAAAGATTTGCCACCTCTATGGTGAAAAAATTGGAGAAAATTTCAATTGTGCTATTTCTATAGTAAAACCGTGTTTACTTTTAGTATATACTATACTGGGAATTCACTCTACGCCGCAAGCCAATAGTGTTTTGAAAGAATCCAGAAGAACTCGATACTCGAGTCATTAACTTGACTATATCCAATAAGATCAGTTAATTTAATAATATGATTTAAATCGAAGGTAACAATAGAAAAGGAATAATAAAAAAACACTTGGAAATGATAAACAAAAAATGAATCATCGATATCATACCTGTAAGGAGAAGAAAGAAAAGAACGTAGCAGACCCACCGCTACTTGACCATGGACATCTCCTGCAACCAAAAGAGCTTGCTGAGTTGGTTTAAACTCCACTGCAAAAGAATACAAAACGACATCGAAAGAGATTGCATGATTTGCTGGAGTAATGCCATGTAAAAACAAATTGAACAAAACACAGTGAATTGAGTATTTGTCTATATCCAATCAATCAATTCTATTTAATTAAAAAAAAATTTGAAAAAAATATATCTAACAAATAACAAAACATAAAAGACTCTAGATAACCCAACCAAATAAAAAAAAAAAAGATGTAGAAAACATATATAAAAATAACAGAGTGCTTATTCTCCAATAAACTAAATATAAAATAATAAATCTAAAAAAAATATTAGCTTAAAAGAATAATAAAAAGAAAACGCAACCCCTAGCGAACGTCCTTAAGTTTGGTTAATTTTCCAAACTGGAATATGTGAAATTCTAAAATAAGGTTAACCAAGAAGCTCAAATCTAAATCAATTCAATGTTGAAGAATGAAATGAGTGTAAAAAAACACAACAAAAAATTTTAGCAAATAAAAAAAAATCAAAAAAATAAAGATGAAATCTGATAGGAAAAAAAAATGATTGAGGGTGAAATTGTTAAAAAATTACACTATAGAAATTATCTCATTTGATATAAATAACAATTAAAAGAATTGGGATTAAATAAGACAAATTTATAAAATCAAATGAGGATGAAATTTAAAAAAAATTAATTTTCATAAGTTATTTCAAATAAAAGAAATATCAACCAAAAGATCAGGGACTAAATAATAAACAAATAGAAGTAAAAAAAATCAAATGAGGATGAAATTAAAACAAATTTAGATTTTCATAAGTTATTTAAAACAAAAAAAAATATCAACCTAAAGATTAGAGACAGAATGAAAAACAAAGAGAAGCTAAGGTGCTGATTTGAGAAATTGTATGGCAGGGTGCAAGAATCAAGGGAGAGAGGTAAAAAAGAAGAAAAAATAGAAATGGCTACCAAAGTCAAATCGAAGCTTTGTTTTCTACATGCGCTATTTCTATATGGAGGAGACATCAAGATGATTCTAATGACGCCTTTGAATGACATTTTTGGTCGTCGAAATCAACCGCATACGTCGTCCAAAGATGATGGAGCGGCTAACGCGTGCCTAGAAATGTACATCCCTTTAATTTATTTAAAGACAAAACTAATCCTCACGTTACCCAATAACAAAAAAAAACCAATAGTACAATAACCAAAATACCCTTAGATCCAAGACATAAAAAATAAAACTCATTGGCAAAGAGATATTTTTACCGTGCAAATAAAAATGATAAGACAAAAACACCCCTCCTCTAGCCAAAGTTCTTTTACATATAAAGTTAAATTAGTTATTTTATTGTGCATTTTATAAGTAAAAATAATAGTTTCCTAAGGTAACATTTGATTATTGTTCTAGATAGAATGGACAGAGATAGTGGAGACATAAAATATACTTGGTTGAAGATATAAAGATAGAGATATAAAAATAAATTTGTCTCTAGAATAATTTTGAAGTGAATTTCAGTACTTTCAAAACATGAGATGCAAAGAGGATATGTCTTCGAAGACAATATTTTTTATTTTTTATTCCTAAAATATCTTTGTAAAAAACTATTAATTCCAAAATTGTTCAACTAAGACATGTAAAAATAAAAATTATTATTATTATAGTTTTAAAACCTAACTTCAGGGCTGATCTGGGCAAATCTCGAGTCACTAGTCGAGGCTCTGATTGACCTAAGTCAACGTAAGAATAAAAGTATTTATTATTATAATTTTAAAATCCAATTTGGGGGTCGACTGTCAACCTGGGTTAACATAAAATAAATATGATTATTATTATAGTTTTAAACTTGATTTAGGGGTCAAATCGGGACAAAGCTCGAGTCACGTATTAGGAGGGTCAACTCGGGTGAATGTAAGGATAAAAAATATTATTATTATAGTATTAAAACTCAACTTGAGGGTCAACATGAGTTGACTTAAGTCAATATATGTATGCAAATAATAATTATTATAGTTTTAAAACCCCAGGGACGGTCAACCTGGCTGGCCTAATTTGTTTTTAAAATAATCATAGCAACCTTGTTTTAACTTTTTTTTCCAAAAAATATCAACTGATCTTTGACCCATGTTCTATCCTAGGTTGACCTGAGTTTTTGATGAAGTCAAGTCGAGTCAATTCTTTTTTTATTCTTTTTTAAACTCGGACAAATCTAGATCCCAGGTCAACCTGTCAAGTTAGTTTTGATTTTATATATTAGAGTTATTATAATATCATAAATTTTAACACTCAATATAAACTAAAGTAAAAAAAAATCTAATTATTTTCTTAATTATGTGAGTTTGATAATAAAATAAAATTTTTCATATTTTATTTTATCTTATCCATAATAACCAAATATAATATATATCAATATTATCGAATAAAGTTTTATCTTTAATTTTTTATATATATATATTTTCTCCTATCTTTCCTTTTTTTTTTTTCTATCCCAAAATATTAACCGCGTAGTCCTTAAAAGCATTCGTTAACTTCTTACTGTGTAACCAAAGGAAAAAAAGAAGAAGTTGGTCTCAAAATCGCTAATAAACCTGGAGCATATGGAGTATAACTAGGACAGGCATGGTCCCCTGATGCATAAAAAATGTCGGTGATCCCCTACAAGTTTGCCATATCATTAGCAGCTGTCATCCTGTCGCTCCATTGATGGTCAACCCAACACTAAAGCAGCGGCATCAGACGGTGGTCTCCAAATGACTGGAGAGACAACTATATTCTTTTGACAAAACTTGGTAAATATAATCTTTGGAAAAAGGCAGAGTGATTCTCGACTTAACATGGACAGTGAAAGATTGAAAGTTGTATTTTTCTATTTAGGGTTGTTTGAAATTGTGATTGCGATTGCGGTTTAAAGTGTTTTTCATTTAAAAATATATCAAAATATTTTTTTTATTTTAAAAAAATCATTTTTGAGATCAGCACGTATTAAAACGATCTTAAAATTTAATAAAAAAAAAATTTAAAATGTTAAGAAACGCTGTTTCAATCGCGCTTCCAAACGGAGCCTAATTATTTTAAATTTTAAAGGAAAACCTTAATCTAATTTTAAAATTAATTAAATATCAAATCTTTTGATTTACTTAATTTATTATGATAATGAAATCATATGTTAGAGGTTAAACTAAGATTTCTGTTTTTAAAAATAGTTTTTACCTTTTTTGATTTATTTTTTGGCATTGTGATTTTTGTTTTTTAAAAAAGAATTAATTTACTCATAAGAGTTTAGTTTAATATATAGTTATGTGCAAATTAACACATAAATTTCTTCAATGAAGTAGCTAGAAGGGCTATCCTTGTTATATATATATATAGAGGAACAAGCTAGCTAGTCATCAAATGACCAGGCCATGCGTGTGGTGTGCAGTTGAGCTTGCATAATGCGCTTACACCGAACATATATAAAAGCATGTTGTTATAATAATCAAACCCTACCTACCTGGTCGGGTCGGATAGGTAGATTGAGTTAAAAAAATTAAATGAAAATTAACATAATTAAACCTAGATAACTTGATAGATAAAAATTTTATCCGGTGAAAATTTAATTTAACTTTTAATTTTTTCATCTTATGAAAGTACTTAACTTTGAATTTTCAACCACGGACCAGGATACGATCTCCAAGCATATGATGTTGTTTGGCTTGACAACGTAATTTTAAGGTTCAGATGGTATTTTATATTGATTATTGTTTAATTATTATGAAATTTTATATATTAAAAATATATATTCCTTTGAAAAATGAACTAAAATTTATAGATTGACTATAGAATGTTATACAATGATCAATTTCTTTATAAAATGACCAAAGATAAGAAAATAAAATTAAAAAATATTTTTTTTATAAAATATTTTATACAAAATAAACACCCTCTTGATAATTTATCACTTTAAACTTGCCCCTTGATTTTTTTTTTTAGTTTAATGTGGGTATCCGGGTTAGCTTGCGTGCGCCTCGACGACTAATCTCACGGGCCTGAAGTTAACGACCATGTAAGCCTCCAGTAGCCATCATATAAGCAACCACAGGGGTCGAACCTAAAATAAAAAAAAAAACAAACCTTTTAATCCTAAATTTTTACCACTAAACCACTAACTAAATAGTTTTACCCTCGATTCTTAGCCAGGCGTGATATTGTTAATTTGCATGGCAAGTTAATTTTAAAGTGAGACCGGTAATATAACAGGAAAGACTGCTATAACAAGTACAGCCACCGAAGGCTTTTCACATGCCAAAGCACTTACACATTTTTTTTTCCTTTTCGAAACATTTGCTCGTCACAAATTCGTCATTCACGTTCCTTTTAATTATTTCACTCCCTGTATAGCAGTATGTATTGATAATACAGAGAGACAAACTGCTTCCTGGTAGAATCTACATGTACGGGATTCAGTGTTTTCTTTTTTCGTCATCTTGAGAGGAGGAAAGGCTGGCGTTGGTATGCCAAAAAGATGACAATAAAAAACACCAAATTGAGGAAATTTAGGAAGTGTGGCTACTTTGACTATTGACCTGAAATTTATACAAGCTCGCTCAGTCAATTGTTGCTTCCCTCGGGTCCTCACCTAGGCACCTGGGAGTTTCTAATGTCGAGCAAGGAGCGCACTGTTTTTAGTCGAAGAAAAAGTTTAGCCCAAGTTTCTTGTCTAAGCACGCAAGTGATTAATCAACCTTCTGATCCATTGATAACTTGGAGATGATTTTTTATTAGAGGGGCCGAACGGCACTAATTTAGCGTACTCCATACCATTGAATTGTGATTGGAGACATACCTATCTGTAATCATGGTGTCTCCTACTCGAAGCCATTAATTTGGCTTGAGGGCCACACCCGTAGAGAAAGGGCCACAAGTATGAATGTTGCGAATTGACATTTCTTTTTCGATAAATTCTAATTTGACACTTGAGATTGTGGAAGCAAAGTTCTTGGATGGTTGCATTGACTCTAGAAGATGAGTCGAATGACATGAGAGGTCACATCAGAGGATTTGTAATGGGTCAACAATGTTCATTGTTCATGGGTTTAATGTTATTGCATGGAACAGTAATTCTGATGATGATGCATGCGGTTGTAGCCGGAATTTTTGTCGGCAGAACCAGGTCCTCCACACACGTATGCTTCTCTTGACGATCAGCCCCTGTAGCCAGATCGTGTCCCTATCATGAATTACATATGATATGAAATTAAAATCCCTTATAATCTCTCTTATCTCTGCAATCTTCTGATCTTATTTATGGTAATTTTGAGGACGTCTTCAATCTTAGAGAACAAAACATGTTTTGGAAAAATCTGCAAAGGCTTATGTCATCTGGTGCAATGCTGAAAAGCTTGGTCGATCAAGCAATTTAGCTAGCTAGCACTAGCGATATTCAAAAGCCAGTTGACCAGGACATGACATTGTTAATGGCTTAGAGAAAGTCTGACCAAGACAAATTCATGTGCGTGATCGAGCGATAAACCCCACAAGGAAACAAAGGTGAGCTTTTTAGGACTGGACAATGGATATATACACACTCTAGAAACCTCGAAAAAGATGAGCAGATAAGAAATGTATGTGAAAGAGAATGTAAGGTTCAATTCCACTTCGAGTGGGCTGATCTGCTGGTCTTCACATTCAACTCTCTCCCGTAGGATCAATGGAATTATACCAGCCTGTTCCTTGTAATCATTATCAGAACCATAGTTCCTTGACTTAATTTACATGGGCCGCTTATTCTGGTCAGACCCTTCGGTTTATTTTTCCAAGTTTATATTTTTAAATCAGTATTTAGAAAGAAAAAAAAAACTTATTCGGTGTTCTTAAAATAACTTGAAAAGAAAACCTTGATTTTAATCGATGTATAAAGTTGATCCGAAAATGTAATGTTTCTTATTGATGGAATAAAAAATATGAAATGGTATACCTGATCACTAAAGATTTGAGAAAGTAAATAATAATAAAAATAAACACGCATGATGTTAGAAATTAGGGCCTGTATTTGATGATACATGCATATAGGTTTCATTATCCCTTACAAAAGAATAGCATCAAAGCATCTAGCTTTTAAACAGTAGCCAAAAGGTAGAAGAAAATAAAGAGAATTCCACTCGGACCCATATGAAAAGAAGAGACGGAATAGAATATCATGATAAAGAATGGTTTTGGTAATGATGAACTCAGAACCATTGGACAATATCCTTTTTTATATGTCAAAACTCCTAACATCTTCCCTTCTGCGAGTACTGTGATTTGTATACACACCAGAGCAGGAAGACATGATTCATTTGGGCGATCGTTTCTCTGAATGCGTGTAGCATAGGAGTATTTAATAGTAAAGGTTTTTGAAAGGTGAAGAAAAAGAAGATGGCAAAGGTTTCCAGGCATGGAACAGTGAGGCCAAGCAATCATTTTGTCCAGGGAGCATGGGCAGCTTTCCTAGCTAAAAATCACACGAAGAACAGCGATTAACATGTAAATGCCTAAACTATGATTTAAGGGGGTGGGTGTAGCATGCATGTTTAAGTTAATTTGCTACCAACTCGTACTTCGTTAATGTGAGCATAACATGCTGCTTAAGGTATCATTTTTATGGTCCATCTCTCCTTAAAATGGTCATGTGTATCATGATGATGTTGCTCGGACTAAGTACATCTGAATGGGAAGCCTTCCCAGAATTGCTTGCTATGGGGAAGACACTTGAGGATTTTCATGTTGGTGTGTTTTGATTCATTTATTACCTTGCGTGCATAAACTTGTCCCAACCCGAGAACAGACCTGGTTTAAGGGCTTGGTTTACAGGTTGAACGGGTAATTAATTTAAATTAATCATTTTCTTTAAAATGTTAAACTGATGTTATTTTATATTTTTTTAAAAAATAAAATCTGGATCCTGACTAGATCACAAGATGACTTTTTGGTTCGATTAGGTTAATTTTAGATTGATGCTTTTTTGACATTCGATTAAGGCCGGGGATGGGTCGAGCGGTTCCTAATTGACATGCCGAGCCAAGCGGGTTAATAACAGTTCTTAACACCTGTGACGTGAATACAGAATCTAGCTTGCATAATTTCTTCTTTATTACATGATTAATGTTGCTAATACTGCTAAAGATCAAGTCACAATGTCTTCGAGTTCTTTACAGGTTCAAATTATAGACAACTGAAATGGCATTGGAGTACATTCGCTTATAATGGTCCAGCCCTAAACATAATGATTCCACATAAAACTTGAACGAAGCAGCTCGTGACCAGAACAGAGTCATAGACAAGACAAGAAGCCTTTTACAGCCAGGGGGGCCAAATTAAGCCCACAGGAGATAACGCTGTTGCCATCTGGAGCCGGGCAAGAGTCCAGTCGGCTAAAAGCCCATCAATGTTCGAGCCATAATTCCCCACTTCGTGTTTAGGCTTCCATTTAAACCCTTTTTTATGCTTATGGTAATTAAAATTTTAGTGTACCTAATACACATAATTAGCTTCCCATTTACTCCTCTCTTTTTTTTCACCTCCTTCAATCTCGAATTCTTATTCTCAAGCAATTTAATCAAATTAGCCGTGTGTGTTCTAATTTTATTTTTTATTTTTCATTTGATGAGTATAAATAATCCAAATGGAAAGTTGCCAAATTGCAACCTATAATATGATTTAAAGTTGACAAGAGCTAACTTTAATGAGTATCAATTAACTGGTCATGCTCTGAGTTTACTTCTTAGAGGACTTCTTAGAGGTTATCAGTTTAAGTTCCACAAACCTCAGGGCTATTGAAAGTTTATATGGTCGTTAACTTCAAAACTTATGAGATTAATTGAGGTACGTACAAGTTGATCCGGACACTCATGTTAATAAATAAAAAAAAAATTAACAAGAGCGCCTAGACGTTTTCTTTCAGAATACAGAATCGATTCTTTGGTATGTAGAATTTAAATCGGAATGATTCAAAAATCGATAGTGATACATTGTGGCTCTTTTATTGTTGATAGTGTTGGCATTTTTCTGTGCGCAAAAAAGGAAAAGAGGGGTAGGCAGCTGCCAGGAACAACCACTAGTGTTTCCAAGTCCAAGTGCGTCTATGGCTCAAATAAAAAAATATATATAAATTAGTTTTTTTTTTTAAGTAAAAAGAGTTTGATAAACAAGTTGAGCCGCAAAGAATAATTCATGATTCAAAATACAACACCTTTTTAATAAAGTTAATATAAATAAATAGATAAAAAAAAAAAAAAAGAGAGAGAGGAAGAATGTGTGGTTGAGAGAGTGCAGAGAGATTGTTTTTCAAAATATTTTTTGTTTGAAAATACATTAAAATAATATATATTTTTTTTTAAAATTTACTTTTAATATCAGCACATTAAAACAATTAAAAAATAAAATAAAAAATTAATAAAAAAATAAAAAAAATAGATTCAATCTCAATTTCAAGCATATGCGAAAGAGCACTCGAATTGTTAATCTACTCTTCACCTGATATCCTTGACTGAATCTTTGACATAGACAACTCTCTTAGCACTAACGGAAAGAAAAGGCACCCTTGGTATGCTTTCTTTGCTGTGTATTGTGAATGGATTTATAGTTCTATTTTTCTTAATTATAAAACTTTCAAATAATATAAACTTAACATAAGATGTTTAGTATCTAAATTAAAAAACAAAAGGTATCAAAAAATATTTTCAAGAGGATTAATTTACTAATTTAATAAGAATTTTATAATTATATATATATATATATTTCTTATCACTATGTTATCTTGGCTGAATTAGAAAGACCGGTAACTATAGATTCAATATAATTATAAGCACGGATATATATTGGTATTTGGTAATTTATAAACTTTGTAAAAGTCAAGAGAAGTCATCCCTTCATAATTTTCAAAAAAAGAATAGGAGACCCCAGCTTCTTTTATATAAAAATAACACTGATTTTTTTATTTTTTTTATATTGACTCATGTATTCTCATATTTTTTTTAAAACAATAAGACTAGTTTTATTTAGGGTTTATGACTGCCCCTCTTAATAAGTACGTATTTTAAAGATTGAACTTGTGTTTTTATCCTTGTGGAGATATAGCGGTGTCTTCACAGCTAGACTAACAATACATTGATAAAAATAACAGTAATCTACAAATCTATTAAGTATTTTCAGACACTATTTAAAGCAAATCATTGAATCATTGTAATAAAAGAGAGAGAGAGAGGGGTTAAATCATAGGTGAGGATGCGAGAAATTAATTTCTTGTTAATGCACCAATAAAATATAAAATTTTTATTTAAACACCGATTAAAGAGAAATTTGATCTCAATATATGAAAACTAATCCGAAATATCATTATCACTATGACTAAAAACAAGGGAGAATTGAGAATTTTATTTTGGTTACCATATCTCATCTTAAACGTCTCCATGGATATGGACAACTGAGGTTGGAAGGCAAACTCATCAATGGGAAACAAAAGATGGTAGCTCTTTTCTTTTTCTTTTTCTTTTTCTTTTATTGATGGGATCATAGCCACTTCCATAGGATCATCGAAGATTTGAATCTTTGTGTTTGTCGGGCATAGTGCCGATGCACTAAACATATGCATTATAGCAAGTAGCAGCTACCACCATCTCTGTTTTCCTTTTTTTAAAAAAAAATTTAAAATAAAATGTGATGACTGCCTCTATCATTCTTGTTGCATTTCCAAAAATTATATATATCCTTTTCTTTTCTTTTTTTCTAATACAAAAAAATATAACTGATGTCATGTGAATGTGAATATTCATAAAAAAAATACAAACATGTAAACCTGATTTGAATTAATTTGATAATTTATTAATTTTAAACTTGATTTAGATTGGATTTTATATCAAATCGAATAATATTTAATTTAATTAAAATTCCAATGTGAAATAATTTAACTTTTCATTTTATTTTATTTTTAAATAAAATATTATGATTTGAATTATCCAATTTATAATTTAAATTTATAATCTAAATCATTTAAATTTATAATTCAAATAATGAGTCGGGTTGGATTTTATAACTACGATGAATATGAGACATGGTTTGTCCATAAAAGCTAGTGCAAAGTTGATGAAATTTGTTGAAGACGGAATGGAGAGTCCTTCCCCATACCACTATGCCTTAACAGCATTTCACCTCAGTTTTATTATCAACCTTGTTTTCTCTGGTCAAGCAGTTGAATCCCCGGAGTATACACTGATACACCAGCAATCAGATTTTGAGATCAGACTATACAAAGATATCTCTTGGATGTCTGCTCCTGTTCTCCAAGCAACTTCTTTTCAGAAATCTACCAAAGCTGGCTTTCACAGGTTTCCTTTCCGATTACATTATAATAAATCAGACTTTATGTATGTATGCTCTTTCTTAGTTTCTTTATGATTCTCAGGCTTTATCAGTACATTCATGGTGCAAACCTCAACTCCACTCAGCTTGCCATGACTGCTCCTGTTCTAACAACCATCACAGAGGCACCACATGGATCTTCGTTCTTCGTGAAGATGTCCCTGTCAGCTTATTACGAAGGGACCCCTCCGCAACCGAATTCTGAACTTGATTTGCAGTTGGAGAAATGGAGAGCAAAATGCATTGCAATTAGAAAGTTTTCTGGGTTTGCCAGGGATGATAACATTGGTGAAGAAGTAGAGGCTCTCGGGACCAGTCTAAATGAGCACTGGAATGGAACTTTGGAAAATAAAAGTTCCTACACGATTGCCCAGTATAATGCTTCCAACCATCTCTCTGGGCGCTTCAATGAGGTATGGATGGCGGTTTCTGGCTTTGGTGCAGAGGGATGCTTATCTCATGGCAGCCATGATCAAGGGAAATATTGATTTGCCATGCGTAGAAATTACCAGCGTCTAGAAAACTGTTGATTTGGTAATGTGATTACATGATCTTGGGATGATCAGTGATTATTCCGTCCAAAACATCATCTGGACACGCCACTTGTTATTGATAATAAAATGCTAATGTGATTAGATATCGGGATTTCAGGCATCATCAAACAACGAATTTTATGAATTTTGTTATCGAATTTATTAAATCCAATTTGATTATAACTACGTTAAGAAGGTTAATAGGTTAATCTAAATTAACCTATGTCAATCTAATCGGATTAACCAAATCCCAAATTGATCCTATTAGTATCAGCCATGTCAACTTCAATTTGATTTTAAAAAAAATCAAGCTAGATCAAGATGGTTTCTTCTGGAAAACAAAACATTTAGAAATAAATACAACATTATTCATGATTGTAAGCAGATGCGTGACTATAATCAATGCTGCAGTTTGGATTTATTGTTCTTTTCATTTCCTGATTATTTATGTATGTTTCCCCTTTCTTCATTTCCCCCTGTTATTTTTCTAATTTATACAACCCTGACAAGCAAAATCCGATTCGGAAAAGAGAAAAAGAAAAAGACGATTACATCTGGGGTCTTGTTTGAACTACGTAGACATTACCATCACGTATCACGCCTTCAATGTCTTGAGGAGATCCATACAGCTCTTCAATTGCACTTCCTGCACGAGCAATGCCAGAGAGGATTGATCGTCGGAAATTTTCATCGGTGATCAACGGATCAGATGAATAATCAAGCACAACCTTCTCTTCTTCATCCATTGGCACACTGCACAACAGATAGCTGCTAAATGAGCAAATAATAATATGATAATAACACCAATTCTTTCAGTATGATTTAGTTTTCAACTAGGCATCTTGAATGCACACTGTATATCCTCCCCACCAGTCTCTCGAATGATTTTTACCTATCATAAAGGCCCGCACCGGCATAACCTTCTAGATCTTCACCATTCGAGTCGGATCGGAAGATGATAGAACGTCTTATAAAGAGCCCAATGGGTTTGCTCGGGTAACCCAACACCTGCAGCATGTCAAAGTTCAAGGGAAAATTGTAAGTAACATTACAAAAATTGGGGTGCTCTCATGGGTTTGCTCACAGCTTCTTTTATTTTCAATTTTTTCCACTACTTCGAAACAGAGTAATTTTACATCATATAGATTCAGTCCTCGAAGCAACAATAAAAGCAATTAGTTTAATTGAACTTGAGACTCCTCCATGTCCACTGTAAAGTTCAACCACCATTGAAAATACTATATCATTGTTGCACAGTGCACTACGGTAAAGATCAATTATTTTTTTAATATAAAAAAAATATTTAAACATTGCTAAAACTTTTTTAATAAAAAAATAATAATCATAAACTCAAAATATAATTAATATTTAACATCTTTTAAAAATATTTGATGCAGTGACATATTGAATGTTATTTATTTTTAAATATTAAAATAATGATATATTAGATTGGTTTGGATTAACATATCAAATCTACAATCTGAGCCATCATGATAACCCTATAAATACAAATCAAAATAAATTATGAAGATTAATTCTCAATCAATCCAATGTTAAATAACAAAATTGAAAAATAAATTAAATTAAAAAAGAACAAAAAAAACCACTCGAGTTAACCTTTCAAACCCAAAACTCGGGTCGTGAAATTAGGATAACCCCACAGAAAGCAAATCAAAAAAAATTATAAAGTCTAGTTTTCAACTAATTAAATATTAAATATTGAATGGTGATAGAAAATAAATATCAAAAAAAAATCTCAGGTCACCATGAACTAGCCTATTAAACTCGTGACTTGGGTTATTAAACCGCTATAACTTCATAAAAAGCATATAACAAAATTATAAAGCGCTATTTTCAATATATCCAATATTAAAATCAAGAAAAGAAATTAAATCCAATTAAATCCATGAGACCGTGAAAACTCTACAAAACAAAATTGAAAAAAAATACAAAGCTAAATTGAAAAAAAAAACTAAATAAAAAAAATTTGTTGTTGGATGGTGAAATTGAAAAAAATTTCAATTAGAAACAAGAAAAAAATAAACCGAGTCAACACGGTTTAACTTATCAAACATACAATCCAGATCCTGAGATTAGAATAACCCTATAGAAAGCAAATAAAAACAAATCACAAAGCCCAATTAAAAAAATAATCAATTAAAAAATAACTCATGGTCAACCCAAATAAGCCTATCAAACTCGCGACCCAGATAATGAGATAAGGGTAACTCCATAGAAAGCAAATTGAAAAAATTTTAAAACTCAATTTTCAACCAATTCAATATTAAAGGATAGAATTAAAAAAAAATCATTTACAAAAAGTAAAAAAATTATCCAAGTCAGAATAGGTTAATCGGTTAAACTTGCAACCTAAATCATGAAATCGAGATAAATTCATAAAAAATAAATCGAAAATAAAATTACAAAGCCTCACTTTCAACTAATCTAATGTTGAAGGTTACGATCAAGAGAAGAAAAAAAAACCTAAATCTAAGAGACCAGAATGTTGAAATCAAGAAAAAAAATTATATCCATGAAATCAATATATAACCTAACATAAAAAAATAAAAATTACGGAGCATTATTCTCAAAAGAAATAAAATTAAAAAAAAAAAAAACATTGGTTATTGAAGGGTGAAATTACAAATTTCACAAAATACTATTCTAATAAATAGTATTTTATGGTTGTGGCAAAGTGATTTAGCCACACCCTTTAGTATTTTGTTAATAATATAAAGCCCTTTAGTATTTTGTTAATAATATAAAGGTGCTTACCTGTGGACTGTTTAAATCATTTTTCTTGCAGATAAAACTCAATGCACGGCCAGGATAAGCTCCGACTAGAGTTTCTCCAAGTCCCTTCACCACCTATGTCAAGAAGGAGCGATCAATCAATGCCTTTTGCTTCTTCCAGCTATATTGTGACTGAATTTCCACTAGGAAAAAGCAAACAGTGTACCAAATATACAATACCTCAGCATATATCTCGGATGAATCCCCCGAAGATGGATTGGTTGTATGAATAACAAATGCATAATCAGCATTTATTACTTCCTGAACCAGGACGGCCATGCAGAGATAATCATGGTCTAACTTCACTTTTCTCGTGCTGAAGTATGCTCTCTCATTCCATTTTGAAGCCCAGACCTGACAGGAATTATGTAACAGATCAATGTCATGAACAGAGAAATAAAATAGTCAAACATAATAAAATATGCTTGGAAAGAATTGGAAGGAAACACTGTAAGCACAGCTACAGCAAGCATTCGCAATGATCAAAATACGGCACATGCATGCCATGGTTGAACATAGACAAGTTTAGGGGACTCCAGCTAAGCATTGAACATTTAGGAAAAGTGTAACTGTCAACATCTACAACAAGCAAGCTAGAGAAACTATTCCAGTTATACAACCAAAGATTTAGTTCTCTCCAAGGTAGGCTCTCAACAAAATCACAACATGCCATGCTTGCCTTTTCACAAAGACTTAATGGAATGGAATTGCATGAGTAAACCACAAACCATCATAAGGATGTGAGGGTTCTTCTAGGAAGAAGCAACAGAGACTACATTGACAATTATTTGAAGATCAAAATGGTCTTCTCCAGTAAAGGAAAGCAGTCTACCTTCTTTATAGCCATCCATGCTTGGTCCCATCGTTGTTCACCTTCATCACCAGGCCATGGCATCTCAGAACTTTGCATCTTGGTCTTCAGCTCTTGGACCTAAAATTTACTCTAGCTTAGGTATTACATTTCAATTGAAGTACTCTTTCCTGATACAGCAGTATAGTTTACAAGATACAACATTTATATACACTATGTTCAACAAAAAAGTCGCTGCCAATTATGTCACTTCCATGTATATGGACCTTTTTCTTCTAATAAAACAATTGATTACCAAAAACAAACGTAGCGTGTACCAAAATAATAAAAAGGTTCATGCAAAAATCTGTTTTATTGAGAGGTTTAGCAAAAGGATATCCTCATTGCCAGAATTTTACAACCAAAGTTAAAGAGGCTAATTTGTGGTTGATTGATAGTTCAGAGGATGGGGGAATAGAGAAAAACTACTGAGAACTCTTTGAATAAAAGGTTTTTTTTAAAAAAAAAAACAAGGCACTTTAAAATACATAATGACTTTAACAACTGAAATTGTTTCCTAGAGAACTGAAGACCAAGGAGGAAATATATTATTTTATGATTGATATCCTCAGCAGGAGATGTAAAGATATCCATGTCTATTGACTGAAATATATCTCAGGCATCATTAGTAGAAAGCACATACCAGTTGCGGTGGTGCTGTCAGCTGTAAAACTGTTTGGCGAATCTCCCTGAGAGCACTCAACTCTTCTCCTAAGTTTTTCTTCAACAGTTGCAACTTATTGGCCACTTCCTGCCGGTAAAAAAGAGGGGGAGACAGAGAGAGAATCAGGCAGAAAATTCCTAAAAAACTCAGGAGTGCATGCCAAGAAATCAGATATCTTCTGAAGCTGACAAAAACTAAATCTCGGCTGACCATTGTGCAACTTCAACTCATCCTCGTTTAGACAGTGAGAATATTTAATTTAAGTAAAAGTTCATTTTGCACATTCAGGAATATCTTACTATTTTCTCAAAGGTATCAACGAAGGATAGCAGAAAGAACACATCAAAGAGGGGTTCTCTTCCACATTTAAGACTTTCAAGAGCAATACAGTAACATCCCCTGATCATCAAGAGGTTTCATAATAACTAATCTGGATAACTAGCACAAAATGTTAACTGGTGGACATATCATAGATATACATCATACAAATGTCCTCTCATTCCTTTCAGGTTAGGCTTATGTTTTACTCAAATTCTATTTTGTCAAAAATAATTCATTTGCAAGTCAATTAATAAATTTTATGCCTTCCAATTGAATTTCTACATTAGCTGAGCATGCATCCATTACACAACAGAAATGGTGTTCACCCCATCATGCAATCATTATCTGAATTGAGCAGCTAGTGTTGTCGATGTATACAACTAAAACTGCTAGCAAAAGACAAAATGAAATTCAGAGATTGCAATTACCTGATTCGAATCTTCAGATAGAACCTTCTCAAAAACTCCAAATGGTAAAGCAACTGATGTAGGAATCCCAATCCAAGACGGCACTTTTCCTTTCAAATATGAGATGTTGCGTGATTTGGCACCAACCTATAAGAGATCCCAGAAACATTTCTAAAAATCCATAAATACAGTTCAAATGACAGTTGGGATGTTGTATTGATTTCTAGAATGAGAAAAGGGAAGAAGGCGGTTCATTAAACATGGATTGGATCCCATTTTAAAGCCTAACCATTTCACTGGTAAACTCCTCAGAAGATATGGCATATCTGCCACTGAACTCCTTTCTGACCAACTTTATAGGTGAAAGACTGCCTTCTGTTAAGTTAGTTGAACTTGAATCTGCTAGTTCACCCTCCTTAAGTTCACTGTGATTCATCATTAGTAATATGAATTTCAGTACAACAGTTGCAAAACATGTTCGATGCAGATTGTGAGAAACAATGGATAAGTATGGCATGGAACAATAGGATAACCTATAAACTATATCTGCTGATGTCGGTTTCAGACGCAACAATTTCCCTTCATATGCTTGAAGGTTGGCCAGAATATCAGGATCAAAGCATGTAGCAAAGCAAACCTGCCATTGACAACGTTATCCTCTTAACATCACCCGGAAAAGATTTGGGCATAAATTCAATGTAACAGTTGCTTACCTTGCTATTTCTTGCTCGCACAGAAACATGAGATAGTACGTCAGGCATGTCAGGCGTCAGCAAAGCAACTGCACCATCTGGAATTTCTTCTTCTCCTTTTACTCGATTTGCTACTAAGATTGTTGGGAGATTGTAAGTTTTATTCTGCACAGTGAGCAACTCATCCACGGCAACAACATATCCAACAGCTTCAACTGGGCTAATAACCTGCCAGCTGTTTGAGGCCAACAACAATTGCATTTCAGAGTTACAGTTTGTAACTGGCAGGTATTCCTTATCCTATGTTTACTGTTCAGATGTGTGATCACTCTCATTAAGACTAACATCCCTAATTTCCTAGTAATCCAACCGGAGCTAGTTGCATAGGCATGGCATGAATAACATGCTAACCTTCCAAGATGAGCAGTCTGCCGAAGAACCGGATCAAGTCGATTAAGAAGTACAGATAATGCTGCAGCTGATCCAGCACGGATAATTTCTTCAGTGAATATGTTCACCTGAAAGAATTGACAGTGAGGGTTTGTAAGCAAATAATCTAGAGTATGAGGGAAAAAGTTTTGGACTTTGAGACAACTAAAAACATACAGCCCACTGGTCCACTCCAAGCAGTGATCCAAGATACTCCGCTGATGGTTGCAAAACCTGCTGGTACCATTCTGCCTTGCTAGCAAGGGCAAGGCGAGTTCTGTCAAGGACTGATTTTGAATATAATGCCCAGTGATCACTTTTGCTATTTGACATACTTAGTGCATGTTTCCATTCCTGCATATACAGTGAAGGTAAATTTCAAATGATAATGGAAAGTTTCCATTACTAAATAATTGTGTGCTACCACATGTTTACTTCATGCAAGTCGTCACATATATTTGGGGGTACTAAAGTGAAATTTTACCTTCACACAGTAAACAAGATCTTCATTATCATCTGAAGAAAGTGCGAGATTTTCAAGAACCAAAGTGATGAAGTACATAATTTTCTGCCATCAAGGAAGTAATCAAGAATATAAAAATTAGAGAGTGAAACTAAAGCAGCACATATGTAGAGAAGAATTAATATAAGAATCCATTAAGACTAACACAAACTGAACACAGTCTATATCCAAAGATAATTGTTGATAAGATAGACTTACCTCCGGTCCAGCATTGCTTAATTCTTCGTACCCCCGTTCAATAGCTGTCCTAACAGTGGAATCAAGTGCAATATCCAAAAATAAAAGATCCTTAAGACGATTGTTGGACTTAAATAGCAAAGGTCTAAGCTCCTGACGAGCCTCTAGCAAACCCTGTATTAAAAATAAGCAAATAGGCCAAGGTTAAAGTATAAGTGCAAATCATAATTACAACTTCTGACATTTAATTTTCAATTACCTCTATAAGTGCTTCTACATTCTTATCTTCAACGTGTTTTAGTACAAATTGAAGCAATTCCTGTTTCAAAAGATACAGAACATACACAGATGGTTTTATCATTCTGTATTGTATAGATGGCATCTAGATTGAACATTCAAAATGAAGTTCAAAACATTACTGGGAAACCAGATGGCAAGCCTGGAATGGGATTTATCTGCACTCCAACCATGAAGCCTTGACCCTGAGGAGAGAGGAGAGAGGAGAAAAGTATTATCAAACTCTAAGAAAAGAAAACATTGCAGAGAAACTTCAGCAAGTGGCATTACCTCGGATCTGTAGCCCATACAATTCGTAATAGCAGACTCAAGATCTGCACCTGAATGAACTGCCTAAATTCAAAATAGAAAAAATAGATTGAAATCAAGATAATGAAGCCAAAGGCGAAAATCAGAGGAAGTTCACATAACATCAAAAGCAAATAGTACAATTTAACGGACTCATAAACACAATGGAGAATTCTTATCACTAAAACCTATGTGATCAGCTCCAGTAAACTTGGTTAGGGTTGGCTACATGGATCCACTTCCTCCATTTAGTTTTCTTATTAGCTAAACTTCTTATACACTGCTTTAACAACAGCAGAACAATACTTTGGAATGATCATCTTGTATCGCTTCAGCTTGTTTCATTTTGGTCTACCTCTCCCAATTCTCTCTTTCAAAACTATAATTCTGAAATGGTCAGTCATCATAGTCATAATTGCTAGCAACTCTTAGCAAGTATCTAATGCATGAATTTTAAATGTTTCACTAAGAAACATTATCAATGAATTAATGCAGTAATCTTCACAGCAAACACAATACCTCCTTTCCTTGTTACAGGCCATGCATAGATTACTACATTGTCTTCCTTGGCCATATTTCTCATCTCAATCAAGTGAACTGGCCACCAACTTTTCCCTCTACAATGCGGCTTCCAATCTCAACCAACAACCCAGTGTGCAAGTATGTGTGTATATATGTCAACCACTGACTCTCAAACCAATGGAGATAGGAAAACCAAAAACTATACAAGGTACTATTTTTCCGTAGCAGGTGTTTTGTGTTTCAAAGAGAATATGATCATTATTTAGTAAGTCAAAATAGAATAATAAGACACGGTGAACTCCATTTCCATTGTGTAATGGATGTTACAATCAGTAACATGCATCATTTAGAACCATGGAGCTCCCCTCAACTTGTCTTGAATTGGTGCCACCTTCCATCTTTCCAAAGGAAGTACACATTTCTTATACAGTCCTTTCTTATATTATTATAGATATATTTTAACATCCTTGTCTCATGCTAATTTACCAAGATGTTGCTTCTTCAGCACCCAACAATAACTAACATAGAGTATGGCTGGCCCACCAACACTAACCAGGCGATCACAAACAACATAAAGTTCTAAAGACCTCATCTCATCCTAATCATATTAAGATGTTGCTTCTTCATTAACCAACACTAACCATAGAGTATGGCTGGCCGACCAACACTTCCCAGGTGATCACAGACAATATACATGGTTTCTATATATGCATAGGTCCATGCAATTCAAACCATTTGTTCTCCCATATATGTTTAAAAAATTCTTAAATTGATCAGGACATAAATCACATCGTGTTTGGCACTTGATTGAAACCCATTATCTGTATGAAGGCCAAGTCAGAGATATACGAGGTAAGCAATGACTGCATAAGTATAATATTGATAGCAAATCAAGTGAAGTCACTATGTTAAAAGTGAACTAAACACAAAGCTTTGATACTAATGACTCGAACAACTAACCTTCAAAGTCCTCATATAGTTTCCAAGATCACGCAAAAGTCCATCCCTCTGATCTCTCCTGAAGTTTGGTTCAGAATGGATGGCACGATCATAACTTAAAAGTCGCTCTTTTGTGATACCATTTTCTTTCAAAGTTTTCCAGTACACACTGATGTCAAAGTCGCTTTTAATATGATCAATTAATGCCTGAAAGAAAAGGAATTTTAAGGGGAAAAAAATGAAAATCACTAAAAGTGTATGTTCAAATTCCCATTTCAACCACCTGACAGATTATGACATCATCAGGGCTAGTGTTATTATGCAACTTCTGATGCCATTCCTCCATCATTCCACCCTTGCATTCATTGTTTCTCTAGAATCAACAAACAATCACCTTATCAGTCTTACAATGAACTCACATGCTAAGGAAATAAATAGAGAAAACAAAGGAAAATTAACAAGAAAGATCCACTATAGACCTGGATAACTAGGATTTCATCCCGAATACGTTGTCCCACATCCCCTTCACCTCCTCGACCAACAGTGGACATAATCATTCGCAAGAGCTCCTGATGCTGTGGATTGCTTGCATAAATATCCTGGAGCAAGTCTGTAAGCCTATCCTGGGCTTTACTGATTTCACTGCACAGGCATGCAACTAATAAGAACTATTTTTGTATTTGGGAATTATGGCACATGGTCACAATCATATCTGAAGAATGACAAATTGTCCATTCCACTAAGAGAGCAATGAAAAATATAGCGCTGGGTTGGGTCATTCGCTTTCAGTCCAATTTTTAGAGGAATGAACACCGTAATTTTTCATATCACAAAGGTCTGAAGCTCATTAGATAAGACAGTCCATCATACACTTATTTAATTAAATCTTTTACCGTGGTTTGACGTTGTAGTTTTTATTCCATATGAGCTGCCTCGTGGCCATAAACCTCATCCACACCAAGATCCCTGCAAGACCCAATTCGCCAGCATCCTTGGCTTTATCCATCAAGTCTGCTGCAATATTGAATCTAGCAAAATGAAAGAGAAGTATAACCTATTAGTACCAGAACAACAAACAAAATTATCTTAGAAAGGTAGATATGAGCTCACATGTCAAATCAGTAAAGATCTCCTAGTAAATTAATCGAATACATCCAAAATTTCAACAACATCATGAATAAAAAGCTAAATAAGAGACTTTCTTATGGATACTTAAGGCCACTACCCAATGTTCAATTGTTGTGCAAACAAGGAGAAAATCAGGGAAAGTGGGAACAAACAGGGCTTCATGGCCATTTCTTCATTATCACCTAATTAGCATGGCACCATGACAAAAAAATTGAAAGCAAAAAATAGAAAAAGAAGACACATTAAGTTTCATGGAACTCCAAATTATTGAACACAAAACAATACAGCATTGTCACTTTCTTTTCCTCTGTGATCTTTAGTATTATTAAGATGCAAGCAAAGATCTAAGAAGAAAGAGTCTAGAGCCACTTCAAATTGCTTCTACGAGTAATCATTCTACAAGTAAATATTAAGCATTTAGTAAAGCTAGTTAATTATCTAAGTATGACAATGTAAAAAGGAACATTGTGATCCGTTGCTTAACTTTATGGAGTGGAATGTGATTCAACTAACAAGTCATATTGGATACCACTTGAAAAGGGTGACAAGCTATATGAGATGGAAGCCTTTTACTGTAAAAGACAAAATAACATCATAAATTTTTTAATTCCCAAGATATCAAAGTGCATATAACCCAGCTTTATTCCAATTCCTTCAAGTGTTAATCCCACTCCATAATAGTATGGAGGGACAAAATAATTTTCAATAAGAGTTTTCTTCGATTACAATTGAAATACAATGGTAGAAATTTTAAACATTATAAGAAAATCTGTTGTTATTGATAGTATTATTTTTTAGAAAAAAAAAGTTCTTAAGATGTAAAAGAAACATGCTAGTAGTGCATGTGGCGTCTTGACATGATCAGCTGTGATAATAATTATAATAAACAGTTCTGTTATTTCATATTTCATAACTTAAAATTCTAAGCATCCATGATCCTTTCTCTGCAATCTTTTCTGCACGTGTTGGGTGGAGCATCCAAAGCTGTTTTCAAAGCCTTATGCAAAGCTAGAAGCTATCAAATGAAACGTTGGGGGCTATTTAGCATTATTTAAAATAAAAGCACTTTTAAGCATGTGTTACAGCACCTTTTACAGCACCTAAAGCCACCATTGAACCAAAAAAAGCCGAGGTAATTTCCTAATTCACCACCTGTACTTGAGCAGGATTTCCATCACAAAATGTTCTCTAAGATATTTAAGTGCTCAGCTGTATGTATTCAGTATTTCTATATGTAACTTGCATCTCTTAAGATATTCATCACTCTTTTATTCACTTTGAATGGTTTTATGACAGGCAAATAGATTCTGATTAAATGATGACTTTGTGACTTTATAAGGGCCGAACTGGAACATTTTGGAAATTATAGAGAGAGAAAATGGTTTGCACTAAAATTTTACAAAGGAGATAAAATAAAAGGGTTAGTTATTCGATCATCAAATACAAAAAAGTTCGGAAAATTAAATAGAAGCAAAAGTACAGGAAACATCCACTAACCACAGATAAAACAAAACAAGCTTAGAAAGTTATATGTCCAGAAATCTGGCTGTTTCTCTGACACCAAAAAGGTAATAACACAGAATGGAAACACTCTCTATGGCACTTTATTCCTACAATTTCAATTGGCTTCCCAGTTGGAAAGAATCTAAGCAGCAGTTATCAGCATCCTCACCTGATTTTAAAGAAACAGAGATGCTAAGGACCGCTAATCTCTAGCTACTGAGAGCAACAGAGAAAATGAACCAATGACACATGACAACATTTAAACAGAGAATATTAATCTAAACTAGAGTGTGCATACAACACATGCAAGCAATATAAAGAAAAAAAGATGAGCATTTTGAAAGATGTTGTGTGCTATGCTGAACATAACTAGCACATATCCTGCAACAAGAGGAGCAAAACTCTCATAAACACTCTGAACTACAAAAATGATTATGAACATTTTACTGACCGGTGCATGAAAGACTTCTGTGCCTCACTCTCCAGTTCTGCAATTTTATCCAACAACGCCCTGGCTGTTCCTGTGCCATCACCAGCATCCTTTGTCGAGAAAATTTCAGTTAGTTAAAATGATGAAAGAAACACAGAAGAGTATAAAAAATACTTGTTGGAATACCAAACTGAGGACAACCTTTTGGACATGCTTAGATCCTCTGCTAAATTCAATATAAAAGTCCGAGCCATTATTCTTTATCCATCTTCCATTAGACAAAAGGACAAATGGCAAACCAACAAAAATATCTTCTTCAATCTCTATTTCAAAAGATTGCACCTGTTATAAGGTAGATTGTAGAATTGAAAGGCATGGTTAGATTTCAAAGCCCTATGGGGCACAGGAAGATATAAAAAAAATTAACATGCTCACCTGGTAAGAAAATTTAGCAGAGGACTCATTTTTAAGTTGTGTTTCAGCAGCCTCCTTGAGAGCAACTGAACCAGGAGGCAACACGGTTGGAGGTGGCTCCTACAAAATCATGCATGCAAGCATTAAATCTGATCAAGTAAAAGAGAAACTGGCTACAGGTTATAGAAGATGAAGACATTGATATTGATTCCAAAGGTCTATATCATCCTGAGTAATGTCTAAAGTTAAAAGTTATAAGAATCTTACCATCCACTCTCCAGCCTTTTTAGATAAAGCCCAGTGAAGAGTAACTGGCTCTTCAAAATCAGTGGCCAAACGAACCTTCAACTTACCACCAGGCTTTGTTACAAGTACCTTGACAATGTGTGAGGAGTTTTAAATTTGAGAGAAGTTTCATCAAGTCAAAAACTGTAATTGATGAAGCAGGGGCACACAGTTGATTAGCACATCCCTTACCAGAAGTTCCTTATCAGCAAGCTTAAATATTTTCTTGTTCAGCACAGCACCACCATCATGTTCTTCCTTTTCCTTAGCAAAAAGCTCAACAGCCTTCAAGACTTTTGGTTCTATTGAAGCTTTTTCCTCCACAGACTTGGAAGCTCTGTCCTCTACTGATTTAGCAGAATGTCTGTTGATAAGCTGCGCTAAGTCTCTCCCTTTGCGCTGAATTCTTTCAGTGCTGAAATATCTTTTGTTTTGAAGTTGCTTTGACACATTAGTCTTGATTTCTCCTTTACTAATCTTCTTCCGAATCTCATCAACAGAGACACCTTTGCTCAGTTCAGCTTGCAACTCTTCTCTTGCTTTCTCAAATTCGCTCTATATGCATGGAACCATTATGCCAATAAATATCACACACAAGCAATCAGAGGCGATCTCATTAAATTGCAAATGGAAATTAATAAGTGTCTGTTTACCCCAGCAGAAGCAACTAAAAGGAAAACATTATGGAAACTAACCGACCAAGAAAAGAAAGGAAATTTACCTGTTGCTGCTCCGGAGAAAAATTGGGTTTCCCTGCCTTTTCCCATCTCATATAAGCTTGTAATTGCACAAGATCATCAGGTAGGTTGTTTTCTATTTGAGAGACAGATGGCTCCTTAATTTCACGTATATCATTTTTGTTTGTCAGCGTTGCACGGAGATCCTCAATGGAAGTGCCTCTGGCTACTTTCTCCATTAGCTCAAAGCGAGCAGCTTCATATTCCTCCTAAGACAAGAAAATTTATCCATCAAAGTAAGACAGTGCTTGAAACATCAAAACCATAAATTAAACTATCTGCAAGAGTTTATCAAAGGAAGTTATGGAGAATTGCATGTACAAAGAAAAAAACCGTGACACAGGTGCTTCCTTGCTATCAAAAGAAAAACTAGACAGGAAAGCACAGATGCAAAATTAAAGTACTATAACTTAGCAGTACAAATAGTTTGTCTCTTTATACTAAACGATGTTTTAACACTTGCCTTCTCTTGCTCAGGGGTATACATTTGTTTCCCATTTCTTTCCCACCTTAGATATGATTGAATCTGCACAAGTTCTTCAGGAACCGAGACATTAGGAATTGTCAACTTCTCTCTCGTGGGTAACTCAACATAAAAGTTCTGGCCATTGTTCTTAAACCTGCCAAATTAAGAGAAGTAAACGAAAAGAAATAATATCACACATTGTAATGAGCTCAAACAACATACAGGGAGCTAGCAAAAGCAAAACTTTTGAAGCTCACCATTTATTCTGGGCTTCATCAACTATAAGAAACTCTATAGCTTGTATCGCAGGATCATCAATCGCTATGATGATGTAAGAATTGGAACCAGACTAGGGCATAAACAAAGTATAAACCAGCCAAAATTAATTATTTAGGTCAGCCAAACATTTTTCAGTAAAATGAAAGGCAAAGAATCTTGTTTTTGCTTTTTCGCTCTTACCTCCATAAAAGGAGATCTGAGGGCTCTGTTCTTATAATTTTTGGTTCCATCTGGCTGAAGAGAAGGAAGCACCCATTTTCTGACACAAGAAAACCAACATAAGAAAGAGAGATAACCAAAACTATAACGACAACGGAGAACTAAGTCAATATAGCCGAAAGCAAGTACAGGCAGACTTACTCCTTTCTATCACGTATTACACCCCAGTGTAGGAGCAAAGAATCACTACTATAATTGATCTGAATATTTACTTGTGCGATGGATGAACCAGAGGAATGGCTGACAAAAACCTGCTCATTACCAAAAAAATTAAAATCCGTATCACATCTACAATAACCAACAAACACACCAAAACTTGGCTCCAGTAATTAAAGCCATGCTCACTCATCCCTTGTTGACTATAAATACCTGCATTTCAATATTTCCATCCAGATTGAATCTCCCTGCAAGCTGCTGCAACGAAAGAGTTTGTTATTCAATTTAGTTACCAAAGGAAGAAAAAGCATTTCATTTTATTTCATTGAAAGCTATCTCCATGTTTACAAAACTCTAAAACAAAAAATTACCTCAGAAGGTGGATCCATGGCTAAGACAGCTCGCGGAGTGAATATAAAAGAGCGGCGTGCTCCGGCGATGCCTAATTTTGATTTCCTGACTTTTAAACTGTTCCCATAAAAGCTGGACAACGGCCTACGTGCAGATTGAAACAAAGAATTTGCAGGAATGCCTGTAGAATTGAGCTTGCTGCTTCGATGCTCCGAAGCCGTTGGACGAAGCAAACTCTGGTTGTTGAAAACTTTATAATGCCCGATTATGCCACTGTTATTACTCATACTCTAATTATTATTATTACTATTCCTTCAAATTGGATTCTCTTCTTTACCTTCAAGGATGATTCCAAGAATCCCCTCCTCAACTCACTTGAAAATTAAAAATTAAAACAAAAACAGATTCAGATTCATATTGTTTAAGATAGATTAGTAGAATTCAATCAGAATTAGCATGTAATCTAACTAATTGCCTAACAAGATTCAAACAATTCAGAACATTTCCAAAAACAATTTCAGGATTTCTAAAATAAAGACGGGGATTCTGTGACAGAAATTGATCAAATTTCCTTTTCTTCAAAAAAAACAGAAATGCTTTACCTTGAATTAAGTCAAAACAAGAAGAGAGAATTGAGAGTGTTTTTTTGCAAGGAAATTTTTGGAGGCAAGAGAGAAGCAGGAGGACCTTGGAAATTTTCCACTGATTCAGTGCAGTGCAGTGCAAACCATGCAGGTTGACATGGCGTGGCCGTTTCTTATATGTCCACGTTGCTTGAAACTCGGGATTGGGAGCTTGTCACGTGCCACCACAGTGATAGCGAGTGATATGGGGAGGGAAGCGCGGGGTCCGTGACCGCCGGTGGCTTTTTGATATTTCTTCTACTAGTTTCTTTTTTCTTTTTTAATCCTTGATTGTCCCTCGTTTACCCTGCGATTTTCATTATTTACCATTTCATGTTCTCAAATATCTCATAATTATGAAAAATATTTTTATTTAATGAATTATACATCCTTATGCTAAGTTTAGATATTTATAGGTATTTAAATGATAATTAAATTTGGTAATATTTAAACAATTTCTTTTTGAATTCCAAACATTTCATCTAATCACTTTATAATAAATATAGTGGTAATATATTCATGGTAATATAATTCGGTGATGTTTAGAAACATGGTAATATTTATTTTTTAAAATGTTTTTGTTTAAAAATATATATTTTTTATTTTTAATATTTAAATTATCTAAAAATATAAAAAAAATAAATTTTAATGGCGGGCTTAATATAGCATCATCCACTAACAACTACATATAACAGCCGCTAAACAGTGGCCTAAAGTGAGTCCTATTAGCCTTTTCCTTTTCTAAAAGCTAAAGAAGATTTGCTAATTATGTTTGAATTTATTTAAGGCAAGATCCGAAATATATTTTAAAAAAAAAGAGTTAAATTCTTAGAACAGAATTTTTGAAGGGTTAAAGATAAATCAAGCAAATGCTTCTGGGGGCAGTGTCCAATTTGGTAAATTTGCAGCCTTTTCAAACCAACGGCATAAATTTAATCCTCACTGTAGAAATTTAAGATGCACTCCATTTTGTACTCTTTGATGGATCCAAGGAATAGTAGATTCAACACCGAATTCCTTGCAGATGCATTCATGATAATATCTAGTATTTTATTGGAGGGAATATATTATATATATATTTTAAAAATGGAAAAAGGGTGCGCCTTAAATATCTGAGCTATGGCTTTCGTCTCCACCAGGTTTTTTTTTTTTTTTTTTTTTCAAGCGGAACAGAAAGAAAATATCTAGGAAGTATAAGGACAGCGAGATGCGTCTTTGAAGATCTATGGCTTTTGAAAGAAAAGACCCAGAAACTAGAAAACAAAAGAAGGAAAGTTGATGTGAAAGATGGACAAATGAACAAACGGCTTCTAACCGGGCAAGAAACTTACCAGCACGCAAGGAACTTTTCACTTCTTCTTTTTTCTTCTTTTTTTTTAGAGCGTGTTTTACATACGGTTGTTTTATAAAAACAATTAAAAATATATATATTTAAATAATATATTTTTTATTTTAAAAAATTAAATTTTTTTTTTTTCCTGCAGCACTACCACACGCGAGTGAAGAATAATATCCCCATAAGAAACGTCAAGATTTTTTTTCTTTCTCTGGAATGATTATCATGTGTTTCAGCCGTTAATGAGAACCGTAGAAACACGACCCTATCCTTGTAGCCGACACCATAGTTTATGATCATCTAGAATTATTTTTGATCGTAAATTTAAGCTATCTCAGCTATTTTTTCCCCTTCTTTCTCCCTCTAGATCATGGTATTTACAGGTAAAAAGCACGTATATTAATCGTATATGATGAATAATATAAATGGGTATAAGTAAACAAAGTGAATATTCATCGTATTTCATACCTGTTTTTATTTATTAAGCACGTGCCAAGGTTGCGTTTAAGGACCTAATTGAGAAACAAAAGTAGCAAAAGGACTAACAGTATTTTGGTAAGAGATTACGAGGATAAAAATATTTAATGGATGGTTTATTTGTAAGGAATCAAATACAAGGCCCAGACTATTTTCTAAGAAAGTAACAGGGACTAAAACGAACATTAGTTAAGGTAATTTATTTTTTCTTAAGCTGTTATGGGCTGGGTATAAATGGGTATGGGGTCCGGCTAGGGGTGAGCAAATTCGGTTCGGTTCGGTTTTTACCCAAAAAACTAACCAAAATCAAATTTTGAAAAACTTAAAAATTCAAACCGGACCCGAACCGGAACCGGTTCAAACCGACCGGTTTCGGTTCGGTTCGGTTCGGTTTTTTTATCAGAAAAACCGGAAAACCTGTATTATTGTTTTTTTGGGCCTTTTTGGGCTTTTTAATGGGCTTTCTGATGGGTTTTCTGATGGGCTTGTAATTAATATAAATATCATCTAATTTTGTTACAAAATTCTATAATATATTTAATATTTTTTTTTCACTAAATATTCATTTATATTAAATTATTAGTGCTAATATTATGTTTAATATGTTGCACATCTTTCTAATATTTATATTTTGGAGTTTGGACTCCTCATGCATCAAAATTTAAATAACACACACACCAAATTAAAATTAAAATTACAAAGCATTGCCTTCAAAATGGCTTAAAAAAACAACAAATAACATTGCCATAAAAAATAAAATACTTCATGCAAAAAATATAAATCTTCATTGTGCACATCATCTCAATCAAAAAGCACAACAAGATGACAAGAACATTGCACTTTGATTCCGTAATACCATTGACATCAAAACCTGAAAATCAAGATCTAAAATTATAACATGATAAAATAAATTAGAATATGTAAAAATAAATAGTAGTATTTTACCATCAAAGTAACTTTTGAACTAATTATCATCCGTTACTAAATGTAACTTTCCACCAAATTCTACAAAATAAAAAATTAGACATGTTAGATGATTGCAAACAATTTAATTAATAAATAACAAAATAAAAGGTGCAAATTTCTAAAAAAAATTACCTGACTCAAGGTTTTCGTAGGTTTCAAGATCATTTATCAAGCTTCTAATATCAGTTGGAATTGATCCATGATGCAACCAATTTTGACAACAAATGAGTGCTTGAACAGTTGCTGGAGAGAGAGAACTTCGAAATTGATCAAGTACACGACCACCTGTGCTAAATGCTGATTCAGAAGCCACTGTGGATATAGGAATAGCCAGAACATGTTGTGCAACCTTTGAAAGTATCTTATATTTCAAAGCATTACTTTTCCACCAACCCAAAATATCTAACTTATCATCATTAGGATCCTCACAACCTTCAATCAAATACCTCTCAACCTCATTTTTATTTTCCACACTATCCACCTCCAGCAAATGTCTTTTGAATCGAGCCAAAGTGTTAACATCTACCTCCACATCATCAATAGCATTAACATCCTGTTTATGCCTATTATTATCCACCACTTCATCAATTTTCAAATAAAACTCATACAAGCTCATCAAAGTATCTTTCACCTTATTTGTTAGCAATTGTGTTTGTCATAATCATACAAATCACCAAAACAAAATTTCACATATTTCAACTTAAAACGTGGATCTAAGACATTAGCCACATATAATAAAAAATTCTGATTTACTTCACAACCCCAATACTTCTCAAACTTTAACATCATCTTCATTGCCATTCCACTTAAAATACTATCTTTATTTTTACACAATTGCAACAAGTTTGTATGCATGTAAATCAATTCATTGAAGAAAGAATTTGATGTGACATGCAATGAGCCAGAAAATCTCAATGTAACCATATAAAAGATCTTTAAGAACTTAACCAAAGTTCTTGCATTTTCCCAATCCTCCAAACCAGGTGGCCCTATGTTTTTTCTATTCCCCTTTGAATCAACCTCCAAAAAGTAACTCATATACCTAAGTTCTTTTTCACCTAACCTCACAAACACCTTTTCAAACTTTTCAGCAGCTTCTAGCATAAGATAAGTTGAATTCCATCGAGTTGCAACATCTAAACACAATGATTTCTTACACTCTATATGCAACTTTTCAGCACACTTCTTAAATGCAAGATGCCTCGACGGTGAAGATCTCACAAACCTAATGGCATTTCGAATCTTAACAACTGAATCATTAATCTCTTTCAAGCCATCACACACAATGAGGTTTACAATGTGTGCACAACATCTAACATGCAAGTGCTCATTTGACAATATATTAGTTGGCCAATCTTTCATCACATTCTTTAAATATGAAATGGTCACATTATTAGAGCTTGCATTGTCTAATGTAATAGTCAACAGTTTATCAATCCCCCACTCCAACAAACAATTCTCAATAACTTGGCCAATTGTCTCACCCATATGATTGGAAACTTGACAAAAATTAAGAATTCTTTTATGCAAATTCCAGTCATTATCAATCCAATGAGCTGTTAAACACATATAGTTAATATTTTGGATTGATGTCCATGTATCTGTTGTCAAGCACAATCGTTGACCCCTAAGAGCTGTCCTCAATCTATCCTTCTCTTCAACATAAAGTTTCAAACAATCTCTCATAATTGTAAAACGAGAAGGAATGTCAAATCTAGGTTGCATAGTCCTAGCAAACAATTTAAATCCCCAACCCTCCACAAAATTAAAAGGCAACTCATCAATTATAACCATCTTTGCTAGTGCTTGTCTACATTCATCATAATTATAACCTATTGCCTTAAGACTTCCCACATTTTGTTCTCCCAATTCACCCTTCTCTATCTTAGGTTCTAATACCAAAACCTTTTGTTTCTTATCAATCACAAAAAACTTCTTGCACACTTTTAAATGACTCCACATATTACTTGTGCCATTACTTGTGCCATTAACAATAGTATGACATGCATAATGTTTTCCACAATAATTACATTCAGCTCTAGGGGTTTTAGGATCAACATCAAGTTTTGTAAAGTGATCCCAAATTTGTGACTTCTTTTTATCATCAACATTTCTTTTCCTAGATGTAAGGACTTGAGGTTGTTTACCTTTTGTATCTGTGGTGGATCCTGCATTGGTTGATTCTGCATTAGGTTTTGAAGTTGGAGAAGTAGTTGATGTTGGTGTAGTGCCCGTGGATGAAGCACTTTGAATTTGAGTAGTTTCCATCTGTTATTACATAATGAAAACATGTTAAAAACCAATAATTTATAATAGATTAACAATAATATGACATGCATAAGTTCAGCTGTAATTTTAAAGATTATTTTCACAAGTTAAGTTCTTTTATTTTGGTTGATATGTTGTAAAAAAAATTCTGCTGCTGAGTGCTGAGATTGTATTTTGTAATTTCAATAGACAATAATACAATACAATATATATATAAACATTATTCTCTTTTCATAAAATAAAAAAAATTCAGTTTTCAGAATTGATAAATTACAATCCACCGAACCCCCCCCTTTTTTTTAACACAGATAATAAACATTTTTTTCTAATCTTTTACCAGTACTCCACCTCAGAGTATGAGTGGAATTCAATCTCTAATGTCTAGCTAAAACAACACAAAGAGGTTTCTTCAGTAATGATCAAGTTTTACCACTACCAGTGCCAATTATTCTCATTTCTTTTAGTGATGTGCTGTTAGCTTTAGCATTTGGAACAATCATAACATATTGTCTTTCTCATGACCAGTGCCATTTCTACCAGTGCCAATTATCTGCGTTTTGTATATTAAATTAACATGCAAGAGTTTGTATATTAAATTAACCCTCATTCCGATATTAATCTAGATTCCATTATTTTTTCATTGCTACTAATGACCTTAATAAAACAAGAATTCAGCAAAGAAAAACACATTGTCTCTCTCAGGCCTATATCATTATCATCCATTCATTTCAGAAGCAGTGGCAAGGTAAGTGATATTATCACACTACAAACCAGAACCAGGGCATAAAACCAACACAGATAAACATAAAAAGAAAATCTCAAAACTAATTGACAGCTTCTGTAGAGCTTATTTGAGTTATTTTTGTTTTCATTATTTGCAGGTTATGTTTTATGAAGCCTTGAAAAATTTGACAGGTTATCTTAAAGACTTAAACATCATTTTTCTTGTGATGAAACTAAATTCGTTCACAGAACAGAATCACAGTAATAATAGCCATGAGGAGACACAGCACCAAGCAAGCAAGCATAAACATTGAACATAAAAAAAAACCAGTACTAAATACGGATGATTATACACTATCAATAATTAAATAGAAATTGCTAACAAATTAGTAAAGCAATTTTATAATCAGTAATTTCAACAATTTTTTTTTCTAACAGTATCAACAATTTTTTTTTTCTAACAGTATCCAAATTAACTCGAATAATCTAAAAAACATACGAATAAATTCTGACATACATGAAGCAGCAAGCAGAATGCCTTCACTTCAACAGAATCAACACAGCAACTGTATCTTTATTATTTGACCTCTGCATTGAAAAAAAAACAAATACAATAAATTAAATAGATGATAAACAGATAAATCTAGGCAAAATACGAGCAGCCATTAGTTAATTAATTAATTAATTAAAACAGAAAAAACAAAATTAAAACTCACTGCTATAGAACTGATTCGGTTTCGGAGTAGTGGAGACTGTGGAGTACCATGTGATCTTGCGTAGATGAAGAGGAACGTCGATCTGTTTATGAGAGGCTTGACTGGTTTCAAACGATGGAAACACAAACTGTTTTGGATCTGTGTAACCGTGTTTCTATTTTCTAAGTCTAAGGAGACTGGAGAGGAGAGGCGGAGAGGCGAAGGGGTGTGGGTGCTCTGGTACGGGGGCGGGTGCTCTGGTTAGGGTTAGCGGCGAGGGAGAGGGGGGACGGCAAGGGCGAGGGAGAGTGTTACTCTGTTAGGGAATTAGGGTTAGCGAGTGGAGAGAGGCGAGAGTTCATCGTTTTCTATTTATACCGTCAACACAAAACACTGGTTAGGGACTTTTTTTTTTAACCGGTTCGGTTCGGTCCGGGTCAACCGGTTCCTGCATTATAAAACCGAAAACCGAACCGAACCGGGATTTTTTCTAACTATTCTAATCGGTTTTTTTTCTCGGTTCGGTTTTTTCGGTTAATTTTTTTTCGGTTTTCTCGGTTTATTCGGTTTTCTGGTTTTTTTGCACACCCCTAGGTCCGGCATATTTTGGACGTGAGTTTGAAGGGGATAATTTTTTAATGGTTTGAAGGATCGGGCACCATCCATTGCCGTGATATTCTCTATTTTCATTTCATTTTTATGTCAACATTACAGCTTTGTTTGAGTTTGGTGTCGTAATATAATGCATTTTTTATATTTTGATGTGGTGTCATTTTTAAAAGTATTTTTTAATTAAAAATATATTAAAATATTTTTTTATTTTTTTCATTTTCAATACCAGTACATCGAAATCATAAAAAAAATCTAAAAAAATATTAATTTGATTTGAAAAACATTTTAAAAAATAAATCATAAAACAAAAACAAACACTAGTGTTTAGTTATTGTTCTGGAATAAAAGGGATGGAGACAACATAGATATAAATGTTTTGAGTTGAAAAGATAAAGATATAAAAATAAATTTGTCTTTAAAATGAATTTATGTACTTTTAAAATATGAAGTCCAAAAGAACATTGCTCTAGAGACAATACTTATTATTTTTTATTTCTAAAATATTATTGTAAAAAACTCTAAATTCTAAAATTGTTCAACTAAGATATGTAAGGAAAAAAATAATTATTATCATAATTTTAAATCCCAAATTGGGGGGGGTCATTCTAGAACAAAGCCTAGGTTACTAGTTAAGGACATAAGAATAAAATGTGTTATTATCGTAATTTTAGAACTCGATTTGAGGATCAATTCAAGGCAAGGTTTACACACGAGTGAGGTTAATTGTTGACTCATGTCAACATAAGGACAAGAGTGATATTACCATAGTTAAAAAACTTGATTCAAGGTCGACCCAAGGGTAAAGCTTGGGTCATGTGTCAAAATGGTCAACCTGATTGACTCGATTCAACATAAAATAAAAATTATTATTATAAGATTCAAGGGTTAACCCGGAGCAAGGCCTAGGTCACATATCAGGAGGGTCAACTTGGGTCAATGTAAGCATAAAAGTTGTTATTATTATAAATTTAAAACTCAACTTGTGGGTCAATCAGGGCAAGGCCCAAGTCATGGGTTAGGATGGGTTGACCGAGTTAATGTATGAATAAAAATGATTATTATTATAGTTTTAAAACTCGACTCGGAAGTTAACTCAAGAAAAGACTCAGGTTACAGGTTGAGAGGGTTAGTTCGGGTGCTCGAACAAAATTTTAAAATAATCAAAGCAACCTTTTCTTGACAAAATATTTTTTCAAAAATGTCAACATGTTTTTGACTCGTGTTTTATCCCGAGTTAATCTGATTTTTTGACCGACTCAATCATTCCTCTATTGTTTTCTTAAACTAGGATAAATTTATTCCATAAAATCAGTTCTAGTTTTATAATTAAGGTTATTATAATATTATTAATTTCAACATTTAATATATAAATTAAAATAAGTGTGTGAATATATATTAAAGTTAAAAGTAATATAATTTTTTTATATTTTTTATATATGATCCATCATAATTAAACAATATATAAAGATAATTATTTTATTTTATGCATCACCACTAAATATAATTCTATTTTTGTTTTTTTTTGTCTCCATTGTTTTTATTTCTTTTATCTTTGATGTCTCTGTCTCGTGTTACGAAACTATAACCTAAGGCTTCCTGACACAACAAATCTTTTGTATTGTTCTTACTTTTTATAAGCTGAGAGATAACACTCTTTGTTGGTCTGTTACTCAAACCTCTCTGTTTTGGGTTTCCTCTGTTATGCTTTGCTTTCCTAGGATGTTGATGCAGCTTTCCTGTGTATTTTTCACCATTTTTATCAAGGAGCTTTATAATATATGCATGATCTGGTTTGTCAAAAAAATTAGAACACTCCGAGAGGAGATTGCTAGCTAATTATTATTAAAAATAAAAAAACCCTTAAACTTAATTCCAAAAAAACAGTAGAAAATCATCACCTTCCCAAAATAAAAATTTGCAGAACGGAAGCTTTGACTGAACAGAAAACAGACGAGAAGATGAAGAAGAAGAAGAAGAAGCTAATACACGCTGTTATAAATACTCATGGCTAACAAATATGTTCATGACGAGACCTTGCAGTTCCCTTTTTTGCTGCTCTACGACACGCGAGTGAGGAATAATATCCCCATAAGAATCGTCAAGATTTTTTTTTCTTTCTCTAGAATGATTATGAATGTGTTTCAGCCATTAATGAGAACCGTAGAAACACGACAACAGAGAGTGTGACCATAGCCTTGTAGCCGACACCATAGTTTCTGATGATCAAAAATTATTTTTGATCATAAATTTAAGCTATCTCGACTATTTTTTCCCCCTTCTTTCTCCCTCTAGATCATGGTATTTAAAGGTAAAAACACATGAATTAATCGTATATAATGAATAATAAAAATGGGTATAAGTAAACAAAGTGAATATTCATCGTATTTCATACCTGTTTTTATTTATTAAGCACCTGCTAAGGTTGCGTCTAAGGACCTAATTGAAGAAAAAAAGTAGCAAAAGGACTAACAATATTTTGGTAAGAGATTACGAGGATAAAAATATTTTAATGGATGACTTATTTGTAAGGAACCAAATACAAGGACCAGACTATTTTCTAAGAAAGTAACAGGGACTAAAACGAACATTAGTTATGGGTAAATTGTTTTTCTTAAGCGGTCATGGGCTGGGTATTAAATAATGGGTATGGGGTCCGGTATATTTTGACGTGAGTTTGAAGGGGATAATTTTTTTAATGGTTTAAAGGATCGGGCACCGTCCATTGCCAAGATATTCTCTATTTTCTTTATTTTTATGTCAACATTACAGCTTTGTTTGTGTCTCGTGTTGTAATATAATGTATTTTTTATATTTTAATGTAATATAATTTTTAAAAGTATTTTTTAATTAAAAACAAATTTAAATAATTTTTTTATTTTCAATATAAGTGCATTAAAATCATAAAAAAATTGAAAAATATTAATTTAATTTAAAAAACATTTTGAAAAATAAATTGTAACACAAAAACAAACACTAAAAATAGTGTTTTGTTATTGTTCTAGAATAGAAGGGATGAAGACAACAGAGATAAAAAAAAAAAAAATTGGTTCAAGAGATAAAGATATAAAAATAAATTTGTCTTTGAAACAAATTTAGAGTGAATTTCTGTATTTTTAAAACTGGATGTACAGAGAAAACATTTCTTTAGAGACAACACTTATTGTTTTTTATTCCTAAAATATCTTTGTAAAAAAATTTAAATTCTAAAATTGTTTAATTAAGACATATAAGAAAAAAAATGATTATTATCATAGTTTTAAATCTCAACTCAGGGGTTGTTCTAGAACAAAATCTAGGTCACTAGTCAATGCCCGGGTCATGGGTCGAGTTGATCCGAGTCAACATAAAAATAAAAGTTGTTATTATCATAATTTTAAAACTTAATTCGAGGGTCAATTCAGGACAAAAACTGGGTCATGAGTGAGGTTGACTGTTGATTCGGGTCAATATAAGGATAAGAGTGATTATTACCATAGCTTTAAAATTCGACTCAAGGATAAGGCTTGGATCACGTGTCAGAGGGGTAAACTTGGTTGACCTGATTAAACATAAAATAAAAATGGTTATTATCATAGTCTTAAAACCTGATTCAATGGTTAAACTGGGGCAAAATCCAAGTTACAAATCAGGAGGGTCAACATGGGTCAATGTAAGCATAAACGTTATTATTATAGTTTTTAAACTCGACTTGAGGGTCGATTAGGGCAAGGTCTAGGTCATGAGTCAGGACAGGTTGACCCGAGTCAATGTATGGATAAAAGTGATTATTATCATAGTTTTAAAACTCGACTCAAGAAATGACCCTAGAAAAAACTTAGGTCACAGGTCGAGAGAGTCAATCTGGCTAACAAAAAAAATAAAAATCAAAGCAACCTTTTCTTGATAATTGTTTTTTAAAAAAAACTCAACGGGTTTTTGATTTGTGTTTTATCCCGGATTAACCTGGGTTTTTAACCGGGTCAGGTTAAATCAACAATTCCTCTATTTTTTTTAAACTCGAATAAATTCAGGCCCATCAAATCAGCTATAATTTTATAATTATGACTATTATAATATTATTAATTTGAACCATTAATATAAACTAAAGTGTGTTTATATATATATATAAAAGTTTGATAACAATAGATAAAATAATTTTTTCTATATATTATCCGTTATAATTAAACAAGATATAAAAATAATTATTTTATTTTTTAGGTCACCACTAAACATAATTCTATTTATGTCTTTTTTTTTTTTATCTTCATTGTATTTATTTCTTTTATCTTTAATGTCCCTGGCTCTTGTGTTATGAAACTATAACCCAAGGCTTCCTAACACAACAAATCTTTTTTATTGTTCTTACTTCTTATAAGCTGAGAGAAAGCTCTTTGGTGGTCTGTTACTCAAACCTCTCTGTTTTGGGTTTCCTCCGTTATGCTTTGCTTTCCTAGGATGTTGATGCAGCTTTCCTGTGTATTTTTCACCATTTTTATTATGGAGCTTTATAATACATGCATGATCTGGTTTGTCAAAAAAATTAGAACACTCCAAGAGGAATGCGGGTGATTGCTAGCTAATTATAATTAAATATAAAAAACCCTTAAACTTAATTCCAAAAAAACAGCAGAAAATCATCACCTTCCCAAAATAAAAATTTGCAGAAGGGATGCTTTGACTGAACAGAAAACAGAGGAGAAGAAGAAGAAGAAGAAGCTAAGACACGCTGTTATAAATACTCATGACTAACAAATATGTTCATGATGAGACCTTGCAGTTCCCTTAACAGACCCACTTTCGGTTCTCAAGCAATAATCGATGCTTGAAGGGACTAGGGGTGCTTGTGATTTCCCATAAGAGTTCCAACACAAAGCCTGTCGAAAACCTCCATAACCATTTGAGCTGGGCTTCAGCTGAATATCAATTAGATCAACACCGGTGCATGGCACGTCATTGCTACATGCTAGATGAATCGGTTGCACTGAGTAACTCCCTTTTATGCTGTCATATTTAACACCAGATATTGCCACAGCGTCTGTCTGGTTCTTGCATGTTTTCTTGTCACAGTAGAACTGATCAATTATAACAGGATACTTCACATCTGATACTTCAATATTGGAAAATGTCACATTCTTTACCGATCCAATACCTCCCTGCAGTTATATATACGCAAACATTTTTCAAAAAATACAGATTTGTTAAGAGATTGAATTAAAAAAAAGTGCATCTGCTTTTCTCTAATGTCTCAGGATAAAAAGAATAGATAAAAAAAGTTTTCCCGTCATTTCTGTCTGGAAATAGCAATTAAACACTAGTTATAAAACTAAAAAAATTCTGAACAACTTTCCCTCTTTTTTTTTTTGCTAATATATAGTTGTGCTATAAAATTAATTAGCTACGTACCTGCCATGTCTTTATTCTAACTCCAGATAGAGTATTTTGTAACGAGATTTTCTCTACAACAATATCCGAGACACACGCAACACTTTTATCCTTTCCGAGCCCTCCTACACTGCAGTTATGAAAAAATCCAAAAATAATTCTAAGTAATCACAGCAGTAAATGTTCTAACCATGAAATCGTGCAAATTTTTTTTTATCAGTACTTAAGTATTACTACTCCGTTTGGTTGGTATTCCATGGATTTCTCAGAAAATTTCATCGTTTTCTTTCATTACAGTAATTTATGACTACCTTATACCATGTCCAGGGCCGCAGTTAATGTGATGAACATGAATATTAGAGCAGCCGGTTTGTATTGATACACAATCATCCCCTGTTATAAAGTGAAAGCTCAGAGTTAGCACCCAATAACCAAAGCTATGCATCGATTTCACTAATTAGTGCAGGCTAGTTTTTAATCACCATAGCAGTACTTCTCACAAACCAGACTTAATATATGCTGGGGCATCCACTTAATCTACAGGCTACAGCTCATTAGCGTCCACATAGTAGTTGAAAATTATAGATAGATAGATGTTGGCCCTTTTTATAACGCATGCCTGTCACTAAAGTTAGTTAATTTAGGGAAGTTAAGCCGTTTAAAAAGGTTTTTTGAACCAAATTGTGCGCAAACTGCAACTTTTTAGTATTTCCTTTTTGCTACACACAAAAGGTGTTACTTTTCTCTGCAATTCCATCGTGCAATGCACCAACTGATCGCCAACTAAAAACTACACCAGAAGATTATAATATGGAGCATGGCCTACTGTTAGGTCGGCTATGATTAACAAAACTCACTATGATTAGCAAGCTTGCTAGCACACATGTTTCATGGAAGAATATTAAATGATGGCAGCTTAGAGGTCAATGCACTTGCAGGTTCTTACCACATCCAATATTAGAATGCTGAATTTCTACATCTTTTGTGTTCTGCAGGTGAATGCCATCAGTATTTGGACTAATCTCCGGTGAATTAATCGTAATGTTATCGACTTTGATCCCACTAGAGCTGTCAAATTTGAGATGGCATTGAGGGCTGTTCACGATTTCGATGTCGCGAACTGTGATATTATGGCTGTCGTAGAATCTCAAAGCCTGTGTAAAACATGATCAGGAACTTGATTGTGTTATAATAACTTGATGGAATTAATTCCAATTTATGATCATAAGGTGAAAGGAACACATTGGAAGAATATATGATCTTACAGTTGGTTTCATATCTGGATTATGTTTGAATTTCTTCTGCATTAAATACATCAAAGGAAAACAAATGTTAAGCTTTCGTTTCCTTATGCCTTTTATCTGTTCTCAAGGAGTTAATTAATTAAAACCCTACATTGACAAACCTGAATGTAGTAGACTTCAGAGGGACTCCACCAGTCAGATCCTTGACCATCAACTTTTCCAGTACCTAGAATGGTGAAGTCATGAACCCATTTGAAGTTTATCCACTGAAACAAGCTGGATTTAGGCCAAGCACCAACTCGCGGGGGAGATAAGAGAATGCCATCTATCTGTTGGAATTCCACTTGCATTACATCAGCTTTATGTGTAGAGCACTAAACTGTAAAGAATTGTACTAATACTAAAACAAGACAGACATTTTCCATTGAAAAAATAGATTTTAGGGAATATACCTCATGACATCTAGATTTCTATTTTCATATCTACTACTTGAGAGAAGAGTCACTCAGATAAGCTAAAAAGAAGAGAGCAAACCTCAAGTACAAGGTGAGGCATGCATGGACCTTGGAGAATTATGGGCTTGATGAGGAACTTGAATTCTGCTGGGATTTCCACTATAGCCCCAGATACCTGGCAGGCTGCTTTCCATGCTGCTAAAAGTGCCTGTTTAGCTCACCGTTGATCAGTTTCCAGTAATTACAAAAATGAAAATTTAGCTAGCAATTACTAGCTCCATTTGTTGCTAACTCCAAAGAAAATGTGGAAAAAATCAAAATTAAGGAATGAGAAATATGAAGATAAGTGCTTCTGCTCATAAAATTTGTAAAAAAAATCCGCCTAATAAGTGCTTCTGCTAATAAGTTGACAGGATACGGAGAAATTTGTGCCAATACGAGCATGTTCTTTCAACAGTTCCTTTGGCTATCACGTACCTTTGAATCATCTGAAACTCCATCACCCTTGGCTCCGAATGACAAAACGTCAAAAATGTTGGATTTAGTAGGGTAAGAACCGTAATGAGGAAGGGGGGCTTGAGCAGGGCCTGGAATATTTGTAGCTGGGTCTGGAGCTTTATGGCCATTGCTACCCTTGTCTTTGAGGTGCTTATGAGGTTTATGTCTGTTGTTGTGATGCTTTCTCGCCTCTACAGAAATAATGGCAAACGTAATGAAGATAGCCACTCCAACAAAAAGAAAAAATCCAACAGATGAGTGCTTGGTGCTCTTCATCTTCTTACTTCTTTTTTCTTACTTTTCTTGGAAATCTCCTGGAGAACGAAGAACTCTAGCTACAGCTACGAATGAGTTTCAGGTATTGCTCTGCTTGGAACAGGGGAATGAGGCCATTATAGGCGGTTTACTAGATGGGTGGCCGCGGGCCAGGTTACATTTTTTCTAATGTAAAAATAATTTTAATGTTAGTTTTACATGAAATATAGCTAATTGGTTGGTTGCATGTGATGTGATGTTATTATATTTATATAAATAAACATTTATTATTAATAATGGTTTAATTTATCTTAATATTCATATAATATTAGATTAATGAATTTAGAGTAAAGATAAAGTTTATGGGACAAAAATATTTTACAAATAAAATTATAAAGTTGTTATAATTGTAGGATTTTTAATGCATCAAAACATTGTTTCTAAAATATTCTTGGTCGATATTCTCTTAAATACTGGACATTCATTAGAGTCGTAAAGACTGATATATATATATAAAAAGAAACAGTTGTTCTCATAAGCTGAAGTATAATGGATACCTAGAACCAATATGTAGGTGTTTGTCATAAAATATGTACACTGGATTGATCCGCATGAGAATTTTATATTAAGAGATTACTTATGTCTATGAAAAAGTTCTCGCGACAGTTGTATAAGTGATCCTTGAACTTGAGATTACTAAATCATCTAATGTTATATTTTGATCATGTTACATGTTATCTTAATTGAGGTAATAAGAGGGTAGGCATTTGGTGTAGTATGAACTATATGAAAGTATATGAGTGATCAATAGAGGATTCATCACCTTAGATGAATTAGAAAAAATGTTTCTTATGTTCTTAAATAGTATTGATTGAAAAATCCTTGGCTGAGGTGGAATAAGATTTGAAAAGGGTTTTAAATCTTATTCAAGCGATCAATGACTATTATATAGAAAGCAAACATGATTTAACATGACAGACATATTTCATGCTTTAATGTTAAATCAGAATATTATTGATGAAATGATATTAATTACAGTGAGAAACTAATCATTGCAATGTTAAGTTAAACCACTAATTACTTTTTTAATATTTGAGGAATCATGACACGTTGCTAAACAATAAACCTGATTTTCAAATATAAATTAATTAATTGTTGAATTAATAATAAATTAAATTGTTTAATTCTATTTAATTATAATTATAATTTATATTTGGGCTAACATATTAGGACCCCAATGTGTTATACACATTAAGAACTACTAGTCAGAAATTAAACTAGGATGATTTAATTAATTATAACTTAATTAAAATATATTTTAGAAATTAAGAATTATATTATAATTAATATGTGGATTATATTTCTAGATTTAGAAAAATCAAATAAGGACTTGATTGAGTTAATTTCTAAAATTATCTTGAATTAATAAATAGATATTATTTAGGGGGCAAATTGATATTTTGCTAATTTATAAGATTTTTCAGATTTCTCTATAAATAGTAAGTTATGCCTCTTATTTATTAGAGTGAGGAGTGATTGTTTATTAGACAAAAAACTACGTATACACAATATTAAAGCTAGCACTTTAAACATAACAATCTCTCTCTCTTAAATAAGAATTTAAGAGATTTCTCATGGGTAGTTCGTGTGGATTACCGTTGGAGGCTGGACAATTGGATGACTTGTGAACCCGGACTTTAAGGAATTATTCAAAACTAAAAAAGATCGGATTTTCAGGTAATAAATCCCTAAATAACTCTAGATCTATCTAATGAAATCATAGGAATTCCCGAATAATTTTGTTTCATAGTTTCCGCTACGTGTATGATATTCAGGAACCCAATAGTTCAAACAATGAATGATAACCCGAGACAACTCTGGTTAACTTGACTAACCCATCACCCATGATATGAGACCGAGATAAAAAAAAAATAACTATTAAAAAATATTGAAGTTAAATCAATAATAAAAAAAAAGCGAGTCCACCCAAGTTAACTTAGGTTAACTTGACTAGCCTGCGATCCATAATAGGCTAACATAAAAAAAAAAAGCAAAAATAAATCATAAAGTTCAAAGTCTAATAACATAACATTAAAGAATAAAATTGAAAAAAATAAAAACAAAAATAAAAACAAAAAAATAAGTTAACTTGACTACTCATGACTGCGATATGAGATCGGGATAAAAAAACTATTTTTTCTTAAAAAGACTTAGAAAAAAAGACCAAATCTAAATCAATAAAAAAATTTGTGTTAACCCTACAAAAAAGAAAGCAGAAAGAATCGCAAAGCTCAGTGGCCAATAACCAAATCCCAAAAGATGAAAAAAAAATCAACTGCAAGAAAAGAAATGTTGGGGAAAAAATCTCTAGTCAATCTGGGTTACCTTGATTAATCCACGACATGCGATATAAGATTAGGATAACTTGATTAATCCACGACATGTGATATAAGATCAGGATAACAAATTGACTTTTTTTATAAAAAAAAACCTAGAAAAAAACCTAAGTTAAATCAATAAAAAAACATTAAAAAAATTGAATTAATTCCGATTAACTTAACCAACCATGACCGGGTTTAACCTTAATTAAAGGAAAGCATAAGAAATTACAAAGCCTAAGGCTGAATAACCGAATGCAAAATTAGAAAATTAGAAAAAATAAGTAATTTAAAAAAACAAAAAAAAACCCGATTCAACCCGAGTTAACTTGACTCACCCACTGTACAAAATATGAGGATCAAATCTGGTATAAAAATAATAAAGAAAAATTCATAATCATAAAAAATTTAAAAACAAAACAAATAACTATTAAATAATGATGATCAAATCTGGTATAGAAACTAATGAAAAAAAATAATTAGGAACTAATTTGAAAAATATAAAAATATAAAAAATCAAATGAATAAAGATCAAAACTGAATACAAAGTTTAAATCAAATAATAATTGAGAGACAAAATTGAAAAAAATAAAATAAATCAAGAAAATAGTAAAAACAATAGCAATCAAAACAAGGGAAAAATTGAATACAAAAATTAAATCAAATAAAATTTTGAGGGACAAAATTGAAAAACATAAATAAATCAAGAAATGGATAAAAAAATAGGAATCAAAATAACAAGGACCAAAATTAAATAATAAAATGAAATATTGAGGGACAAAATAAAAAAATATAAATAAATCAAGAAAGGGATAAAAAAAATAGTAATAAAAAGAATGAGGGTCAAATTAGATACAAAAACTAAATGAAATAAAATGCCTAGAGATTAAATTGAATAAAAAATAAACTTCAATAAGCATTAACAAAAAAATAAATAACAATAAAAAGAATGAGAATCAAATTGAATACAAAAATCAAATGAAAGGAATCTCTTGTATTTTTCCAAGGAGAAGAGAGAGAAAATAAGGAGGAGAAGGAGAAAAAAGCTCATTAGAGAAACATTGACAATTCATTGCTGCCACATGAGAGTTGATTGGAAAGACCATGGTAAGCCACTTCTAACTCCATCGTAGAAGGTGGTTTTTAACCATCGGAGAAGCCCACACATACTGTCAAAATAGTGTAGGTTCCTCCCACTCGTTGACACGTGCAACTTTTCAATTTTTTTTGTATTTATTAAAAGACCAAACTAAACCTCATCAAATTTGACAATAACAAAAAAAAGGATTAAAAAACAATAAAGCCTATGGATAACAACTATAGGATTTTTGTGTTGAAGGATACTTTAGTTATTTTACTGTTTTTTCAAAATTAAAAACTAAAAAATGCCCCTACACAAAAGTTGATTAAACTATGCTTCTAAGCAGAGTTTTAAAACCCGAATTGGCCCGGCGGGTTGATCCGGGACCTGGCCGACCCGGGCTTGGGACCGGTCTAGGTGGAGGCAAAAATCCATTTAAAAATTGACCCGACGAAACCCGGTCCACCCGGTCAAACCCGGGTGAGACCCGATCAATTTTTTTATATATTGGCAGTCATTACTTTTCGTGTTCTTCAAAAGTAATTGAGTTACTCATACCAAAAGTAATTGAGTTCCGATCTTCTTCTATAGATTACCCCTCATGAAGCTCTTCTACGAGGACCGTGAAACCTTTTCGTGTTCTTCATCGGAAGCTGATGATATTGACAGCCTAGAGCCTGGAACTTACTGTGTGTGGATGCCACAGAAGGAGGAGGGGTCTCCAGGGAGCTGCAAGAAGAGCAGCTCTACAGAGTTTAATTCAAAGAGATGGAAGTTCAAAGATTTTATTCACCGGAGTAATAGTGATTGTAAGGATACTTTTGTGTTCTTGATGCCTAATAACAAGAAGAGTGGCCTCCATCATCAGAGATTAGGCAGCGATGACCAAGATGGGAACCATAATAAACAGGGCACAGAGAAAATGAAAGAAGCAAAAGGAGCTGGAGGAGGTTTGTTTCAATTTCAAGAACATTATTACGCGAGGAGTAAAGAAGGTGATAAACGCCGCTCCTATTTGCCTTATAGGCCGGATTTGGTGGGGTTTCTGTCTAAATTTATAGGGTGGGAATGAATCTTCATCCATTTTGAGAGGTAGCGGATGATTAATATATATATAAATTTTTTTTTGTAATTTTTCCTCTTAACAACAAATTTTGTGTGTATTAATTTTATTTTTGTTTTTGTAGTAGGGATCATTTATGATTTCCAGGATGGATTTCAATTTTGTGTGTTGATAAAATAATTAAGTTGTCATGATGGATGATGTTGTATGTTTACAATATTTTTTTAAAGTTAAAGTATTTTTAAAAAATATATTTGATATTAAATAAAAAATTAGCAAATCTTTGAAGTCAATAGGCTGGCTTGTGGGAGTAGTGTAACTCAATAAAAATAAGAGGGTCGACGCGCATCTCCGATTATATATATATATTAAAAAATAAAAAAATAAAAAGGGGGTCATTCTTCCTTCTTCCCAGCTTCTTGATGATAAGTTAATATATTGTCAGATCTTGTAGCAACTGGGATAATGGCGTGTAGAAATTCTATAATAATCGCTCATTGATTGGTTGAGAAAACTGTGTCTTACAGGGCAGGAAGGGTAGCTAGGCTATTGCAAATTCGGAATCGCCAATTATTCTTGTTATTAGGCATCAAGAACACAAAAAGCTGTTTTTTTTTTAAATTGATCTAAGTCAACCCATCTAATTCGTGACTTGATTATTTGACCGGATTGATGACCGGATCGAGTTTTAAAACTATGCTCTTAAAAGTATTTAAGTTATTATACTATTTAAAAAAGAAAAAGAAAAAGAAAAATACTAATGTATCCCTATTCAATTTTATAATAACAAACATGTCTCATTGGAAATATCACGTTACTCCTAGGACAAAGTTATTTAGCTTTGTTTAACAAGGAAATTTGTCAATTAACCATGAAAGTCCACATTGAATTGTGAGGTAATGACCGACTAGGTTTATTTAAAAAAAATTTATTTAATTAATGGCTACAAACAAAAGCAACTCTATCATGACACTAATTAAAACAAGACTGAGTCAAGTCAGTCCTATCTTATTCCATTTCGGTTTGCAGTGATTTTACTTTTGTGCAGTGATTATTTTTTAAAATTTTTGTTATTTTAAAATATATTAAAATAATATTTTTTTATTAATATTTATTTTTAATTTTAATATATCAAAATGATAAAAAAACATTAAAACAATAATTAAAAAAAAATGTTTTTATTAACAAACAGTAGTTTAACACAATGTTAAACATGCTATTAAAAGCTTTATTGTTAACTATGAAGTCGTGGAATTGTTTCTTCAATGTTGTGTAGAGTGTTAGTGTCCAACATTTGTTATTGTTTAAGAGTATGTTTGAAAGTGTGGTAGTGGTTGTTTTTCAAATAATTTTTTGTGCCGAAATACATGCCAATGATTTTTTTTTTAAAAAAATCATTTTTGATATCAGCACATCAAAACAATCCAAAACACACAAACCATATTAAATTTTAACAAAAAAATTGAATTTTTTAGAAACACGGTTTGCATTGCATCTCCAAACGGTTTCTAAGAGAGACTTTTTTTCTTTGATTATAATCCTGTATTACAAGCCTTAAATCAAATAATGTGTTACTCAAGCCATATAACTAGTGGAGCATCATACATCATTATAAAAAAAATGAGAATATATGAAATAAGTGTGAGGGTGTCTTAAATTCTGAAGTGGCTATGTTAGGTGTAGATGAACAAGTTGTTAATTTGAAATTATGGAGAAATTAAAAAAAAAGAATTTGTTCTACCTTTTAAATCATTGATTCCTCTAAAAAAAAATCTAGTAAAGGATTGAAGTTTTAAAAGGATGAAAGATCGTTTTTTAGTTTGAACAAAAATTTTCATCTGTTTGGACAATCGATTTTCCAATAAAGAAGGTTAGTATAGCTTTAATGTTTACCAAGTTCAAAATGGCTGGAGGGAGTGTTTAATATTTTTACGTCTAGTTTTGAGTATTTTGCTCCATTGATTTCAACGACTTTTAAGCTACCTTACCGAATATTTCCTACCTTGAACCAAGCTGTATTACAACTTTTAGAAAGAAGTTATAATTTGTGTAATGCATGTAAACTAAATAGTGGAGAGTGAGATGACTTGCAAGGTGGAGAGTGAGACTTTGTGAATTAATTAATAAAAAATAAGAAATTTTGCATTTTATATTTCGGACTTTACTTCTTATGACAAGTTTTTCACCAAGTTAGCGTTCCAGAATGTAAATGTCAACTCAATCTAAGTAGAAGTACACATATCAAGCTTTTCAAAAAAGATATTATGGGCAGATATCCGAGTTAGTTTAGACCTCTAAATAGACTTGCAAAAATCGAGCTAAAATCTTACTTGCAGCAGAATTCTCTGTTTTTACACTTAACATTCAAATGGGCATATCTTAAGTTTCAAATATTGAAATAAAGCGATTCAAAGCCTAAATTCATTTACACATTCAGGGTTACAACTTTTATGAAGAGCTCCAGGTTAGACATAATCGTTTTAAGATGAAAATACTAATGCAAGATGAAGGGTGAGTTTTATCTCTTAATCTGATGAGAAACTAATAGTTTAAGATTTTAAGAAGAAATCTGATAGGACCAGATGGATTTTATCTATAGCTTTTATCCTCCTAATTTTTAGCCTTAATAGCTTATTATGAAGGTTCTTTATTGGGATACAAAAAGGAGGAGATAAAACAACTAGGACATTCTTTGTGTACGAGAATTTTGGGAAAAATAATCTTTGTTGTTAAAATTTTCAGAGACCATGAGCAACTAATTCTCAATTCCAATTCAAGAGCAATAGACACCATCTTTATTATCAAGTTGTGAGAAGTAACGTTGACATTGTAATTCTTTCATGTTTAAGTACTTATTTTTTTCTTATTTCAAAATTATACTATTGATTTCTATTTAAGATAATTGCATTATTTTGAGATGATTTGTATGCTTTCTAGTTTTTTTCGATCTGTAATTGTTGTTAGGGACTATTGTTAGAAGTAAAAAAATTAACTTCATTGCTACTTCTTTTATTTTAATATATTAGAGAAAGATAAGCTAAGTTAAATTACTTGGAATAAATTATCAAGCTTTTGAACAATTACTTAGAATAAATTTATCAGATTTTGCTCCTAAGACTATTGCTGCTTCGTTGAATATTTTTGTCATAAAAGAAATATACATTCAAATTTTTACAAAGTATATATATATATATATATATATATATATATATATAAAATCTTAAGTAGAATTCAGAAAGTTTATGCATTCTTTTAATGAAATAAATCAATAATTATTTATGTAAAAAAAAATTATAAAATCCGATCCTAACCTAACTAAAGTTAATCAGTCAAACCCATGATTCGAGTCATGGATTTAATTGGGTTCAATAATTTTTTATTTAAAATAGATACTTATAAAATTAAGAACCAACCGAATATCAAGGCAATTGAAAAAAAATAATCAAATTGGAATAAATTACATTGCCCAATTAATAATCAATCAAATATTAAGCCTTGTCCCTACCTAACCAAAATTAATCAGTCAAACCTATGATCCGGGTCATAAATTTAATTGAGTTCAACATTTTTTTATTTAAAATAGACACTTACAAAATTAAGAACCAACTAAATATCAAGGTAATTGAAAAAAAAAATCAAATTGAAATAAATTACATTGTTCAATCAATAATCAACCAAATATTAAGTGATTAAATTAAAAAAAAATTAAAATAAATTCAACTATATATATATATAAAGACCTAGTATCACGGATTAGGAAGGCCCAAAGCTCATGGGTCACCTGAAAAAGGCTCAAGCGTGCGGGCCTGGAGCAACTCATGCGCCTAAACCTTATTTTTTAAAAACAAATTCTTAAGTCGTCTACCCTTTAAATCTTTGAAAAAAAAATAGTAAGTGATATATCGTCTGTCTTGCTTAATTTTTGGTGACCTCTGGTCATCAAAAAATCAAGCTAGTCTGTTTCAGACCAAGAAAAATACATTACCATCATATTTCGACCTGAAAAAAAAAAAAACACTATATATATATATATATATATATATATATATATATATATATATATATATATAACATGTTTATAGCCTTTAAAAACCCAAAAATTGTCTTCAAAACTAACAATTAATTTGAAATCAAAATTCTTTTTAGCTTCAGATCTAATATTTTTGTTAAGTTTAAGGGAAAAAATACTTTGGATAAACTCTCCCCTTCAAAAAGAACCCATTGACACCGAAATCATTAGTTTTCGTGGCTAGAATCGTTATCAAATAAGACATTTTCTCTCTACCATTTAAATCTAATAACTTTCTCTCTCCTCTATTAAATTAGAAATTAAAAAATAAATAAAATAAAATTTGGGATCAAAATAGAATTTCATAAATTATTAGGGATTGAATATTTATAATTTAAAAAGTTGAAGGAGTTAATGTTTACATTTAACCCTAAATTTAAATTTATTTTAGTTTTCTATCTTTAAGTCTTGTTTTTTTTAATATTAAATATGCTTTAATTGACCATTAATTTAGACCTATAATAATTTATAATAATTAGATAAAAAAACACGGCAATGAATAGCATGTGAAACAATATTTTCCTCTTATTTTTTAGAGTAAATTTTTAACTATAATATAATATTAATGCAAGCCAATGGGTATTGGTCTGATGGTCAATTTTTAAAAGAAAAAAAAATCCAACGGTCGGTTTAGATCCACCGACCTCGCCCCCATGTTCTTAAGAGATAATAATAATGAAAAAAAGAGACTTGGTTTTCAAAGCAACTTAATACTGAAGGTTTGGTGTCAATAAAAAATAAATCACCTTTGGAAAAAAAACATATGAAAAAGAAACGAAATAATTTTGTTTTTCTCGTATTACCTTGAATCAATTGGAAATGGTCTGATTTCTATTTTATTTAGATATTTAAAAGGGTAGTATCTTTTATTTTTTGGATTTTTTTAAAAGTAAATTTGTCTTAAAAAAATATTAAATTTATATATTTTTAATAATTTTAATTTATTCATGGAAAAAATAAAACATCTAAAAAAATATTTTTAAAAATATATGCTAATACCAAACACGGACTAATGACGACAAATTGAAAATATTTGCACATCGAGGTACAAATCGAAATTAGTTATAAACTCAACAACCGGCTTGTACTTTCTACGAACATATCTGCTCTTTCTAACCATTGACTTTCTAGTCAGAACTCAGAAACCGAAATTCTTGCGGCTTGTCTCTATCTCTCTCTGTTTAGTGAGAGACAGAAGTTGACGCAGGTATGGCTTCTAGTTCTAGTGTTTCCCTTTCAGCCGTATCACGCGTTTACGTCTCCACCGTTGAAAATCGACCTCTTGAATGGGATGATACCTCATCAATGTGTCGTCTCTTACCCGTCTTCGTTTTATTTCCTCTCTGATTTTAATTTCGCTTAATTCCTCCTTTATTGCTTTAAATGTATCCTTCTTTCTTAATTCTGCTTTCTTTTCTATGTTTCTTTGTAAATCTTTCTCTGTCTGATCCAAGAGCTACCCAGGCAGCTCTAATATGCACAAACAGAACAGCAACGGCGCCAGAGAGGCAAACCTTCATTGCAAACTTCTTGGCAGCGTTGGACGCAGTGACACCGCTGATTTTGAGACAAAAATATGCAGCTGTTATTAATGGGACGGGAAGCACTACAGTTTATGCTTTTGGTGAGTGCATGAAAGATCTTGATGGAACTGATTGCAACCTCTGTTTTGCTCAGTGCAAGACACAGGTTTTGAGGTGCCTCCCTTTCCAGCGAGCCATTCGTGGAGGTAGACTTTTCTATGATGGGTGCTATTTAAGGTACGATGATTATGATTTCTTTAACGAGACATTGAGTACACAAGATAAGACTATTTGTGCAAGTGCGGATTTCAGTGGTGGTAATAAGACTGTTTTCAGCGCTAATGTTTTGGAGTTAGTGAGGAATTTGAGTGTATCAGCTCCAAAGAATGATGGGTTCTATGTTGGGTCTGTGGATAGAGGGAATGTTTCAGTTTTTGGGTTGGCTCAGTGCTGGGAGTTTGTGAATGGAAGTGCTTGTGAGACTTGTTTAACAAATGCTGTCTCTAAGATTGGTTCATGTACTCCAAAGGAAGAAGGCAGAGCTTTGAATGCTGGTTGTTACTTGAGATACTCAACTCATAAATTTTATGATAATTCAACCTCTCCAATTGGAAGAAATAAAAGTGAGATGGCTCTTCTTCAATTCTGCTCGTCTTTTTCTATTTGCTGCTAATTTTCGTTGTTTTTCTTCGTTATGTACTATCAATTACGGTATGGTTATTGCTGATAATTAGCATTTGCAGGTTTGATAATTAAATTCAAAAGATTATGTTCATTTTGGGCTTCTCATAAACTGTAAATTGGATAGTTCAATCAATCAATTGAGGTTTGTAATTTGCTGTAATCATTGATGGAAGATACAAGATCATTTTAGAAAAGTTAATTAGTGCATCTTGCCTGAACCGAGTTGAGCATCACAAGACAAATCTATAGCTATAACTTGACTCCTGCGTTGACATTCGTATCATCGTGGTGCTCATTAGGTCGGGGCCGCTTGACGGTTATTCTGGCTGTGACATCTTCCAGTGTGGCTTTTGCTTTGATGATTGCAACAGCTGTTTTCTTTGTGAGGAGGAGAGTCGTGGAAAAGAGGAGAGGCAAGTATATATGACTATCTAGATTTTCATTTTCTTTCGATTCTGATTATCAACATGAAGTTTAACATGCTTCTCTGATCTTGTATTTGTACAGCAAGGAAGGAACTTGGTGCTTTACTGGTCACAGTGAACAAGTCCAAGCTCAATTTCTCATATGAATCTCTTGAAAAAGCTACAAATTACTTCCACCTTTCAAACAAACTGGGACAAGGAGGATCTGGATCAGTTTACAAAGTAAAGTCTTATATTAGCTTTTATTCATTTTGCAGGTAGCCAAATGATCCTTACTTGTGGAATTAATTAAGCACATTCACTCTCTTTTTCTTTCTTTCTTTCTAATCAAGTAGGGAACGTTGTCGGATGGGACTACTGTTGCTATAAAGAGGCTTCTATTCAACACAAGGCAATGGGTGGATCACTTCTTTAACGAAGTGAATTTGATCAGTGGCATTCAACATAAGAATCTTGCAAAGTTGTTGGGATGTAGCATTACAGGACCAGAAAGCCTTCTTGTTTATGAATATGTGCCAAATCAAAGCCTTCACGATTACTTCTCTGGTTGTTATCTCATCTCTAAATGCTAACATTGGTCTCATATTTGTAAGCATTCTTACTGAGGAGTTTTCATTTAATCTGCTTCAGCCAAAACGAATCTCCGACCATTATCATGGGCAATGAGGTTTAACATCATATTGGGTACAGCTGAGGGCTTAGCCTATCTTCATGAGGAATCAGAGTTGAGAATCATACATAGAGACATTAAACTGAGCAATATTCTGCTCGATGAGGATTTTAACCCAAAAATAGCTGATTTTGGACTTGCTAGGCTATTTCCAGAAGACAAGTCTCACATCAGCACGGCAATTGCTGGCACATTGTAAGATAAATGCTCCCTTCAATTATGTTTATTAGTCCTCCTTCACAGGGTGTTTCTTCTTGTAATTATTCTCACTTCATCTGAGAAATGCAAAAAGGATGTCAATGATCTACTACTTTTCTTGCTATATAATATACATTACAGTATTTTTTCCATCTCCTATAAGCTTAACATATTGTTCACAGTGCCAAAACGTAGTGCAATGGTAAGAAAAGGGATTTATTATTACTTATGGCCAACAGCTTCTATATTCAAGTTTTATTATCAGCTAACAGTTTCTATCCATACCCAAATTAATAAGGTTTACATTTACTGATGCATCTGGCTCACATACCTGATATATAATAGAGAGAGAGATGTTATTCATATTTACATGTCGAATCACTAAGACAATTAATTAAATTGTTGCAGAGGTTACATGGCCCCAGAGTATGTTGTTCGTGGAAAACTGACCGAGAAGGTTGACGTTTACAGTTTTGGAGTTCTTGTGATTGAGGTTGTCAGCGGAAAAGGGAAAAATTCCGTCCCTCAAGATTCACGATCTATCCTACAAAAGGTGATTCTTTTTCTCATATGGGATGAGTAAATGTATTCTGCACTGGTAAATGCTCACTTTTTGCCCTTTTCTTTTTGCTCTTTCGAAAAGGTATGGAGCCTGTATGGAAATGGTAGACTATGTGAAGCTGTTGATCCAGTCCTAGAAGGAAATTTTCAAGAAGACGAAGCATCACGATTACTTCAAATAGGCCTACTTTGTGTACAAGCTTCGCCAGAGCTGCGTCCATCTATGTCGATCATTGTTAAAATGATTAATGACAACCATGAAATTCCTCAGCCAACACAACCACCATTTCTCAGTCCTGCTACTACGGAGAGCAGCCCATTGAGGCAGCCTGAGTCTTCTACTACCCACTCTTCAGGGAATAACATGACACAAAGCTGGATCGAGCCCAGATGACATCCTTGGGCAGTTCTGACAGCTTGAAACTTGGTTGCTCCTAGTTGATCTCATATAACTTGCTAGAATTCTTCCCCTGCTCGTTCTTTCTTGAGTTGTGAAGGCCGATGAATATAGGAAACAGGCAAATACTCTACGCTGAGGGAACTCGAGTGACCTGTTAATACTGAAACAATTAAATAGAAATGGTTTTCTGTGTTGATATCATATAAAGCAGCCATTCTATAAAATTATACGTTTATGATATTCTTTTTGTTGTATAGAAATCAGATTGATCTGCTTAGCACTTTACACCGAATAAGATTGTCTTCTCCTCTTCCCCCATTTTGATGGCCACATTCGAAAGAACCCATTGCTCTTCATTGTGCACTTTAGTGAACAATGCCTGAAAAGTATTTTTTTTTATTTTTAAAATTGTGTTTTTTATTGCAGCATATTAAAACAATTTAAAATTAAAAAAATATATTTTTAATGAAAAACAGGTTTCGCCTGAAACGGGATCTTCAAAATTTAAAGGCAACTAATGTAATAACTTTCGAAGCACCCACATTTAATTCTGTTAGCTGTACTCGATTGATCATCGTAAGAAAATATCAGATTAAATTAAGAGAAAAAAAAGAAGGAAAGAATAAAACAAACGTGTCAGTGTGAAGTCAAATATGGTTAGCTTGAGATTTTTCGGTGGACAACGCCCGAAAGCTGAGGTTGTTTTCAACGTTGAAAAACATTTAAGGATGCATTAATAAGTTATAAATTGTCGAATATGCAGAGGGGGGACTAGAAGTTTATTGACGGTGATGATGATGCGTGATGAATCAACAAGTTATGACAGCGTCACGATAATCACAACGGTGGTGATTATAGCCACAATTTGTCCTTGGAATAATCAATATTTTCAAAGTAGTGGGATAGGAAGAAAAATCATGAGGAAATTTCTTCTTCTAATAAATGGATTAATCTGAGTGCATAAGAACCCGAATCTAGCAAAAAGATAAACACCGGTTCGTCTAATTATCCTTCCGATAGATTATGGAGAAATTTCCGTTGGTTTTCCGTCGAGATTCCAAGTAATCTATAGGGCTTTGTTTGGGATTAAAACACTACCGCAAGTTATACGGCACCAAAAACATGAATATGCGGCTTATATGGCGTTGCGGTGACGGCTCTTAAGTGAAAGACTCAAAAGTCAACAGTTAATTTTCTTTCTAGGCTCTCATGGATGACAAGACAAGTAGTGCCTTCCTATGCATCCATTCATCCAGCAGGGCACTTCGATCTAGACATATTGTTGTCTTCCAAAACCATTCTCTGGTAAGAATATATATACTCCTGAAAACACTGCTCTCATTGCCATTAGACTATAATTGAAGGGAAATGATTTGCCATGATTTTTAACTTTTTATGGTGGCATCAATCAGGTTATCTATTCTGTTTTGATAAGTATTTTGTTCTTTTCAATTGGAATAGAATATTTTAGTTTTGAAGTGTTTTGATATGTCATTTTGAAGTTATATATATATATATATATATATATATATATATATATATATATATTCAACAAACATAGTTTAAATTCAAGATAAATTAATTATAAATTATGTAATTCAAACACAACGCTAAACAAATATAATTTTAAAATTTAAAATATTTTTAAATAGTCAAGATTAAAATTCAACTTAAACAAAATATCAAAATATTATGAAAGTAAAATGTTTTAACACAAATATTTTAAATATAAAGTTAGGTCAATGTTATCGAGGCTAATGAAATCTAAAGCATTCCTTATTTTACTCAGATTCCTACAAAGTATAAATATGAAAAAAACAACATGAATATAAAACATATATTAGTGATAAATCTAATTTTAAAAAATTAATATCATTGTTAATGAAAATAGTAATAATAATTTTCAAAAATTATTATTAATATCATTGTTATTTAAAATAGTAATGAAAAAGAGATTTTTATATTTGGGTGGTTTAATTAATTAAATTGAACAAGGTTCAATTTGATTTAATGGTTTTTCAAGAACGGAACGAAACATATGGAATGAAACTGGAACGTTCCGGCTGAAATTTAGTAAAAAAATCTGGAACAGACTGAGATTTAAAATGAGATGAAAATTGTTTCTGCTATTCCAAATGAAACAAAATGAAATTGGCAATCTTGGTATCAATTGCTTTGAAATCGAGTAACATTTGAATTCATCTGGGCTCAATTGATCATATTATGAATGTAGAGCTAAGTTGCCAAATTGAGATAAAAAAAAAGGGCTGAAATTTATATTGGATTACTTACCGTCAAAGGACAGAGTTGAAGAGTGTAGAACCGCGTTTCTGCCATATTTTATTGGTTTTTGAAACGACTTTCGGTCTCTTTCTCCCTTCTTACTATTCTTCCTTCCCTTTTGAATTTTTAGAGAGATAGAGTGAGAGATTGGTGTCGTTTGTGTCTTCACTTTGACCTGAGCGCGCTACCTCAGCGATCTTGTATTCACTACTCAGATAATAATAATCTTCTTCTTCTTCATCTTCTTCAGTTGTAAACTTAGAAACAGATAAAGCTAACACTTTCTCCATTATTGCTCAAGATCTCTCAGTTCAGCTACTCTACACAACACTAATTAAGGTATGTATGTATGCATGCAAATCTATATATACAATTTCTTGTCTTTTTATCTTTTATTTTCTTTGATGGACTAATAATTCTATAAATAAAGAAAAGAAAAAAAACTTGACGTTGCAGAGGTAGCTAGGAAGGAAGCCTAATTTAATTAGAAACTCATCTCGCCCTGCTAGTCTAGTATGATCAAGAAAAACAATATTAACATGAATCATTTTATTTTATTTTTTTGTAAGAAAGGTAGTCGTTCCTTCTTTCAGTTCTTCTTACTTTGATTTGGCTGCCCGACATAGCTGTCGAAGCTGGAATATTGGATCAGAATCGTGTAATCAGGGACATTTTTATGTTTTTTCTCTGTTCCTCTCACAAAAAAAAAGATAGACAAACTACTCAACCACGTGTTCGAGGTTTTATCAGTAGTTTTGTATAGGCCTGGGCTTAGGCGTAGGCGCGTAGCCTAGCTGTCACCGTCTTAATGTCTTGCTAAAACATTTAAGAGGATGGATGCGATCCAAGAGAGGGTGGGGCTGGCCTTGGGGTGCAGGAATGGTCCATTGCCTTTTTGGATAATTAATGCCCCACACTGCTTCTGGATCATTTAAGAATTTGACGGCAAATTCTTCTTTAATCAAGATGTGCATCGGTTTGCTAGTACCATTGGATCTTGCCCAGCACGCATACGTACGGCTGAGGTGGTTTTTTTCATTTCATCTTGTTTCCTTCCTTGTGAGGTATCGTGTGAAAATGGTGAAGAAAAACAGGTGTGAAATCAGGAAACTCCATCTGGGCTGTTTGGCACCAAAAGAGTACCTACTTTTTTTGACTTGAAAAATGAAGGAACCCATGATCTGCAATCTGTTCGAGAGTGCCACAAATAAAAAGCCGGCAACAACTCCACGCCTTATTTATGCCCAGCCCATTTCCCTTTCTCGAGTGGTTACTGAATCCATAGTTTTGACAGTTCTGGTCTTTGTTGTGTTTTCATTACTCTCGACGTGCTAACCCTTTTTTATTTTAGTCATGACTTGAGATTTTCTAACGACCTGATCCACCTTGCACAGCCAATCCTATAATCGAAGCCAAAGATGACAAAAGCAAACCAATCGATCCCTTACCAAAGGATTTTCTTCTGCTTTTTTGGGTATGTTTTGTTGCATGAACGGGTGGTGGTCGGAGATCCTAGATCCCAGACGGTCCAAGTTATGTGTGGACGCCAACTGGAGCACAACGCAACTATCTTCGTGCCAAATTTTGTTGCCACAATGGAAAACATCAGTGACCAGATGCGTGCGTCAGGCTTTGGAGTAGCAGTTTCAGGCTCTGGACCTGACATTAACTATGGCCTTGCCCAATGCTATGGGGACCTGTCGTTACTTGACTGTGTACTATGCTATGCCGAGGCACGTACGATTCTTCCACAATGCTATCCTTATAATGGGGGTCGCATTTTCCTTGATGGTTGCTTCATGCGAGCTGAGAATTATAGTTTCTATGAAGAATACCTAGGACCTGGAGATAAGGCTGTTTGTGGAAATACAACGCGTAAGAATTCAACCTTTGCGGAATCGACAAGGCAGGCTGTCTCACAAGCAGTCACTAGCGCATCAAATAATCAAGGTTATGCACGGGTACAGCTCACAGTTCCGGGCACAAATGAGTCAGCTTATGTGTTAGCTAATTGCTGGAAGACATTAAATGCAAGCTCTTGCAGGGCATGCTTGGAGAATGCCACTGCATCTATATTGGGATGTTTGCCTTGGTCGGAGGGCAGAGCACTATATACTGGGTGTTTCATGAGGTACTCGGATATAGATTTTCTCAACGACGAACTTGGGAATGGAAGTTCCAGAGGTAAAGGAATTGCATTCTCTTGTATTGCAAAGTTGCTATGACTGAATGCGGTTCATGTATATATTTGAAGTTCATACACTAATAAACTTGGCCTCGTGATTCATGCATCTGGATGAATGAACTGCAGGGAGCATTGTAATAATAGTTGTTTCAGTTATCAGCTCTCTGGTGGTTTTAGGACTTGGAGTAACTATAGGAGTTTATATATGGAAACGCAGATATATAATGAAGAAAAGAAGAGGTAACAAACTTCCTTAGCGTGTGTTATCTGCTTCGGAAAATATATAACGCTCATAATCTGACAACTTATAACTGATTGGTTATCTTTGACATTTTCCTTGACTTCTGGGATGCTTGTGTCTTCATCTTACAGGTTCTAATGAGGCTCAAAAGTTGGCCAGAACCCTCAATGACAGTAGCTTGAACTTCAAGTACTCGACACTAGAGAAGGCTACTGGATCTTTTGACGACACCAACAAGCTTGGACAAGGAGGATTTGGATCTGTTTACAAGGTTGTTCTCTACTAGTTTCATTATGATATGTTAGTACTAATCAAATTCTTCTAATAACTAAATTAGACCAGGGTTTGTCTAAGTTTTATTTGTTCATTGCAGGGAGCTTTACCTGATGGAAGGGAGATTGCAGTGAAGAGGCTTTTCTTTAACAACAGACATAGAGCTGCGGATTTCTACAATGAAGTAAACATGATAAGTAGTGTGGAACACAAAAATCTGGTCAGGTTGTTGGGGTGCAGTTGTTCTGGACCTGAAAGCCTTCTCGTCTATGAATTCCTGCCTAACAGGAGTCTCGATCGTTTCATCTTCGGTAAATGCTATAAATCTACATTTAAACCTTCATTCAAACCTTAATTCTGATATTGCAAAAATGCTATCAATAGAGTACCAACAAAGAATACTTGCCTTACTGCATTGCTGATATTATCACTGTTCTAAGTCTGTGTCGGAGTTGGAATGCTGACTGAAATGGAACTTGATGGTGTTTTGCATATCTAAATGTGGCAGATCAGAACAAAGGCAAGGAGCTGACCTGGGAGAAGAGATATGAGATAATTACTGGCACTGCAGAAGGTTTAGCCTACCTTCATATGAACTCCAGTATCAGAATCATTCACAGAGATATAAAGGCCAGCAATATCTTGTTAGATTCAAGGCTTCGCGCAAAAATTGCTGATTTTGGGTTAGCTAGGTCTTTCCAAGACGATAAGAGTCACATCAGCACAGCCATTGCAGGAACATTGTAAGTATCTTTTTTTCAGATATTTCCAAAGTGCTCGAAAGACAATTAGCTGGCTCAGAAATCTTGCAGTGCTTTAAATGTAAATTAAAGTCCTTGAATATTCGAACAAACAATGAATTCAAATAATTTGCAGAGGTTACATGGCTCCGGAATACCTAGCCCATGGTCAGTTAACAGAAAAGGTAGATGTCTACGGCTTTGGGGTGCTTTTGTTAGAGATTGTTACAGGAAGGCAGAATAACAGGAGCAAAAACTCAGAATACACGGAGAGTCTAGTCATACTAGTAAGTTTCAGATGCTTTCCATATTACTTTTTTATTGTCTTTAATTTATAAAGTATTTAAGAAAGGCCGGTCATTTAACTTATCCATAAATCCTCTCTTTTGTGGGAGAAAACAGACGTGGAAAAAATTCCAGGCAGGAACTGTGGAGGAGCTTTATGACCCAAATCTGATGCTGCATAACCACCATGATAACAATGTTATGAATGATGTTAAGAGAGCAGTGCATGTGGGCCTTCTGTGCACCCAAGAAATCCCATCACTTCGACCAACAATGTCAAAGGCTCTACATATGCTAACAACTGAGGAACATCTCCCTCGGCCCTCTAATCCCCCCTTCATAGACGAAATGACCATGGAACTCAATGACACATGCGAGGACCCATGTTACCCCCTTAATTCTGGTACTTCGGCATCAATTGCCACCATTGAAAATAGTTACTTCCACCCAAGATAACCTCAAGACGGATGAAAGGTAGATTTCACAAAGGAACAGTGCACCATACTACTTCTATTTATTGAAACTGGCCAAACATCTGAGGCCACAGTTCACTACTTCAAGCACCTTGTCAGAAGCATTTGCAAAAAGAATATGATGATGGGCATATGAGAAGTTGTCAGTAAATTATACAGTTGTAAAGATGAGATTGAGTGCAGCAATGTCAATTCCTATATCCATCATGGAGTTGGACAAGAGTGCATGACAGTGTAAAGTTTTACTGACTGATTTAGAAAATTTTGTAGGTTTAAATAAACAAATCTAGCTGAGGAAAACTAGAATTACAAGTTTTAAGATCTTTTTGAAAATAAAAATCATGTTAAGAATACAAACTTCTTGATTGAGGGGTTGACATGCATTTCATCTTCCATCAAGGATGCTCTTGGGCAGGAAGCTCCTGTCGAAAAATAATACAATGGAAATTCATCATCCATGTAGGCAGATTTTTTGTGGCTTTTAGCTTATCATTTGTAATGCCTGAGTTGCAGTAAACATTCTAAACATAAAAATCATCAACCCCTATATATAATATGTCCTTCCCCAACAAAAACTATGAAAACATGCTGTTAAAAACTGAGAACCAACCTCATCTAGCGTGTGGCTACTACATTCCCCATTAGGCTTCCACTAATCTCATAGTGTTTGGTAGTACAAAATCCTATTTCCAGAGCAAGTTCTTCCGCCTACAGTTATCAATCATCATAGATAAAAGGACAATTATTAATGCAAAAGCATTCGTTGCTAAGGATCGAATTTCATTCCTCTGAGTCCAACAGGCACATTATATCAACAAACATGGAGAGAGAAAAAAAAGACAGAAAAGCACTCTTCATTTTGCAATTAAAATCAAGGACTGATGCTTTAGAACTTGTATATCAACACAAGGGTGAGAAATGTCACGAGTTGTTAATTCAAATAAGAGGGAAGAAGATAGGACCTGGTCTCAGTACTCTAATAAACATCTCCTGCAAGGCCTTCCGCTTATCCACCGCATTTTCGAAACCCATAACGTATGGGAATAGCATCAAAGTAACAATCTGGGAAGGGCACATCAGTTGCCTCGCCCTCAACCCACCTGTGATCAATCAATGCAATGAAAATCAGGTTATCCAAAATGTTAAAATCACTAGGTGCGAAAAAAATCTTTTACCAATGCTCACTCGATGCTCTTGCAATAAGCCTTTGCAAGCAAATGTTTCCCGGGACGAAGCCATAAACAGCTGCTCCTTTGAGAAATCAAGATTACTCACCTGCAAATCTTGACAAGATATTATTTTCCATTGCTACACTCACGCAATGTGATGATTAAACCACAACTAAGGATTCAAAAAGGAACCTTGCCGCCATTGGAGCCAACTTTTTCAGACAAGTGAAATGCTAAATCCCCACTTCCAAAACACAGGTCCAGCACACAGTCTCCCATTTTCGGTGTCCCAATATCATTCTCTTTTTTTTCTTACAAGAAAAAAACGAAAGAAAGAAAGAACGTTAATTACCCCGTCGAAGATACGGCCATAAGTTTCCAGATACGATGCTGACCCAAACTCAACAAATCATTCAACTGTGCAAAACAAAAAAAACGGGAAGGGGCAATGCGGTTGAAGAGCAGCTGGCGTTCGTTAGCGCAACGATTGGATGGGTATGGGAAGGTGCAGTCGACAGGATGAAGATTTGTTACCAAAACTTAGCTGCAGCTGAAGCGATGCTAAGACACCCAAGCTCTGTTTTTATCTTCTCAAACTTTGTAGTTGATAAAGAGACCAAAGACTAAAAAATAATTGACTTATGTCAAGAAGCTCAAAACTGACATGGCAATTTTCTAACCATTGATTAAATCTTGCGGTTCAGAATTGATGAGGTAATTTATTATCCATGGATTACATTAACACCAAATGTTTATGCATGAATAAATACTATCCATTCAAGATTTATCAAGCTAGTATCACGACCGTTGATCAAAATTGACCTGATTCACCTCACTTGCATCATGTTAAGAATCCTATTAGGAATAGGTAACATGTATACTTTAGGATTCCTACTGTAAAACTGATTCTATAGAAAGATAAATTACAGGATAGTAATAGATTCCTAACCTATTGGAATGACTGTAAATGCTCTTGTATATATACACATGATGTGATCAATAAAAGTATTCATTCCAGCAAATTCTATTCTCTCTTTTCAATTTACATGGTATCAGAGTTAAGGCTGAGATCCTAAATTCACAATTTTTAGCATCTTTTCTTTCGATCTTTCCTTTCCATTGTTTTCTATGGATTCTTCAAAAACAAATATCTCAAGTCCCTATTTCACTCATCATTCAGATCATCCAGGATTAATCCTAATTTCAAAACCATTAAATGGAGACAATTATTCTACTTGGAAAAGAGCCATGACTCTGGCCTTAAATTCCAAGAATAAATTAGGGTTTGTCAATGGCACAATTAAAGCCCCCTCAGAAGAAATCAATCATGAAGAATATGCAGCATGGTCTCGGTGCAACGATGTGGTTCATTCTTGGATTATCAACACTCTTAGCCCAGAAATCTCAGACAGTGTCATCTACTACTCAACTGCCAATGAAGTATGGGAAGATCTACATGAACGATTTTCCCAAAGCAATGCACCTCGCATCTTTGAAATTCAACGAGACATTGCTTGCCTCCAGTAAGAACAACTCTCAGTCTCTACATATTACACGAAATTGAAAGGATTGTGGGATGAACTATCCTCCTATAACGACACAATACAGGGAACACAACAAGAACAACAAAAATTGATGCAATTTTTAATGGGATTGAATGATTCTTACAGTGCCATTCGCGGACAAATCTTGCTAATGAATCCCCTCCCTTCAATTCGTCAAGCATACTCCTCAATCTCACAAGAAGAGAAACAGCGTCTCCTAAGCTCAACGCTTACAGGTGATTGTTTTGGTAACAGTGCTGCCATGGCAGTTCGACACAGCAACAATAGAAGAATTGGCAATTTTAGTGCAGGATCAGGGAAACCGGAGCAATTCCACCACTCATATGGGTCACATGATTTCAGATTGCAAGAGAAATCACCAGAAAATACCAGTGGAGAATGACGATTTCAGCATGACAGACGGCGCCCTGGCGGAGGCAGAGGACACCCTTATTGTTCACACTGTGGAGAAGCAGGTCATTGGATACAGACCTGCTATGAATCACACGGGTACCCACCGGGTCACCCAAAGATAAGGTAATGGTCAGGGTCAAAACATTTCAAAACAAAAAATCTAGTAGCTAATCATGTGTCCAAAGAAGCCTCTCCAGAAGATGGACAACCACTTATCGGGATTTCACAGGAACAATTGAAACAGCTCCTATCACTTTTAGATAATAAAAATGAAGGACCCAGCTCTCATGCAAATGTCGTATTCACATCCCGTAGTTGGATCATTGATAGCGGAGCGACAGATCACATTTCTTTTAAATTATTTTCTGACAAGCATAACAAATGCACATTACCTCCAGTACTACTGCCTAGTGGAGAAAAGGCTAAAATTGTTGCAAAGGGCTCTTTACCTCTTAATTCTGTCTATTATCTGCACAATGTGTTATGTGTACCTACATTTAAAGTAGCTTTGATATCTGTCAGTCGTTTGACAAGAGACCTGAATTACTCAATAATTTTCTTCCCTTATTGGTGTCTTTTGCAGGATCTGGTTACGAGGAGGATGATTGGTTTGGGTAAACAACATAACGGGCTTTACTATTTGGTGGCTCTGGCGACAAAGCAAAATATGACCAACCCTTCATCCACCATCACTCAACCAACCTGCCACCTTACCATCTCATCCACTGATCTCTGGCATAATCGCTTAGGCCACAGATCACCTTCCCGCTTACGTTTTATTGCTAAAAAGTTTTTAAATTTTTCCATTCAGTCTAACACTATTTGCTCTGTATGCCCTTTGGCAAAACAAAGTCGTTTACCTTTCAATCTTAGTGTGATTTCCTCTACAAAACCTTTTGCAATGATTCATTGTGATTTTTGGGGTCCTTATCGACACCCTTCTCTCTCTGGTGCTCATTACTTCCTCACTATCGTTGATGATTTTACACGTTTCACATGGATTTTTTTAACGAAACATAAAAATGAGGCACAATCACTCCTAAATATTTTTTTTCAATTATGTTCTCATTCAATTTGAAGTTCACATTAAAATTCTTCGAAGTGATAATGGTGGAGAATTCTTCTCACTTCGCCCTTTCCTTCAAGAAAAAGGAGTTCTTTTTCACCATTCTTGTGTTTACATGCCTCAACAAAATAGGGTTGTGGAACGCAAGCATCATCATATCTTACAAGTAGCTCGTGCTTTGAGATTTCATGCTCAAATCCCACTCCAATTTTGGGGTGAATGTGCCCTCACTGCTGTCCACATCATCAATCGACTCCCTTCTCATGTCCTCTCTTTCAAAACTCCTTTTGAAATTCTTTATTAAAAACAACCTTCTTTTTCTCATCTCCGCGTATTTGGATGTTTAGCTTATGCTACCAATGTCCACACTCATCATAAATTTGCTCCCCGTTCCATTCCTTCTGTTTTTATCGGTTACCCTACCGGACAAAAAGCATACAAATTATTTGATTTATCAAACAAATTTTTTTTTACTAGCCATGATGTGCGATTTCATGAAAATACCTTCCCATTTGCCAATGCCAAACCCAATTTTTCTCCCCAACATTATGACCCTGGTCCCATCCTATTAATTACTCCCGATCACAATCTTTCCATCCACTTATCATTGCCAAAACCACTATCACAAACCACCCAAATTCACCTACCAGACACACAATCTACCCATCCCCCCACCTCTCTCCGCACATACAACCGCCGCCCAAAGCCCATCGATCCTTCTATCAATCAATCATTGTCGATTGTTCACCCTACTCTACCACCCACTCCTCTTTTACTGGAATCAGACATACTTGAACCACCAACCCCCTCCACTGATATAAACACCACCATACCACCCACACCTACCCCGCCTCTTCGATCTAGCCGCCATGCTGGCCCCCCAGCCAAACTCAGTGACTATGTCTGCTCCAATGTCTACACTGCCCAATCATCCTCCTCCCTACCCGGTCCCTCCAAAGGCACCCGCTATCCACTGGCAGCTTATGTTTCCTACCACAGATATCAACCTCTCCATCGCTCCTTTATTGCCACAATCAGCAGTATCACAGAACCTCGTTCTTATTCAGAAGCTGCTGCCCATCCTGAATGGCAAGCAGCTATGCAGTCTGAATTACAGGCACTTCAGCATAATGGCACTTGGTCCCTCACTCCATTACCAACGGGCAAAACTTTGATTGGCTGTCGGTGGGTCTACAAGGTCAAACACCGGTCCGATGGCTCTGTGGAGAGATTAAAAGCCCGACTGGTTGCTAAGGGTTTCACCCAACTTGAGGGAATTGATTATCAGGACACCTTCTCCCCAACTGCCAAGATTGTATCCGTTCGCTGCCTACTTGCTCTGGCTGCAGCACGAGGATGGACACTCCATCAATTAGATGTCCATAACGCCTTCCTACACGATGATCTTTCAGAAGAGATATATATGTCTTCGCTGCCGGGGCTACTTCGACAAGGGGAGGATCAGTTACTGTGTCATCTCCATAAGTCCCTATACGGGCTGAAACAAGCATCACGCCAATGGTTTGCAAAATTCTCTAAAGCCATCTGCTCTGCTGGGTTCGAAAAATCTCAGGCCGACCACTCTCTATTTACCAGACAACGAGATAAGTCATTCACTGCCCTCTTAATCTACGTTGATGACATTTTGATTATTGGAAATGATCCTATTAGTGTTGCTATGACTAAAAAATTCCTGCACAGTGAATTTAATCTTAAAGATCTTGGCCCAGTAAAATACTTCCTTGGTATAGAGTTTTCAGCCTCCAAAAATGGAATTTTCATTACTCAACGAAAATATGCATTGAAAATTATTGAGGATGCAGGGTTATTGGGTGCAGCCCCTGTCGATACCCCCATGGAACGTGGGTTAAAATTGTCGGACAAGAGCGATTTGCTCACAAACCCTGGTCGTTTTAGGAGACTGGTTGGTAGATTGATTTATTTGATTGTTTCAAGACTAGATATCACCTATGATGTGCATGTTTTGAGTAGATTTATGCACCAACCTCGAAAGCTTCATATGGAAGCAGCCCTTCGGGTTGTCCGATACCTGAAGGGTGCGCCTGGTCAAGGCCTGTTCTTTTCCTCAAACACTGATTTCAAGCTGAGGACTTATTCAGACTCAGATTGGGCAGACTGTCCATTAACTAGGAGATCCACCACAGGGTACTGCGTGTTCCTTGGCCCTTCATTGATATCTTGGAGATCAAAACGACAGAAAACAGTTTCACTTTCCTCTGCGGAAGCAGAGTATCGTGCGATGACAGGAGCATGTTGTGAGTTGACATGGCTCCGATGCCTTTCGAGGGATTTAGGGCTTTTACATCATGAACCTGCTTTGTTATATTGTGATAACAAGGTTGCACTGCATATTGCAGCCAACCCAGTCTTTCATGAGCGCACTAGACATACCAAGATGGATTGCCACTACATTAGAGACAAGGTCCAAGACGGTTCCGTGATAACAAGACACGTAAACTCTGAGCATCAATTGGCAGACATCTTTACCAAGCCCCTGGGGAAAGAAAGTTTTGTTCCTATGATCTACAAGTTGGGAGTGCAGGATATCCATTCTCCAACTTGAGGGGGAGTGTTAAGAATCCTATTAGGAATAGTAACATGTATACTTTAGGATTCCTACTGTAAAACTGATTCTATAAAAAGATAAATTACAGGACAGTAATTGATTCCTAACATATTGGAATGACTGTAAATGCTCTTGTATATATATACACGTGATGTGATCAATAAAAGTATTTATTTCAGCAAATTCTATTCTCTCTTTTCAATTTACAAAACTCAGCTAAACTGTTGCTTTCCTTGAAAGTGGCTTTGTGGAGGATATAATTAAACACATATATTAATTTAACTATTATTAACACTTTAATGTGTTTAATCTTCCTGTTTAGATAGGGAATTACAACACTTGAAAATGATATTTTTTAAAGTATTTTTTATTTAAAAATATATTAAAATAATATTTTTATTATATTACCACAGCAAAATAATAATAAAAATTCTAAAAAATATATTTTAATATAAATTTCAGGAGCTCACTCCAGACGGAATTTGTCAAGTGATTTTGAGTGGCAGCACAGTGTCTCCAAATGAGAGGCTGCGGGTTTTTTCTCCTAGCACAAGAGAGTGGCAAGATGTTAATTCTGTCAGACTTCGATTTATATGAGCAAATCTGAATCTCACTAGTCTAAACAACCAAGATAGACCTCGAAGATTACACATCTTCTACAGAAAGAGCATAACGCCAAGAATAAGGAGTAGATTATTCATTCAAACTATGTAAGCATTAATTGCGAATATACATGATGCAAAATACAGTTAATCTTCCTTTCTTTTTTATTTCTAAAGATGAACTTTTCAATGCCAGCAATGTTGCGTTGCATAATGTACATGAAGCCAACAGGAATATCAGTCGTCTTCTGTAAAGAACTGCCCAGAAAGATTATCCATAACAGCAAATTGCAGGTTCTCAGATGGTTTCCAGTGGCGCTTACGTTGATTTATAAACCAATTATTAATTTGCTTCTGATCTAGTCCCGTCGATTCGGCCAATGCTATCTTATCAGCTTCCTGGAAAGATGATTAAGCAAGCAAATTATCGTCTTACCAGCGTTGAACTTTGGAAAACAATTAAAATCCTGCCTGCACAAATTCATAGCATATATATATATATAGCTACCAGCATCAAATGAAACATCTACATCCAGCCCATTTGTAACTCGTTTATAAGAATCAAAAGACATAATGCTACCCTTCTCAGTTTCACACCTGAAAATAATTTCGTGCGTTCTATGATATCCTATGCATCGGAAATCAGGACTTGCATATTTTTAAAATAACTAAAATAGATGCAGCCTCAAGAAGAGAGAGAGATACACACAGTTGGATATGGCCATTTATAGTGAGCATCCCACCATCCAAGTAGGGTTTGCCTAGCTTCCTTCGGTAGCTTTCCTTTCTTTTTTTTCTTTGAGAACTCCAGCTTCAGCGTACCAATATGACTTCCAAACTTGCGGAGAAGTTTATCTTTAAGCTCTCGGTCTTCACCACTTGGTTGAGCTTCATGCATATCCAACTCCCCTCCACTTAACTCCTCATCTGATGATGGTGCACCTTCATCTACACAAGTGAATTGAAAAATCCTTAAATGGTTTATGCATGCACAAAATACATAGAATCAACAATATACATTCATTCATTTATCCTACAACTGAGACTTAATTGAATCGAGCTGGTGAAATTTCAATTTAACGTTACTAACCCTGACCCCAGCCCCTTAGAGCCTGTGAAAAACTACCGAAAACATTCTCCCATTCCTATAGCCAAGATGAGCCTCCTAGTCCTAGAGAAGGATAACCGAAGTGATTGGTTATCATTTTTATTGATCATCCCATTACACCATCCAAGCACAATAATAATTTAGGTTTCAGTAGTACTTCTTTAACAAACGTCGTTGCTGATCAAGAGAAACGTAGGAAAGATAAAACTCCCACTCTCTAATGGGTAGAAATTAGGATATGTTTGTCATTGATTAATAGCAATACTAATGTTAACAAAGTGAGATTCTGAAGGAGTACTTGCGTTGTTAGATACAGAGTTCAAGGCGTTGAAGTATCTTGACAAGGCAGATCAGAATATGGATGGTTGGAGATAGTAATTTGGGTCTAGTATCTTTGACAAGATAGATAAGAACAGTTACCATCAGATTCATGCCATTAATCGTGATTCAAAAATTAATTCATCTATGACCTTGAGTTCTATGCCATTGCTTAATCATGACAACATTAGGTCATTATTGTGTGCAGAAAGAGTTCATATTCTCGTCATTAATTTAAAATGAACTCTTTGAGCAACATAAGTTGAGCAAAATACATGTCCTGTTTCTAAGAGTTTACTTTCTCCTCGAGGCACCAATCTGACAGTCTCAACAACGTGATTGATACATAGTTGGTGGGTTACTCTTCTCGACACCATACGCCTCACTTTGTAAGGTTTGACACTTGTTTATTCCAAAGTAGCTATTAGCAACAAGTTAAGTGATTAAGCTATTTTTCATAGTTACTTGTTTAGCGGCTTGCAAATGTGTATTCTAGACTGTTTCTTCAAGAATTTATTATTTGTGAGCTGCAAAGCGAGGGTTACTTCGAACGTGATAAGGCTATGTTTTGCTCACCTCTAATTACTATTGGCCTAAGTTATCAAGTCCATTGGCACGGTTTGTTGTGGTGTCTCATCTGTCAGCGGTCTAAGCACACCTATTCCAGCTCTTTGGATGGATGCTAAGATTGATTTGCCTCGTCTCAAGAGTTGTGGACTCTATATTTTTGTGGTAGTGGATAGGTCCTCCAACATGGGCCATTTCAATGCTTGCAAGAAAACTACTACATTGTCCAACTGTACTAAAAGAAGGTAAGGCGGCTCACTTACATGGGATTCTTAGGTCCATCAAATCTGATTAGGATACCAAGTTTATGAGCCATTGTCTATAGGGGAAGTTGGGCATATCTGAATTTGAATAAAGCCTCCTACTACTTCCAAACAAATGGTAATCGAAGTTTAGGGATTCTTTTAAAGGGGAGAAAATTAAAGAAATGGAATCTTGCCTTATCACAAACTGAGTTTGTATATAATAGTCAAGAAATCACAGCAATCAACTTTGTCTTTTTGAGGTTTTAACGCATGGCTAGAATACAAACATCAAGCGTACTTGACTTGGCGCCTTTTCCCTGTATTGGGTACTCGAGCGTCAAGGGAGAAAACATGATAGGGTATCTTTGGGTGGAGGGTTCATGATTAGGTTGAACAGGCAATCACTGATAGTAATCCAAAATATAAAACACTGCAATTAGGTCGCTTTTGAGGTTGAAAATACAATACGAGCTATGCTTTACCCATGACTGGTTTCCAATGAGAGAGTGCAACAAGCTTTGAAAGACAAAGATGGGGCCTTGTGAGGTGCTGTAAGAACGACAATTCCTATAGACTTTGTCTTCCTAGTTATTTAAAGAACTCTAACGTCTTCAACGTGCAGGACTCCACTTAGTAGTTCTTTCTAGCCTAGGGAGAAGCAGGAGATTCTGAAGGAGCTACCTTGACAGAGCACACCAACTCAAGGATGGCAAGAAACATTAGTTCAGGTCGATTTGGGGATTTTTATTTACCCTTTATTATTTTGACCATAACTTTTTCTATGAGTGTCAGAACGAATTCAAATCACCTCTATCCAGAGAGCTTGTTTCGTGAGCACATGAAGACAATCAATCATGCTCGTTAGGGTTTTGTGTTTTTTAATATTCTTGTTAACTTTCCGAGATTATTTTATGCTGCTTTTTATTTCGGTTTCGGCTTGAGTTTTATCTACTTGTTTTAGATAGTATTTTTATTTTATTGAATAATTAAGATTTACCTTCTTTTTTTTTCATAAATGTTTTAACCCTAGCTATATATTTAAGCGTGACTTGTGAGCTATTTTTCAGCATTCAGGATTTCATTTCACGTTGTGATACCTTATAAAATGTTTTAGGGTTTTTCTCTTTCAATCCCCTCCGAGTTTTCTTTTTCAATCTCAATTTTTAAAACTCAAGTACTTGTGTCTAAAGCCAATTAGATTATTACATAAACTAACTTAACATTAATTGTCCTAATTAAGAAGAGAAATAAATATATAGAAAATGGGAAAGAAGAGAACAACCATATGCATGTTCTAACATTAGTAATCGATTGAAAAACTATTTAAGCGTGTAAAATCCAACAAGACTAAGATTTGACCGTTGGAAGAAGGAAAAGGAAGCAGGAGAAGGAAGCCCCGTGCCCTTTTAAGTGACTTCAAGCCTACTGTTTAGATCCGTTATTTTTAAAATATTTTTTATTTTAAATTAATATTTTTTTATTTTTTAATATTAGTATATTAAAATAATCCAAAAAAATAATTTTAAATAAAAAAATTAAATTTTTGATAAACACGCAGCAAACAACCATTACTATTTCTTTCCTGAGAGCATATATAATCAATACTATTTTCTTAGCTTATGTTTCTTATGGTACTCCTTTATGTTTTTAATAAAAAAATACTCGAATTTTGATTAATGTATAACTACTAAAATTATTGAGAGAAAAAAAAGACATGATAGGTTTTTAAGGGTGCACACATATTTATTTATTAACTATCATTTATATGCGGGAATAATAAACACAAATATATTATTTTATCTTTAAACTAAATATATTATACTTTGTAGAAATAATTGCATGCTACATTTATTTCTAATAAGAAAATCTACCCTGCTCAAAACATCACAAGATCCCTTCTCTTGCATATTATATTTGAGTTATTAAATATAAATTTATAATTTCAATACAGTATATAAGGAAATAAAAATAAAATCAAGATTTTTTTTTAATAAACAATTAGGATCCTGATTTTATACGTGGCATACATTAATAATTCATACAATACCATTTCATACGATGCGAATGTAGTATTTATACATGTATTTTCTTGATGACAAATTTATGTTATATTACATGCGATTAAAAAAAGAAGAAGAAAGCATGGTGGTTTCACCGGAGGTGCCCTTAAAAGTTGTTACTTTTCCCATGTTAAAAAAGTTGAAGGTCAGGCAGTGTTTCGTTTGGTTATATCGTTTGTCAGTGAGAGGCAGACTCAGAGAGTTACTGCGGACAAGATGGTAGCCTATCAAATCAAGCTTGCAGAGAAGACTGCAGAGAAGGTGAGGTATGGTTTTTGAACGACGATCTCAAATTATTGAGAACAGAAAATTGATGGCCCCGAACCAAAACCAAGGCAGCCCTAGTAATAGCTATAATCAAAGCTATTTATAACCCTAGTAATAGCTATAATCAAAGCCAAATAGCCTACTGATATAATTAATCCATACCTCAATCGTCTCTGAACTTCCAGTTATGGAAATTGCTAGCGTGACATTGATATTGATTCTTCCCAAAGGAGTAAGATCCCTGCTGTTCATAAATCTAATAACAAGAATAAGATATGCTACGGTTTTGCTGGCAAGGTGTGCGTATGCTCTGCGATAGTTAGTTTTTGTAGCTGTGGTTTATAGTTTTGTTTTAAACCAAAGTTTTACGAGAATATTTAATGGGATCCTACGCTAACCATTTCTCTAACAGGGCCGTACTTGTGAGTGATTTAGAATTTAATGGAGCGAACAAATCCTCCCAATTATTGTTATTTTCCACCAGACCTTAAAATAATGCTAAATGTTACGGGAAATTGTGGACAGCGACGGGAAGCGGGATGGGAGAACACGCTGGAAAGAAGCCAAACTTGGGACCCGCAACAGCCCAAGTTCGAAGCTGAAGGATAAGACACGTGTGAAGCACATCAAGAAGCACAAAGACCCACAAAGCCACAAAGAAACAAATGTCCATGGAAATGACAACCACTAAACTATACATTCCATATAGCAGACAGAAACAATAGCTAGCTAGAGCACGAACAGGTTCTGCTCAGTGCTAGTGTAGAGGCAAGACAAGTACAGATGGCATTCAATGATGAACTCTCTCTCTCTCTAGTCTTTCTTTATACATAAGGAAAAAAGGTTGTGGGATCACAGCGAAATCTGCGGGAGTCCCATGTGAACTCCGGCCACCCGCCCTAACCGGGCATAAAGACCCATAAAGTAGCCTTCATTAATTTAGCCTAACCCCACCTGTACCCACCGCCTACCCCCACATGCATCGCATACCAGATAACACCAAACAATCACTCTCCTCTCCGAGCAAGTCAAGAACTACATGCATGCTATGCTATATGCTATAACAGCAGGTTTTTTTAGGGAGCACCACCTTGTGTATTCACCTATCCAACTATCAGACAAGTCTACATATATTTCATTTAGCACGGACAATAGATGGAGCACCAACTAGCTAGAGCATTGATGATTCATTAATAGACAGATGCTGGACTTTAAAAAAAATTAATCATCATGTACTCTAGCATGTATGTTTTGCCGAAGCGGGGAACCTTACGAAACAAATAATGGACATCCAGGGATCCTGTAGTAGCACCAACACTTTTGACACAGCTGCTATGCAAGGGCGTCAAGGCAAAGAACCTGAATAATTAATGAAAGGATGTTTCGACTTTTTTTTCTCCTCTCCACTAATGCATGTTGCAATTCTATTTAGTAGCAGAAAAAATGCTTATATATATCTTGAATCTTTATCGATTGCAAATTTCAACTCAATATTGACCGCGTCATATAGCCAAATAAATTTCGAGGAAAAGTAACCCTGGAAAGTTTAGCATGGACTATCAAATGTCTTAAGTTCCGAACATAATGGTAGACCAGTTTCTATCAGCAAAGCAATCTACCAAGTTGATTAAACAAATAGCATTACAAAATGCATGGGGGACATATCCATCTAAGATCGACTGGGAAGTGCAATGAAGGCAATACATAATAACAGCTAGCTAGATAGCGCCATTATCAATCATCATGGTCGTCATCGTCATCATTAATAATAATAATAACAATAATAATAATAGATAAATAGCAGAACTGAAAGGATAACACAAAGTTATAGCAGCCTTGCAGATATGCACCTTAGCACAATCAGAGCACGTGAATGTATACTAATATGTAGTGTCCAATTGACATCCGTTGTCATGTCTACAAGTCTTAGCAAACGTTGGTCTTCTGAAAAATTAAAAGATTTGAAAATCCACTAAAGCAGAAGAGAAAACAAGAAACGCGGGGAAGGGAAGATGAGATGAGATATGATACGAACATCTTGCAAAAGGGCAGCTGGTACTTTCGAATGAAAACAATAATAGATCGAAGTTGCCAACTAATACCAACCAGATAAGTGTGATTTCACAAGCTTTATCATGTTTAAGTTGATAATCACCCTGAGAATCTGAGGCTGCCATGCCCATTTCACATGCAAGACCTCCACTTGTGCTTAAAAAAAGTGCTTTCCATCCTGTCTTAAGGGTTTTGACAAGCAAGCAAGGGAAGTCCTAATGCAGTCAGCAAGTGCAATTTGTTCTAGGTTTACTTCTACTTTTCTGCCATCTAAAAAATAGGATTCAAATTAAGTTACACGGCCTTAAAAGAGTTTTGAGGGTTAAAATATCAAAAAGCAACTTTATGTCATATAGGAGTAAAATGGCAGTTATCATCCAGCCTCGAGCTGAATTCTTGTAGAAAGTCATCATTTATAGCCATGAGATTAGTTAGATTCCATATGTCACGCGACAATCTATTGTTGATGAGGATTATAATAACAAAATACTCTCTGTTTATACAATTATCCATGCTTGAAATCTATACAGCTACCCAAAAGATAATAGCTGCGGCAAGAGCACTTTAGAAACAGAAGCCTGTCAGTTCTTAAACAATTTCTAAAGTTCAATTTTTCACACTCCACCATCCTTATCCATGCTCTATTGGAACTTGAATTTCTTTAAAGTGACCATACTGGGTATCATTACAGGTCAATGACATTCCCATTGGAACTAGGCAAGCCCAATTTATTTTACAACCATGTGAAGGTCCAAAGCATGCAACATATACAGGTAGTCTGAAACATAGATTTTTGCGTTTTCTTGGAACCATGCGCACCAAAGAATGGAAAGGCTAAATGCAAGGGAACTCAACCACTCAAATGACGAATTCCCATTCACCAAAAAGAAAACTAATTCATAAGATGAAAGTAATGAAAATTAGCCTTTAATCAAAACTTCTATAACTCATTTGTTGCTCTCGGGAATAAAATTAGAGCAGTGCTTGCAATAGGCTTTGAATGAGAGATAATTTGACTAGCAAATACTATCAAACAAACACAATGCAACAATATTGTACCATCAAAAGGTTTAAAATTATTTTGAGATTTTGAGGAGATATTCTCATCAATTTAGAGGAGCAGTACAAGCTACTCTGAATGATTTCTTATCTTTCCACAAGACTGCATCATTCATGACCATATTCGTAGGCAAGTTCAGCTAAATTATTACTTGAGAATGTTCTGTCTGCACAGGAATATCCATGTCAAAGAAAACTCAAGCAGCTTCAAGCTAGTTAGGACTTTAGGGTGTAACACTAGATAATGCTCTAATCTTTTAACTATCACCATTTTATTATATATATATATATATATATATATATATATATATATAATAAAAAAAAGCATGGTTGGGAAAAGCAGTGATCGACAAGTGCAACAAAGAAACAAGGCCACATTAAAACAATTTCTAACAGCAAAAATCCCTTGACTCTTTTCTTGGTCTAATTAGCTATGCACACATTTTTCCATGTTCGAGTTTCTCAGCTAAGCAACGACACCATACTAGTTAAACTAAACTATATTAAACTAATCACATCAAGTCATCAAATAATGTTTTTTTTTTAAATCAACGGCATGCCACATACAATAAGAGTGCAAGAGATGTAGAATGGCACCTTTCATTCACTTTGATAAAATCTCAAACGGTGAATTGGCTGGTCAAATTAGGACTTGTGCTTCTACCAAGAAGCATTAACTAATTGGTTCTCCATAATCAATGGTCTTTTAGTTGGAAAGGCACCCGCCACTGTACAAATACTATCGGACTACTATTTAATCCCTGAGCTCTGAAATGTCAAATCCAGAATCTCTAAAACAAAAGGTTCTACTTTGAAGCCTCATTTTTCCTGACACCGACAAGGGGGGGGAAAGAAGATGAAAGCGAGAAAAAGAGAATAAAAGGAAGGACTCGCAACAGAAAGGATGAATGGGAAAATGCAAGTAAATTCAAGCTCATGCAACGATGAACTGAAAAGGGAAAAGGTTCGAAGACTGTTGCAAAGTCCATCACTGCAGAACCATTAACCTTCTTACTCCATCATTTACAAAACAAGGACGAGAAATATGACATAAGTTCATAACAAACCCAAATTACCACAAGAGATCAAGTATTTCAGGTTATTAATTCAAGAAGGAAGCGTGTACTATATTTACTTAAATGAGCACCAGTTGTTGCTAATGTAAGACAAGTCACAAGTGTCTAGCTAGCTAGGGTTTTTGTTGTTTGTTTTGTTTGTTTGTGATGTTATCGCTGTACCCGTATTCTTCGATTGTTCTCTTATCGATAAAGGAGTTTTTGCAGATAATAAAGAAAAAGAAAAAAGAAAAATGTCAGTAACTAGGTAGGACTAGGAAAGCATGGCCAAACTCATGTGGGTTTCATGTATTATTAACACCATGAGTAAAAAACACACGAATCTGCACTTGAGACGCATTGATAATGATGATAAGATTGTAATTTGCACTAATAATGCAATAACAGAGAAGACTACACAAGTATAGCACAAAAGTCAAGGGATCTTCCATAGAAGGAGAAAGAGACTGACCAGAGAGGCTTCTGAAGGAGGCACCGGTGCAGAGATTACGAAGCTGCATTTCAATCTTGTTCAAGAAGGTTGTTGCTTCATCAAAAGGCCTTTCAAGATCAGATTTATACTTCACCAACAAATCACAGTAGGTTTCCTACAAAGAAACACAAGGCAGATGAGAAAAACCCAAACCCCATAAAAAAATAAAATTATATATATATATATATATATATATATATATATATAGAGAGAGAGAGAGAGAGAGAGAGAGAAGGGTGGGGGAGGGGACCATGAACTCGTCTAGCTCGGGATCAGCTCCCCAGTACGTGGAGACAGCGCCTTGCTTGAAAAGGTCGTTTTCTCGCCGGATTTCATCCAAGAAACACGCTATCCCCGGAGGCGCCCCTACCTGCCAAAACAAAACAAATCCTCTAAAGCTCTATATGCGATTCATGAGCTAATATATAATTCTCAAAGTCCCAAAAAAGTCATCAAGAAATACTACTAGCCCTTAAATAGCAATTTATATATAGATTAGCACTCAACAACTTTTTCTTTGCCTAGCTAGTAGCTAGGTCTTGTAGCTTCCATGTATATAATAGGAGTAAAACTGTTATCAATTCAACTGCTGCTAATGCTATGCTTTCAGTGCTAGTTGGATGATCACCTTCTGGCAATCGATATAAGCCTCGAGTAAACGAGGATAGCAAGGATGCGAGGCAATTTTGGCTTTGATCAAAGCGGACATATCTTCTTCTGTTCTGATCGAAGCCGCCTCTGAAAGGAACTCTTCGGATCCAAGAATCGGAATCCGCAGCCGAAGAGTTTCTGAAGACAGCAAGCTCTGGTACTCCGATTGTAAAATCAAATCCTCCGGCGACATCAACGCCTTGTCTGAGTAGTCCGCCACCGTCGAGTGCAGACCGTACGCTCCGTCCATATTAGCAGAAGGAAGAAGGCACAGGCAGTTTGGCCTTCTAACTTTGTTTTCTTAGCGTTTTGTTCTTAATTTGAAGTTTTTCTATGTTTTTGGAGTTGGAGTTCCATTAGTAATGACTCTTAAGTTTGAATTTGCTGGGACTATAGAAGCTGAAACGGGCCTTGGAGGGTGTGATCTTATGGCTAACTTATAAACAATGGACAGATGTTCAAGCAAGTGGGAAGGGAGGATGTCATTTGAGAGGAAAAAATGAGAAGAAAAGGGAAATGTTTTTTTCACCCTCCTGTTATTTTTACCTTTGTGTTGCGTGATTTTTGCAGAATTTATATTGGATTGCTGTTTTTTTCCTTTTTCCTTTGTTTTTTGCAGAAATTAATATTAAAAATAAATAAATAAAAACATTTTAAAAATCAACGACAAATATTTTAATTTATTTTTTAAATTTAATTCGTATGTAGGGATTTATAGGAGATAGAGCTTAAAATAGAAAACATTAGAGCTAGCTTTTTAGAGTATAAAGTACTTTTAGCATCAGCATAAATCATGTACAGGCCAATTAATGTTTTTTAATTTATAAAAAATAAATTTTAAAATAAAAAAAAGTGTGGATATACATGGGATAGATTTTAAAATTAAAGAGCAACAGAGTTTTTTTTTTTAATTAAAGAGCAACAGAGTTACTTGGCTTATGAGAATATGGGACAAGTTTTGCTTTCTTTGTAGTTTCAGATTCGAGCTTTCTGATTGTTTATATAATGGCTACTGGAGGCTTACATGGTCGTTAACTTCAGGACCTGTGAAATTAATCAAGGTACGCGCAAGCTGGTCCGGACACCCACATTAAACTAAAAAAAAAAATATATGGATCAGGATTAGCATCATCTCAGATGATCATGTGCAAGTCATATGATGTTTTGTTAATTTAGATTAAGAAAATAAACAAGATGACATGTTATAAATTAAAAAATATTTTTTTTAATCAATGATTAAATTAACATGATTAAGAATATATTAAGCAATTACCTTAAAATATATACTTCAATGCCTTTTTATCTTTTAATTATTTACTAATTTGTTTTGCTTCTCATGTAGAAAATAGCTCCTGTACGTCCGAAAAGACTCTAAAATATCTTTATTGATTATTTCTTTGAAAAACAAACAATAAAAAGGGTAGAATATATATTTTTTTTCTTTTTTTTTAATTCAATTTCAATTCCTTTTTGAAGGCGTATGTATATATTAAAATGGATTTTTTTTTTATTAACATGGTTGTTCGAGACAGCTTGTATGTACCTCGATTAATTTCACGGGTCTTAAAATTAATGATCATATAAACTTCTAGTGGCAATTATGTTAGCAATTACAAGACTCGAATCTAAAATTATAAAAGAGCAAACTTCTTAGTTTCAAACTATTATTATTGGATCACCTGATTAGATGAAAATCTATATATGTTGCCTTTCATGCTCATAGCCATGCTATTTTTTCTTAATTATACTGTCCAGGAAATCAGCTTCGCATACACATATTATACTCACCTGTCGGCCTTGAACATCGAAATATCATCGTGCTAAAATGTCATTAGAACAGTAATATGAGCTGTTTCTTTACCATGATTATTTAAGTAATTAACAAAAACTACAAGAGATGTATCACCTCATAAACAGTTTTTTTTTCTATTATTGGCTTATTAAAAAAATTATATATTTTTTTTAATTTATCCTTTAACATCTCATCTATTTAAAATTAAACTTCATAATTCATTACGGTTTACTTTTTATGTGGCTATTTCAATCTTATATTTTGTATTACGGATTAATAGGCTAACCTGATTAACTCATGGTTTTTCTTCCTTTTTTTAATTTGTATTTTATTTATTTATATTTCATTATTAGAATGATTAGGAATTAGGTTTCATGATTTGCTCCAGTTTGCTTTCTATTAGGTTATTTCAATCTCATGACCCGGATTATGAGTTTTACGAGTTGACCTAGATTGGCTTGGATCATTTTATTATGTCATTTTTTTATTGAATTTTTTTTTAATTTCGTTCTTCAACAACTAGTTGGATGAAAATTGTGCTTAATAATTTATTTCGATTTACTTTATATGGGGTTATCTCATTTTCTTAACCAGAATTGAGGGTTTGGCAAGGTAAAATAGGATGACCAAGGTTGTTTTTTTCATTTTTCTTTCTATAAGGCTATCCCGGTATCATGACCTAGATAATGAGTTTAGTGGGTTAACTCATGTTGTTTTTTGTGTCTTTTTTTAATTGATTTTTTTTCAATTTCACCCCTTAATATTGAATTATTTAGGAATTGAGTTTCATAATTTTATTTTATTTACTTTTACAGGGTTATCCTGGTCTAATAACTCGAGTTAAGGGATTTGGCAGGTTTGGGTTAGCTCATGTTGTTTTTTTGTTCTAATTGATTTTTTTTTAATTTCATCATTCAATATTGTGTTGATTGGGAACTGAGTTTTATAATTTGTTTCAATTTGCTTTATACATGGTTATCATGGTCTCATGACCCGAGTAATGAATTTGACAATTAACTCAAGTTGGCTCAAGTAGATCAATTACATTATCATCTTAATATTATTTTAAAAAAAATATTTTAAGCTTTTTTAATTCAACTGTAGTTTTATTAGTTGATTAAATTATCTTTAATCTTATAAAATCAATCGGTCATATCAAACCAACACCTATATAATTTAAATTTTTTTCTATTAAAAAACCATCAACAATATTAAAATATTTTTATATATTAAAATAAAAATAATTTGACTCAGTGTGGCACTTGCAAATTATATAATTATAACTCTAGAATTCATCAAGTGAATGTTCTGACGTCTTTTCATCTTCGAGGTAGTACGGAAATAAATTTTACAGGGTAAACTTCTTTTTTTTTCCCATTATCTTTGTTTTTTCATTTATTTTGAGTTATTAAATAAACGCTACCTTAAATATATTTAAAATAAAATTAAAAAACTCAAACGAATTGACCTTTTCGTGAAACTAATCGGATTTTTCAACAGATCTACTCAACATAAATTCCACTCAACCAACTCACCGAGGTAGAAAGAGTTTTGGTTGTAGTAATCGAGTGTAATTTGAAATCGAACGTTGTTTAGAGTCATTCAAGCTGAAATTCAATGCACGCAAAATCTAATAATGCTGTCAAGGAGATAAATTAATTGGACGATTTTATTCCTCACTTTATCTTGATTGTGATTGACAGTGCTGTTAAGGAGAAGCCAAACTTGCAACTTGCAAGAATTTTTTCTTTTTATAAAAAAGCAAGGAATATATAGGATTATTAATGATAATTTATGGTTGGTATGATTTTTATAAATTGATTCAAGTATGTTTTGGTTTTTTTTTTATTAACATAGGTGTCCGGGTTACTTTACGCGCATCTCGACTAATTAATATCACAACCCTAAAGTTAATGATTATGTAAGTTTTCAGTAGCCTTGAGGTTTGTAAAACTCGAATTAATGACCTCTAAAGAATAAATATAGAATCTAAGTAATTGTTGGATTGAAAATAACTTTTAACTTTGTTTTAAAATTGGATCAAAATTCTGCTTTAATAGAAAAATAAGATTTTTAATTCATAACTTAATTACACTACATTTATTTTATAATAAAGTTGATTTGAATAATTTTATCGAATATATTTCTAAATCAAAGTTATTTTAACTTGTTTGTGTTATGAATTGCTTATAAAAATATATAAATTCTAGATAATCAAAATTCATACCTCTCAAGATTTTTAACGACTCGTGATTAATTTGCCGAGGAATAACGAGGAAGAAGCAGAAGCACCTCTTGCCCAGCAAAAGCATGCCCAGAAAGAGTAAGGATAGGAAAGTTACTCCCATTTTTGCTCTTATCAGCTGGAACACAGCTACCGGAAAATAATATTCCAGCATATATAACAATATATTAGCACATCTTGATTGGCTTCGTAGATGCCGAAAAAAGATAGAAGAATATTATATCGACAAAAAAAAAAAAACTTTACTTAGATAATAGTATAAATTAAACTTTTTAAAACGATGGTTGCTGGCTTTCCCTAGGATTGGATGGCATCTTGTCGAATTGAAAATATAATTAAATATTACCATTCTAGTAATATTGAGAATAAATATGTTATTCTAGTTAGGTATGCCGGACTTTATTTTGATATAAAAAATATTAAAAAAAAAACAAATATTTTTTTAAATAAAACAATATAATATTAAGGTAATTGACTCGAGTAAGTTTAATAAACTCTGTTAATTTAATAATATTACTAGAAAATAAAATATTGACAACAAACAAAGCAAAAAAAAAAAATAACGATTCAATGCAAAATATGAACATTTGTTAATATTATAAAAATATATCTTCACAATATTTCAAAAACATCCCAATGATCTTATTTGTTAACAAAATAAAAATTAAATGAGAATAAGATAATTTCATCGAAAGAAAAATAAAAACAAATATGAGTAAAAAAATAAGACAAAAAAAAGTTAATTATTGTTAATTTTTTAAACCATGACCTGGATTATATATAAGACCGAAAGCCCTATATATGAAAAAAATTGTTAAGGGTTAACATCACAAAAAAAAAACAAAAAAAAATCCAAAATAAAAATAATAAATGTTAAAATTGCAATAAAAAATAAATCAAAAGGCAACAACAAATTTTAAATTTGAGAGTTAAATTGAAAAGAATAAAAACATTAATAAAAGTACAAAAATCAAAAGAACGAAAAAAAAATAATACACTATAAACTTGGATTGAATGGTAAAACTAAAAACAATGAAACTTTCATAAAAGATTCAAGGAAAAAAAAATAAAAAATCATAAAAATAACCATCAAATCCTAAACATCAAAACATAATAAAAAAAATGAATATAGAGAATTCTTCAATGTGTTTTTTTACATTAAAAAAAAATATAGATGTAAATCAAAAAACTTATGCACGCATTTAATTAAACAATCCAATAACCGTTGTGTAAAGCAATGAAAAAAAAATCATCAACAATAAAAAAAAATGAAATTGAGAAAATCAAGTGAAAAATAAATATCAAGATATCCAACATCACAATACGAATAATTTACTAGGTTATATTTAATGAATTCCTTGATCAAAATAAATTTGCAATAGAAAAACACATAAAATTTATAATAGAAAACAACACCCATATAAAATTCATTGAACAATAATTAAAAAAAAAAAAACCAATGCATGGCTGTACATATGAAAAATCTTATAAAAAAAATCTATATCTAAAAAAAAATAAAATTAATCTATATAAAAATAAGAAAAAATCATAGATGAATCATAACTACCTCTCTAAAAATTAAACATACTCAATATCATTTAACAATAATTACAATCTAATTAAAACATAAACCCAAAATTTATTTGAAAAAATATACACAAATAATGCATTATTTTTTTAAAAAACTAAAAATAATAATAAAAAGAATAATAGAAAAAAGAATCGCTCAGGTCCCCCATGGCATAATAAAGCAACGGCCCACACGCAAGCCTGTGTTTTAATGGGTTGGATGATACGTTGTCCGCCCCAATTATTTAAAAAATAAATAAAATGATACATTACCTATGTCAGCAGACAAAACGTTATCTTCTCAATCTAGAATTAGTGGTCGGAAAAACATGCTCCTTTGTTTTTATCACCTAAAATCTCATTTCCAACCTATTTTTGACCCAAAACACCTAGAAAACACTTTAGAGACCTTATTAAAACAATCTATGGCCACTAAAAAACCAATAAACCGCCTCAAAAACCCGAATTCCACCAGAAAAAATTCTTCTCAAGCTAAAATATGTTGTTTTAGGAGTTCTTAAGGTAAAAATAAACACCTAATTATAACCCCCCTCATCATATGGAACCTTTTGACACAGAAATCAACTATTTTGGTGGTCAGAATCTTTCTCAACAGCCAGTTTCTCTTTTTAAGTTGAAATCTGACGACTCCCTCTCTCTCCTCCAAACAGAAAAGGACTGAAAAAAGAAAAATAAAATTTGGTATAAAAATATATTGTCTTTAAATTTAAGGGACTAGTCACTTAGTATCTAAAAAATATGGAGAATTAAAATGAATGTTTCAACGAAATTTTCAACATTCCCTCTATGTTACCCGAGATTTTCATTTCAGTCCTTAGATTTCAATTCAACCCTCCCTCCTAAAAAATGTGCAATTGGGGGCTAATTTAGGTTCAAAAGGGTCAAATCGTGCAAAATAAAATTTCAATGACCAAAGTGAAAATTACCATAAAACACACTACTTCAATCCAAAGTGTATTGTGAGAAAGTGCACAGTATTTGAAGTATAGTAAAAGGCTGATGCCTTTTAGTTTTGTTTGTAAAAAGATATATCTCGGAAGATATGCAGAAAATAAAGGAATGACGATTTGCATTTCCTATCTAGTTGTTTTGTTCACAATATATTGTTGTGATCTTTGGTTTTGTATTTTAAACTTCTTACCTTATCTGTAATACCAAACATGTAAATATCTTTATAAATACATGAATATACTTCATGTTGCTATAATATATGAACTAGTCTTCTCAATTCTTTCAACTTGGTACTAGAGTATTCTCAAGCTCAGCCCACTTGATCTTATATGGCCTCTTCAAATGAATCCTCCACCTTCTTTGTTATCCCCAACATAACATAACTGGTATCTATTAAACTAAATTGAACTCATTACCTCAATTGGATTATTCAGTTCACTCATGTCATGTGTGGCCATGATCTTTTGAGCATTGTTAATGGCTCAAACCTATATCCTTCTTATCTCTCATCTCAAAAGACAGCTCTAGCCTTTGAACCAAGGGTCTCAGAGTTACTCTAATTATTTATTAACAGCTAAATATTGGTCTGACCAGCTTGCCACTGTTCTTCAATTGATCTTTAGAATTCCTTCATGTACTCTTCATCTTAAACTACATTCTTCCCTTACAATAGACAATACAGAACTCGAGTCCCCATTTAATTCAATACCTCACAAACCCTCATCCATTACCTCATTTAGCCCTTTCAATTCATTCTCTTATCAATGCCACGTGGAATCTGCTCTTTCATTAGCTTCTTGTATGGTCACAAAGTGTCAAACCAGCTCATTAAAATCAAAGCAGTTCCCTGATTATGAACTATTTTACTCCATTAAGCATCCTCTTTAAGCTTTTCCATAATTACCCTTCCCTCCAAACCAAAAACCTGCTCTTAAGTAGTAAATGATCAACATTGGTGTGATGCTATACAAGTTGAATTCAATGCTCTCTTAAATAATAAAACTTGGATTTTATGTCTACATCCCACATTTTAGAAAGTGGTAAGTAATAAATAAGTATTCAAGATTAAACAGAAATCTGACGGATCTATTAACAGGTACAAAACAAGGCTTATGACTGAAGGTTTTGATCAAGAAAATAGCAATTACTTTCATGAGACATTTAGCCCAGTCATCAAACCAACAACTATTTGACTTGTTTTAGCACTTGATGTTCATCACAATTGGTCTATTCGACAACTAGACATATCAAATGCGTTCCTTTATGGACTTCTTGAAGAGAAGGTTTTTACGGAGAAACCTAAGAGCTTTGAAAACCATCACCATCCCGATTATATCTGTAAGCTTTAAAAATCCTTATATGGCTTAAAACAAACCTCTAGAGCTTAGTTCATATGCCTTTCACAAGCCTTATTGGAGTGTGGTTTTATTGGTTCTAGTATGGACACTTCTTTATTTACTTTTAATCATCATAATATATGCATTCATATACTTATCTGTGTGGATGATATCATAGTCACTGATAACTCTTTTACTGCCATTTCTCTCCTTATTTCTACTTTGAGCAGTGAATTTACAATAAAAGACCTCGGTGCACTCTCATTCTTATTGGGTATTCAGGCCATACAAACTATTGATGGTTTTCACCATCATCAAGGAAAATATGTGACTGATATACTTCATCGAACTAAGATGGTTAATGCCAAACCCATGTCCACTCCTTGTTGCCTTAGTAGAAAACTATCAAAATTTTATGGCGAACCCTTATCTAACCCGACAAAATATCGATATATTGTAGGAACTTTGCAATATCTCACTCTCACTAAACCTGACATCTCATATGGTGTCAACTAGCTTTGCCAATTCCTACATTGTCTAACAACAATCCATCTCACTGTTGTTGTTTTAAGGTACCTTAAGGGCACTCTTACATTGGGTCTACAATTCACCAAGAGTTCTTTGAACCTCAATGACTTATGTGACTTAGATTGGACTGACAGTCCTGATGATCGAGAGTCAACAACTTGATATGTAATCTATTTGGTCTCTGCCTAATTTCATAGGCAGCTAAGAAGCAACCTATTGTGGCCAGGTCAAGTACCGAGGCTGAATACCGATCCATGGCTCTTACGTGGCTGAGCTTTATTGGCTACATATGCTCTTTCATGAATTTCATATTCCACTCACCTCATCTCTTTGCCTCTGGGTTGGCAACATTTGAGCTCTAACCTTATCCTCCAATACCGTGTTTAATGCTAGAACAAAACACATCGAAGTCGATTATCACTTCATCCGTGAGAAGATTCTAAACAAAGACTTACAAGCTCATTATACTTCCACTTATGATCAATCATCAACATCTTTACTAAAGGCCTCTCTTCTTCATGATTCTTCCTACTTCGCAACAAGTTGATGGTTCAATCCCTCCCCGTCAACTTGAAGGGGGATGTTAGACAAGATATATCCAAGCCAAAAGAATTTGATGATCCACAAGCAATCTTAGAAAATATGCAGAAAATAAAGGAATGACAGTTCATGTTTTCTATCTAGTTGTTTTGTTCACAATATTTGATTGTTATGATCTTTGGTTTTGTATTTTAAACTTCTTATCTTATATGTAATTTTAAACATGTAAATATCTTTATAAATACATGAATATATTTCACGTTGGTGTAATATATGAACCAACATTCTCAATTCTTTTAACTGAATAAAAATTCAAAACAATAAAAATAAGAAGTTTAGTAAAGACATCTCAAATAAACTGAAATATGAATTATATTTAATTTATAATTTATTTACTCTTTTTATATATTTTGATTCATTTTAGTATATTACTAAAAAATGTTTTCAAAGTTAATAAAAATTTAATATATTTCTAGTTAAATGAACTAAAGCACTGAGAATTATTTTCACTTGTAGTTTTTTTGAATTTCAATCCACTTGAAATATTATGAATAAAGGTTTAAATATTTTTTTAATAATATTAATTAATTTCCAATTAAACTAAACGTAAATTTTAATTTATATTCTAAAATGTTAATTCATCGTTATAGTTATAGACGATGATTTTAAAATTAAGATAAATTCAAATGTCTTGAATTTTAATTTCCATGTAGTTACATAAACTGAGACAAAAATTATAATTATGAGTTTTTATTTTTAAATAATTTACTTTATATTTTAATTCAGTTTCATTATAAAATAGGTCTAAAATTCTCAATTTATTTTTTAACTTTTATTTAATTAATTTCCAATTAAATGAGCTGCAATGTAAATTATAGTTATCATTTTTTTTTATTCCTTATTCTTTTTCAATTAAAATGATTTCTAAAGTGGTTTAATTTGCAATGCCTTTGAATTAAGGCGACGAAATGAAACATAATTTAAAATTATTTTTTGTTTTTTATATTTTCAATCTAAAATAGTTTCTACATCGTCAAATTAAATTATATATCTCTGAAAAAAATGGAATCGAAATGAAGCTAACAACAAGTAATCGAATCATGGATAACTCGTTGAGAAACAGAGGGGGTGGCGGTAAGCAAACTGTTAACATAGAGGGACTCAGTTGTAAATTTCATAGTTGTACGAAAATCAATAGACGGGCCCTGCAGTAAGTATCCATCCAATCAAGCTCAATGGATGCCAGTGAAGCATGCTAAAATGTTTATTGTGTGAACTCTTTCTACTCATTGTTTAGCTTGTACTGTCTTTAAAGGGGTATTTGATGGTATAGTAATTATTATTTTTTAAAATATTTTATAATGAGAAATATATTAAAATAATTTTTTTTTATTTTTTAAAAATTAATTTTAATATTAGCACATTAAAATAATTTAAAATATCAAAAAAAGATTAATTTTTTTCTAAAAAATACTTTTAAAACACAAAAAACAAATAGACTTAATTGAGTGGATGGACTTGGGGCATCTTTGGTGTATTAGAAAGAATTTTTTATTTAAAAATATATTAAAATAATATTTTTTAAAATTTATTATTGATACAAGCACATTAAAACAATTTAAAAATTAAAAAAATAATTTAAAACTAAAATAAATTTTAAAAATACAATTGAACTGCAATATCAAACAAAAATAAAATCCAAAACAAACTTTAATGATTATTAGACCTTTTCATATATGATTGATTGTCTAGCTTTGAAAATTAAAGAAAAATAGCTTGGTTAATGGCCGTCTTAATTATAAAACAAGTTTAAACTCAACACTTAGGGTGATGGGTTAATTAGACCCCTTTTAAAAAGATCGAGCCAATCAGGTCAAGGTTATACCCGAGCGTAAGAGTAATCATGCCGGGCATAACATGACCCAAACATGATGCGTGGCCCATGAAGCCCTAACCAAGTGAGCTCATGGGTTGATTGGGCTGCACCGTAATCTAATGTTTGGCACGTGGGGCTTGGATTTGGAGTGATTCGTTAATGGGTACGGGCAGATTATGGGCATCGGTTAATTTTATGATAAGCTATGAGATTTATTTAGTGGGCTGGGTATGCGGCCCATGAGAGCCCGAAGTGGAAACAACCAAGTATTACCATAAAAACCGGCTCGGTTCGTCATTTATAAAATAAATAAATAAAAGAAATAGTAGAACAAAGGTAAAATCAGTTTGGTGGCGTCAGGCCGTCTCTTCGAGCAAAAACCCAGTCGCCAGTGTTTGATACTCGTCAGATTCATGACTGACTGACGTGTCAAATTTTAGACTGCAAACAATGACAAGCTAGCATAGAGGTACCTCCCCCCTACCCTACGCATGAAAACAATGTTCCTCTCTTTTCTCACTTATTTTTTTTCTTCTAAAATTCGGTCCATATTGTGTCCAGTGATATAACAAAGATAAAATAAGCATCATTTTATATGTATAAATATGAGATACAGCATTAAAAAGCTTTAAAATTGGATCAGTGCCATACATACATATATAACTCATGATATATCTAAAGCTGCTAGTAAAAATAGCAAATACTTCGAAGCTGCTAGTAAAAATAAGTGATGAAATAAGAGTACCTGTGCATGGAAGGCTCGGGTCTCTAATAATTTGAAGCTGACTTCTCTTTGCAGTTTCAGCCTTTTTCTCTCTTTTCTTTTCCCTCTGTTAATGTTCCAAGGAGCCTAGGTTGATTGTCTTGAAAGAAAGCAAAAGAGAGAGCACTGCCTTGCTATCAATCCACATTGATAATATTCAGAGAAAAGAAAAAGGCATGTAGTTTTGGGCTGGTACGTATGGTTACATGTTCGTGCACTTCAGAAAGTTGGAAGAAAGGATACATTATTGCGAAGCTAGAGCAGAAGAAGAAGAAGAAGAAGAAGAAGAAATGTTTTTGAATACGTGGTGGAAGTTTTTTCGAAGGATGTGGAGATGGAGTCTAGGAGGATTCTGGGCACTTAATTGGTTCTTTATATAAAAGATTTTTATTCTCAGAAATATGTCACAATATACCTATCCCTAGCTAGGTCAACTACCTTCCTGCGATGCATATGAAACGTGAGAACGCGTTTCCTCCCCAAACAAGAAAACCTCCCAATTGGGTCCCCCGTTTATCAAGCATTTCCCCATTAATCTCACCATTACTATTTATGAAAAAAACTAATTAGCTAGTTTATTGACCAGCGTTGACCATGTTTAGATAAACATTACTTTGTTTTAAAAATATCTTTTTTCCATTTTCTTTAAAAAGAACATAAATCGAAAAGGAGCATGAAGTGCATGATATATAGGGATTGGTTAATTAAGTTTCGAGACTAAATGAACTATTTAATTAATTTTACAAAACTAAAGGGACTAATTTACAGTCTACTAATAAATAAGCATATATAGGGGCTAATTAAATACAATTATGCCACCTCACGGGATCAAGGGCAAAACCTAAGCCTAGGGTTGACACCTCGAGCTAAATAATTATTTTTACTATTCCAGCCAAACTAATTTGTTCCCTCGTTAATAATGTTATCGCAAGAATCAATGCCGAGGGATATTTCATGGAGTGGATCTCTTGGGACATGTGCTTTGCTGCTTTAATATACAAAATTCAAGGAAGTCAAAAGAATAACATGCTAGATTGACAATAAAATAAAATAAAATAAAATAAAAACAGGATTAAATTGCTTTATGATCTCTTCTTTTCGTTGATTGAGCCACCTGGAAAACAAAATTCTTGCATCCACGACGCTTGGAGTTGATTTCCAGAAGGCTAGGGTTCAGAACACGAAGAACATTACATAAGGTAATGGTGGTGGAAGTGGCTGCACCATCACATATTATATATATATACACACACGCATGAAGAACATTACATGAGGTATATATTATGATAATGAAATGATGGAATATTTTCATATTAGTTTATTGTCAATTGCGATTAAACATTAGATAAATCTAGATATTAATATATTCTTTTAATAATTAAAATAGTATCTCAAAGTAGTATCATAACGGTAGTTTTTTAAAATGTGTATTTTGCTTTGAAATGTATCAAAATATTTTTTTTATTTTTAAAATTTATTTTTAACAACAGTAAGTAAATGAAAAAAATTTATAAACATTAAAAAAACAGTTTAAAACAAACAAAAAAAAATTAAATCACAACAGTAAATCCAAGAACTAAAGCCATTGATTGGGTAACCTCAATGAACGAAAGCAGTTAAAAGAAAAAAGATAAAATTGGATTACTGACATGTGTTTGTCACAACGACCAGCATAATAATAATAATAATAATAATAGATTTGACTAGGGCTTTCATCATTTTGACTTTTAGAGTCATAATCATTAGCCAAATAGAAAGTTCACTAAGCCACAACCTTAATGATGCATTTTAAAAGAAAGATCGCTAAACGTGGCAACAATTCGAATCCCCGAGATGCCCATGCATGTAAAGAAATCTAGCCTTTTATATATTTCCTGCCTGTGAGCTTGCCGATCGAGGTATCTAATTTTGTTAACTAATTGACTCTTAGAGCACATAACACGGTCGACCTTGAGCCACGTTCCATGGAGCAACTCTTAAAAGCTGTGATTTTCCTAATCTAATCAGGATTAAAGGTGGCACAGACCAGCCAGATGTTTGTTCTTGTGTGCCAGTTTGGGTCCGTGACTTCGCCTGGCTGGCTATATCTGGTCACCAAAAGAAGAACCTGTGATCCCGGAACATGGTCCATTATCAGAGCTTTAGCAGGCAAAACGCGATTCCAGACAGCAATTTGTTTGATTCTGAAAGAAAGAGAGGGAAAAGAATGCTAGTCAAATGAGAATTCGTCTAAAGAAAAGTGCAATAACAGGAAGATGATAATTTGGGGACTTTTCCTTAGCTTTGGCATTTCATACGTTCATGTATACTTTTGTGTTATCGATTCATCATCAAAGTTTCGTTGGTATTGTTTATCAAACTTGCCCCTATAGTTTTAAAATAGTTTCAATATTATCCTTTTCCATTAAATCTCTTTAATGAAATACTTTACTCTTTTTTTTTCCTTCATATTTCTTTTCTTAGTGAAAAATAGTTTATTGATCGCTTCTTGAATAATATTGTAAAATACAAATAACAAATTTGTTAAAATAATATAACAAGTTAGCTTTGGTAGGGTGGTGGTGGTGGTGTGGTGGTGATGGTGGTAATTGTTATGGGTTTGCTTAAAATCTGAATTTTCTCTTCTTATCTCTCTCACCACTTCGGACCCGTAATATATATGAAGGGTTTTGTCATCTCTGTATCGTGGCACTACATCTACAAACCCCTAGCAAATGCCTGTAACAATGGATGCCCTCTAACTAAGCTATAACTATGTACTGTAAAATATGGGCTCAGACACATTACAAAATATTGGAGCATGTGCGAAGGCCTAATGTAAATACTAGCTACAAAGTTGCAAAACAGCCTATCCATTTTGGTGGTGTTAGTGAATGTGATGCTACTTGGTTGTATTTTAAAATATTTTTTACTTTCAGATATATAAAAATAATTGATTTTTTTTATTTTTAAAAATTGTTTTTAATATCAATATAATATCAAATTAATCTAACAATAATAAAAAAATAATTTTTAAAAAATAAATTAATTCAAGTTTTTTTAAAACACAATTTGAAACGCAATTTTAAATAGTCCCTTAATATTGTATTGTAAACATCTTTTTATATTAGACATAGTTCTTGACTAGACCGGATGACCTAGAGAATTTTAGATTTGAGCTTGATCAAACCTAATTTTTAGTTGAATTTAATAAAATATTAATATAGTAAAACTAGTTTATTTATCTAGGTTTTGAATGATTTAATTTATTAAACCAGACAAAACTAATTTAGACACAACTGGTTAATATCAAGTAAAACAAAAAAATAAAAAAAATAACATTGTTTTAATAAAAACTTAAAATAGTTAACTTGGTGATCCAAACTCTTTGTCAAATAAGTAGCCAAATTCAGTGTATTTAGGAGCATGACTGCGGTTGTTTTTCAAAGTGTTTTTTACTCGGAAATGCATCAAAGTAATATTTTTTTTATTTTTTAAAAATTATTTTTGATATCAGCATATCAAAATGATCTGAAAACATAAAAAAATATATTAATTTGAAGTAAAGAAAAAAAAGAAAATTATTTTTTAAAAAAATACTTTTGAAACGCAAAAACAAACAGGAAATAAATTTAACAACCATTGCAATAGTATTGCCTTGAACGAGATATAATGGGTTTTATTTTTTTAAAAGAAAAATACTATGTATATGAATAAAAGAATATCATACAAATTCATCTATGTTCGAGATCAACACGAGATTTACTTCACAATTGGGTCCTCGACAACCTTAAATAGATTTGCCTACGAGGAAACAAGAGCACAGTCTTACGCATCAAGTAGGTTGGCACTTGGATTCATTAAGCAGTTCAAACATTGTACCCATCTTTAATACATAGACTTACCCTTATTAGGTCAACAATATTGTCTTCGTTTTTAATAGATAAATTAACTTAACCTTATTGATTAGTTTCTTTTTTAGGAAATATTGTTATTTGAAGTTATTGAAACTGGATATCCATGACATGACTGAGATGGATGATGGGTTGGATGAATTAAGCAATTGATACAGAATCAATCAAATTAAAATATTTTTTATTTTTAAAAAAATATTAAAATAATATTTCTTTTAAAATCATCTTTTAAAAAAGTTTAATCGTGTTTTTACTAAATTATATGTTGATTTTTAGACTGATGAGGTCAAACTAAATTGAGTTTTTTTTAACTTGATTTGAATTAATAATCATACCCTAGTTAATTTTAGTTCAACTCAAGCCAGTTTGACCGTGTTTAATAATGTGTTATTATTTTAAAAAACTTAGCTAAAATCGAAACACATACCCTGCCAATATTTGTTTTATTGCAATCACAGAAACAAGCTCTCGCCTTCTTTTTTTAATCTTTTCCTCTCTAGCTCGTGAGTTCCTGTGATGAGTCTAGTAATAATAGCTTTTTTAGTGAGATGTATATTTGTTTTAGGATAAATTTGTATATAGTAAGGGTGTGTGTGTGTGTGTGTGTGTGTGTGTGTGTGTGTGTGTGTGTGTGTGTGTGTGTGTGTGTGTCTATATTTTATTAACGTGGATATTCGGGTCAGCTTGTGTGCACCTCAACTAATTTCACAAGTTCTTAAATTAACGAAGATGTAAAAATATATTTAATTTGGAGGGATGGGGTAGATACCATGGACAAAAAGGAGTTGATAAGAAGAATTGAGATCCAAAAAAGAATGAAAGACACCATACCATCTTTCCCTCACTTGTAATTTTCATCTTTCTTTTTTTCAATTTGAATGAATTGATTCATATTCTTTTGCTTTATTATTTGTTAAACAACTGATTAAATGAATTATTTTTCAACTCTTCCACTCTTCTCTCCATGCATCCTTCCTCCTATCCATACATTGACGTTCTTATAATATCTATCTTATTGGAAGACGTGTATTTGTTCTTAGAACAATCTTTGAAAGTTGATGAAGCACTACTCTTCTTTGGTGACATACATCTATTGCAATTTGATTCACAAGTGATGTGGAATTCAAAGTGGCTATTAATTAATTATCCGATATTTGAAAGTTGATGATGACATCAATGATTTTGTTCGGACACCTACGAATCGTGATCATAATTTTAAAAACCCAACTCCATATATACACATATATGTTTCATATGATAAATACTAGACTGTCCTTTTCCAGTATTTCTAGTCTCATTAAGCAATAAGCCTTAATTAAATTATGGTGGCTCTGGGAAAAAACTTCATTAGGACCTGGGTTCTCTTTGCAGATAATAATGAACTGGAGACGTGGGTGTTACTTGCGAAATAACACTCTAATGGCTAAGTTAGAGTAGTATTTAAATGGTGTTTTTTTTTTCTAGGCTGAATAATGGAGAAAAGTTCGGCTGTACTTTTCTTGGCAAGTATGCTCGTGGTAAAACAATCTATCAACTTGTCACACAAATATGAAAAACTGGATGTTGAACCAGGTTTCAGACTATGAAACTAAGCTCGTGTTGACCCCCAAATGTAGTTGAAAGAAACTTGCACGTAGCTTTAGAATCCTGCACCAGCAATTCCAAGCTACTTCTCATATTATGAACATGTTTCTTAGGATTGAACAATCCATCATAATTATCCAAATTCATCATACTAGTTACAAAGTCTCATAGGAGGCATGTGTTCAACACACTATCACATAGTGGTGATCCTACTACCTGACTGGAGTCCTTTTTATCTTTAATCTTTACGTTGCCTCTTAGATTCTGGGATAATGGAGTGGGACTCCGGAGGAGAACAAGTCGGTTAATGGGGATGGTTGTGATTCCTGGCCCGGTTTATTGATCTATGAAGATCATGTCTAGATGACCCTACATGGGAGTACTGCTCTTGGTGACGTGAACTACTTCTTGTACAAGAGTGGGTATGGTGTCTATTTTTTACATTGTTATTGTCATTTCCCCATGAAACTGGAGTTGATGTTGCACAGAAAGAATAATACGAGCAACTAGTGCCACGGGCACAAGAGCTTGTGTAGCAGCCGAGAAATTCTAGAGAGAACTAAGCTATCACTAGATGACTAATACAACATCAGTAAGTGTCATTATATGTTGAGTGAGCTGATGTAGATTCATACGTGGAGTTGATAAAGATGGAGGGAGGTCAATGACTTTTCTCTGGTCCAAAATTACCCGGGAATAGAACTCGAGTGCTAGTAAAGTTTTTTCTAAGCTTCATATCACATCAATATCCTACCTAGCCAGGCATTCCCCAGCTTACCAAAAGTGGTGTGTTCCTTGCAGTAAATATTATACCTAGATATATTCCTTATCATGCTTCAAGGAGGCAAAACTTGTAGCTTTGGTATATCACCGACTATATAAAAGAGAAAGTAGCAATCAAATTAGAAAAGTGAGATTCTCTAATTGAACAAACATGAAAAGCAGTACTAGTTTGTTTGTTTGCGTTAAAGAACAAGGATGGGTGGATAGTCTAACTGTGATTGTTATTGGGTGCATTTCTGAGGAGGAAGATCACTGCTTTTTTACGATATGAGAGATCCATTAGAGGTTGGGAAGTACGACTCTAGAGGGTTGGCTAGGGGTGGCCTTGGCACCCCTCAAAGTCTTCAAATGTTTCAAAATCCCTCTTAAATTCCTGCAAGGTATTAGTCTTTAGAAAATGGCCCTCCTAAAATCAAAATTATACATTCAAGCTCGGTCCAAATGTTGCAACTCTGGTTTCATACCTGATTAGAGGGGATTAAGTTGATCAAAATATTTAGAAATGAGTTGAGAAAAGCAAGAAACTTGAGAATTCTCAAGATAAATAGCAATTGAGCTAGAAGCTGATTTCACATATCGTAAGTTTAAACCATGAAGTAGTAACGCACTCTCGTCCATAACATCACTGTGTTTTTTCATATTTTTAAACAAAAAATTATTTTAAAAAACACCCGCACCACAATCCCAAGAATCTAAGAAAAATGGCCGGTCAATACAAGTGATGACACGCCTCAATTCCGGTAGATTACGGGAACAGTGAGAAAATCTGCTTGAGATCGTAAAGGAGATGGAGAGGGATATAAGTCAGGAGCAGCAACATTGGGGACCCTTCCGCACAGGGCTAGCTACGACATGCCTAATTTGCAGGGTTTTGCCACGTTTATTAACTAGAAGGAAAGCTCGATATTGTCGGCAGAAGGTTGGCTGGTGGTTTCTCTGGTGTGAGTCAACAAGCTGCCAATGGCTAAATACAGCCACAAAGTATGGGATTAGTGGACAATTAGGAGGATTTGTAGATGGAAAAGTATGTAGATGAGCATGAGTTAGTGGATCCACTGATACAACTTGGAAAGTCAGAAGAGTCCAATAATGGAGAAAGCAATGCACCAAAGAAAAGTAGTCTGGCCGCCCATCTTTTATTTCGTTGACATTAGTATCCTTCTATATTTCAGCGGCCAAGATTTCAAGCAGAATCCTTGCTTAATATTATAGTAATTAATAGCCATCGATGACTTGCCAATTTAGTTAGCCCTTCCCTAACTAACTCTAGGAAATAACTGATGAAGTTTTAGATTTATTTTTTAAAAATTATTAATTTAAATATTATAAATTTTAAAGCCACTAAAAAATTATATAATCATTAATTTTAAAATTTATAAAATTAGTTAAAATATATATAAACTAGATTAGTTAAAATATATATAAACTAATCCAAATATCTATATTAATAAAAAAAAAAAATTAGCTCTTCCCTCGCTCATCACGATTAAAATATAGTTGTCTTGTTTTTCCTTAGGTGAAGGGCATGACAGTCATCTAGCTAATCAAGACATGCACTTAATTATTAGAAACTTTTTCAACCATAGCTTTTAATAGTGGGATATTTTAGGCAAAGTTTGGAAAATAAAGAATAGATGATGATTTTTATCCAGAAATGAACCCTAAGTTTCTGATCAGCACCTCTCAATCATCTGCCTATTTAAAGCCCCGTATAACAGTGGAGTGACTTCCCCGCTAGCTTTTGTAAGAGCTCATTGGATTTCATTAAAACCGGCTCTATCAGCATCTTGAATCTGATAGGCATGGAAATCTCTTGTCAAGAATACTCATCCATCCAAGGGCCCTGAGGAGCGAGGGGGGGTTTTGGAGTGAGGGATCCCTCACCCTCCTCCAAAATTCAACAGTTTGCCTGTGCTTAGCCATTGTCGACTATGCTAACTACATAATGAAGCTTTTGCTCTAAAAGCTAGCTAGCAGAGTCTTCGGTTAATGCATGCCTGGCAAACCGGCAAGTCACAGAACGGCAACGGGCTCGGTCACGAGTCTTTCCTGGCTTAAATGTAGCTGTAGCATGGGATGTAATAAATAAAAAGGTCTGTATTCTAAGCAGAAGTGCCTCACCCAGATTTTGTGGTGAGTGTTCTTTGTCTGCTGTGATCACCAAATGTCTCTGTGTCAGTTTCATTATGTAATGAAGTGCTAGTTCACATGATTAATACTGATGTGAACAACTCTCCCTCATATGTTCTATTTCTGAATGCATTAATCCAGTTGTTTTTTCTTTTTCTTTTTTGTATTTCTAAGCCATCAGCATTCTAATCCAGTTGGGACATTCCAATTAATACTTATCAATTCATAAAGATTGATTGCAAAACCACAGAACAGAGTGTATGCTCCTCCTCTAGGTCCTTCCAAATTCATTCTTTCAGCACAGTCATAAATCACTTGCAAATGATCAAATCCTATCAGAACAAAAATTGATATTTTCCCATCATAATTGCAAATAAAGAGAATTTGCGTCTTCATTGCTTGTAATATTAGTAAAATGTACATGCGCATTTGTGACTCTATCTCCCGCTCGACGTCAACATCCTGATTGAAAAACTTACAACAGATGTTATAGTGAAGGGATAATCTACAGAATACAAGTTCTCGACTGACACATGGTTTCTGCACAAACTTGTTCACTTTTTCCAAGATCCCAGGCCGACCTTCAACAGTGAAGCATATAGCAACTCATTCCAAGTATCCGGTACTCCAGGTAAGCACCAATGACTGCAATCTTGAGATCGCTCTGCAGCAATTCGTTCTTCTGCTGTATTGTACGTCATTCTATAAATAGAAGGATGCGCATCTTTTCTATAGGCTGTGAGCCTACTTATGTTTAGATAAATAACTGGAGTTTTGGTTTCTTGAAGCACATGTTGTAAAGCTCTCATTTTCGAAGGGTACTTTCCTAAGTAAGTTGTATTAAATATTGGCTCTGTTTCTTTGTGACACCGTCCTCCTGAGTTCCACTGGCCTCCTCTGCAATAATATACCACATCAGAAACTTCTACTCTACAACACATTGCATGGACAAAGAAATAATATACGAAATCACCCTTTTAATTACCCATTAAACATTACCCTTGAACCTTCTGTTATGAAGGTAAAACTTGTGGATGAGATGTCAATTTTTTTCCAATCAGTAACAGTGAACTCCAACAACTAATCATTTTCTTACCCCCTTCGCCACTCTTGGGTATTACAAGCATCTTTTTTTCAGTGGGAAGTTAGAACGATTCCGTCACCCTTTAAATATCTTTTATATAACCACTGGTTTTTCAGCAGTTAAATAGCGTATGAGCAGCAATTAGAAGTAACACAAATGAGATAGCAGAAAAAAGAAAGAATTTTAGCAGCTTATGTGGTTTGGTTAGATCTCGTGTACCAATGGAAAGGAAGAGTCAACCACTTTAAACCATTAGAACTAGATTATAAACTCGCAACCTCAAAACCCAGCGCGGCCATCTCACTAAGTTTTCCCTCAGACTGAAAATGGTAATGAAAAATCTGTGCCTCCAGCCTCGGGATCCTTGCAGTAGTAATTCTTCATTAAATAAATCTTCGCAACACCAAATTAGGATATTTTATTACTTGATTCATGTAAATGATGGAGAAATAAAAGCAAGCTTTTCCATGAAGAAAGAAGGTTCAAGGATATGAAAGTAACAGAAAGACACAACTAAGAGAGCATGAATATGAAACTATGACAATGAAGAAGGCATGCAAACAGAGTGCTAGTCATAACTATAAGCATTGGACCAAGAAAAAAAAAGGAAGAAAAAGTCATAACTAGAAGCTAAATAGAGAGCACGAAACAGTTCTGTACCTGAAATGAGTAACTGAATAACCTTTGAATAAAACCAGTGTTCGATTTCTATCAATGTTCTTTTCGATCCATCTTGCCCAAGTCAAAAGTGCTCTCTTATATGCTTCCAGGACCTTGAGTCTTCGGTGTATATGATTACCTTCCTGGTAATAGTCTTCTCTGCGAAACAATAAAGTGCAAAACAGAACACGCAAAGAGGTTAATTCCTTGATTGGAAGTGCACTCTGTTACATATAGCATGCAAATGCCAGTTTCTTATGCACAGAATACCAGAGTGAAAATAGCACAAAACTTTATTTTGCAAGCGAAAAAGGCCTTTCCTTTCAGAGCTTCTGCAATCCATGGTTTAAACAACATGAAGACAAAGAGTATTTTAACAAAATAAACAAATTGTACTCACCCTCTGGAAGTTTTATCATGGGTCCACCAATGACCTGTATTAAAAATTATGACATCTGCATCATGGTACATTGAAGTTGTCTGGTCCATCAAATCCAACCTTAAGGTCTCAAATGTTCCATTTTTACTTTTGAAGGATGATTCTCTAACAAGAAATGGAGAACTAACAAAATCTACCGTGCAGTTGTAATCCTACAATCACAGCAAAGTATCAGAGACATACACATAGAATGAGCATTTTCTCAAAACACACTAACAATGTGTTCAGTAGAACACATGGAATGAACCTGATTAACAATGTGTTCAGTATCAAGAAACTTGCCATAATTTTATTTTTTTTCAAAATGAAAAACTTGCCTCAAATCTAAAAGCATAGAAACCCTTCTTTTTGAATTCCCTCCTTCCTGATATCTCATAAACTCGTTTCTTCTTTCCGATGCTATTGCGAAGGATGCACACCAGAGACTCCCACATGTTCCTATTAAGTGAATCCCCAACAAAAACCAGCTTCTTTCCTCTTAATCTCTCAAGAAAATCAGTTGCGTTCAAACTGGACAGATTCAGTAAATAACAATGAGATAAGAAAAGACAGTTTATACCCAAAACACAATGACTGAATTTCAAAGTTGGCCATATTAGTCTATAATCTAAAGATTAAATAAATCCTTACACAACAACCATTAGTATTTTAATAGGTCTGTTAACTGAGACGTATTTTAAGAAATGCAATTAACCCGCTACTCTCTTTTCTTTTTTAATTGAATCATGCATGTAATCAGCTATAGCCTCTAGGTCATATATACAGAATAGCCCCAACAAATTGAACATACTCTTTCTTTATTTTGAAACTCAAAAGTTTTAATTGATAATCCATCCCATGCAGGATGATTTGATTCTTTGAGTAACTAAACAATAGGTGTATAATTACATAACATTTTCCATGATTTACAGAATTTTTCCAATCAATCAAGCTTTCTAACGAACTTTCACTACCTGCAGAAAATGATGTGTGGTGATTTTAACTTTATTTTTCACTTCCATTAACAAAAATAATAACATCCATTAAATTGAATTGAATTTGAGATAGAACATACCTTGGAATGTCACAACCATTTGGCTGCCATTTCCATTTAACAAATCCAACATCTGGCCTCCCATTTAGGTGACAATCAAAATCCTTATCAATATAAGGACAGGAGCCTGGAGGATAGTATGGCTTCGAATCATCCCTCACCCACTTACCATCAAATATGTCACATTTCTCAAAAGAAACTTTATTATGGCCCCCTTGTTCGCCTCCACCACCAGGGAATCTACCATTTTCTTCATTGCCCTCATTTTTATTTTCTGCAATAAGATTTTCTGCAGATTTTCCTTCTGCGCTTCTCTTTGCATCTGCATCATCCACATTGCTAGAAAGGCTTTGATTCCCAACTTCAATAACACCCAAAAGGGGCCTCTCTAAAACCCCCCCATCTCCGCTAGAATCTGTCAAATTCCCACTTTTTGCTTCAGGGGATTTTGGTACAGAAGTTGCTTCATCACCAGAACTTCCATTTTGAGTAATCTCAGTGAAATTGCCGACATAGGTTTTCTCTAAAACGACCCCTATCACGTTAGCCGGGGGACTGGCAGTACTATTTTTTGGAGGAAAACGAGAGAAAGGCCTTGAAACAAGAGAAGAATTACGAGTAACACTATTGAAGCCTTGAAAGAAAGGGGTCACAATTCGACCCTTGAAAGAAGTAGTGAGAAAGAAGAGAGAGAGTATTATAAGAGAAGCAACAACCCACAACAAAAATGGCTTCCTTCTGGACGCAAGAAGCTGGTCTGGCAAGGCAAGTCTTTTAGATTCCATGGAGAAGAACACACAAAATAAGAAGAAGAAGAAGAAGAAAGAAATGTAAATCCCGTTTTTATTAAAGCAATCAAAATGCAATAACCTAATCTAATCTAACAATTCCATTTGTGAAAGAAAACTGTTTGAAATCAAAAGAATCCATGAAAATAAAAGAGAAGAGTGATTTTCTTCTTGAGAATAAAAACCCTTGTGTTCTTCGGATAAATGTAGCAAGTAGGGAGTACTTATAATGCTGAATACTGTTTACTACGATGGAAAGAAAAGAAGAGAAAAGATCGGTAGCAGTGTTCCTCGGCTGCCCCTGTTACTGGTGTGTTTCGGCGTGGAGAGAAAAGGAACTGCCATATAATTATCATATTAGGATAGTTACCAGTTACCACTACTACTTAATTAATTACCCATTTCGTTTTTTACTCTTAATTTTTTCATATTTTTTATTTGATTTGTTCTACTTGTGCTATTCAAAATAATTAAGTGGATGTGATTTTATGTTTAAATCCAAGTTAGTTTGTTGGAAAATATTTTTTGAAAATTTATTTTATTTTTTATGCTTAATAAATATTATAAAATAAATTAATAAAAAGTATTTCCCAGCTAATCATCAACATAATCGCATCATTATTATAAATATTATTATCATAATAATCAATATTATCATTATATTTATTATTACCAGGCTATCAGCTACTATTTTTATTACTTTTATGTGTAAACTTTTTATTTTATTATCATTAATAAAAAATTAATTTACTTAATAAAAAAGTATTTTGATTCGTTACAAGTGATAAATGGATGGATCAATTATGTTGGTCTTATATGATTTTTATGAGTTTGTTGGATCCCTCGTCAATTCTTGTCGTCGCCGTCGCCGTCGCCGTCGCCGTCGTTATTATTATTTATTATTATTATTATTAAGAATAAAAGAGTAGAAAATCCACCTACAGAAAAAAAAAAAAAAACCCTTCTCGTCGACATGAAAAAATCATCACGTGGTTGTTCGATTGAGTCATAAATTTCTGACAGGGACGCACGCGGCACGAGCTCTTGATTCTCAGAGAGCGCCAGGGCTGGCACCGCCGTTAGATGCCCTAATCATCTGAATCGTAGCATAAAAGTGTGTCTGTCTGTTCGGGAGAAAGAATCATTTCGGTGGCAGGAGCACGCTTGATTTCAGCACACTGAAAATTGTCCGTCAGCTTCGTTGCTACAGCTTTGTTTTTTCCGAGAAGAAATTATTTGAGATTTATTTAAGATTACATCATGTAATTTTCTTGTACTTTGTTTTTTTATTCAAGTTACCAGTTTAATCCGAATTTATTCCAGTAATTTTTTTTAATTTTATATTTTTTAATATTAAATTAATTAAAAATCAAGCTTGTTTAAAAAACAATGCTCCACGATAAATAAATAAAAAGGATGAAAAAAAAAGTTTTTATCAAATGTAAAAACAAATGGGTCAAAATGAAATTTTAATTTTTTTTATCTTAAATGATATAATTTCTTTAAATTTTTATTTATTATTTTTGTTTTATTTAATGAATTATGCTACTATTAAAAACACAACTTTTACTGTAAAAAATAATTATAAAAATAAAAAAAAGATAATTTAATAAAAAAATTATATTTTTTCTCAATAATTATATTTATTTTCTTTTTATTTATTTTTATAATCATTTAATTGATTATAAAATAGATTCTGAAAAATAAAATTATTAAATACAACTATAGTCATGACATCAGTTATGGCTAGAAAGATATATCTGATTTGACCAGGTTAGTAAAAAATATATTTGTTTTAATATTTTTATATAAAAAATTTAAATCAATGTCTTTTTAATATATATATATATATATATATATTTTAAATCGGTTTTTATTATGTCAATTGATTTGGAAGTGCACCCACTAAATTGACCAGGCCACACTAGGTCAACTCTCACAAAAATTGCTTTGAAATTCGACGGGGACAACCATGTCAATAGATTACCGTGATGACTCATCCAGCTTGACTATATTTAATAGTATTGTCGGGCAATTGACCACACTAAAATGCCCAGGTAAAACATTGACGTGGTGTTTTTTCTCTTATAAAATCTTTTTTTTTAATTGCATCCCTATATGCTTTAATTAATGACTAATTTGTCAAAATCTCTTAATGAAGGGTACGATTACAAGACAGAAGATCAAAGTATAAATATACAGAGAAACCACGTGGCTGTTTAACATTTGACGTGAAAATTTAACTTACATCCTCTTACGTTTAAGTCGATACATGTTAAGTACTTATAGTTTAATACATTTCACTTTTGGTCCTCTACTATATTTTGTTTTAATTTTGGTTTGAGAGAGGAAAAATAGAATTGTTGAATTTTGATTGAAAAGATAAAATTATCAGTTGGAATTGATTTCAAACATGAATAATATTGATTTTGATGTCAATAAATCTATTTAGACAAGAAGAATTTTATTTATGTTAAATTCTTATTTAAAATATTTTCTTTGGTTTTTTGTGATGAGATGAGTTTTGCTTTCGTTTCTTTTCCGCGGATTTTAACTTTTTATTTTTATTTTTCAAGAAAATATTTTTTTTACTATAGTGACATTTTGGTAAAAAGAAAATTACATATAAAAGAAAATGTGAACACATAAGGATGAATTTAAATTTTATTTCATTAAATACTTGAATTTCTAAAGGAGATTTATTTTTGGTTTTCCTATATATATATATATAAAAACTATAACAAAATACACAATCTAATACACACACGTGTGTGTGAACAACCACATTAATAATTAAATATGTATTTAAATTGTTAAAATATAATTATTCTTTTTACAAATAATGCTAAAATACACTAATCAAGAGCAAAAGACTGATTAAGATATCATTTAATTAATTTTTATACTACAATGATTAATTAAATAGTTTCAAGGAATTATAAAAAATAAATTATAAACAACTCTTGTGTCCATATTAATTTTGAAAACAAAACTTTGTCAAATTGCTATTTGTATGATACATCCTAATATTTAATGAATAATTAATTTTATTTTATTTCCTCATGTGGTCTGACTTTTTTTTTCCTTTTTCTTGACCTAATTTTATTGTTGGGTTTTTATTGATTTTTTCTTTAATTTTAATATTTAATATTTATTTATTTTAAATTGATATTTATATTTATTTATTATATAATTAAATTAAAAAAAATATTAACAAACTCACTAGATTCCTAAAATCACGAATTTAACAAAGTAATCCTGTAGATCTCGTCTCAGTGTATGACTAGCTAAGGGAGCAGTGACCTAGATATTTACGTGTGTGTGATTGGAGGTTTCGGCAGCATGAGTTAGGCTTCATTGTTTACTTGTATAGTTGAATTTGGACTTTTTTCTCGTTTATTTGGTTGGATCTTGGGTGGACTCTTGGAGCCCATTTCACAAATAAGGGCCTTTAGTTTTTATATATATATATATATATATATATATATATATATATATATATATATATATATTCGTAATTCGATCCATAATGAAACCACGTAATACATTTGTTTGCCGAAAGAAAGAAAGAAAAAAACCGAACGATTTACACGACCTCAACTCTCCATCAGAGAGATCCAAGTCTGAATATTCTTCCTTGAAAAAATGACGGGAAGCATACATAGTGATACATGTATTTTGGACGGAACCAATGGATATTGCAGGGAGCCTGGTTGCAGCCCGTTTGGTTTGTGGACCCTCCTGGTACATGAAGGCTGTGCTGGTGGATGTATTTCTCACATTTTTGGCTGCTGAGACAAAATGGCAGCACAGGCTAAATTAAATACAAGTCTCTATGATCCAAGATTTGCAAGGGATCTCAGCTGGGAGCAATCAACTCAAACTGGCTTTCCAACAAAGAACCGAGATGTTTGTTTATACATGGCTTTCTTTTTGCTTTTTACAGATGAATACATGCATTCAACCACTATTAACAATGACATAATTTTCATCATCAAAGTTTTGCAACTAATGTTTGATCAGGCAAGGAGGTGTAGAAGTGAGTGTGAAATGATTGTCACCGAGGACCAGAAAGCTCCATGGCTTCTACCACCAGTGAAGATTCTTCTATATAATCTGAATATCTTTGAGGAGGGTTTTCACATGATCTAAACCTTGGGGTCTCGACCCTTTGTGAGGCTTCCCATTTCTCAGCTAAACCATCACCTTCTAACATCTTTAGTACTTCAGACATCTTTGGACGGTGAGAAGGATTAAATTGCGTGCATAAAAGAGCAACCTGGACCATTTCTTCTAATTCAATTCTGTCAAAATTGCCTCTCAGATCCTTATCCACCATGAGATTTAGCTTTCTATCATGATGGAGCTTCTTCACCTGGAAAAAAAAAAAGAGGAGCAAAGATGAGGTGGTGTTGATTATCTGAATTCAGAACGATCTTGGATCAATATGTTTTAACTCTATGCTTGGAATCTCTGTAATATAGAATTCTATCTTAACTGCCAACAAATGAAGCTGACCATGCATTTTTTTCCTGATAATGTTGTAGGAAACACCTGATGCACCATCAGGAGCAGATATAGAGTTCTAACAAGCTGTTGCACAAGTAGGTGGAAATGTGGAATGTCCAATCTCAAGACACTCCACTTCGAAGTGTCCCAGATGACAAAAGTCTACAATATAAATGCCGAGTTCATCATGTTATCATTCAATTATTTATTCATGGTTGCAAAAGCTACTAGGAGAGGGAGGGGGGAAGCAGGGAGATAGAGAGAGAGAAAGAGAAAGAGAAAGAGTGTACCCAATCAAGCATGACACCTTTCTGGTTCGCTGCCCTTCCAAAATCTAATGCCTTCTGACCTGTGACTAGCTCAAGAAGCAAGATCCCAAACCCAAACACATCAGTCTTTTCTGATGACTGACCTGTTGATAAATACTCCGGAGCAATATGACCAATGGTGCCACGAACAGCTGTGGTCACATGGGAATCTCTGTGATCCAAAAGCTTTGCCAGCCCAAAATCTCCAACTACTGCCTCAAAGTCCTCGTCCAACAAAATGTTGGCTGCTTTGACGTCGCGGTGAATAATTTTGGGGTCGCATTGCTCATGCAAGTATAGGAGCCCTCTAGCTGTACCCAGAGCTATCCTCTTTCTTCTTGCCCAGTCCAATGCTGCTCGGCCATGAATATGATCTAAAGATAGAATCCACAACCATTGAGACTAAACTTGAGCAGACAATTTAAAAATATTGGGGGGGGGGGGGGGGGGGGGGGTAACTGAAACAAATGTGGTGATGTGCCAGTTTGCAAAACAAAGGGGTGTTTTGACAAACAAAAGTACCATATCTAATTACAGGAAAATTTCGATTGGCCAAAACAATCAAGTGGGATGATATGCTAGATTACCATTTAGGATGAGAAATTTAACCTTAAAGTGAACAATGAACTTTAAATGTGTTCATTTAAGAAGCTAAACTAGCAAATATAGCATTTCCAATATTTTCTCAAGGACACGCTGGAAGAATGGAGATGAAACACGACAATATCAGACTAAGGCTATATTTAAATTTCATTATGGCCAAGTTTTTTATGTATAGTCATGTCTCTGTCAAGGGGTGAATGCTAGAGATTCGGTTAGGAAAAGATATGCTGCCACAAGCTAGAAAATCATGGCATTGGTCAGCATCATGGTGGTGCAATCAGATACTTGGCACCTGGGGAAGAGCATGCTTTTAATTGTGGCAGTGACTGTGTAGATAGGTAGTGATGGTGGCAGAGGTTTCACGGGTTCTTAGAGTCACCTCAGGTGCTCTTGTGCATCCATGGTGTTACTTTGGTAGTGCCCACTGATGAAGTAGGCATATGATGTCAGTGTTTGAAGGATTGTCACAAAAGTAGTGGCATGGCAATGGTGAGGATGCCCCCTTTCTTTCAGTAGATTCTTTATGCGTAAACTTACTATACAGTTCATCACCACATTTGGGATTATAAGCTCACCCACATGCAAGTTTAATTCTTTAAACAAAATAAAAATTGTGCAATGATTACTAAACCACTTAAGAGTTCATTTTTACTGACCTCTTAATTGAGATGCTACACTCCCATTCGGCATGTAGGGGTAAACGAGAAGCCTTTCATTCTCAGTCGTGCAGAACCCAGAGAGCCTCAGAAGATTTCGATGAATAGCCAAACTTATTGTTTCTACTTCTGTCTGGAATTGGATTTCACCACCAGCAATGTTATAGTCTTTTAGCCTTTTGACAGCAACCAGAGTTCCATCATTCAAGCAACCCTTGTACACGATACCAAATCCACCTCTCCCAAGAATATTCTTTGAACTGAAATGATCAGTAGCAGAGCGAAGCTCCTTAAATGTATACCTTCTCAAATGGCCCAAGCACACCTCTGGGTCATATTGCTCTGACAAGCAACACATAGTTGAGAATCCAGGTATAATAGAAAACGCAGGAACAGGAGTAAAATCATAAACAAAATGAATAAATAAAACAAGATCAATTGAAAATTGAAATAATACAGAAGTAGTAAAAAATGTAGCTAAGAAAGTTTCATTGCATGGTGCAATGGTAAAGTTGCTTAGCTGCAGCCTCAAGGGCAACCATAAGGGTACAAGTTAAAACTTTGAGAATATTATATGCAAATTGAGAATAGGAGCATGTTTTCTATGTAAAATATTTAACTGTAAAACGTTTTATATGAAAAACATTTTATGATGTTTGATACGTAATGGTTTGAAAAATATGATTATAGTAACAATGATAATAATGTGTTGTGGTAATGAGATAGTGGTGATGGTTATGTTAGTAGTGGTGATGAGGGTGGAGGTAGCAAGGTAGTGGTGGTCAAAATAATTAGATGATATTGTTAATGGATTAGTATCCATAAAATATTTTACGGGACTTTATAAACTGAATATTTTTCAAGAAATAAACTAAGTTTAAGAGTTGATTGTAAAATATTTTACGTTAACTAGTTTTCCATAAAATATTTTACAAGAAACAAATAGAGAAAAATCAGGAAAACATATTCATGTAAAATATTTTAAGCAAACCAAATGCCCCCTAAACTTATAATTATTTGAAAAATATGAGCTAAAAATGTTTTTCAAACTAAATTTAAGGCTGACTGTAAAATATTTTATATTAACTAGTTTTCTGTAAATATTACAAATATAATAAAATCAAGATGTAAAATATTTTATGCATTTTATAATTGTTTGAAACTGCAAATAAAAAGGAGTCGTTACTGGTGCAATAGTAAAACTCTTGGGATTGAAACCGCAAGAGTATCCAAATTCTCCTTCACTAGACCTGATTTTTGTGTAGCCTTGACTAAATCAAAGCCGCACTTTCAAACAATGCAGCAAGACATAACAAATACAAGCAGGTAGTTCATCCTATTAGTTCAGATACAATTTTGGGGTGGAAGTAATGTTATATACAATGTGTTACAATCAAGTTGTCCTGAGTTCAAGTATAATGTCATTAGTGGTGGAAGTGATGCTCCAAATAGTGTATAACAATCAAATTTTAAGGGATAATATTTATTGTATTTCTTTCTCGGACAATTAGTACAAAACCACATAGCTGAAGCCATTATAATGAGTTGAAAGCAACACGGTATGACTTTGACCATATAATTCCACGACTCACTTTTCCATAATGACAGGGGTGAGGTTAATAAGAACTTATTCGGTAACTTTGTTCCATGCATTCATAGAACCACCAAAGGAAAGCTATCAAGTAAGAAGATCACTAAAGAAAGGAAAAACGAAGTATAAACTAACCATTGACATCAAAGAAAATTTGCTGGTTGTGTCTACATCGCCACCAAACAAGTAAACCAATAATTATTATGATGGAAAAAGCAGCACCAAAGCTTGCCCCAAAAGCAACAGCCACACGATGACTGTTTGTTCTAGAGTCTGATTGACCTATGAATCCAAAGAGCAGAAAAGAAATATATATGATCTATTTTTGTGGAGATAACAAAAAAAAAAAAAACCAACAAACAAAATATTCAAGTACATGATAGGCACAATTCAGACCATTAGGCGGGAGAGAAAGAGGCTCTGGAAAGACAGCAGAACAGTTGTCACTGGCCTTAGGTCCACAAATCAAAGGGTTACCCGTTACTCTGAAATGAAAAAAGAGCTTGAGATTTCCAATTAAGTAATAAAAATTGTAACTAGTACAAGGAGCAAGCATCTTTCAAAGCCAGCTAAACAATATCTCACTTGAAAGTTCTTGCTGATATTTTTGGTAAGGAACCGCTCAGATTGTTAAATGAAAGATCCCTGAAAGCATAACATAATTACAATGGTGAATAGGTATGTTCACAAAATTAACAATAATCATTAAATGAGCTAATTTTAGAGAAATGTTCATATTGCAGCCAAACAGCAATATGCGGGTTGCATAGGTGCAAGGACATACACAAGTGTGAGGCCATTGAGCTTGGACAGAGACTCGGGGCAGGGTCCAGTAAGGCTGTTGTTATTTAATCGCCTGATGTTCCCAGAAGACAACATAAGAGAGGTAACAATATGCATCGATCCTAAATAAAAAAATATTCAAAGCATGCAGCATCTGCTGAAGAAACCAAAGTAATTATCAAATTTGACACTCACAGGTAATTCAGGTTCTTGAGGTTCCCCAAAGAGGTGGGCATTTCTCCACTAAATGTATTGTTCGAGAGATCAAGTGTAAGAAGCTTCTCCAGCTTGCCAATTGCAGCAGGTATAGGACCTGAAATGGCATTATTCTGCAGCAACCTACACATTTATGCAAGTATGAATTGCATTTCAATGATATTACTCTGGAATTATGCTACCAGAAATCAGCAACGAGAAATTTTCATCACTTTTGAGAAAACTCCAAACAGTAAACAAAGCGCACATTCATTACTCAGAAAAAACTGAAGGTTAGAACTTACACTGATTGCAGGTTAGTGAGGTTGCCGATGGACGGAGATAAAGTCCCAGACAAGCTTTGACTGGGGAGTCCCCTGTTTAAAAATATAAGAAAAAAATACATTCGCTTAATGGTATGGTCCATACTGAAAGTAAATGAACTATGATGCATTTTCTAGGTCATTTCCTGGCACATAAAATATATAGGAAGTGTGTGTGTGCGCGCGCAAGAATAACAAGAAGCAACTTACAAAGCAGAAACATATCCATCTGGGGAGCAAGTAACCATCCTCCAGCTACAAGGATCAACAGAATTGATATCCCAATTATCCAGAACATTATATGGGTCGCGTAAAGCAGTTTTTATGGCCACCAAAGCTACCACTGCTCAATTTTCAATTAAAATAAGAAACAAAAATCATCACTGTGAGATTCTCCACAAATGAAGAACCATCTATTGCAACAAGCTACTTTTCTGTGGACAGAAACTATAATGAGCAAGAGAAGATCTCATGAGAAAGTTGTGGACTAACCTTCATAGTTTATACCAGCAGGAGAAAGTGTAGCAGTAGAAATCTCCATCAATGCCAAAACCAGAAATACCACTCTGCACAACCTGAAACTCCTCCTACTTTCCATGGATACTTTCTTACCCTCACTTCATTCACTGTGCAAAACTCCAACTACTATTTTCTTATCAAAACCAGCTTCTCCACCAACCCCAAAAGCCATATTCTGCTAAAATGGACTTGTTCTATTATCCAAATAAAAGAAAAAGAAAACACCTTTTGTTTTAAGAATCAGAAACACAAAATAATAAAGCAAAAGCCCAGTATTTCCAGCAACAAAATGGTCCCTTTTAGCAACTCTCACTTTGAACTAACTCCCAGATGAAACCAAAATCACTTCCTTACTTACATGACACCCAGCTCAGAAAAGAATTTTCTCGAGAAACAAGCAAAGATAATAGTGAAGCCTGAAATTCTGAGATCCTAGAGATCTGAGAATGCGGGTTTTAAGTTTTGGTTGATCCCCACAAATTCCATGTTGGTATATTTTTGGTTTCTTCTAGCCTTGCCCTGTTCAGTTGACTACTATGTAATTTCACTAGCATTATCTTCTTCTTCCTTTTAACACAGAACAACTTCACAAGCAAGCAAGCAAGCAATCTATGCCACAATTATTTTCAAACAGAAAAAAAATCAATGTTACTCCCATAAATTACAGTGACTGTCAGAGGGGGAGGGGGAGAGAGAGAGAGAGATGCAGCCAAAAAAACAAAGGCCAAAGCTAAATGCCAAATTGGACACAGATATAGATGTAAAAAAAACCTGTAATCGATTTGTCTTATGAAAAGAACAACATTACTGGTACAAAAAAATAAATAAAAAGAATACCACCCCTTAATAAGTAAAGTAATGCTTGCTGCCAGTTCTTTTTTATTTTTTCCCTTTAACTATATCTCTTTACTTCAAGTTAGGTTTGGTCATAAAAGTTTTTTTTTATTTAACAATTAGGATATTTTTAAATCAGTTTATACATCGATTAAGTTCAAGCTTTTCTTTGTATTTCATTGGTCCTAATTATATCAATTTCAATTTGATGCATTTTAAAAAATATATTTTAAATATCAATTATGTATTCAAAACTTTTAAATTATTAGATTGCTATTGGAGTTATAGTAATCGAGTTTGGGGTGTAATATATATTTTTTGTTAAATTTTGTTTTAAATATATATATAAGTATATTTATAAAGGAAATCATTTAGAACAATCTTCATGGTTTTACTGATCTTGCTCACATGGCAAGGGTGTAATCTTACTCTAGTGGTAAGGGTGTGTTAATTATTTCATATTATTATGTACTGAAAGCATGTTTTGAGAATTTGTCGTTTTTAAAGGATGAAGATGAGGAACTTGTTATGGAGATTAAAGAATTGATCTCAGAGCTGCAATCATTCAATTTGTGTTTAGTAGGTCATTTTCTTATAGATAGAAGGATTAACTTTAATGCCATGAAAAACAAGGTGGCAAGCCTATGACGTCCTGGGAAAGGGATGTCCATAAGGGAACTCAATGTAAGTAAATATCTTTTCCAATTTTCCACCAAGTGGATATGAATAGATTCCTTGATGGCTCCATGGATGTTTGATAATCAATTATTGCTCTTGCGTCAGTTGAAGGAGGGTGAAGTTCTGAATCAACCATCGATTAATAATGTTGAATTTTGGGTCCAAATTCATGATCTACCAATAGACTGCATGTCCATGGCTATTGGACAACAACTGGGGAATTTTATTGGCTTAGTTTTGGATTATGACTTAAATAATAACAGTGGAATCTAGAGGGACTTTATGGGAATTCGAATCTATATTGATATCATGTAGCCTCTTAAGAGATGGAAGAGAATTCGTAGGTTATGTGGAAAATTATTTCAACTACAGGAGGGGGAGGTGAAAAAGGAATGGGGATTGTGGTTGAGGGAACTCTGAGGAGATCTATTGGTGAGATGGTGGCTGGTGGTTGAAGGATTCAAACAGTCAAAGGGTTAGGGGCAATTTTTATTCCTATACGTTACAATCACAAGGCCATGAAACAACTGAACATTATGGGATTGTTATAAGGTTTTATTCACGGTAAAAGGGGAGAAAGTCTAACGTGAGAGTTATAGCGAATATGGTTGTCACTCTAACAATTAATGAGCAGTTTATGCGACCCTAATGTTAGTCAGGGTGCTACTTTTAGGTTAGATGATTTGGGCTTACAGCTGGTGGAGGATAGAAAAAAGAAGAAGAAAGATTTGGCCCTAAGATACATGGTTCTAGCTCTAAGGTCTTTAAAGGAGACTGCACAAATGATGAACTAACTTTCTCCACCATGGAGATTGAAAGCCCATCCACTAAAAATTTATAAAAGGCAAGTCCTGATAGTCAGGTCTGCCAAAAGCCATGAATTGCTTAAAGTGGAACTGTATTGGGCTTGGCAAATCACGGGCAGTCCCAACTCTTAAATAGCTTCTTAATTCAAAACGGCCAGATGTGGTGTTCTTATTTGAAACACTTGTTAAGTATAGTAAAATTAAAACAGTTTGGAGGGAACTTAACTTTGACAATTATTTTGTAGTGAATATGTATGGTAGGGGAAGTGGTTTAGCTGTTTTTTAGAGGACATTATACTTAATTTCTATGATAGGTTACTCCCAAAATCACATTGATTTGAAAGTAACAGAGGCTGGTGGTTTTAAATGGAGACTAACCAGATTATATGGGGAAACAGAGTGTAATAGACACATAAAATCATGGGATCATTGGGGGTGCTGTGTCACAGATCAAACTTGCCTTGGACTTTTCTTGAAGACTTTAATGACATGTTTATAGTTGATGACAAAAAATGAGCTAAAAAGCATCCACCAACGTTAATGTAAGGCTTTCGTAAGGTTGTGGATGAATGTAATTTAACAAATCTTCCTCTCCAAGGGTATCCATTCACATGGGAAAGGGGTAGAGGTATAAATTCTTGGATTCAAGAACGAATTGATAGAGCACTTTGCAATTTCAATTGGGTAGCCCTCTTCTAGAATCACTACAAGATTTAACAGTTTTACCGACGAAATTTTTTCGTCGGTGTAAGACACATATTCCATTGGTAATTATATTACCAACGGAATCAAAGACGAAAATGATCCGTCAGTGAATCGTTCGTCGGTAATGTTTTGTCCGTCGATAAATCCGTTGGTAATAGAATTACCGACGGATTTACTGACGGAACAGACGCGTCGGTAATAATTTTTTTTATTACTAATGGAATTACCGAGGGATATACCGACAGCATTACCGACATAAATTCCGTCAGTAATTCCGTCGGTAATGATATAAAAACATTTTAAAAAAATTCATTTTATAAAATTATAAAATAATTAAATCAACACTATATATTATATACTCAAAATGCTTGGAAAAAAAATAAGAAAATCAACTCAAACAAATTTGCAACAAATAAATAAAATGAAAAAAATAAATTCAACTAAAAAAATTCATATGAAAAAAATAAAGTTGCAATTGCTAAAAATTTAAAAATCCCTATAAATAAATCAACTAAAAATTGGTCTCATATGAAAAAAAAAGTCTCACAACAAAATTTATACAATTATTAAGAACAAAAATAAAATAAAAAACAAATATAGTGAAAAAAATCACGAAAAAAGAAGAAAAAAGAAAAATATTACCTTAATGTAGTTGCAAGTGAAGTTAAGGAGAGAAAAAACATTTCCTAAAGCATATTAATTAAAAAAAAAAACTAAGAGGATAAAAGAAGAAAGAAGAAGAAGACATACCTGAACATGGAGGAAAAGAGAAGGAGATGAGGAGAGAAAAGAAGATAAAGAAATAGATATTTATGCTTTTTACATATAGTGAAGAAGAAGAAGAAGAAGTAGAAGAAGAAAAAGAAGAAGTAGAAGAAAAATTATAAGAAATGAGTCTGTCTATTTCATATTCGAAATGCCTGGATAAAGGATCCAGGGCTTTATCCTTTGATGTGTATGGTGTAGGAGGATTCAATTGATACTAATATACTGGAAGGATTTGAATCATCTACGAGAAAGCTCACATTATAGGGTAAGAATTTATCACTGCAATTTAAAGATGAGATTCAGGATTGTTATACTCATCTCAACACCTTAAGACCATTGTAGGATAATGCATCATTACAGTCCTACTCTAATTATCGTGGGAAGTTGGCCCAATTACTAGCACAAGAAGAAGCTTACTAGAAACAATGTGCTAAACAGTTTTGGTTACAATAAGAGGATTCTAAAACTTGTTATTTTCACACTGCAACTACCTCAAAAAACAAAGGAATAAAGTTATGAAATTGATTGATGAAAATGGGTGACAATCGAGGATGAAAAAGGGTATGCAAGATGTTGTGATTGATTACTTCATCCAAATGTTCAATGCAAGTCCTAACTTGGATAATGAAGTTATTAACTATGTTCATCTATGTGTATCAACTTCCATGAATGACATTTTGCTAGTACCATTTCAGGATGAAGAATTTAAGAGATCTATATTTCAAATGTGTCTAAATAAATCTCCTTGTTTAGATGGGTTGAACTTAAAATCTTATCAATAGTTTTGGAATTTTATTGGAGCATATATATCTAATGTTTGTTAGTATTGGTTAGCTAGCAATACAATTCCACCATCATTAGTGGAGACCCTAATGGTTCTTATCTTAAAGGTTGAAAAAACACAATCAATAAAGAACCTTCATCTGATTGCTTTATGTTGTATAAAATCATTGTAAAATTGCTAACAAATCAGATAAGGAATATCTTAACGAATATTACTTCATCTACACAAACAACATTTGTCCCTAACAGATCTATTACCGATAATGTGGTGATTACTTATGAATCAATACATTTCATGAAGAGGGGCAGGAAAGGTTGGGCAGCATTGAAGATCGATATTAGTAAGGCTTATGATAGGATCAACTACGAGTATTTAAAGGAAATTATGTTAAAATTCGGTTTTGCTTCTGAATGGGTAGAGTTGGTGATGCTATGTGCGAAGTCTGTTTTGTATTCTATATGTTTTAATATCACAGAATTGGGTGATGCTCTGTGTGAAGTCTGTTTTGTATTCTATATGTTTTAATATCACAAAATTGGGACTAATGAAACCTTCAAGGGGATCATTTTTCCTCATATTTATTTATCTTGTGCAGTGAAGGTCTTGTAGTTTTTTTTTTGGAATGCAAAAGCATGCAGAAAGGTATATGGATACAAAATCAGTCAAACAACTTCACCGGTTTCCCACTTGTTATTTGCAAATGATAGCTTCTTGTTCTTCATAGCAAATGCACATGAAGACATAGTTGTCAAACATCTGCTACATTAGTATGAAGCATCATCGGGCTAAGCCATTAATTTTTAGAAGTCGAGCATATGTTTTTAGTAGAAATGTCAGAAATGAATACAGGCAAGACATATCAGATGTATTAGGTGTTCACTCTCCATTAAACCATGAGAGGTATTTGGGTTTACCATCACTCATTGGAAGGAATAAGAGAGCTGTATTTTCTTTTATTAGGGGTAGAATGTGGAAATGGATTCATGGGTGAAAGAATCACATGTTATCTAAAGCAAGCAAGATAATTATGATAACTTCAATTGCCCAAGCACTTCTAACTTATAGTATGAGAGTCTTTCTTATCTCATTGACATTATGCAATGAGTTGCAATGAATGATGAACAACTTTTGGTGGGGGAGTGGATGATGCATGGTATGACAAGGTGGGAAAGACTTTGTATATGAAAAAAAGATGGGGGCATGAGCTTTCAACATCTACACAACTTTAACTTGGCTTTATTTGGCAAACTAGGATGGGAGTTTGTAGCTAAACCACACTCGTTGGTGAGTCGAATCATCAAAGCTACATACTATCTAAGATGGGATTTTTAAATGCCAATTTAGGGCATGGACCGAGCTTTGTTTGGCGTAGCATTCTTAGTTCTCAAGATGTTATAAGAAGAGGTTATAAATGGCGTATTGGCAAGGGCGTGAATGTGAATGTGTGGAAGGATTCATGGTTTTTTACGGATCCTAACATGTTGTTGGAAACACCTATGATTAAAGGGCTTGAATCGCTGCAGGTATGTGATTTGATGACTGAAAGGATAGCTTGTTGGGATGAAATTTTGGTAAAGAAATTGTTTTCTCCAGTAGATGTCATTGTTATCCTAAACATATCATTATTAACAAGACAAGTACAGGACAACATCATCTGACACCATACTAAAACATGTTTTTACTTGTGTAAATCTGGCTATCACACTGCCATTGACATCAACATGTCTAATCTAGGAGATCACATAGATGGAGATTGATGTAAATTATGGAATTTGAAGATCCCTATAAGGATTAAACATTTCTTTTGGCGAGTGTGTCAACATTGCATTCCAACTCGCATCAGATTAATTGAAAAGGGAATGAAAGTTCCTAATATATGTGTTATTTATGAAGAGGTAAGGGAATCTAGAGAACATGTCTTTTTTTAATACCCATTCACAGATACATATTGGCATGATCAACTTTGAGCAGTGGTTTTTTAGTTTGTTTGTTATATTGGACGATGAGAAGGTGGAACAAGCTGCTGCAATTATTTGGTCCTTATGGAATTAGTACAATGAGAAGCTATGACATAACAAAATGGTGACGGTATCAGGTGCAATAAAGAGGGGAATTGATTTTTTAAACCAGTATAAAACAGCTCGTGTGCGTTGAAATGGATCCTTTGTCAATCATTCTCTTGTTTCACGATGGGAGAAGCTAGCACTAGGAAAGTTAAAATACAACATTAATACAATATTTTTTAGGACATTTCTGTAATAGGAGCAGGATATATTCTTAGGGATCATAATGGGACAATTATATGTTGTGGAAGCTGTACTCTTATAGGCAGGGGCAGAACCAAAACATAAAATTAAAGGGGGCCAAAATGCTGTAATTTGTGCCGTGTTTTATAAGAATACTAAGAATGAACTTAAAGGGGGCTGGAAAATAAATTTCCTTGCAGGGGCCGGGGCCCCTGCCAGCCTCCCCCTGTCTCCGCCCCTGCTTATAGGGGTATTCAATTCAGTAGTAGGAGAGGCATTAGTATCAAAGGAGGTGTTGCAAAAGCTGATATTATTGAATTTGAGGTGTGTTATTGTGGAAACTGATTCAAAATCTGTAATGGATCAGCTGACGTCTAACAGTACTAATCTTAGTGAGTTTGTTTTGGTGATTGAAGATTAACAGGCTTTTTTAGGTGTTGTTGAAAATTATCAAATGCTGCATATTAAAAGAATTATAAATGTTATGGCGCATTGCTTAGCTATAAATTCTAAAAATAATGCCTGTGATATGAGCTGAGCTGGAGTTTTGTTTCATTGATAGGTAACGAATCATACTTTTTCTCTAAAAAATGAAACAAAATAAAGGAAAAGCATTTAAAAACTATTAAATTAAGAACACATTTTAGAAAAGCACATAAAAAAAGGCATAAATGCAATACAAAACATTGTATAAACCTCCAAATCTCCTTAAAAATATTGGTTTTGAAGGAGGGAATGTATAAAAGTATGTAATTAATTAGAAAACTGGATTTAAAATTCGGTGATTAGACTGGAGGGATTGATTGGTCAGAGAGGATGTATGCGATTCCAAAAAGGCAAAGTTTGTGGCAGGAAAGTAAATGGCAGGTCACGTGCTCGAATTGTCCTTCATTTTGTTGGCTTTTGCCATTGAAATTTCATTTTTGCCAAAAAGCAATTTAATAATCACGTTCTGTTAAAAGTTTCTGCTGTTGGGTGGCCCACCCTCTCTCAAAAGACCCCCCCCCTACTCGAATTGATGTCCAAGTTTTAACAGAAGGCATCCTACATTTTCCATGTACGTACCTTCACTTTTTGAAAATTATTTACACCCCGTACTTGACTGTGTGTTGGCGGTATTTTAAAAATTATTTTTAATACTATCATATTAAATTGATTTAAAAATGTAAAAAATAATAATTTAAAGTAAAAAAATCAAATTATTAAATCCGAAGATACAAGTCAATCTCCTCAAGTTCGAAGGATCGAAAATTACAAGTGAGAAATGTTTGAAGATATTTTTATTTTTTTGGATTTTCATTCTTTTTGTCAAACAAAATAAACACTTATCCTCCCTTCCCATTATCCATCCCTACAAGTCCTTAAATCCGAGGGCTGTTATTACATGAATTAAAAAGTTAAACTCTTTCTGTAGTAGCAAATGGAATTAATAATAATTGGCTATTATGATGGGTGAAGTAGTGAGAGAGAATGGAGACTTGGAGTGAATTCCAAAAAAGATAATCTGTTTTTCTAAAAAGTAAATAAATAAATAATAGTGGTAAAATGGATATTCATATAGATACTTGAAACCTAATAAATAAAGCATGAATATTTAAATTTTTTACATTATAATTAAAGGCAACGTATGAATATCAAAAAATCTAATTGTTGGATACTAGTCGTTATTAAAATAACAAAAAAAGAAAAGAAATTAGCATATCATTGTACACAAAGACACATGTCAATATGGATTGGAACAATAAAATAGTTACTTTACCGATCTCAAACAAAATCATTTAACTAACTACTAGTGTAATAATTTGAAAATAACAACTATATATATATATATAGAAGTAAGGTTTAGGTTTTTAAAAAAAAAAAATTATTTTTTTAATTCATCCTTCAATATCTGTTTTATTGATAATTGAGCTTTAACTTTTTTATGAGATTATCATATTTTCATGTAATTATTGTTTTGTTATCAAATAAAATCATTGTGATATTTTAAAAATATTTAGAATGTATCTTTTTATAATATCTTCAGGCGTTTATATTTTTCAATTAGTCATCCATGTTTTTTTTAATCATTTATTTTTTTTGAATTATATTATTAAATTAACAAAAAATATTAAATTAATTCAAATAAATGATCCGATTCCCATATTTTTCCCGCTCCATTATAAAATCTATCATCTCCTGGCTAGTTTTCTTTACGTTAAAAGAATTTAACTCGATACACACGACATAACACCTATCTAATGCCTCCTAAAAAGTCAGGAAAAAAATATTATAAATTTTACTGGCTTGCATCAGCCTTCCTTTCCTTAAAAAGAAAAAAGGAAAAAGGAAAAAGGAAAAAGGAAAAAGGAACCATCCTTTTCTCTAGTCTTCCTTGTTTTGTTTTTTCTAATCATGATATAGTGGTAGTTTGGTATTAATTTGAGGTAGTGGTTAGGCAGGAATGTTTTGCTAAGATGCTCCATACAATTTACGAAGCAATATTTTCACTTCAGTGGACCCTACCAGTTTGCTTTCCAACCCCTTCTTTGTGCATCAATCAAATCTGCGGACCGATGGACGGTCGTGATCGATCAAGAAGCTAAAGTAAAGAATTGCTTGCGTAGATCAAGATAAGACCAGGCATTTCATTTCAATATCTGCCTGTGTGACGGGCTGCTTTCATTATTTTGTCTGCATTATTCTCACAAAGTTGAAGGACTAAAATACGCCTGGGTGGCGATGCAGTTCTTTTGCCTGCTTTCCAAGCCCTTGTTTATTCCCTGCTGGATACCGCCAGGGAATCTCTAAAATGCGCTCTCCGGGACATATGCCATCTGCCTTGGAACACGTGGCCCTAATATCATATGCTGTCGTTTAACCGCTTTGGTTTTTTAAAAACTTTCATACGTACCCCCACCTTTCCAAGAAATAATAATAATAATTTGTCCTTTTTAGTGTAATGAATCAAATAAATTACCACTTTTATATAACTTTTAAGAGTTGAATTAAATTTAAAATTCAGTTATTAATACTGTTAAAAAATAATATAAATCATATTATAAAACATCACCTATTAATTTAAATTTTTGAGTTGAATTGATTTTTTGACATGGTATTAGAGCCTTGATGATCAAGTGATCACAAGTTTAAATTTCACCATCTCTATTTATTTGATAAAAATTAAATATAAAGTAGTGTGAGTCTATGCAAGTTTCAAGTTTAAAAAGCTTTTATTTAAGAACATGTATTAAAAAATAAAATAAATTATATCCTAAAATAAAAATTAAATTAATTATTCAATAAACACCTAGGCATTAAAAAAAATCACGAGTGTTTAGTAGCAGAGATGATCAGAAAAGGAGGATAATTTGTCTACGAGAGGAGGAGGACCTGGGGATTTGCAGATACATAGGACCTGCATTTGAAAAAAACAATTAATTATGTGGAGTGGAGACAAGATTGGGAAATTAAAGCATGCTTACTGTTAAAGCTGTTAAGAGGGATTTTTTATTTTTTATTTGTTTTGTAAAAAAGGAGAAGCAATGCCTTGATGTGCTCCAGTGAAGAACCCTAAACCCAAGAGCATATTTGTCGCATTGGAAAAACTCAATATTCTCTGATCATCATTTTTATACAAATTAAATCGTGGGGAATTTCAAGAACTATACTTGAGCCTTGAGGTCTAAAGCCCTAACTCTCGACCCTAAGGTATTTTGGTCGCTCGGGAAAAGCAGCGGTAGCCATTATACCATTGCGTGTTCTCTTCAACCATTTTATTCCATAAAATTATAAAAAAAACTATTACTCTCTTCTCCATGCTATCAAAGAATCATTTTTTATTTATTTAGATGTCTCAAAGACATTGTATTTCCTGTAAAAAAATTAAATTCACGCGCCTTTTTTTTGTTCATCTGCATTTAATAATCCAATAAATATAATAAAAATATATAGATTAATAAAGCATTTTAAAATGCTCATGGATTCAGAATAAGATCAAAACCCATGGGCTCAAAATCACATAAGAACAAGGGCATAGCGTAAATTGAGTGAACTCCTCTCGATAAATTGTCAAGTGAGAATTGATTCACTGGCCCAACATAAGTCCTATCTAAAATGATTTGGGGCTTGCCTTTTGGGATTTTTCTTGCACAAAGGAGGAGTAATATATATATATATATATATATATATATATATATATATATATATATATATATATATATATATATATATATATAGAGAGAGAGAGAGAGAGAGAGAGTTTGGCTAATTTATGCATACCTCAACTAAATTTACGGGTATTTATACTTGTGCCAACCAAAATTTTCCACACAAAAACATTATAAGTTATTGGCTAAAAAACACGATTCGAAGAAAATATAGTTAATAAAATTTTTAATTTAAAAAACATATTTTTTAAGTCTAATATTTTTACTACTGAATTTTGATCCAATTTAAATTGATCAATCATATTATTAGAAATTTAATTGATAAAATTAATTTGATAAAATCAATATTTAATTTAATTGAAAACTCGGTGAGCTGTCAATTCTAGATTTTTTTTTTTTATCAATCCATGAGTTCGGGCGGTTTAACAAACATGATTCAAAGTATCCAGCAGGCTATTCACAATTGGTGCTTGTAGGTTTAGGTGGACCAAACAAATAGTAGAAAAAAGCTTTTTGGTTTTGTGGGTCCGTTTCCAGGTCATAATTGCCATGGCAGACCACCACCTATGCTTTTGCTTCTCTCATTCGTTTACGCGGATTTTTTTTATTTTTCAAATGCTATTCTCCTAACCAATCCAAGGATATGATTAGGTTACCGACGTTGAAGGTTATCCTTTCGACATCTCGTGGTGATTTATTTATAGTTGAAAGTTAAGGAATTGTTTAGTATTATTTTCGATGCATTTTTTAAAAACAAAAATAGAGATTTTTTTTTTGTTTTTGCTTTAAAAAATGTTAGTCTTTTTTTTATTATTATTTCTTGATAAATAATTCAACTTATCTGTTTCTAAATATTTCAACAAAATACATAAGGATACAAAAAAGGAAGGAAGGAAGGAAGATGGGCAGCAAAATTATCCAGAACCCAAGAAAGGAAGCCCATATGGTTTAGAGATTGCCATGTCCAACAAGGTAACAGCTCCAAGTTTGCATGTATCTATCATCTTTATTGACTTCCGATGACCCAACTTCCGATGAAGGCTTCGTAAAATAACTAGCCTATATTAGCCAGTGCAATGGCGCGGGTCGGGGAAATTTTTTTTCAAGCACCAAAAAAAGTATTGAATGATGTATTCAAAATCAGTTGTGTATTGAACATCTTCTATCTAACTGGTTTTTGATATGCATGTACTAACTAGGAGATTATAATAAGGTTGCAATTTTTTTTTTAAGTATTTGACTAATACTTCAATAACTTTAAAAAATTTAAGTTGCTGAAAAGTAATGATCAATATTCTGGTATAAATATTGAATCTACAGGTAGACTAATATTTAAGTAGTAGGAGTGGACTAGAAATTCAAAGAATTATTTTGGATATTTATCAATTTTAAATAAGAGTATTTTTCATTATAATATACAAGTTGTGGAAAACACTTTCACCTCTCAATATAGGTGAATTTTGTTAAGGCACCTACATGGATTCTTCCTATAAGAATATACCTCGGTATACGAGCTCATAATAAATTCAAAATGCTAGAATTATTCATAAGTATAAATCTTTGTTCGGAGCTATAGACGGGCCACCGGTTAGGAACCCATCAACATCTTTAATCTACATTCAAATTACAGAATGCAGCTTACTTCATGTAATATATACTAGCGCTACTAATATATTTTCTAGCCACAACTACTTTTTTATCCTAAAATTTCAGATTAGAACACTCTACCTGAATCTTCTAGTACCCTAAACCGAATAACTAGATAACGATTTCTTAATATTTCACCATGCCGTGCACTATGTGCGACACAACTAGATAATTATCCATCTCATTGTAACACAAATTAAAAACTCCATACTTGTGTATAATAAAATATTAAAAACAAATGTCAGGAAAGCGAATCATCCACATAATTCATGCAAAAATGTATTATAATTAGAACTCTATGAGTAAAAGAGAGTTTCGTTTTAATTGAATTGTAAATATTTTTAATTGTTTCTTTGAGATGTGAGATTTAAATAGAGAATGAGTTCATATACTCTTATCAAAACTCTGATTTTTCATTTAAAATAAAAAAACTTAATAAAATAAAAAAACTGATGTGTCGATGCTATGGTAGCATCAAAATTAAAATAAATAACTAAATATTCAAATAATAAATTCTCAAAATTATAGAATAAAAATACTCGAAGCTGATCTAAATATCCAAATATATTCATTTTTTTTATTTGCAATGACCTTTGGCAAGGACATTGTTCAAATTAATGGAAGTATCTTTTAAATAATGTCTTAGATTTAGTAAACTAATTTTCATGACAATAATTACAAAAAAGCATAGTTTTATGAACAAAAGAAAAAGTAAACGTGAAAAATACTATATCATTTGAAAAATGAATCCATGCTATCCTTGTCAGTTATTAACCTTGCCCATTTTCCTTTATGTATTTAAAATTTGAACATTTATTTTTGGACAATATAACATAGAGTTACATAATATTTTGGGTTTTTAAATAAAAAATATAACAACTTGAATAGTTCGCATTTTAACAAACTATTTTCTAGGTAGCCATGGTAACAAGATCAAGATAACTTGACAGATCACTTATTTAAAACCCGACCCAAATCGGTAGTTTGACCTATGACCCAGGTGATATAGGGCCTAGGTTGGGTTGGGTTCCAACAAAAATAGGGGAGGATTGACCCGATAAAAAAATAGGGTCGACCTGCAACCTTATCAGCTTTGGAAAAACATACTCAAAACCCTTTAACATTTTTTTCTTCTTCAAAACATTGTGATTCTTATATGTTTATAAAACAAAAATAGGCTGACTCGGGTCAACCAACTTTGACTTGAGACTTGTCTTGTGTCGATCTCCAAATCAGGTTTGAAAGTTATGTAATAGATAACTTTTAAAATTCATGACACGATTTATTTTACCAAAAGAATCATACATGAAAAAAATCAAGAAGTCCAACCCTTAACAAATCAAATATTGAAGGATGAAGTGAAAAAAAAAAACTCAATTACATGAAAGGATTTAAAACAAAAAATAGCAATAAAAAAATGAGTATAAAAATCAAAACAAAAAATAAATTAGTAAGCAAGAACAATTCTTTGATCAGAAGTTTAAGTTGAAAACAAAAAGAAATAACAATAAAAAAAAACCTAAAGTATAAGGACCAAATTAGAAAAAACACATTATAGACTTTGATTGAAGGATGAAATTGAAAATCAACAAAACCTTGACAAAATGGCCAAGGAGAAAATAAAAAATTAAAAGAAGAATGATCAAATTGAAAAAAAATATTATATATAACAAATTAGAATTAAGAACTAAATTGAAAATACAAATTTCTTCACGAAAAGGCCAAAGAGAAAAATAAGAAATCTAAACAATAAGGATCAAACTGGAAAAATATAATATGCCAAATTGAAATTGAATGATTAAATTAAAAACAAATAAAAATTCTATAAAAAGGTATAAAAAATTAGAAATCAAAAGAATAAGGATTAAAATTGAAATAGCAGATAAAAAAAGAACAAACATGCATTTTTTGGCAAGAAAAGAGAAAAAAAAGGGAAGGGGAAAAGCCAATCAATGACAAACCATAACACCGATGACATGCGTCATAGTTGATGGAAGAGGACATGGTGATTCATCCAATGACATTGTAGAAGAAATTGTTTGGTCACTAGAAGGTGCTGCATGCACTGTTCAAAATCTGCGGCGCTTCTCACATGTGAGCAACTTTATTGATTAAATTATTATTTTGAGACAAGAAAACAAATTACCCTCCATGTTTATGAGATTCACCATAAAACTTATTTGAAAGTATCAGGAAGCCTTGAGTCTATGGTTAATTTCTTCATGATTGCAAGGGCAAAGTTGCTTTTTTACTACTTTTAAAAAGCAAAAACACTATAATACCATTTATCATGAAATCAGGTGTAATTAAGGTTTAAAATTTATGGAAAAAACATATGTATCGCTGTACAATCATTATATAACTAATGGCTGTGTAAAAGATCCAAAATATTTCTAAAATAAAGGCTTGTGATTTTTTTTCATCATTTTATTGTGAATAATAATAAAAATATATATTTATAAAGAATTTTTGAGTTTTTTTTTTATTTTGATTTTTTTATATATACCGAGGAGTCTGCATAATACCATCTTAGGTGGTTTTAGTTATTAAAAGGATAAGAATAAAAAATTAAACTGTAATAAAATATTTTGAAATCGTTTTTGTTACAACACCTGTGCATCCGGACATGCATAGAAGTTGACGAATTCTTTTGCTCAAATGATTCTTTTTTCTTTTTTTTTGCTCGCCTCTGGCCACCGGTTTGAAAGCACGACGAAGTTTTGAATAGGTAACAGAAAAGGCTTATTGAAATTAATGATGTCTCCTTCAAAAGGACCCATCACCAATGGATGTGGCTACCATGTACCACTGCTTGGCTTGGACATTTTTCTTCAGAAACGGGCCTGGATTTATGGTGGGTGGGAAATGGACGCGTCGGAAAATGTTGGTAGCATCATGATGGTTTCAATTTAAATGGTAGGGTTGCAGGCCATATATACAGCCGATTTTATGTATGCGATCCATATAGCTCAAAGAAAAAGATTTAATATGAATTGATGGGTGAATGTTTTTTTTTTAAAAAGAGATATTACTTTTAAAAAATATATATAAAATTAAAAAATAATAATAATAAAAAATCCCTTGACCATAAAATCAATTCCCATAAACTTGATACACGATGTAAGATAATATGTGATTGTGAGATATATATAAGTTAATCCGAATATTTATGTTAATAAAAAATACATGAGATTGTGAGATTGTACAACTTGATTTGCATATCACATGCATGTTCAGTATTTTTAACCATATATATTGGAAAAAAATATAAGAAAATAATCGAATCTCTTTTAGCAATACACACACACCCGTATGCTGCTACACACACCCCTGTATCCGGAAGATTGTATTATTAAAATTAAAATACAACGACGTAAAGTTTACATCAATACCAAAAAAAAATCATTGAATTGCAAGACTTTGAAGAGTTCTTAGATTCAGAAAATATTTTAAAACCACCGAACAATAAAAAAAACAAGAGAAAAAGTTGCCACTTAATTTAATTTCGTTTTTATTGTGATTTTAATTCATACTCTAATTAGAAAAGAGTCAGAATATAGTTGGTGGATCGATCATTGCTTGATTTTAGATTTGTAAAATATAATCAGACCCGTCGTTACGGATATTGTCGGTAAACTTCTTTGACTTGATACGAGGAACCTAACAAGCCACTTCCTGTAATTACCGACCTAGACAAAACCGCTCACCAACTGCTTCAACTTAAGAAGCCTTGGAAATTAATTTAATGATCCAATAGCACTATCTATTATTATAATCTATGATATATAATATTCGTAATAATATTATTGACCAAGCTAGTAAATTCCTCCACCAACAAAAGCAGAAGAAGTGAAGAGGGAATTTATTCGCGGTAATTTTCAATTGAAAAAAATATTGTATTATTAAATACACACTAAATTGAATAAAAGACATTTAATAGATAAAAAAAAAAAAAGAGTATATTAAAGAAACACTTCACCATAAAAAAAAATGGAAATGACAAATCAATGACCCTAAATCTTATCCAGATTGAATCCATGACTCTTGTCAAGAATCAAACCGTCTCTTTCACATGAAATTTTCTACTCTCACGCAGAGCCTTATCCAGATCATCCAAACCCACCCTTGAACAGCCCAAAACTGTTCCCTGGGTTAACTTACTTCTGTCAATATCAATCCCTGACATATTTTTCACGCTAGTCCAGCTACACGCGCCACTGCCATCTCCGCTAATCTCACACATGATGATAGCCCCTCCAACCCTGCTTATGTATATGTATACAAGATCGTCCATCAAACTCACACCTATAGAGGATGGCGTCGGCATACCAAAGTATATCATATTCTCAGCATCATCTTCACTGCTAATAACCTTCATTCTCTCTACCAGCTGCTTTGGCATCTCTCCAATCTCTCTGAAAACCTCCAATGACTCCCCATCCACCTCCCACAGTTTTATGCTTTTGATATCATCTCCAATTATACCAACAAAAATCAGACGATCATGGTTGGCAAATCCAATGAAGCAGTGGGAGATAGTACTTGTTGTCTGAGGGGGGCGCAGTTGGTAGGGTCCTTGCCATGCCTTGATGCTGGGATCGAAGGAGTAAGCCACCCCCGTGCTTTTCTCCACGACATACATCTTGTTTTTGTTGGAGTTCACTGCAATGGAGAGCCAGGTGGAGGAAGCTGATTCCCTGAGTATCGCAGGCATGGACTCGCACATTTCCCACTTGCAAGTCTCCAGGTCATACATTTCGACTGCTAAAGGGTCGTCCTCGAAGTCGCAGGTTCCACCGGCGATGATGACACGTTTGCCAACCATGGCCACAATGGGGTCGATTCTCCATATGAGTGGGGCCTTGATGTGGTGCCAGGTGAGGTGGAGAGGGTCATAAGACAAAGAAAGGCTGGAAGGTGAAAGCATGTAGAGGAGAGTGGAGTGAGATGATCGGAGGGCTGAGATGAACTTGATAGATGGCTCATGGATTTCGATCCAAACGTGTGAACGTGGATCGTAAGCGTGTGCTGTTGTTGAGTGAGGAAACCTCGTGTTCTGGGTGTAGATTAGGAGCCATGGTTTGATTCTGTTGGGGCAACGACGACGACGACGACCACCAACTCCCTGCAGAGAAGTGGAAACTGCAAGTTTCCAGGACTTGGTCACGTAACTGGCAGGAACGAGATCTACGAGAGGGACGTGATTGAATATTGACTCCAAGATGTCTCCATGGATTTGATTTGAATCTTCTGGTGTTAGTAAATTATCCCCGGTGACCTCCATCGATCTCCTTCGAGTATGATAATTAACTACCGATAATATTATATTATTGGTGGCGCCGGAGTGCTTGCGGAGTTACAAGTTTTTGGACTTGGTAAATCGTGGTTTTTAGTGTATATATAGGGGCGAAAAGGTGCGAATTGCAGTGGATATTGCATTAATTATTCTTTAATATAAAAATGAAAAAAAAATCCATCAATTAAATTTTTTTTTCAATTAAAAATTTAAAATCTTAAAATCTTAAGTCAATCAAATTTTTTATTTTTTATGTTATTTTTTCAATTAAAAGTGAAGTAGGGCAACAAACTCATAATTCGAAGCCTATTTTTTTAAATAATTTTTTATGGATTATATATTTATTTTTTGTAGAATTACTCTTTTTTTAGTCTCCTTTACATCTTATTTGATTGAGAACAAAAAAATTATTAATCATAAAGAAATTATCATTGAGGATTTTAGAAAAAAAATATTGATGATTAAAAAATATCAAAAGTTCAAAAGAATCAAATTTATCAAACTTTTTCATTCAATCTTTTCAAAACTGATTTTACTATTAAAATTGAAAAAAGAGGTATACAACTTATAAAACTTTTTGAAACCATCTAACTTCTTTCTCAAAAATTCTTACGAAAACATAAAGCCAAAAACTATAAACATATCCATGTTGGTCTTGTACAAGTAGGAATAAAGCCCATTATCAAAAAAAGATCTAAACACTTCTATCCTTCTAGGCTTTAGAGATGTCATATTCCACAATTTTCAAGATTCATTATTAAGTTCTATAATATCCAATTTATTTACGGTTCTGTCTTATTTGACTGCTACCCAAATCTTACTATCTCTCTCTAAAACAAGAATATACTATAAAGTATAATCCTACAAATAAAAACTCATAATTACAATATGATTGAAGGATCAATTCTAATAGCTTTGATCTTCAAAATCCATTACAAAGATATGTTCTCTGTCTTTGCCATCAAACGTAAATTTCAATCTCAGAAAGGTGAAGCCTTACTTTTATAAATAAACATTTCAAAATCAAACATAGTTGTACCTAGAGTCATCCAATAAAAAGATGTAACCTTACCAAAAGACTAGATCCTTAAAAGAGCAACCTAACCTGAACCTCAATAACCCCTACAAGCAAATGTCCGACTTAAACAAATAACCCAATACAATGATGGCAAGGTTAAACTAACCTTCCACAGACATTCAACCAGTTCTAGATTCTCAGATGAATCATCTTCATCCAATACTTTTAATTTAGGAAGAATCTCTAAGATCCTTTTTATTATAAATATACCTTACCATACAAACCCATCTAGAAAATCAACCTATGATATTTCTAGTACCAGTTTCTAAAATGCAGATCACTCTACAAATATACCAAAGCTTTTATATACAAACTATAAAATAATTGATCTTCTTTACCAACCTCTTAAACTTTCTCTGTTATAATAAAGAATATCCAAAGTGAACTAAATGCTTTTTAAAAAAGAATTTATCATAAATAAAAATATTTTGATGATGATTTCTATAGTAACCTTAACTCTAAAAAATAATTTTGTTTTGGTTTTTTTTTTTAAATTTTCTAAAACAAAGACAAGAAATACAAAAAAGTTATTATGATTTTGTTACATTACATAAAATAAAAATAATATTTTTTTATTGGTTTGAGTAATATTATACTTTTAAAAATCATATTGCATACCTTTTTATAAAAGATGCATGTCTCATTACCACAAGGAACAAAACCCTTATTTGGGAACTAGCAAACGGTTCTCCTATTGAATCTAAACATTATCTTTTAAGAAACCTCAAAATCTCTCTTAAAAACCAAACAATTGAAGTTGCTCCTTACAAAGCTGCTCCATACCACCAATACCAAACACATTATACAACAAAACAACTTCACCAATACAAACCTTAACACCATAGGAAAACAACTGACTATAATAGAAAAACATATCAAGAAGTCTTTAATTTTTTTTTTGAAACTACAAAACCTGTTTAACAAAAGCTAAAAAAAACTAAGTTTTGAAATCATACCAAGTCACTAAAGCCAGTCAAACTCAAATTCAAAATAACAGAAAAGATTTTCTTAAAGCTATCAAGAACCATCTCAATCGCCTCGAAGCTTCTTCTTCCATCTTAATTGTTCCTGACACATCCCAAATCAGTAACCACCCTCAAACCTCCACAAGCCATGTAAACACAATGGAACATGATAAAAACCAAACTTCTACTGAAGAAGAAGCCTTTCAAGAAAAAAATTCCTAAAACAAACAAACTTAGTTGGAGAAATCCCACACCCATAACAATTGATGTTGGATCAGACATAGGAATCTAAAGTGAACAAGGCATTATTAACCAACATAAGTTTAATGCCTTTTCTCTCTATGAATAGATCATTGATGGAATGATAGAATACAACATCCTAAAAAACTTAAATGACTATGTTTGACAATGCTTACAAAACCTAGAGTGGAACCTCAGACAAAGCCAGAATTGAACTTTTAATTACATGATTTTTCAGTCAATTAAAAGGATGGTGGGATTACCATCTCACTAATACTCAACAATCAAAATTTCTATAATCCATTCAAATCTATGAAAACCAAACACAATCCTTGAGCCATCTAGTAACACTATCTAAGATGCAATATCAACCCTGATACTAACTATTTCTCTGCATTTCATAGGAGATCCATCCCTTCTAAAGGATAAAGATGTCAAACTTCTTTCAAACATTAGGTGTAAAAAACTTAGTGACTTGAAATGGTACAAAAACACCTTTCTCACTCGTGTTATGCTCCGAGAAGACTCTAATCAGCCTTTCTAAAAAGAAAAAAAAATTCTTGTTAGATTACTTAACCTTCTAAGAGAGAGAGAGAGAGAGTTAAAAACAACATTAAAGACATCTCTGGTAACAAAACCATCCCCTATAACCAGCTAATATATGGTGAACTTTTTAGTTTCGCCTAAAACAAAGGTCTCAAAATCTGTCAAAATCTTAAACTCTAAAAACACCTTAAGTGGGAAATGAAACGAACCAGATAAGAGTTAAGAAGTTTTTATCAAGAGTTTGAGCTATCCATTAAAAAACTAACCTGTGGTGGTACCTGTACCAAGTCGTACTTAAAACCTTCTAAATCACTTCACAGATAATCACCCCACAAATACAAAAAATATTTTCATACCAAATCCGAACCTTACTACAAAGTCTTTAATAAAAAAACCAACAAGAAATTCCAAATCCAAGCCTAGATTTTACCTCAAAACCATTACTTGTTACAAAATATGGCCAAAAAGGTCATACTTCCAGCTTTTATCGTGTAAATACCAAACTCCATGAACTTTAATTAGAAGAAGAAGTTATTTATCATATCCAATCTCTTTTAATTAAAGCCTCTGAAACTGAAACAAACCTTTTAAACACTTTTTAAGAACCCTACAAACTAATGAGTTAGCAACATCTATTTTTGACTTAGAAGACTCTTCTTACCACATTTCAAGACAAATCAATGTCTTTATCAAAGACAAGAATTCATCATTGAAGCCATCAGATGCCTTGATAATCCCCAACTATAAAAAACTTACATAGACAAACTCTTAAATACTTTTGATAAACTCAAATCATCACAACCTGTTCAAATTCATTCCCTTCTACCTTCAACTAGTACAAATATTTAAAATCTTACAAAAATCCTCAATAAAAAGTAAAAAAATCCGAACCTCTAGCTACTATCCTAAAATTACAATATGAAATCAAAGCCATCAAGATTAAGCTTATAAACATTAAATAAGCTCAACAAAAAAATTCTACCATATTACAACTCCTTCTTGCAAAACTAAGAAATGATTCAAATTCTGATAGAGAATCAAGTTCTAATCATGATATAGAATACAACTTAGGAAATCATGCATTGACAAACAATTAGCATATTTTTGAAGATTTTCTCTATGTTTTAACTCAAATTACTTCAAAAAGGTATTTGATAAAAATTACATTGGTTTTTTCAGATGATTTTCAAATAGATACTATCATTTTATTTGATATAAGTGCAGATTTAGATTGTATCAAAGAAAGAATAGTTTCAAAATGATTTTTACAAAGTACTTATTTTTCTATTCCTAGAAAAACTAAAAACTATAAATCTTAATTTAATTAAAGCATGTTTTATTTATACTCATCAAATAAACACTTTGATTTCTTGAAAGAAAACTCAGCTTATGCATCTTAAATAAGATGTATTTTTACAAAAAAAATAGAACAACAACTACAAAACCTTGTTTTACAACAAAAGAATTTTAGATTTTCAAACCAAAATAGAATAAAAAATTTGTTCTGATTTACCAAATGCTTTTGGAAAAGAAAACAACATGAGGTTGATCTCCCATATGATGATTGTTTTAATGAAAAATAAATGCCTATAAAAGCCAGACCTATCATGTGTAATTTTTTATGTCAATAAAAATTTTAAAATAAAAAAAGGCACATCATGACTTGTCATAAATTGCAAATTTTTTGAATAAATCTTTGAAATGGACTTTGTATCTAATTCCAAACAAGAAAGATTTATTGCAAAAAATGCATTGTGCATTTATATTTTCAATATTTGATATGAAACCAGGTTTTCAGAAAATACAGATTCATCCAAAAGATCATTATAAAACTATATTTATAGTTCTTTTAGGCCAATATGAATGGTATATGATGCCATTTGGATTGAAAAATGCTCCCTCAGAATTTTAAAGAATCATGAATGATATTTTTAATCCATATTCAAGATTTTACATAGTTTACATTAATGATCTTATTGTTTCAAACTCTTTAGAACAACATTTTAAACATTTACAAATGTTTTTATATCTTGCAAAGAAAAATGAATTAGTTTATTCAAAAACTAAGATTTTTCTTTTCTAAACTCGTATTTGTTTTCTTTGTCACTATATTTTTCAAGGCATAATTAGAACTATAGAGAGATGCCTCACCTTTGCCAGTAAATTTATTGACAAAATCCTTGACAAAAACTAGATGCAAAGATTTTTAGAGAGTTTTTACTATGTTTTAGATTTGTATCCAAACATTAGCCATTTAGCAAAACCATCGTATAATAGGTTAAGAAAAAATCATGTAACATGGTCTGATGAACATTTTAAAATTGTTAAAAAATAATTAAAAAAAAGGAACACAAAACCCCTTACTTACACAACCAATCCTTTAGCTCCCAAAATAGTTGAAACAAATGCTTTTAGAGTTAGGTTATTATAGTATCCTTACATATTCTTCAATTTATATCTGTATATTGGAATGATTGTCAAAAACATTATTCAACCATAATTTTTTTTTATTGTCATTTGTATTAAAAAATTTCAGAGTGATTTATTAAACTAAAAGTTTCTTTTGCGTATTGATTGTAAATCAGCTAAAGAGATTTTACAAAAATATGTTCAAAACACCATGTAAAATTAGATTTGCCTAATGGCAAGCTATACTTAGTATTCTTGATTTTCATATGGAATTTATAAAATGAGATACCAATTTTATACCTGATTTTCCAACTAAAGAATTTCTTCGAAATAGATTTTGATGCCATTAAAATCTAGAGACAAGGGTAAAGCCTCCAACAAAAACTAGAATCTCCAAAATGCCTACACCCTTCAAAACTCTTTTCTTCTGGAATTTCTTCTACAAAACCAATCAAATCATGGATTAATATGATTACTAAATAAGAAGAAACAAATCATTCTTCTCAGGTACAAACTTGGGTAGATTCCATTTCAAATTCTCCAGAACTACTTCTAGCTCTATATACTATATGCCAAAAATCCTCTTAGGAAGATAAATATTCTCAAACGATTTTCAAAACTAAAGGAAGATCTTACTCTTAAAACCCCTTGCTTCAATCTTTACATAACTCTCAAAAGTGATATATTTCAAAACAAAAAGATTTCAAAAAAAATAAAAATCTGAATATACTATAAAACAATATTTCAAAATATTTTGTCTATTGAAGATATATATTTTCATCATGATCCTTCAACAATAGTTTTAAGGATTTTTCCTTCAGGTTGGAATTATAAACCATGGGATTTTACAAAACCCCAACCTTATTATATGACAATCCTTAAAATAACAAGATCAACCAGATTTGAACACTTTAAGCTTCAGCAAAATCATCCTATGTAAAACCCTGAGAAACACACTTATAAAAAAAAATCATTATTGTGAGTATAATAATAATAGTGCAATTAAATAAAGAAGAAGAAAAGAGTTGGCAACCCACACAAAAAGAAAAGAGAGATTTGGAGACCTAAAATAGAAGAAACAAAGAGGGGAGGACCAAACTTAAAAGGTATGAATAAATGAGGGATAGAAACAAAAGAATAAAAAAAGAAAGAGAGAGAGAGAAGAAAATCGCCAGCCCTTGAAGGAGGAGAGCTAACAGCAGAAAAGAAAGAAAAAGGGAGAAGAAGAGTCACTAATTCAATATCAAATGTGGTTTATTTTTTTCATATAATCACGTAGAAATAATTGAGACATGATTCTTTTTTGAAACTATGATAATTCTTTATTTAAAAAACTTTGCATTATAAAAGACTTGTTTCGGATGAAATTTCAACTGAAAATATATTTTTAGTTGAAAATATAAATTACTATAATTATTATAAATATTTATTTTTAATTATTATAATATTAAATAAAAATAGATTTCAATCATGCTATCGTGATATCATTAAAAACAAATCAAGTCTAAACTATTATTTTTTCTGCTAGCTTTAACTTTTGACATTGGCATACCTGAGGATATCCCAAGGTAATATGGATCACTGATTAACTATTTCAGTTCAGAAATAGTTAATGACATCAACACGTTACGTTGGTGTCGGTATTTCCACGAACTTGATTAGTCGATCCCGGAATGAACGACTAAAGATATTAATATGAGTCATTAGTATCGACAATGATCTTTCCAGATTGAGAAGAAGTGTCATGATGATATACTCCTGATGAAATTTGGGATGTTTATGAAATGAAAAATAATGGGTGATCCACGGAAGAATAAATAAGGACATAATTATAGAAGACAAATTAATAATTCAAAGAGCCATTGTTGTGCATGGATTAGTATATGATTAAATATATATGCATGTATTGTGTAAATTTTCCTTTCCTATTTTATTGTATTCTTATTTTATTTATTCTAAAAATGATAAATTGTAGGTCCTTCTCACTCATGTTAGGATTAGGTCCCCTAGTTTTCTTTTGCATGAATTAGGAATGTAAGAATTACCTAGGTATTTTATTTTTTAGTAACCATGTAACTCGGAATGTAATAATGTCATCCTTGTAATTTTGTTTTTGAAGTACTAGATTGTATTATTTTGTATTTGGAATTCAAATTTTTTTATGCTTCTCTTATTTGTTAAATTATGTATGTTAAATGTTAAAGAAATTGAGTAGATAAAATGTCATATTTATGTTCTTGAATACATTATTGAGTTGGACTCATTAAGATTGCGATATGATTGAGATGTGAGCATAAGATGTGTATAAGACGATAGTCGATAATTTGAGACCTCTCAGTATAGGGAAGATTCTGCCGAAATTTTGATAAACCTTAAATAATGGAAAAAAAAATTACCCATAAATTTGATAGTATAATTGTGTTGTTTGATCCCATAAATGGAAATGTTACATCCTAAACCCACATATTTTACATGTATTCAAAAAATCCTTCACACTTTTAATTGGAAATAAGCTCTTCACAAAGAAATTCTTTTTTAGTCAGTTTCCAAGCCACACTACATAACCTTTACCGCTCCTACACCTATTGGGATTACCAATAAGCATGGTTTAATACTTTCCTTCTTCAAAACTCCAAGGATAGTCATTCTTGGCTATTCTACTTCAACAACTCCATATACACATCAAAATTACCAAACTGGTTTCGCCAATGGTTGGACTATTTTGCTTCTTCATATGATCTTTTTCAACCTCATCCTATGATAAAAAATTGTTACACCTTCTTCAAACAAAATTATAAAGCCACAGAAAGAAAAAAAAATATTTCCACCATTTCTTATTTTCTATTCAAAATTATTTGTTCCTTGGGTCTGCTCATGGTATTTTGATTACAACACACTTAGTATCATAGTTTTTAAACCCGACCCGGTGGTCGACTCGGTCTAATAATCGGGTCACGAGTCAGATGGGTTGACCCGGGTCAACAAAAAAAAAATCAATACAACACCTATAGAAAACACCAAACTTGTTACAATGCAACACTTATAAAAACCTACTCAAGATTACTAAGACCCACACAAGAAATGTCAAGGGAAACCAACCATAACATAAGTTATGGATGAGGAGTAAAAAGAAAAACAACTAAAGAAAGAAGATGCAGCAACATACAAGCATTCAATTCATTTTTCTACTTATTTTCATTGTTAGAGAGGTAAGGTTGAGTTCATAAGGGAAAAGGAAACGTCAACTCAATAATGTAACACCAAATTATTTTGAAAAACAAAAAGTTTAGAAAGAAGATACATACCAAGCTCTGCTTCAAGGCCCCTACTATAGCATATTCATTAGCATCCAAAGACATTATCGGCCTAGCTAAAGTTGGAAGTGCAGATTCTATCTGATGAGAGCAAAACAGAAATATGGCCAAGTTTAAAATTCCTCCATATAATAGAGCATCTCTATTCTTCAAAGATTATGACCAAGTTTTTCAGCACAAGAAAAATCAAGAAAAGGTAACAAACAATAAATGATGTTGATGCATATGGCTCTGTTATTCAAATGATTGATTTCCCACCATATTAAGTACATGAATGCAACCATTTGCATAAATAACAATGGGAGCATTATTGATACCCAATAAACCATAGGTCATAGCAAGAGTAAAACTGGTACATGTTAAAAAAAGTTTATGTTACACGGACAAATAACAGATGCAGTTCAAAATACATATCGATCGGCGATCAAGAATTGATATGAGTGTAGAATGATCCCTTATTAGGCGCTTAATTCTAGCATCGCTATCTGCAGCTTGCTTTAAGTTGGCTGCAAACCTATTCAATCTATCCTGCAAGTTCTTTGTCAAAGTGCTGGATTGAGGCCCAGTCCACTGTGTCCCAAATTGACTTTTAAATTGGGCATCTTCCGTTGCTTCCTTCTACAAAAGTTCCTCGGTCTGAACCAGTAATTCTTGGTTTACCCTCCTCAAATCCATAAGTTGCTGTAACTCAGCTTCAAGGCCAACTGGCCCCCCACTAATCTGCACTGCTTCCACATCTTCTTTAAGATTGTTGGAAGCGTAAAGTTTCCTTCCAAAGAAAGAATTGAATCTGGCAGGTCCATTTCTTTGAGCCTCACTCGAGTTAGCTCACTCCCTTGTTGCAATTTTTCAGCTTGTGTCCTGATAATATCATCGACCATTTCAGTGTACTTTGAAAGAGCTTTTACACTGCTGTATGGAACAAGACTAGCAAACATCTTTTCCTTGCTGACATCAAGTACATTGTTCATTGACATGATCTTTAGCATGGAAAATGCTGGGAGAAGGGGTAAGGAACTAGGGGAAGGAACCTCATGAGGTAAACTCTATCATTTTCCTTGACAACCCTGCCAGATCAAGAACTACAAGTTCAAAACAAAGGCAAAGAATAAAGAAAAGAGAGAGTGAAAGAAGGAGAGTCGTGAAGAGAAACAAGTAACAACATCTTCATCTAACCTTATTCACAGATTTGAAACAGTGATCAAGAGTCTTCGCTCCTCTACTCTTCTTCGCGACTGAAATGGCTTTCAAGATTTCTTTAATTAGGTTTTCTTTAATTAGATCTTCTGCTCATTCTGTCTTGAATTTTTAACATTTTGGCCTTTTAACTGTAAAAGGCCAAAACAACATCGTTTCACGCAGACATACATACATATATACATATATAAGGTTGGGTCTCAGCCCGGTTTACCCGGGTCGACTGGGTTTCATCGGGCCAGATCCTAAATTGTTTTTTACTTAGACTCGACCCGACTCCAGGCCCGGGTCGACTCGCCGGGCCGGGTTTCTAAACTATGCTTAGTATGGATCCCTTATTTTCATTAGGAGATTCGAAGTCAAATGGTGAGAACCTTTTGTAGCAAAATTTAAGAGTTCTAAATGTGTAGTCTTATAATGGTTAACAGGAATTCAAAAGGCTGAGATTAAGGACTTAAACCCTCAATCTAAGTTCTTAGCCTAGAAATCTCATGCTTCAACCCTTCTTATTGCAACAAAATCCAAACAAGAATATTTTGAAATCATAAAGTAGCTCTTACAAAGTTATTCAAAATCAAATGAATTTATTTTATCTTCATCTTCAAAATTCATAATCGGTTTAGAAGATCAAAATAAAGATAATTGTTTTGGCATTCTCCTTCGTATACAATAACCCTAGACATTTATGCTTGTGTACATATGTTTGTGTGTAAAAAAATATGGCTCAAGCCAAAAATATTCATAGCCCATTTTTAATTTTGTTCTCTTTTTATCAAGCCTATCTTCTCAGGCCTTTATAATAGGTCCATCTAGGCCCATCTTCTCCTGGCCCTTGATACTCCTAGTCCAAAGATTTCTGTAGGCACAAGTAGACAAGTTCTCCCCCATTTGCAAATATAACAAAAATCTTTCAGTGGTGGGAGACAAGGCAAACAACTACATTAGACAAACCTATTAGAAGCCCAATAATTACAAGACTTTATAAAATTTTAAATTTTCTATCATTTCCTTTTATAAATAGGCGATTCTCTCTTTGTTCAAGGCAAATAATTTTATCTAGACAACTCTTAAGTATAGAAAACCAATATCTCTAAGGAAAAACCCTCATTTTCTCCATCTTTGTATTACCTATATCCAAATCCATAAGTCTTGTATTTACCTTAATACAAATTTATGTAAGATTTCTTCAAATTTCAAGCTTTGTTTTATTTTCTAGATAATTTGTTTTATATTCTTGCATTTATAAATATGCTATATGTTTGTTAGAAGATCCTGACATTGTTGGAGTTGCTTCTAATTTCACATTAGAAATTATATATGTATATATATCAGTAAAATATTATGGATCAAGACTTATTGGACCAATTAGTATAATGTAATAATGTTTTTGCCCTCCACGGTATACAGTTCATTTGACATTATCGCATTGATCAAGGTTAAATTGTTATTTTCACTTTTTTAGCATGGCAAAAAGACATAATTACCTTTAAAAAAAACCCTTGCATCAAGGGGCTTCTTGATCTTTTTAATTTTTTTAAAATAGTTAAATGACTAAATTACCCTTAAAAGCAAAAATACTAAACTTATTGATAGGGGATTTTTTTTGTGTTTTTCATTATCATTTTTCTTTATTATCACAGGGATTGAGGGGTGATTTGGTAATTTAATAAATATAAAAATTATTAAAAAAAATGATTGATGCGTGCAATTGAGCTTACGAGCTTCGGGCAGCACGTGTGGCATTGCTCATTGGCCAAACACTAATTTTCTGGGGTGGCGTTGGAAAGTGCTCAGCGTCCCCTCCACGCCTAGGCAATGTGTGTGGTTAACATACCACTAGTTTGGCACGGACAACCCTTTTTTTCTTTTCTTTTCTTTCTCTCCCCCTCAATTCCACGACAAATCATCCAATTTTTCAAACTAGCCCTTCAATTTGGTTTTCTTTTGAATTTTTTTCCTTTTCTATTGATTACCATTTGTTTTATTTTAAATGATTTATAAAATTGGAATATTTTTTCAATTTCATCCATTTTTAATTTTTTCATCTATTAAACTTGGTTTCCATTCTTCTGACTATCTTTTTTTTTTTTTTAATCATTTTCTTGATTTATTTTAATTTTTAATTTCATCCCTCATTATTTTATTTCATTTAATATTAATAGTAGATTTGGTCCTCATTTGATTGCTACTTTTCTTTTTTGTGTTTTAATACTTGTTATTGATTTATTTTATTTTCTAATTTTGTCTTCATTCTCTTGATTGCTATTTATTTTGTTTTTTTTTTTAATTTTGGATGTTTGAGAATTTTGCTTCATGATGTTTTTGAGTTTGCTTTCTATGGGGTAACTTGGTTTTATGATCGAGGTCACTGATTTAAAAAATAAGCCTGGTTTGACTTCGATCTTTTTTAGGTTTATTTTTTTAATATATATATATATATATATATATATATATATATATATATATTAATTTCAACCTACAAAATTATATTATTGGGCTATGGCTTCATGAGTTTTTTCACTTTTAGTTTTTTACGGGTTATCCTGATCTTATATCTCGGGTTACAAGTTAGTTTAGTTTACCGTGGTTGACTTGAATTTTTTTTATTAACTTTGTTTTCACTTTTGCCTTTTATTATTTTGTTGGTCTAAAAGTTGACTTCCATTATTTTATTTTATTTCTTTTATACGAAGTTATCTTGCCTTATAGGCGATCCACAAGTTTGGTATATTGACTAAAGTCAGGTTTTTTGTTTTTTTTTTTAATTCGTCCTTTAACATTTAATTTGTTGGTAATATTTTTTTTAGTTTTAACTTATTTGTATTTGAATTAATGACCGAATCCTAAATTTCTCTTGTTATTTTAAAAATATTATCATGGCTTGAGTTTTTTTTTTTTTATTAAGAAAAATTTAAACTGGATCGGAACACTTAAGTATACATAACAACCGAGCATCAATGCGACCTCAAATGCAATTTTTAATGAAAAGAGGGCTCAATGGTGCTGTTGCCATGTGCACTTGCACGACTATGTCATGGCCTCATGGGTTGAAAGTTGAAAGGCTGGAAGAGAGAGAAACGCAATGCAATTTGAATGGATGGAGAGAGACAGAATGTTGTATTTTCCTTATTGGTTTCATGGAGCTGCAAACATATATGATGTGATTTTAATTAGATGCAGAAATCTGAAAAGCCATAAACCATTCACTATGGCATTTGAGAGGAATTAATGTGGATTCTTAATGTGTTTTTTTTTTTGTCCTTAGTTTTGTTTTACTTTAATTATTAATTTTTTTTAAAAAAATTTATCATTTCATGTTGTGTTGATTAGTGATTAAGTTTGATAATTTGTTCTGTGTTTCGTTTCTTCAAGTTTTTATAATCTTAGAAAATACCTCGATATTGACTTGGTTCTTAATTTTATAAAGAAGGATTTGATCTAATTGTTTATAAAGAATTAAATATAAGAGTACTAAAATTTAATCCCTTTAATTAATGAAAAATATTCCTGTTTTGTTTTCAGTCTTCAGTTATCATGTTTTTTTTTTCAATTAAACCCTTCTACATTGCATTGATTAATGATTTGACTCAATGATCTCGTTCGTGTTGTTTTATTTCGGATTATTATAATATTAAAAAATATCTTGATATTAAATTGATTCTTGATTTTATAAAAAAATAATTTAATTTTATTATTTACAAAAAATAAAAAATTAAGAGACCAAAATTAAACTCATCACATGGCAACCCCTCTTTTTTTATATAAAAATGGTGTCAATGCCTTTTAACTTTAATATTTTGTTCAAATTCATTATTGATCTTTTTATTTTGAAAATTATACATTCTAGTTCATGATTTTATTTTATTTATATTTTAGTCATTGAGTTTAAAAAAAGAGAGAGAAAGTCACTTAATTACGACTAGTGAAAAAGAACATTGTCTGTTAACTACATTTTAATGACAAAAAAGATCAATCTTGATATAAATAAGTTCTCATTCAATGAGAAAAGTTCCGTTAAGGTCTTTCTAAACCTTTGTCTTGCCTAAAAAAATATATCAGAGCTGTAAGAGAATTTTTTTTCCTGATTGGAGTTGCATTGTTAGACCATTTTTGGAGTTTTTTGCATAGTTATAAAAACCTGACCCAGGAATTGACCTAGCCAAGGAGCTGAGTCCGGGGTTTCATGGGTCAACCTGGATCAACTCGGAAAAATTTTAAAAAATATATTTAAAGTTTTGATATTTAATATGAAAAAATTAAGAAAAAAATTATATGAATATAGGTTATACATATTGTAAATAATGAAGTTTAAAAGAGTATTTTAAAAAAATAATTATCGCATATTGAAAAGATACTATGTTATGCTTTTAAGTTGAAGTATTTAAATTAAAAAAGTTTTTTATCCCACATTGAAAAGGCATAACTTTTTTCTTGTGAACATAGAGTATATATGCTAAAAGGCTTCAAATCCCACATTAAAAAGATATTATGTTATCCTTTTAAATTGAAATATTTAATCAAAATTTTTTTTATCCCACATTGAAAAAATATAACTTTTTTCTTGTGAACTTAGAGTATACAAAAGGGCTTCAAATCCTATATTGAAAAAACAATTTTTTTCTTGGAAACATAAAATATATATACTAAAGGGTTTTAAATCTCACATTGAAAAAATAAAATACTTTTTTAATATTTATATAGTGAGCTTTAAAAAGTGTTAATAACCAACTAAAAAAATGTAAAAAAAAGGGATATAGGAGAAAAACCACATTTGAAAAAAAAAAAACCGGGTCTCGCCCAGATCGACTGGGTCGTTGCACCGGCTGATCTTTTGGCAAACCCGGACCGGTCCAACCAGTGGGTCGACCTGTCAGGCCGGTCCGGATTTACTAACTATGATTTTTTGGGAGGTTCTAGGCATATTTATTAAGTTTTTTAGGGTAAAAATAAGTTTAAAATGAATTTTTAAGGCAAAAATAGCACTACCATGCGTCTGAATTTTTTGGCCTTTTTATTTTAAGTTTATCTCATTAAAAATTACATGACTAAATATATATTATATGCATATTTCTTTATTAACTTTTAAATTTGATTAAAAATATATTTGATTTATTGTTTTTTGAAATACCATTAAAATTTTAGTTCTTATTTGAATAAGATTATAATTGTTTTTTTTTTTTCTAAGCAAACATTCTTTTAAAACAACCTATTTTTTAAAATTTTTTTTGATAACTAGTATACAAGCACTTATCTTTATTATTATGTAATTAATTAAAAGATAATTAAAAAAAACAAAGTAATTAAATCAAGTCAAATCCATGATTTAGAACTTATTTTTTTATAGATGAACCCGAGCTGACATCTATTTATCTAATATATTTCAATATATAAAAAATAATAACAAAAAGAAATGAGTGAATTTTAATTAATTTATTTTTTAAATACTTTTCTTCGTTAAATGCATTTTTTTTTTCTGTATCTACATTCAACAACAGTGAGTCTATATCAACGAAACTTCTTTTACAAGTTAAAAGTAGAGCAGCCGGCAAATCACAAGCAACCTGTGTAGTGTTTTCTAAGTTTGATCACTACTTCATGTTGTGTTGATTAATGACTAAGTTTGATGATTTGTTCTGTGCTCGTTTCTTTCAAGTTTTTACGGTCTTAAAAAACACCTCGACTTGGTTCTTGATTTTGCAGAGAAGGATTTGATCTAATTGTTCATGAAGAATTAAATATAAGAGGACCGAAATTGAAATGTGAGGTGAATTGATATCCTTTTAATTAATGAGAAAATATTCTTCCTTTTCTGTCCTTTTTCCTTCTTTTTTTCAGTTCAGCTTTCAGGGTTTTTTTTTCCAATTAAACCCTTCCACATTGCATTGATCGGTGATTAGACTCGATGATTTGGTTCGTGTTGTTTTATTTCAGATTATTGTAATCTTAAAAAATATCTTAAAAAATATCTTGACAATGAGGTGATTCTTGATTTTATAAAAAATAATTTAGTTTGTTATTTGTAAAAATTAAAACATTAAGGGACCAAAATTAAACTCATGACATGGCACCCCCTTTTTATATAAAAATGGTGTCAGTGCCTTTTAACTTTAATATTTTGTTCAAATTCATTATTGATCTTTTTATTTTGAAAATTATACATTCTAGTTCATGATTTTATTTTATTTACATTTTAGTTACTAAATTTAAAAAAAAGAAGAGAAAGTCACTTGATTACTACCGGTGAAAGAGAAAGTTATCGGTTGGTCATATTTTAATAACAAAAAAGATCGATTTTGATGTAAGTAAGTTTTCATTCAATGAGAAAAGTTCGTTAAGATCTTTCTAAACTTTTGTTTTGCCTAAAAAAATATATTAAAGTTGTAAGAGAATTTTTTTCCTATTAGAGTTGCATTGTTAGACCTTTTTTGTGGTTTTTTAGAGAGGTTCTAGGGGTATTTATTAAGTTTTTTAGGTGAAAATAAGTTTAAAATGAATTTTTTAGGTAAAAATAGCACCACCATGCGTATGAATTTTTTTTCCTTTTTTATTTTAAGTTTATCTCATTAAAAATTACACGACTAAATATATATTATATGCATATTTCTTTATTAACCTTTTAATTTAATTAAAAATATATTTGATTTATTGTTTTTTGAAATACCATTAAAACTTTAGTTCTTATTTGAATAAGATTATAATTGTTTTATTTTCTAAGCAAACATTCTTTTAAAACAACCTATTTTTTTTAAAATACAATAACTAATATACAAGCACATATCTTTATTATTATGTAATTAATCAAAGGATAATTAAAAAAACAAAGTAATTAAACCAAGTCAAATCCATGATTTAGAGCTTGTTTTTAGGGTGAACCTGGTTTGACATTCATCTATCTAATATATTTTAATATATAAAAAACAAGAGTGAATTTTAATTTATTTATTTTTTAAATTATTTTCTTCGTTGAATGCATATTTTTTCTGTATCTACGTTAATAGTAGAGCAGGCGGCAAATCACAAGCAACCTGTGCAGTGTTTTCTAAAACCACACACAACCACTGTATAGCTTTTTTTTTGATATATCTGAGTTAATTACCATAATCTTCTAGAGTCAAACCAAACTCTCAAGACTTTATCGTGTAAAGAACCCATGCCTTGAGATTTTTAATATATCCATATTTATACTCCTCTCCACAATAAATATTTATATTCTATTTTGCTGTCAAAAATTTAGAGCAATTATTAATGAATATTTAATAAAAAAATTAAAAATATATATATAAAACACATACATAAATAACGAGTTTTAATTTTTTACTATGTCAAAATATAGTTACAAAGTATATATTTATAGTAGACCTTAAAACACCTAAGAAAACCTAACGAACTAACAAATCCTAACTATTTAATGAGTATTAATAATTTTTTCTAATATCTTTTTTTTTTATATTGTAGGAGTTTTCCACTCTAACATATGTCTATGAACTATAAACTATAACATATTTATTATTTTCTAGATAAGAAGTTTGAATATAACCGATTAATTGATATTTGTATCCAAGTAATACTTATTAGTGAACACAAATATATATATATATATATATATATATATATATATATATATATATATATATATATATATATATATATATATAAAGCTTTGTTCTTGGCCCAAATCAGCAAGCAACTTGTTTAACCATATAGCTTGATTTGCAGCAGCTGTTAAGGCGATATACTCTGCTTCAGTTGTTGATTGTGCTACCACTTCTTGTTTTTTTGCATTCCAACAGACTACATCTGAACCAATTGTAAAAATATATCCAGAAATGCTTTTCATATCAACAACACTCCCGGCTTAGTCACTGTCTGCATATCCATTCAATATAACTCCTCCTATCTTAGAGTACCAGATGCCAAAATCAGTTGTCCCTCTAATATACTTCAGCACCCTCTTGGCAACTCCCTTATGAACATTACTAGGTGAGCTCATGAACCTTGAAAGCAAATCAGCTGGAAACATCAAGTCATATTTGGTTGATGTTAAGTATAGTAGGCTACTTACTAGGCTTCTATTTGCAGAGGGTTCCTCAAGTTTCTCACCATTATTTTTTGAAATCTTCTCATTTAGTGCCAATGGAATTGCTACTTTTTTGCATGATTCAAACTTGAATTTCTTAAGTATATCAACAACATATTTCCTCTGTGAGACAAAGATACCTGAATTGCATTAATGCATTTCCATTCCAAAAAAGTAGTTCATGATGCCAAGATCAGACGATTCAAAAACATCTTGCATTTCTCTTTTGAACTCTACTAGCAATTTTACATTGCTTTCAGTCACTAGCATGTCATCAATATAGAGTGATATTACCAGCTGTATACCATCTTTATTTTGTTTCAGATACAAGGTAGCTTCATTTTCACTTCTCTTGAATCCCAGTTGAATCAAATGAGTATCAATTCTGTTGTACCAGGGGCTTGGTGCTTGCTTCAAGTTATAGAGAGCCTTGTATAGCTTGTATACTTTGTGTTCATAACCAGCAACTTCAAAGCCTTCTGGTTGTTGAACATGGATTTCTTCAAAGAGTATTCCATTTAGAAAAGCAGACTTGACATCTAAATGATAAACTTTCTATTCCTTTTGACCCGCAAGTGTAAGTAGAAGTCTTATAGTGTCATGCCTAACTAAAGGTGCAAAAGTATCACCATAATCCACTTCAACAATTTGAGCAAAACCTTTAACAACTAATCTAGTCTTGTGCTTGAAAATTGAATCATCTGGATTGAATTTGGTTTTGAAGACCCACTTCACACCAATTTCCTTCTTACCCTCAGAAGTTCTGTTAATCTCCAACTTCCATTTCTTTCAATAGAATCAATTTTTGATTTCATAGCATCAATCCAAGTTGAAAATCTTGCAGCTTCAGTGGCTTGTAGGCTCAACATGTATAAGATTACATCTTTCATACACATCAGACAGTGGCCTTACTTTAAGTATTTGTGAATATGAAGTTGCTTCAATATCTAGTCGATCTTCAACACCAAATCTTCCTACTGGTGGTTCAAAAGTAGCTGTAGTAGTCTGATCAACTTTCTTTATGTCTCAATTCCAACAAGAATTCTCATCAAAATGCACATCTTTGCTAATCTAAATTTTAGCTCCATTCGGATTGTAGATTCTGTAACCTTTAGATTCTGACGCATATCCAACAAAAATTCCTTTCTCAGCTTTTTCATCAAGTTTGCCTCTCTTGACAGATGGCACATAAAAGTAACACAATGATCCAAACACTTTGAGGTGTTTGGTAGTAGGTTGGACACTAGACCATGCTTCCAATGATGTTGCTTTGAACAGACTTAGTTTGTAGTCTGTTAAGCAGATACACTGAAGTGTTGACTGCTTCAGCCCATAGAAACCTTGGTAACTTCTTTTCAAATAAAATACATCTGGACATCTCCATCACAATCCTATTCTTCTTTTTAGAAACTTCATTCTGCTGTGGCAGGTATGGAATTGTCAGTTGGTGTACAATCCCAGCTTCTTGACAAAAGACATTGAACTCTTTAGAAGTATATTCTCTTCCGTTATCAGTTCTAAGCACCTTGATTTTTTGATCGCTCGAAGTTTCAGCCATTTTCTTGAAGTTTCTAAACATAGAAAATGCTTGTGACTTGGTTTTCAGAAAATAAACCCAAGTCATTCTACTGAAATTATCAATGAAAAATATAAAATACACATTATTGCTCAATGAGACTATGTTCATTGGTCCATAGATGTTTGAATGGACTAACTCCAGCTTATGAGTTGCTCTTTTGTATATACTTTGAGGAAATGATTGTCGATGTTGCTTCCCAAGTTCACAGCTTTCACAAGTTTGGGCACTAACATGGATTTCAAGCATATGATCTACCATACCAGCATCATACATAAACTTTGAAGAATTCAAGTTGAAATGACCATATCTTTTATGCCAAATAATACTCCCACCAACCTTGGTACTAAAGACATGCCCTTCAATTGCATCGAGCTTTAAATAGAAGCTATTACAATCCATTTGGATTTTTGCTATCTCTGAATCATGTGTATCAGTGATAAAGCAGAATCTTTCTTTAAAAGAGACTGCATAACCATTTTTTAGCATCTATGCAACACTAAGGAGATTTTGATCTAGTTCAGGAATGTAAATAACATTTGTGATGGTTTTAGTACCTTTATTGGTGCTGACATCAATAGTGCCTTTTCATTTAGCCTGCACAATATTTCCATTTCCCAACTTGACTTTGGTTGAATTGATATGTCAATAGAGGAAAAAATTGACAAATACTTGGTCATGTGACTAGTGCAGCCACTGTCAATGAGTCATGTATTCAGTTCAGAAGTGTTGCTAACTTGTGATGCCATAAACAAATGCTCCTCATCATCTTTGTCTTCTTCAGACACATTAGCTTGTTGTTGTATTTGCTGCTGAGATTGTTTCTTCTTGATTCTATAATATTTCTTACTACGACCAAGATTATTACAAAACGTACATTGGAGAGAGGGTTTACCCTTAAACCAGGAATCTTTCTCAACATGATTGGTTCTTTTGCAATAAGAGCAAAGTGAAAGAATTTGCCTTTTTGAAGATATACTTGATTTTCCCTTGGAAAACTTGACAGGTTTCTTTCTTGGAAGGTTACCAATACTCTTTCCTTTGTTGTTTGCTTGGAAAACACCTTTAACAACCTCATCGTCTCTCATTTGTATGCTTTGCTCTTGTACATGAAGTTTGCTAATTAACTTTGCAATGGTGAGATTTTGCAAATCACAAGACTCTTTTATTGCAGAGGTCTTGGCTTTAAACTTTTAAGGTACAACCACCTTAAGTTTTTCTACCACCTTATGATCTGTAAATGTTTTGTCAAGAAGTCTCATTTGATTTACAACATCCATTAATCTGTCAGAAAAATCTTTGACAGATTCATTATCTTTCATGTTCATCAACTCAAATTCTCTTTTCAATGCAAGGAGCCTAACAGTTTTGACTCTGTTGCTACCTTCAAATCCACCTTGAAGCTTGTCCCATACTTGTTTTGGTGTTTCCAGGTTCATTATTTTGGTGAAAATATGATCTATAAGTCCAGAATATAAGCAGGTGATGACTTTGTCCTTCTTAAGTTTTTCTTCTTCATGCGCTTTCATCTGAGCAATTATGGGATTTGCTGTCAATGGTGATGGATCATATTCAAACACTACAACATTTCATAAGCCTTGAAATCTTAGATAAAACCTCATCTTGACAGCCCAAATATGATAGTCTTCGCCATTGAACACTGGAATTGCAGATGCAATATTACTTAAAGTAGACATAGAACCTAAAAAAAGAATAAATCACTAGTATTTATACTTACCCTTACTGTATTTAGCACTCAGAATACTTGCCTCACAACCCATAGGATATAAGCTATGAGACCACTTATAGAAATCTAAGTTAACGAGTAACGATGTTTTGAGAAGAGCAGGAAATTCTAAAGAGCTGAGTTGAATAAAAAGATCAATACGTTTAATTAATTGAAAATGCTTATTTAAAGGCTTACAAACCACACAACAATAATAAATAAAAAAAACTCTCAACAAACATGTGAGATTATTGGACTTCAAATAATAGAATTTACAGCAAATTTTGTGGCAGAATCTGTTATGAAAACAATAACATTGAAGACTGATTCAAACAGTTTTCTGCACTTATCTCTATCTTCTTAAAATAAGGCAGATTCTCATAAACAAATTCTAACAGTCTTCACGGAAAATTAATGAATGAGGCAGCCCTTGATCAACAGCTTATTCAACAACGCTCCCGCAACAACAGAGGATCGATAGCAAACACAGAAATAAGCAGCTCTTTATTATGGAATCAGAACCAACATCAGGTCAGAGATTACAATTTCATTTTGGTAAGCTTTACCTGGTCTATTATAGCTACCTTTCTATAATGGGATTTCTAGTAGAAAGAAAATGGTGCTAAGATCCGAGGCAAACTCGAAACTCGGTGTAAGAAACTGCAGGCAAAATACAGATTGATTCCTAGAGTTGATGACTTATGCAGCTGCGGTGATGCACTCGATTGCCTGTTTGCATATGCCAGTCATGGTTGCCTCCGGCCCGTAAACCTGTGAGACGACATAGAAACAAGAACGACTGTCAGTTGTTAGTGTTGTTTGTGATGCTGCACTATTTTTTTACATGCACTGAAGGAAAAGGCCATGGAGATTTCCCACACATCGGTACCTCAATTGGGATTCCAATCTCCTCTCCAAGTGCCCTCATTTTTGCAAGGCCCGTCTGGTAATTAGGACCTCCTCTCCTCACATATATGCTCATCCTTGCTGCTTTCAGCTTCGATTCCTGATAAATGAAATACCATACTCGATTATCAACAGTACATTCGAACAAGGAGATTTTAAAAAGACCCACAGCAGTTCAGTTCAAACCCTGTTTAACATACAAACCAAAACACAAGTCCAGACATTCTTTATGTTCTCCATTGGTGAGAAAAATATTATGTTTAAAAGATTTGTGAGTTACAGACAGATTTTAGATTTTAAATGAAAATGTCTGGAATTTGCAGTTACAAGGTTGAGATTTCACAATAAAAAATTTGCGTTTGTCGAAGAAGGTTTTGAATTTCAATTGCAACGCAACCGAAGTTTTGGAACTCTTAAGTAAACGCAAGGCAATTTGGCACTGCATTGGTGTTGCCATTAAACTTGGGAAAAAAAGAAGAATGAAGATAAGATAATGATAGCCAGACTAACTCACCTTCTCCTTCAGGGTTCGAATTATGCCATTAAATGTAGCAGCAACATCAGTAAAGTTTGCAATTCCTCCACCAATTACAAGGGCTCTCTTATGGCCATCAGGATCAGCAGTCGCACACTGTTGAGATGTCATGAGATTATTTGTACAGCCAAGATGAAATACAGAACACACATCTGAGGGTATATGGGCATCGGAAAATACCCTCCAAATCTTTCTTTTAAGATTGGTAAGCATCAATTTATTAAAAAATTCAAAAAGGAACTAAGCAACTATCCCAGAGCATTTTTATGCTTTGTTTTCAGAAAAAACAGTAACTTAAAACAGTAAGAGGTGGTTAACTATGAAAATGGCAGTTCACGCTAGTGATGTAAAACAGTAACATGACACCTAAAGAGTGGAGAGAAAAGGTCCTTACATCAATTACAACTCTGGCATACCGCAAGACCTCCTCTTCATTGGGAGCTCCACTATACTCTGCATAGTTCCCAAGCTCGGAAGCATAGCCAAGATCTCCTACCTGATCAGCAAAAATTAATTGATATAAGAGGTCAATGCAAAGAAAAAAAAATTTGGTAGGGTTTCTGGCAATCCTGTAACCAAACATCTATAGCCATACCGTATCAGCATAGATGACACTTGCACCTCCTCCAGCCACCATAGTCCAAATTCGCCCCTTTGGATTCAATACCGTGAATTTCAAAGAAGCACTTGTCTGAAAGAAAATTAAAGAAAACAATCATAAACATCATGATCTGACTGAAAATCATAAACATGATTAAAAAGTCTTGAACTCTAAGGCTAAAGAATAACCAAAATCATAACAATGAAATATATTACTTGAATGAATTAACACAGATTTCAAGTGCAGTACAGGTCAAGGCATCTATCAATCTAGATTATTACCTTTTCATCTAGGCCATGAACAAAGCTTTCTGAAGGGCTCATAACTCTTCCAAATGGCATTGGAAATTCAATGCTACCCCATCTGAAAAAGAATGTAGCTGGGTAAGATGATAGTGAAGATGGCAAGACATGTGTTCAATAAATTAGAGCATCAAATCACAAGGGCTTAAAACACTTGGTTTTATAAACTTTTATCCATGCTTTGTCTTGTGCATGTCTGTTCGAAACACCATCACCTCTTATTAATAAAAAAAGAAAGGAAAAAGAGGGTGTAAAGGTTCACTTAAGCAAATGAAAGTACTTTTTGAAGTTTTTAAAAGCTGCAGTGTCGTCCAGCTCGCCTCTCATGTCCAACGGATAAGGCTTTCCATCAACAAAAGTGAAAGGGTTCATCTCCAGGAAAGTGAAGTCAAGATCTAGCAATAAAAGCTTAAGAAGTTAGCATAAAATTCTAAAAGCCAAAGTATGTTATATTAGAATTACAATATGATATGCATGCATCAGAGATCATCGGCATACCTTGAAAAAGAGCAAAAACTACTTGAATGAACTCCTCAATTTCTCCTTTTATCTGGATGGAAGAAAAAAATTCTGTGTCAATGATTCCACATCCAGAATAAAAGCCTAAACCAAAATGCCAACTACGAAATTAAACAGAATGATAGATAATACCATTGTCTATTTCGATAGCATACTTTCCGAAACAAAAAAAATATGGTGAGAAGGACCACTTTCTCGATGAAAATTATTACCGCTGAAGGAAGGGTGGCAACAAGTGGAGCACAATCTCCCGACGTAAACGTTGCACTTGTTGGAACAAATATAGTCTTGACCTGTTCAACAACCACAAATCCCATTGTAAGAAACAAAGCACTTAAGTACAGAACCAGAACAAGACACTTAATCTAAAATTCCCATGAAACAACAATACCTTATCCCAGTTCTCTTCAATTTCAATCCCTCCGCATTCCGAAAAGCTGATGCTGCACCCAAGTCTCTCCGAGACAATGTTTAGATAGAACTCTTGGTCGTGGGGGATAAAGGGTTCAATGATGAATGTTGTTATAGGTCCTTTGCATCCACCCATTTCAACCTCCTCGCCAAGACGCCCTTGGATAAACTCAGCAACTTGATCCAGATCCAGATCCAAAGCAACAAGGCCACTCTTCCCACGTTTCCCAAACAGCATGTCAGGTTTGACAACCAGTTTTGCCGATGCCAACCAGGGTTCCTTCTCTGCTAGCTCATTGAAATCAGTCGATTCCGTTACCTGAAACATATATACATAGTAAGGAACAGAAAAATGTAACCTCTGCAACATATCGAGTATGGGAATTTGTGTATTCAAATGCATAACATTTTAGAGATCTTCTGTAAGCCTTTGCAACATATCTAAACAATTAATGGATTAATTTAAGAGGAAAAAAAGAAGAACGGGGCTAAGGAGGGACTGACTTGAGCAGATTTGATGGGCAAATCACGACCAGAAAACCTCTTGAAATGCTCCCTCAACAATCTCTTGGAGTCGTACTCTCTGATCTTCTTGCGTGCCATTTTCTTTTCTATTCAATACAACAGAGATATGAACATAAATTATTACAACCTCAATCACAAATACAAATGCATGGCGGTAATAGGGATTAAGGAACAACAAGCACACGGTAACTATTATTAATTACCTTTAAAATAGGAACGTGGTAGGCAGAGAGGAAGACTTGAATATTCCGCCTAGCGCCTTTGGTCTTAAGTCTGCACTGCTTCCTGGTATTTATAGTTGCAAATCCCAGTTTAACAACACAGAATTCTTAGTTAAGACCTCCAATTAGAGTGAGTTTGGCAGTGTGGTTGCGGGTGTTTTTTAAATAGTCTCTTCATGTCGAAATGTATGCCAATGATGTTTTTTTATTTTTTAAAAATTATTTTTGATATCAGCACATCAAAACGATTCAAAAAGTACAAACCGCACTCAATTTTAGCCAAAAAAAATAAATTTCAAAATTTGATGAAACGCAGTTACAAACACAATGCCAAACGGTGTCTTAAATGAATGTTTTTTTTTTTTTAATATATAGTATTTTTCCACCATATCTCCCGGTTGAATGATAGAGCTCGAGTTTTAAAAATATTTTGAAAAAAATTTAAAATAAATTATTATTATTTATTTATTTCAAATTAAATTTTTTATATATAAATTGTTTTAATAATTTTTTTTTTAAAAAAAAATATTTCAAGCAACAAAACTGAATAAACGAATGGGCAGATACGGCACCAGCCATCTTAGACTACAGTTTCCACTACCCATAAAAAAAAAAATATAAATAAAAAATAAACATGGGGTCGTTTATTAAATTCTCACAGATGTGGACGGTGATATCACAGAGGCTTGCTTCCATCCAAATTTTGAGAATTTTCAGTTCATGATTATGATATTTAGAATTGTGGTAGGATTATTTTTTAAGAATATATTTTATTTAGAAATATATTAAAATAATATATTTTATTTTTTAAAATTATTTTTAATATCAATATATAAAAATAATCCACAAATTAAAATAAAAGTTTTAGTTTATTTAAGATATTGAAGCAGGACCTTCAACTACCTTTTAATGGAACACGTGGGCTGAAAAGAACCTTTTTACATTTCCAAATAATAAGAACAAAAAGATAGCTTTCGGCCTATATGCTCCTTGACAAGTCAATAAAATTCATCAATTTAATTACATAGATGATATCAAATTATGTGAGATTGAGAATGTAGTTGTGGTTGTTTTTTAAAATATTTTTATGCTGAAATGCATTAAAATAATTAAAAAAAAAATTATTTTTGAAATTAGCACATCAAACAATCCAAAACATATAAAAAAAATTAATTTTTTTATAAACTCAATTTATACCGCGTTTCCAAACAGGCACAACTCAATGCAACAAGTCAGTAGTCAAAGTTAGACTAGTTTCAAGAACAACGTTGTTTGTAGTTTGAGGATTCCATGGCGTTGTCCCTAACTGCAATGCAACTATCCTTCTTTTTTTGTCAAAGCATGGCCTATGTTGTTAGGTGCAGAACTCTAAGTTCAAAGAGATTTTAATACGTATTTGAGGGTCTAATTCAGTGGTCAACAAGTGAGGCTTGCTTTGCCCAACGTTCCGAGTTCGATTATATATGTACACGCTTGTTACCCTCGCGGTGCCTTACCTGTCTACTGGGCTTGCAGGATGTTCAGTAGACCCGGGGAATAATCGTGGTGCGTGCAAGCTGGCCCGAACACCCCGGGTTATCAAAAAAAAAAAAAAAAAGCTTTTAATACTTTAGGCAAAGTTCATGCATTTTCTTTTAGCTTAGACGAGAATATCATCAATTCCTTCTCCTATTATTAGTTTTTTGCGACATTGTAGTTCCATTCTTTATACATATAAAATAGTTTTTTTATTTGTTAGCCAACAAATTATCCGTAGTCTAGAAAACAAAATGGATTTGATGTTTTGCTGGAGTCCAATTCACGTGCTTATTCAAGTGTTTTACTGTACCTCAATTCACAGTAAAATGTGTTTTAAGCTATAATAAAATTATCTTCGTGACATTTGATCCAAAAATATTAAGAAAATTACCTATATACCCTTTGATCCAAAAAAATTATGCCTCGGGGGTGTTGATGTCTTTTTTTTACACGGTAAAATTACTTTTTTACCTCTAAAATCAACAAAATATAAAACCGTTGACCAATAACTTTCTTGACTTTACATAAACTTCTTCATAGTAAAAATATGTATTTGCTTCTAGAGTCAAAAAAAATTATTGTTCTGTTGGATAAGGGGACTTTGGGGTTTTAAAATTTTAATGCACAATTACATATCCCCCACGACCTCGGCGATTACATCTTTAACTTTGGAAGAGATAAAATATAAGCTTAGAATTTGAGGGTATTTTTATACTTTCATATGAGTATTTTGTATAATTACCGGGGTCGTTGGAAATATTTTGGTATTTTCATAGTTTTTTTGAATTTTTTAATGCTTAAAGTTGATGGAGGTGCTCGGCACACCCCAGCACGTGGGTGGCGTCTGCGCTAATAAGGCAATGCGCTTGACGCCACCAGATGGACTTAATTGGCCTTCCGCCGTCTTCCTAGATGCGTCGCCATGTCCTTTTCCATGTAGAGTGGCGTGTGACAGCTTACACTGGTTGAATTGTCACCAGTGGTCATTTAATTTTTTTTCTTTTTCTCTCTCCTAAAAGGTAATGTATATTATTGTCCTCTTTATTTTTTACTTCTCAATTTCAGTCCTCGTTCTATTAATTTCTTATTTTATTACTTTTTCATTTATAAAAGTTTTTATTATTTTCAATTTAGTCATTCAATTGCAATTTTTCATATGTTTTGTTTTTTATTTCGGTTCTTATTTTTTGAATTTGTAATTTTTTCCTTGGCACTTTTGTTGAAGTTTTTTTTCTTTCAATTTCATTCTTCAATCAAAATTTTTATTGTTTTAAGTTTGACCAATTTATTTATTTTATTAAAGCTATTTCTCAATTCAATTAAACCCTCAATTTAAAAACTTTTATTTCTCTAATTAATATTTTTTCTCACCCTTATTTTTCTCCCGGTCATAACACAACCACAATGAACTAACTAACTTGATTTGGTCATCTACCTCTTTCATTTTTCTTTTATTATTTTTTCCGCGATTGGACCTTATTTGGGCATTGATATATTAAATCTTAAATTAAATTGAAGAGTTATTAAGAAATCAAAGAAAAAATAAAAAGAAATGTCTACGTGCGTGTAGTTTCCTCGTAGCTCCAATGACAACCTTCTAACGATGTCATTGGAATCTTCTTGGCAAAGGCTCTCATCTAGGGTGGCGCATGTTGACGACTCAACCACAACGTCATTAAAAGAGTAATTAGGTGTATTTGTATAGGCTTAGGCTTTAATAACTTTAAAGCTTAAGCGGCAGTTAGGTGTGTCTACCACTTTTAATGACACTGAGAGCATGGGAGGATGCAAGAGAATATATGAACACCCATTTTTGTACCGAAGAAATAATTTTCTATATATATAAAGAAAATTATTGTTAATTTAACTAAAATTAATCTTAAAAAGAGTAATTAATTACACAAAAATATTAATTTTGAGATTTAAAATAAAAATAAGAAGCCATGTCATACGGTGCATAAGCATTGGATGTTTTGAGAGAGGCTACAGAGTTGAGAAGTAAAAAAATCAATCGTATATTTTCTAAGTTCAAAAGGAAGGGTATTTGTGTAATTTTCGTAAGGTAGGTAGTGCGATATGATGTAAGAAAATGGTGTCTCCGGTTATTTGAAAGGAAATCGGTGTGCCGCATTAAAATGATGCTAATATTAAAAAATAAATTAAAATTCATGAGTCGATCATTTATTTAAATGAATTCAATAATTTTAATTAATTTAATAAAATAATTAAAAAAAAATGATAATTTAAAAAAGGTCAATGGCCAATAAAAAATAATGAATATTTACCAATATTATAAAAAAAATACCATTTAAATATTCTGAAAAGGTCTCAACAATTTTATGTGATAACAAAGTAAAAATTGAATGAGAATAGAATACCTCATAAAGAGAAAAATGAGAAATATTCAAAACTTAATTATTAGTACATCAAACGTTTAAGGATGAATTGAAAAAAAAAAAATTAAAAAAAAAAAAAAACTTAGCTCAAGTCAACATGCCAAATTTGTGGCCCATTTATAAGATCGAAATAACTATATACAGAAGAAATGAAATAAAACAATGGAGGTCAACCTCAAGCAAATTAAAGATAAAACTGAAAAAAAATAAATTAAAAATATGTAAAATAAACTCTAGTCAAACCAGGTTTACTCGATAAACTTACAACATGAGAAATGAGATCGAGATAACCTCACTGGAAAAAAATAATAATCATGAAGAGAACAATGTGACGCTTCCAACAACATCATAGAAGGTGGCTTTTGAGCAACGGGAGGTGCCATACGTACCGTCTAAAGAGCACAAACACTAGCCACTTTTGTTTTCTAAATTATTTATATATTTGCTAAAATACTAATTTACCCTATTCACTTTTCTTATAACTAAAAAAGCCATAATAAAATTACAAAGAAGCCCTTGAACGTCTGTTTTAATCTATTTTGCTTTTAAGAGCAATTAAATCATTTCATTGTGTTAGAAAAAATATACAAACCATTTTCTCACTAATCAATTTAGTAATGTTCAATGGAACCCATGGAAAAAATAATATTACCTCCAATTTATCAATAATCAATTTGATAATGCTATTACCCCTAAAAACAAGCTTTGAAGATTTTTTTTTAAATAAAAATATAAAAATATTGTTTCGTGCTTTGTATCTTATGCCATAATATTTTCCTGATGACTTACGTTCTTGTTTGTGGATGTAAATGAGAAGGGAGACTAATAGCACAATAGGAAAAACATTCAAACAAACCATTCTCAAGTCACATCTCCTTTTAGGATTCAAGTCAATTAAAATAATATAGTTCCAATTTGTTTTATTTTTAAAAAATCAAAACAGTATCATTTTATAAAATCAACATATACATGATCCTGTGCACAAACAAGATAACATGTACATGATCCTGTGCACAAACAAGATAGCATTAACACAAAAACATCATGAGAGGGTAATGGAAATCATCAAACAAGATGCATATGAGATTGTAATGAAAATCACGTAAGCGTGAGGGAAGGGCACCAAATTCATAGGTGATTTGGGGCGCATAAAAGAGGAACAAGGTGCTATGCGAACCCGCCTAAGGGGAGAAAAAAGGGTATTGAAGAACTCAAATCGGGGTAGTTGATTACAAAGGCATTAAAGTAGGTTTACTGAGTGCAAAAATCCCTAAAAAATGTCATAACATGCTGCATCATAAAAGAAAAACAAAACAAAAAATGATAGGATTATGATGAATTCGGAAAGGAAAAGATATCTACTTGGCAGCAGTAAATTAGTGGCGTAGTGCCATATCGTTTCCTTGATGAATTCATCCAAGCACGTTTTGTTTAGTACATCTCTTTCAAGAGATGCAAAAAAATGGTAGGTGCTTGACAACTTTTACATTTTTTTCTCTCAAAAATCTTACTATTTTGAGCAAAAAAATAACAAAAAACCCCGCACTGATGCTGGATGCTATGATGTCTAATCCACAGCTTCTCGTTCAAAAACAACAATTATACTATGTACCATGCGAGGAGCCTGATTGATGACTCCAAAAAAACCCATTGTGTGCTAATAGCAGCAATGATAACGTCGTGGGCATTATGTACCGTCCTAATTCTCACTTCAAACCTTGATAGGAATCTGGAAATGATCTTGACAGCCAAATGTGCTTCAGCTTAATTATCAAAGCAAAGATGCCGTAGCATGGAACATGCATCAACCCCACGGCCATATACCTGTACAAGTAAATAGCAGCAGCATGGATGGGTAAGTTCATCAGCATCAATGTTATACGCTGGCAGAACCAAGCAAATCTTTAATTGTTAGTCGCAACAGTCAGCTCTGGACTTGCAGAAATGAGAGTGCTGCTGTGCTAACCTTCCATAACCCTGCAACTCGAGTTATCTAAGTAAACCTAAAACAGTTCTGCGAGTAAAATACCATGATTGCCCATTGGCCAACAATCACAATAGCTCGCCTACTTGAAACTAAGTCAACTAGAGCCAATGAACCTGAAGGTTCATATGACTTGAAAGTAAAAAAAGGATGATTATTCTTTTTTTCTCAAATACCAAAATTGTCGCTTCCAGTTGCTAGTTAAGAAGTTTGAAGTCCAAGAAATCATATCCCCAAACGAAATCTCTTAGTTTGTCAAGGCATCATGGGTAAATTGTTCGGAGAAACAGCATCTTAAACTAGCTTGTATCAGGTTAGATGTTGGATGTATAAACTTTGCCACATGGTAATAACAAAAATGATGAGTACATTATTACATACCATAAGGGGGCATATGGCGATGACAAATCAAGAAAAGGGTAAGGCCACCTGTAAGAAAGGTATAGTCATCATGCAGAAAAACAAAAAGGATCATATGTAAATAACTAAAAAAGGCAAAATGACACAAGGCCTTACCACATTGAAACACAAGCATGGATGATCCACTGAGAAACGACAAATATGGATGTCCATAAAACAAAATATGCGATCCGAAACATGGGAAACCGCTGGAAGAAAAGGATAATTGTGAATTTGTAATTGGCCATTAAGGAATTAGAATATAAAAACCACCAATGTTACAAAGGACAGGGTTACCATGCAATTCAAGACTGTGTCACCGAGGAGAAAAAAAGCATTGACTGAGTGCATGCAAACATTCAGCTGCAGTTACAAAAGTAGACAATTTTCAAATGAAAGGAAAATATACTTGTTTTACAATACAGTGCAATGAATTGCAGCATATATTTCCTCAACACATGCTTTGATTATGGAGCGCACTTGTCTAGCACTTGACTAGCTTAATCTATAATCGAGACTTCAAATTTTATAAAAACTGCAACACGGGACTCATGTCATGTTAATTTCTTGAACATGTAGAAAACTAAAAACAACTTCGTAGTTTCGAAAAAAATAAACAATTAAAGAATTTTTTAACATGTATCAAAGAAAATTGTTGTTATGCCAGAACACTTCTATTCCCATTGTTCGGAGACAAAAATCAAGGGAAGGTCAGAAAACTATCAGAATTTGAAAGGAAAAAAAAACAACCATAAATTCTTTGAATTCATAAGCAAGTAAATCATGTACATTTAGAAAGGTTCACTTCTATTGGCCCTGTTCTTCTATGCATATACAAGCACAAAAGCAAAAGTCAGGTGGTGTTGTAGTAAGTTTTCCAACAAAGAAATGAAAAGCAGATTAATTTTCAGCCAATGAAGAAAATTAACTTGCCATCTTAGGTTATTTTTCATATCACCCATACTTGCTCCCTCCCCTTCTTCGCCCAAACCTCCCACCCTGCCAAATGTACAACTCTAACAGAAGCAAAAAAACCAAGTGGAGTGGTATGGATACTTACAAAATCAAGACTGAAATCTTTGGCTGATAGAAATGGATAAATAATGAACCAGAACACACAATCAGTGAGCACAACAGCACCTGCACACATCTGTTCATAGATAGAAAAGAAAAGAATAAGCAAGGCATTTCATCAGCTTACCTTTCATACATGAGGCAACACCATTTAAAATGTATTTAAGACACTTACAGAAGCAGGCAGCAAATTAAAAAATTAGTCAAAAGAAAACGGGAAAATAATGGAGCACTAAAGTTGCATTAGAGCAAACATAATAAGCATCCAGAATAAAGATAAGAGTAAACATAATAAACATCCAGAATAAAGACAAAAAGGGTATGATTATGTGCACAACTTAATCCAAACCGGTGGATTTCTGACCTGTGAGCAGGGTTAACAGATCATAGGCACTTATTCATCAGCACACACCATCAAGGTTATATATCTTTGCATAATTCAAATCAGAGAGACTTATGGGTTCACCAAATACCAAGTACTTGTGTTATATATCCACAAATGAATCTTAATATAACTTTTACTGTTTACAGACACGAGTTCTTGGTTCTTATAAGTCTAAACTAAGCCTAGCAATTCTAAAAAATAATCAACTGGAAGCAAAGTAATCCTATTCTAACTTCTCTTTGCCTTGGAGAAAATATAATTAGCTATGAAACTTCTAGTATGGATTAAGCCAACACCTTACAGATTAAGATTACTCATGGTTGAAAAAAGTTGTCTATTGGCTGGTAGTTGGTATGGAAGTACAGCACCAACCACAGCATTCCAACCAAATCTCCTTTCCTAATATCCACCATCAATAATTGGATCTCTCCACTTGAAGAGATGGATCAAGTTCAATGGTGGCCAGTATGCCTCTTCTGCATGTGCGTCAAGCATGTCAATAAAACAACATTTATTATTTCCCTTCTATCTATTTTTGTGAGAAATTACTCACCATTCTTTCACAAAATGACTGCGCAAGTGCTGTCAATTAATTACCAGAGCATTCCAGACCAAGAAATATAAATGGTCTGAAAGCTATTTTTGTGAATTTTCAACAACATGGTCTTTGCCCAACAATCTCAAAATCCCTTAAGCCATACACTTTCTATCTTTCCATAGTTCTGTTGAACAAGTGTCAGAACCTGACCCTTTTGGTGATGCTTTAGATCTTGATAAACAACTCATAAAGATCATCATACAATACTACTCTCTCTCTCCCTCTCCATACATACATACATACATATCTATCTACCTACATATATATATATATATATATATATATATATATATATATATTTTCAAGTTGAGACTTTCAACAGAAACATATAAAGAGAATCAAGGCAAATTACCTCCCCATGGAAAGAATAAAAGAAACACGAGAGCCAAAAAATAAAATCAAATGTTCATTGTTCAATTGAAACTAAGGAAGCTGATTGTTAAACAAGAACTTACCTGGAAAGCAATTTGAAAAACATAGCCCCACGAACTTGCAATTTGGCGAGTGCGAGGTTCTTGGCTGGTATCTAAACTTTTGTCTGAGGTGGATATATTCACAATTTCTTCTCCAGGTGTTGGAGCCATGTAAGTGCCTCGTTCTGCATCTAAAGTCTCATGATTCACCCGATCACCACCCAATACACAGCGATAGTAGCAGCACCCATAAATGGAAACTGAAGATCCCATCTGCAAATTGAATTTCAGAGCATCAGTAACTTATGCAAACTGAGATCGATCAAACTAATCTTCGAGTAGCCACCCTTTATCCAAAACCTAATGAATTTTGGGAAACATTGATATATAAATGGCTCTTATAGAGTTATACTGACACTCGTATGTTTCTTCAGGGTTAACTGAAAAAGAAACTATTCCTTGGACATCATCAAAATGTATAAACAGATCTACAAGAGAAATACCGCAAAATAGATTGTCACCAAAGCAAATGTCCACCTGCACAGTGAAAGGAAGAAGAGAAAGGAAAAAAAATCAGATATGCAATGAGAAACAATGACAACTTCTTTTCTTTTTCTTAGTTGCTTATAAGGATAAACAGCAACACCATTGTTGCCACAACTGTTTGTACATCTAGGGAGGCTTTCAACCCCACCTAAAGGAAAAGACTCAGAGTTGGATGACCAATAGAGTATGTTCTAGCAGATAATTGGAAATCCATACGTTCAACCTGTGCTCCATACAATTTACAGAACACTTAAACAACATTCTGTACAGATAACCATCACACCCGCATTTTAGAGAAATCTTCAAAATGGTTCGCCTATTCAACTTGTATTGAAATATCTTTGAGTAAAATTAAGATGAATGCTATAAAGGTCAGTGACTTACTGAGTATAATAGTAAAAAATGCCCCCTCCATCAGTGACCACATTTGCTGTGATCAATGATAAAAGAACAAAAAAAGCGATAATCCTAAACGCAAGCAGCCAAGCCGGATGGATTGTTTTCACACAAGTATTCCAAGCTTCATCTTTGTACAAAAACCCTGGTCTTTCTTGCTGATTTTCTCTCCTCTCCGATTCCTTAGACCCTTCATTTTTCCATATTAGAATTGCAGCTAAAACCATAGATAATAAAATAAAGAGAGCGCAAAGGAAGAATCTCCAGTTCAACCAGTAACCCGGTAAGGTTGTATCAGCAGTCATGATTGGCTGCCAAGTATGCGTACGCTTTGAGGATCCTGATAAGAAACTCAACAAATTACTCAAACTTGCTCCACTGATCATCATATTTTACGACTAGATTCAGTTTTGAAAATCAAAGCAAATTAGATGAAGCTGTAAGTTCCAACTTCCAAGATATTACGATAAGATTTCACATTTTGCTAAACAGGTAAATCACAAAAAAAAAAAAAAATTCTAAACCCATCCATTGCAAGAAAACCATCGACGTAAAAAGAAAAGGGACCACAAGAATCAAATGAAGGAGGATAAATTTGCTAAAATATTTTTGTGGGGATTTCAAATGTAGATGAAATAAAGACTCCAAGCAAGGAATAAAAATCAAATAAAAACTCCCAGCAAGCAAGGAATGAAGGATGCTACTACAACATATGAAAAAAGAAAAAGAAAAAAAAGAGAGAGATTCTTTGCTTTATATGCAATTTAGTTTTATTAGATCAGAAGAGACAAGCGTGTTTGAAACTTACAGCTGAGGGATAGAATCAAGAAGATTCTTAATTTGCTTATTTCTCCTCCTTATCCTCCTCCTATTCTCTATCTGCACACTTTCTGTAAGGACATGACATAAACTGCAGCAACGTAAAGGAAAATCAGTTGGTAGTTTTTGCTTTGCTACTATTCTCCTGTCTTTTTAATGGTCAGGGGGTGGGGCAGCGTATGGAGAATCGCGAGGCGGTGATCGGAAGAGACAAGATTTTGATTGATTTAATTTTTTTCTCGCTCTAATAATAAACAAGATATTCTAGAGGAAAGAAACCCGGCACATTTAAGTTGTGATTTTAGTAAATTATGTTTTAGTCCCTAAAATCTAAAGCTAATTATAACTTAGCTCGTTTATTTAAAACTCCTACAACTCAATCCCTTTTCTTTTCTAGACCATTGTCTTATTAAAACATAGATTGGTTTACTTGGAAAAATCTTGAATTATTAAAACATAAATTATTAGATATGATAAGAGGATTTATCATGAAAATTATTCATAAATCCCACCATTATGTGAGAAAGGGGAGTACAATCCTTGATATATTGAATAATTTCTAAGCTTAGGGACTAATGTATAATTTACTCTTCTAATTCTAGACGGATCCGACCACCGGACCTCCGGGAACGACCAGGTAAGGGAAGATACTAGTTTGACACGTTTTCTTTTTTCTTGTTCTCGTGGAAACAATACCACCACAAATAAATACAGCCATAAGAATCCTTTTTGGCTTCGAACTCCATTTTTATATATAGTTTAATAAATATTTTTCATCATAAATAATTTAATATTCCGTTTCTCTCTCTTTACAGTGGGGGCAGCGGAACATTTTTAAGAGCAAAAGGAAAGGCTACAAATACACACAAGAGACATTCAGCTGAGGAGGAGGACAGCACTTGCCATGCAATAGCATTGCCTTGCCCTTGCGAGCAAGAAAGGTTGATAAGCACACCAGACAGATACTTCTTCCATTTTCATTTTTTATCGAGCTTCTCTGCTATCAGATCAATGGATAATGACCCCGGAGGGGCTGAGGTTTCTAGCTCTTCAAAGGATTCGCTATCATAGTATTCATCATCACTATACATGTCATCTTCAGAAAAATTTTCACTATGAGAATCATCTTCAAATGTTGAGATTGAGTTGCTGCTACCACCTTCACTAGACATAACTAATGCAGGGTAGGAGTGTTCCGTGGCCTGCGAAATACCCTCAAACTCCTCTACTTTTGTCAAAAGAGCATCAGGACCAAGATCAATCTCATCTAGCAAAATTGCCTTGTTTGACTCAAGTGCATGCTTCCACAGGTGCATCATTTTAGGGCTTGAGCTCACTATTTTGGCATCAGAGTTATCACAATCAACATCAGATTTGCCTGAAAATAACAGTGAAATAAACAAAAAGGAGATATTAGAGCTGTAACATTGTGAAATTAGCTCCTAGACATGTAGGATTACTATTATTAAGTTCGGGGGAACAAATAGACAACGGGAATTAGCCAGATTATCAAGCAACAATGTCAATCGATTGTTGTGGCTTGAAAAAGGATTGAGATGCATTTCGAAGATACAAAAAAGATGAAAACGACCTCCTAAAATGTGAAGAAACAAAATAGTAAAATACCATGTGAACCCAGATTCCAATGTTCACCAGCAGTTTGTGGCTAGTCAACCAATTCTATGGTTGCTCGATAATTAAATGCACGTCTGATCATTATTTGCAACTGGGGAGGGGTAAAAACGGGGAACAAAACAGATTGCGAAAAGAGGAGAGAAACTGCATAAGTGGGCTCCTCCTCCCTCAATAATATGATGCTTTCAGGAACGCAGTTTCTAGGAAACTGCTTTCTGACAACAATTGATATGGACCTTTTTGAATTTTTCAATAACAATTGTCTGCCAGATCAAGTGGGACAGAGCTTTTCCTGCAAATAACCAAGTTCTAGTGGCCATAAGAATTTTCCTAGATATTGCACACCTTGAAATCATCCTAGTATTCAATTACTGTTCATGAGATTCACTATCTTCAGACATGGCTGTGATAAGTCCCAACTTCCACGTACCAATTATCTGAAAAGCTACCATTACAGCATTTTGTTCTCCTATCTAACAATTGCACAGCCAACAGAATCAGTTGAGAGTTGCACTGTGAGATAGGACCATGAACCATGTCAAAATCAAGGCTTCCAATTTCAGTCAATATGCAAATCACATGTTCCAAAACTACTGGTGGAGATGAAAATTGATTAAGGCTTCCAATTTTAGTCTAAACTAGCCAACTTATTCCCGCTATGCTGCTGCAGGTAGGATTAATAGTTAACTTCTAATGCAAAAAAAGGAATGGACAAGCATTGTTAATGTGTTTTCTAGCATCATGAAAAAAATTAATTGTGAATCAAAAATTTGATGGTATTTTTAATAAAATAAATAAAAAATTATATGCATTTCTATTTTTAAAACAAAAATATTTAAGATGGTGATGATAAATTGGAGGCCAAAAAAAATTAAGGTCGAGTGCTTGGCCTGCAATTTAAGCCCATATGCTTGGCCTTCTTTTTCTTTGATAGGGTGGATGATTGTCCAAATGTCGCCTGTGACCTGAAAACACCTTGCAGACCTCAACAGACCCATTTTTAGTCCCAAAAAATTTGATCAATCTATAATACTTGGATTATTTAACTTAACTCAACCTGTTAAAGTCAAATAATGTGGATATTACAGATGATAGCAGATTAAAAAACCCAATAAATGGATATCACGGGTCGGGTTTTTAAAACCCAGCCAACTCAACCCAACTCATATATCTTTCTTTCTTTTTTTCTTTATAATTGATAGTTTATGAATTCAACATTTATTTTTATTTTATTTATAAATGTTTTGGTTCCAAAGTTTTTGTTAGTGGTTTTCTATTAGACTTCTTTAATGTAAAAAAATGACATGTTTCTTTGCTAGAGGGGAAGGGAAGGTAACTACGACGGTGCAAAGTATGAAAATTTGACTTAACATTGAGGTACCATGACACCTACAATCTATGTTGTTCGTCTGCCTCTAAATACTGACCTATTAGAATTAGCAATATAAGCCCAACTCGTAAATATTTGTAATGTCCACAAAAACTTTAGCCCAACCTTATATATTCAACTCGCTCAGGTCCCAAAAAAATTGAATGAATTGAGTTTATAATTTGTAAAATATCAGACGTTTGGTTGAAAAGAATTATGTACCCAAACCCGACCCAAGTATATCCATGAACACCCCTACCAAAATCAGCCTAATCGATCAAAAAACTAAACTGAATAAAAAAAATTCTCGAGCCCCGATCTACCTTTTGGCAAGATAAGTGATATAAAAAACACTTGAATGAAACTCCTCTTGTCAAATAGAATCCATTGACACCAAGAATAGCTTTTTAGATGTTGACATGTGGCCATCCAACAATTTCTCAATCCTCCACCATTTTCCGATAACGTTTCCTCTCTCCTCTCTCAAAATCATAGACTGAAATGTAACTAAAATAAATTTTTGGATCAAAACTTAAAATCCTAAAACTAAAGGAACCATAAAAAATTCAATGTAGAATGTGGACTAAAACGTATTTTTATGCAAATTTGAGATTGGCCACACAAGTTTTACGGTTTTTAGTTTGGTTCCTTTTTTTTTTAATTATGTCTTTATGCTATAAATTCAAATAATATCCAATTAAGTTTGCCTATAATCAAGCTCTGAAATCTATATAAACAAACCCTTAAATTGAATATAATATGGGAAGAAACTCTCAACTCACAAAACACCAAAAAATAATCACTTTTGAAATCCACGGTGAATTGTGAGAGATGCCACAATTCTTTAGGTTTTTTTTTGTTGTTAGTTTGGTGTCTTTTCTTTTATTTGTGTCCTTGTGCTACAAATTTAAACTATATCTAATCAAGTTTTGCCAATAATCAAGCTCTGAAATTTGGAAAAAAAAAACCCCTAAATTCTCAAGTATATGATAAGAGAATAAATTCTTGACTCATGGAACACTATAAACAGCACATGCAAGGATGCAATTGAGTAAAAAACGTTTGGTGACCAAAAAAATAAAAATCCCTGTTCAAATCCACATAAATGTGAGAGAAGCCACAGTTCAAAACACCACAATAAAACCACCACAAGATTTTATTTTTTATTTTTTGTAATATGTAAATCACATGTTCCAAAACTCTAGGATAAGAAAAAAAATTGATTAAGGCTGACAAATTACTGTTGCAAAGTCTAGTATCCTTGTTCAAGTTAATAGGCAATATCAGTAGTTGTCTTCTAAAGTCATGCAAATGCAATGTGGCTACTCCCAGTCTCCTCTCTAACACATACCTGAATCATCAGAACCACTTGCAATATCTAATTCAGCAGGAAATGAAATGGAAGGTCGAGCTTCTGGATACATTGATTTCCAGTCTTGTCCCCTCCACATCAGTATCTGCTCATCGTCAAAAGACAACAGCACACAAGGGACCAAATCCTGTCAAGAGATGAAAGGGGTTTAGGAAACTTCAACCACATTATCCAGAGGCCAGAATAACTAGGACATGCTGTAGGTAAGGAAATCAAACATGATTAATCGATGTTCAATATTCAACATATTTTTCTACACTTGCACAGCATGCTGTAAATTCATTGATGCTCTAATAAGTGCCCTACATCCATATGACCATGTCCATGTCTTTAAGAGGTTTGCCAACTCCATTAGAACAACAAGATTTGAAAAAAAAATTCCATGCCACTAACTTATCAGCTACAGACAAGCATAGTGGAGAAAAGCTTTCATGCAATGAGCAACTCCAACCAATGAGAAGATTGTCAGCTTTGCAACCCTGATTCAAGGCCATCGGTGGGCTCTGCTAATTTTAAATTTGCTTAGATCTTTATCTCATGAACAATCATTGCTTTTGCCAAATTGAGTGGCATGGGTAGGCTGAAGCTTTCATACAGGTTCTATTCTCTATGACTAACAATGAGGTTAAGACCATATATTAATCCTACTGAAAAAATGAAAAGAAAATAAAAGGTCCTCGTTATGAAATTTTGCAAAGTACTTCACAAAACTTGGTTCAATTATTGAATGCTATCACATGATCTTACAAACTTCAAAGCTATCACACAATGGTTCACAACGATTTTAATACTTGACAACAGCAACTTTTTTCTTTCAAAGCAGAAAGAGATGCTTCCAATGAAAAGCTAAGAAAACAGGCATATCAAAGAAAATATGATCCTGTTTTAATTCATAGCCAAATTAATCAGCCAACGATTCATATTAGATTGCCCTTTACATATGATTTGTTTGCGGGAGGTTTCCATGTAAATGTCCTCTTTCCAGTTTTTATCATTTTTTTTTTCAGTGCATACATCTTGTCCCTAACTTTATATGCAACAATGTTTTTGCTTTCATTGATTACCTTAAGCTTAGCACCCAACTTCTTGTAATCACTAGGTTCCATCCCTTTGCAGTCAACCTTCACCAATGGACTTCCTTCAAAAGCAGTCCTAACATCTCTTACCAATGTAATGTACACTCCATTTTTTGCTGCAATTTGCATAACAAAGTAAGATATTTGTAACAATTACTTGCGAGTGAAAAAAAAATAGTAGGAGGAGGAAGGGAGGTGGTATTGAGTTTCAGTGATGGACACGTCAACTTTGTCTATAAAAGGTGCATGCATATTAGTATGCTCCTCACAACAGAAAAAGTTCAGTGTTTATGAGGTATCTGCAAATGCAGGATATCTTGAGAAAACCATATGCCTCAGAAGAGAAATCAGAACACCAAAAAAAAAAGCAAAATCTAAGAGAAAGGAACATAATAATAACTTTTTTTGATAAAAAAAAAAACATAATAATAACTTTTACTTCTAAAAATCCTACATTAAGAAGGCAAAAATTCATATATGTATGGGAAGTGGAGTGCCATAGCCATCATTGCACCATTGCTTTCAAACAAGAATAAATTTATTTTGCCATTTTACACATTCAGAAAATAATTATTGATAACAAGGGCAACAAAGTAGCTAGGACATTCCAATATGAAAGATGAAATGGGTTATTTACCTAATTTACATATCGGCAGAAGATTCTTCCCTTTCTTCCGAAATTCATCTGCTTGAGCTTTTGTCAATCCTTCAGGAGCTTCTTGAATAAGTTTTGGGTAGACCGGAGCAGCTGGTTTCCAGAGCATTACCGGGTATTGCGGACGAGTTCGGTAGTTGTAATTTCTGCCACGAAAAAGATAAACTACGCCACCAACTCGGTGAATGATCTTTCCTCCAGTTTTTTCCTAGCATCAGAATAAAACAATATGCATAGTATCAGGCACTAATGACTTGCAAAGTTCATAGCAATATGCTTAAACTGATATTACATAGCATAACAACACTGACACTAAAAAACATATGTACCTCCAAATGCCGGCAAACATTATCCATATCTACAGTGGGAACACCCTTACAACGAACTTTACAAACCCGCCTTCGCTTCCAATGTGAGTGTACTAACTCCAACATATTATGGGTCAATCCATCCCTCCCTGGGTGCCCACCCACCAATTCAAATCAATCAATCCAATGCAATACAGAGAAAGAAATGCTATGAATATCATGTTTTAAGAAAGAAACTCACCGATATTAACCTGTCTATTATCAGACAAATGAGGCTTAATAAGCATTTTAATCTCCCATGTCTTCAAAGGTTCCCCGAGTATCTCCTCCCTGGATTTCCCTTCCTCTGGAAACTTCCCGAACGGGTGAGGGCCGGGCATTTCCACATACTTGACCCCTTTTTTACCTGCTGGAGGCGGATTAAACGAATCGAAAACCGGAATCTTCTTCTTGCTGGTTTTCAAGGGGGGTTTGCCAGTCCAAGGTCGCGGCATTGTGGGTGGCGCAAAGGGCAAGAAAGCCGGCTCCCGGATGGCTAATGGCTTCACTTTAGGAGTCTCTGAGTAGCTGAATTGGAACTCGAATGGAGCCCCTGGGAGAAGATAGGATACTCCGGAGTCACCAACAAGGACAGAGCGGTCACCATCTGATGCGATGACCCCACTACCATCTTTAACGGGCTTGTAGTACTTGGTTCGAAGATGGGGCATTTTGAATGCAGGGTTGGCAGAATTTTTGGATTTTTTTAGAGGAGGAGGGTATTTGGGGATGGGAATGGGAGGTGGAGGAGGAGGAGGAGAAGATGGAGTAGTTGGGTCCTTTCCGAGTGGAAGCGAAGAGAAGAGGTTGAGACCTGGCGTTGGCAATGAAGCCACAATCGCCATGGATTATCTCTTAAAGAGATTAGATTACAGAGAAATGGAGAGGTTTTTCTTGGGTTTTGTTATCTGTTGCTGCGACCTGCAGGGTGAAAGATAGAAAGCGAGCCAAGATATTAAATCTAGATTTTATAAAATTCGTTTAAAACTTGGGCCTTTCATTTTATTTTTCCAATTAATTATTGTTTTTTTTATTTATTTAAAGAAGAATAGAATGAATAAAAGAGAAATAGATAAGATTGTGATAAAAAAAATTAAGAAAAAAAAATCCACAGATTACTAAAGGTTTTTAAGTAGAAAAAAAGTTATATCTTAATTTAATATGAGCAGATTATCTTAACATATTTAAAAATAACTCAATTAATTATTAAAAATATAATTTAATTAAAAACAACATCTATTTTAAAAATATTAAGACAACAACGTATTAAATTGATTCAGATTAACTTGTCAAAGCCACAACACGAATCATGAAACCATATAACTCCTGTATAAAGCAAATCAAAACAAACTTAAAGCATAATTTTTAATCAAGTCAATATCAAAAAAATAAAGTTGAAAAGAAAATCCATTTAAAAAGGACAAAAAAAAATTTGAGTCAGCCTAGATTAACATGTTAAACTCAAAACCTAAGTTACGAGACCGGGATAACCTTATAGAAAACAAATCAAAACAAATTATGAAACTCAATTCCCAATAAACTTAATGTTGAATGATAAATTTTTTTAAAAATTAAAATAAGAACACCAAAAAACAACATTAATCAACTCGAGTTATTTATCAAACTCATGATCTAAGTTATGAGGTCGAGATAACCTAAAAAAATAAACTAAAAAAATGACCTAATTTAACCTGGATTAACTTCCAAAACTCACAACTCGGATCATGAAACTAAGGCCATGTTTGTTTCCCGGAAAGTAATTTCTGGGAAATCACTTTCCAAACTTTTCTATGTTTGTTTGTCATTAGGAAATGTGGTCAACGGAAAACACTTTCCGATCACCAGAAAACACTTTCCAGTCAAAGAAAAACATTTTCCGGTCAACGGAAAACACATTCCAGTCAAAGAAAAATTTGACTTGGTTTCTAGGAAAATGTTTTCCCTTTTGGCTGTGTTTGTTTTCCAGAAAACCACTTTCCAAACTTTCATGTGTTTGTTTGCCATTAGGAAAGATGGTCAACGAAAAACATTTTTCAGTCAAAGGAAAATTTGGCTTGGTTTTCAAAAAAGTGTTTTCCTGAAAAATTTGGGCGGAAAACACTTTCCGGAAGTTGTGAAAAAATTAGAAATATCATTATTTGTTGATTATATCAAATTTGATCCTCAAACTTTTGATTGCTATATATATATATATATATATATATATATATATATATATATATATATATATATATATATATATATTTTGTTTTGAATATTTATTTTTTAATTTCATCTCTTAAAATTTAATTTTTATATTAACTTTGGTCTTTATTTTTATAATTACTATTTGCTTTTTCCTTATCATTTTTTTATTGAAATTTTTTATCTATCAAATTTGGTCCTCATTTTTTTAATTGTTACTTATTTTATTTGAAATAATTTATGAAATGTTAATTATTATTATTTTAATTTCTTCATCTTTTAATTTTTTTATTTTTTATTTGATCTCTATTATTTTAATTATTATTTATTTTATCTGAGATAATTTATGAAATTATATTTTTTTTCAATTTCATTCTCATTCAATTTTTTAATTTGTAAGATTTGTTTCTCATTATTTTAATAAACTTGAAAAAAAATAAAACATTAATAAATTATTTTCCAGCTCATTTTCCATAATATAACCAAACACTGAAAAGTGTTTTCCAACTTATTTTCCATTACACTACCAAACATCAAAAAATACTTTTCCAGAATTCACTTTCCTCGAAATTCACTTTAAAAAAAAAAACTACTTTCTAGCAAACAAACGAGGCCTAAAATAACCCCATAAAAAACAAATCAAAACTCACTTTTCAATCAATCAATTTTTTATCATGTCATAATGGGTCAAATTTTTTATTATTATTAAAATTCAACCAAACTTAGATACCAGATCAACTAGCTAAATTGAATCATGTTTTAAATCAACACATAAAAGCACTCTAATTCATGTTTAGTTTAATGACTAATAGTAGGTAAAATATATTTTTATCCTTGTAGTTTCATGAATATTCCATTTGTACCCTTGTGATTTAAGAATTTTACTCCTATATTTTTTTAAAATTTTCAATCTTGTCCTCTATTACTGAAAAATTAACAAGAAAAAATCACTTTTATTCATATTTTTATTTTAGTTTCTTTCTTTCCTCTCAAGTTTTTGCATATGATAACACATAGGAAAACTTGAAACCATAAAAAGAATTCAAAACCCTAATTATACCAGATTGAATTTAATTCAATTTAATGTATGATTTAAATTCAATTAATAACATATTATAATTTTATATTTCAAATAAAATACTAAATTATATAATTGAATTCAATTATACTATTTGGAATACCTGTAAAATTAAATTGAATTAACAATCTTGATTATCTTGCTCTTAATTCAGAAATCATCTCTCTTTGTTTAAAAAATTATTTTTTTTGTTAATGTGAAAATAGAATCTATAAATTATTTTATTGAATTTATATAATATTAACTGTATTGTAATTAAGTTATCCCTGTAATGAACTTATGCTTTCAATTTGATGTACCATTATAAAAATATAAAAATATTGTGTATTTATTTTAATGTTAGTGGATAAAAAATTGAAACTACTATTATGGTGAAAACCACATCTACTGAGACAAAAGGAAAGGCATTTTGATTCCGAACTCACAGGACACAAGTCTTTCGAATTCATTATCCCTTATATAAATTTAGATAATGTTTGAAAATAATATATATTTTTATTTTTTTAAAATTTATTTTTGACATTAACATATTAAAACGATTTAAATTATAAATAAATATTTTTTAAACATAAAAAATATAACACTGATGAATTTACAGGGTAAAATAAAGCCTACTTGTATTATATAATATTCATTGATAAAAAAAAGAAGACAATGATACTAAATATTCTTAAAAGTTTCTAAAATTAATTGATTCTGGGTATCATGAAATATAGTGCGAAAGCTGAAGGATATTAGAAGGAGAAAAGAATAAAAAGCAATCTTAAATAAATAAATAAATAAAAAGAAGGCAATTTATACAATGTCACGACACCAAGGGCCAAAATAGCCAGCTTGGAGATGAGGTAAAACTTAGAAAGATCACGCATGATAACACCAATATGCAGAACCCAGAAATCAAAGCTAGTGTTGTTAAATTCAAAGGGGTCTTCTTGATGGGAAACTCGATCATCTAACAGATCTGTTTAACCCGGTCGATTAAGAATTGACCCAATTATAACCAAGAAATGAAAAAAAATATATAATAATTTGTGGGGCTTGAACTTGATATATATAAGTTTTAAACTTTTATGCTTACCATTTTATTATTTTTATTTATTTATTCTTTATGTAAGTTATAAAATTTTATACTTCTTGACATGGTTGTTTGGCACTGCGGTTGGAAAGTGTTTTTAAAAAATTTTGAATTTTTTTATATTTTTTTGCTTTAAATTAATATGTTTTTAAATCATTTTGATGTGCTGATGTCAAAAATAATTTTTAAAAAATAAAAAATATTATTTTAATGTGTTTTGGAATGAAAAGCACATTAAAAAACAACCACTATCATACTCCCAAACATCCTATCACACAATTGCCAACTAACAATAAAAAAATCACCATGATCAATTCAATCTTATTGATTTTTTTTGGTAATACGGTATAAATATTTTTTTAATTAAAAATATATTATAAAAATTTTAAAAAAACATTTTAAAAATAAATTATAATAAAAAACAGGTTATCATTATATTTAATATTGACAAACGTTTATCAAAGTTTGTTGGTAATTCAAATAGGTTAACAAACTTTAATAATTTAATAATATAATTATAATAAAAAACAGAAAAGATAACAATAACCATTAAAAAAATAAACGTTTGTGAATATTAAAAAAATAATATCCATTATTCTTAAAAGGTCTTGATGATCTTATTAATACCAAAGTAAAAATTCAATGAAAATAAGATAACCTCTTAAAAAAAAAATCTAAAACTCAATTACCAATAAATAAAAGTTGAAATATGGACTGAGAAAAAAACAATTTTTAAAAAGAATTGGAAAACCTGACTATAGTTAGCATGCCAAATTAGAGATTTACTTGTGAGCTTGGAATAATTCCATATAAAAGAAAATAAATAAAACAATGCAGGTCAAGTCCCAAGAAAACTAAACAGTGAAAAGCAAATCTAAAAAAAAAAAACAATTAATTTTTTTTAGCTTTAAACTAAACTAGTGGCATGCTCGCCGGCGGCTCAAATCTTTTCTAATATAAAAAAAGCTTAGATGATGATATCACTTTTAAAAGAGAAAAAAAAATTTAGGATCTGGGCTATTAATTCAAATAGGTTAAATAAGCTTAGATAATTTAATAATATGATTATAAAAAATACTAATTATAATTAAAAAAAAAAGAGATAACAATGACCAATAAAAAAAATTAAATGCTTGTCAATATTAAAAAAATGATATTCTCTATTTTTAAAAAGTCTCAACGATTTTATTTGATATAACAACGAAAATTCAACGAGAACAAAATAACCATTTAAAAGAAAAAAAAATTATAGCTCAATTGCCAATAAATAAAAGTTGAAAGATGAACTAGGAAAATTTTAAAAAGGACTATAAAACCTTACTATAGTTAGCATGCCAAACTAGCGATCCACTTATGAAATTGGAATAATTCCGTAGATAAAAAAATGAATAAAACAATAGAGGTCAATGTAACAGCCCGACCCAACATGCTGTATGTTGTCCGTTTTGGGCCTTACCGCCCTCACAGTTTTGTTCCTGATGACGTAAGCCCACTTCTAACCCTGACGCCCCAAAATGCGTACAACATGTTAGCAACCAACACTACTAATAAAGCCAGCTACCAAACCCTCACTCGCCGATGTGGGATATTATAGTCAAGTTCCAAGAAAACTAAACATTGAAAGGCAAATCTGAAAAAAAAAACACTAAAAAAAACCTAAGTCAATCGGGGTTAACTAAATTAACCTGTGACTTAAGATATGAGATCGAGATAACTTCATAGAAAAAATAACGACAAAAATCATGAATCCAAAGGCCTAATAACCTAATGTCAATAATTAAAAAAAAACAAATATAAAAAAAGATCGAAGTCAAATAGGGTTGATCTTTGAAACTCGTGACTAGAGTTATAGACTGAGTTACCCCACAAAAAGCAGACCTGCAAAATTCATGAAGCAAAATCTCCAATCATCCAAAATTAAAAAAGCAAAACAAACAGTAATAAAAAAAAAAAATAAGAATCAACTATGACATAAAATTTAAATGAAATAAAACAATGAGTGATGAAATTGAAAAATAACATAAATCAAGAAAAGGATAAAAAAAATTGCAATCAAAAGAATGATGATCAAATTTGGTATAAAAATTAAAGAAAATAGTACAATAAGGGATAGAATTGAACAATAAAACAAATAAGGAAAATGATAAAAAAAAGAGCAATTAAAAGAATAAAGATCAAATATGATAAATTAAAAAATTAAAAAATGATGAAATCGAAAAACAATTTCAATTTGATAAATTATGTTAGATAAAATAAATATAAATAAAAAAAATATGAACCAAATCCAAATAAAAATGAAATTGAAGGGCTGCTTCAAGATATTAGAAGGCTTGGCGCAAGAATTGAAGAAAAAAGAGAAAAAATGAAAACAAATAAAAGGTTGTTGGTGCCGAACATGTGGTTCATTCCATACACGCACCTCTCAAGTAATGAGGGGCTGTCAGGGAGATTCCAACACCGCTTTTGAAGCCAAGAATTTTAAATAATATTTATATTTATTAAAATATCAAATTACCCCGCAATGAACTTGATATAACAAAAAAACCATGATGAAATAAAAAAAACCCTTAAAAGTTAGTTCAACAAATTTTGCTTTTAAGGGTATTTTAGTCATTTAATGTTTTGAAAAAGGTAAAAATCAGACTAAAAGGTCCTTATATTTCATTTTATTTTTTTCATTTTAAGGGCAATTAAGTTATTTTACTATGAAAAATGATGAAAGACCAACCTACCCCCATCCTATATGATAATATCAATTGAATCACATGAAAAGATTATTTTGCCCTTGATCTTCAATTGTAGTTTCTTCTTTAATTTAGAGTCTGATTGATATTGTGGAGCAGTTGTTTTTTAAAATATTTTTCGCTTGGAAATGCATCGAAATAAGGTTTTTTAAAGTGCTTATCATTATAAATATATAATTAATGAAAAAATTGTTATTTTTTTTTTTATCTAGATTCACCTTACATTTTAGAATAGCTTTTCAGCATAATTACAGTATCTAGTATGGAATTAAAATGAGCTGACCACAATCATTTGATTAAACCTATTGTTGAAATCCAACAACATAATTAATGCCGATAAAGATTACTTTATTGTAGTGATATAATCTTTGATAATTATTGAGATATTTATTGATATCTATAAAACTCATAAAAAAAATAGTCTCAAGATAGTTTTAAGATATTTTTTTATTATCGAATAATTAAAAAATATCCAAGTATTTTCCACCATGATTTTGGCCTACAAGGCAACTGATTAAACCTACTATTGATGGAAATGTGGCATACGGATACCTGTAAACTTTGTGTAATTAATACATAAATAAAACGTTAATCAGATTGGAATTAATATATCTGGTCGAAGCTTCTATATTAATTTCAACCAAAATTATATATATATATATATATATATATATATATATATATATAGTTGAAAATATTAATATCGTAATGACTGGATATTGCCGATATTGTCCTATCATCTTTATGCTGAAAAGTGGTTGTTTTGTCGAACATATATTTACTTGCAACACGCCTATATGTGGAAGTATGGAGGGAACATATTCAGTATGAGAAAAAGATCCTATAGTAACTCACTCATGGGCTGTGATATTTTTGTAAATCTTGAGGATGTTTTTATCTCATAATTTAAGAATTTATGTCAATTAGCTTAATTTATCCTCTGTTTTTTTTCAATATATTTTTACAAGTAGTCTGATAAAAGGGCTGGATTACCGAATGACAGCAATATATATTGACATGCTCGGCACAGGCTAGGAATGCCAGTGGTAGCTGTACAGCAATAACTCAACGTACGTATCGTGACTTAATTTATTCGCCAAAAATTGAAGACTCAAGATTTTCACAGTCGAACGATCGATCAATGTATTTGTGCAGGCAATACAATTGTCCCATTCGTCTTCTATCTGTAAAATTTTTCAAAATTATTTCTTCCAGCTCCAAAATCTCAAACCCCATCTGCTAGAGCTAACGTGCAAGCACATGCACAGGTCACCAGCAAAAGGGAAGTTCGAGTTATATTGTGGGATAAAAGGAAAGGAAACTGGCAAAGTAGATGTGAGACATTAAGGAAGGAGCAGCTTGAAAGGAAATAAATTATGGGATGGGAAGTAGCATGAACAAAGAGAGCACAGAAAATGGGAGGGAACCCTTCTCCTTGTCAATTATTCTTACCTTCTCTCAGCAAAGCCAAATGCTAAGATGCCTCCTTTCCATCTCCATACACTCTTCTACAGACCTACCCTCCTTCCTGTTATGGTAAAACAGCTTGATGCACTCTCACTCTCTCTCTCATGAATGATAGAGCTGCTCGACAGAGGTGGAGTAAATAACAATGAAAACAACACATGAAACAAATAGGCATAGTCAGTTCCATTTACTTACCATCATAGAAATTTGGACCACTCTCTCTTAACCTCAGATATTGAGGTTGAAGTTTCCAAGGGTTGTTTTTACTAGCATTAAACTAATCTGAAATCAAGAAAAGTATGATCAGATAGGAATTCTTTAAAGTAAACGATCAGACAGGAGTGCTAATTATCCTAATTAAGTAGGTCAACAGACAACATTGATTTATTGTAATCTGTGGCAACAGCCTTATGGAAAGTACATTATGTACGCATAATGAGACTATGCACCTCATTACATTTAATTGGCACAACTCATACGTTAAAAACATGTCTAAAGCCTATAAATTCTTCCAATCTATAAGAAGACCCACGTACTTCTCTGTGCTTCTTCTCTCTCGCTCTCTCTCTCTCTCTCTCTCTCTCATGCACAGGGAGACACAGACAGCCACAAGCACCTAGCAAGCTAGTCACCTACTAAAATGTCAACATTGAACCATCTCTTTGATCCTCCGGATCAGATTTGCTATGTACAGTGTGGTTTTTGTACCACCATTTTACTTGTAATGCACTGCATCTGCATAGAGTTTCACTAAATATTAATATCCCGTGCAACTTTTAATTATCTTGTGTTTTCACTCTCTCTCAAATGTTGTAGGTAAGTGTTCCATGCAGCAGCTCATCCACGGTGGTGACTGTGATATGTGGGCACTGCTCCAGCCTCCTCTCTGTCAACTTGACGAAAATCTCTTTTCTCCCTTTCAATCTCTTAACTTCTCTTAGCCATGATCATGAGGTATATTACTTCTCAATTCATCAGGTTCTAGTAATTAACATATCCCAGTTGTTAGTTTTTCTTCTCTTCCCCTTTTTTATTTTTCCTGAGAACTTATTAGTAGCTAGCTTAATTTATTAGCATATTGAAGTTCTTTTATGTTCAGTGGATAAATCTTTGAACTTATTTTCCCCTCCAGCAAAAAGAACTGCTTAGTCCAGACGAAGTCAATGCTCAAAAAGGCTTAGACACGCAAAGTTCATTCATTGCAATCTCTTCTGACAATGATGAAGATATTGATAAAGTTAATCCAGTGAATCGTGTCATTAATAAACGTAAGTTTAACAAATTTATCGAGTCATATTATAGTAAATTTCTTGTTAATTTTTTCTACTTAATTATTAGCTAATCAATTGAACTATTTATCTCTACAGCCCCGGAGAAAAGACAGAGAGCACCATCTGCTTATAACTGCTTCATCAAGTAAGAAATATTAGTTAAGATATTATATTAATTAGTACATGATCGATTTAGCCTTGATATTACTATGTTCTTACAAAAATATATTTAGCAGAGAAGAGATTAGAAGGCTCAAAACTGAAAATCCAAACATGACTCACAAAGAAGCCTTCAGTACAGCTGCAAAAAATGTAAGTTCATTTTCTGGAGTAACCAATAATTAGCTAGCTAGGTAGATTTCTGAGACTCAATCATGCACAGAACCAAATCGAGGGAAATGAAAACGAGCTAGTAAATTTCGTTAAATAACTCAACTGATTTAAAGTAACATATTGTATTTTAATTCAAATTGTCATGTTTAACTCTTTTCAGTGGGCCCATTGCCCCCATGTCCACTACAAAGATGATGGAGAGAGCATTGGCTTGGAAGAGGAGAACAGCACATGGTCCTCTGATGCAGCTGAGGTATATAGCTAGAGTAGCATTATACGTGGAATGTTTTTTCTTTCTAGGAATGAAAATATTGTGCAACATGCATGGCTCAGGGAAATTTTTATTAGGTTGCTAATAATTGTTAATACACACACACACACAAGTGGAAAAACAGTTCAGTTTTTGAATCACTATTCCAAATCTAGTCACTTTCTAGCTAGCTAATTTCTCCAAGTTACAACTACATCTAAAATTTATGAAATAGCCTTTTGGGGTCATTTTGAACGCGCTGTAAAGACTTCTGTGACACTTGACTTTTGTAGTATTTTATGCCACTGAAGTGGATGCATGACTTTCTGTTTGAATAGTTTCAGGTCAACATAGAAAGCAAAGGTTTCCATGAAAGAAAGGTTGCAAGGCATTACATGTGGGCAAAGACACCCTTTGAATGATCGAGACTTGTATAAACTGGAAAAAGAATAAAATTGTTTCTCTTTTAGGGTTTGGGTTGGGTTTAGATCTCATGTCCATTTAAGGTAGATGCTCTCGGGAATGAAATTCACTGCAAGTTGTGAAAGACTGACTGACTATAAGAAACTTAAGGTTTTCAAGGTTTTTAATGATATTGGATCGATGCATGTTCTGTCGCAAGGACACCAATTCACTTGAATGTTGATCTAGCTTGCTCTCTGATAAGATTGACTGGCGAGTTTTTCTATAAATTTTCAACTAAACCCATCACTCCTATACTCATCTGTCATCACCAACCTCCTCCTCTCTGGTCTGGTGGAGAACCCTTTCCGTCGTTCCGATGCTCGGTGCGGAGATCACAAAATTACGTCCATCCAAGAAAATTAGTGCAGAGATTTGGCATAATAAGTCACGTTTAAAATTGTGAAATTAAATTAAATATATTTTAAAATATAGAGATATGTCAAAATTAATTAGTGGTTAATAAACATGAATTATTTAAAATCTATTCTGTATTTAGAAATCATATAAAGAAACATGTGACGCTAAGGGTTGGCATGGTTATTAATGAGGTATATATGCTCATTTTTCTTAATGTTTTTGAATTTAAATTCATCATATTGATATGAAAGGGGAGTATTTTTAAGGTCGTTTGAAAAAACAAATAGTTTTAATTAATATGTAAATTGATATACTCCCATCCCACCCCCCTCTCTCTCTCTCTTTCAAAACCATCACCCTCCGCGACATCAGTTTTGATGTAGAACCAGTTTCAGCCGGTTCTACAGATGGCAGAAGGAAGAACTAACTGCAGCAGAACCAGCAAACAACAGCTTATTGCAGAGACAATAACGAAGAGACAAATCAGGAGCTGCAGCTGGCCTTTTCCAACCTATTTTAAGACTTTTAAATTATGCTTTAATATCAGAATTTATTTCCCGTCAGGACTCTAGTATTCTTTTCCTATTTCAGTTATTTACCTAAACGGTTTAGTCCTAGTTGAACTAGGATGTGCAGTCTATATAAAGGCTGTTTATTTTCATTGTAAGGCACTTTTGAATTTGCATAATAAACTTTCTCTTTGAGAATCTTATTCTCTGGCTCGTGGAATCGAGCGTTTCTTGTGTTCGTGGATTCGAACAATTATTATTTTTGAAGCAGACGGTGAACTGCTTTCTCAAGAGCTTTCCGCTACGTCAGTTGGTATCAGAGCAGGCTTAATCCTGATTGGATGGTGAATACACGGAACGAAAGTGAAATCCTCGGCGGCGGTGAACGTGAGGATAATCTGGTTACAGGAGTAGAATTCAGAAATTTCCAGCAGGAAACACAACAAGCATTATGAGAGATCCAGGCAGCTCTTGCTAGGTTAACAGCAGGAAATCATCAGAGGGGCAATGATCCTCTGTTTGAACGCCATCTAGGGACGCCACGAAAGCAACCAACCTATGAGGATAACCTGAGTGAGGACGAAAAAGATGCTGAAATCATGCTTCGGGGTAACCGAAGGGGAGGCCAAAGAGAGCCAGACCGGCAAACGTTTCGCATGAAGATGGACCTGCCCAGCTTTAATGGCCAACTTTAGATTGAAGGATTCCTTGATTGGCTAGTATTAGTTGAACAATTTTTCGATTATATGGACATCCCTGAAGATAAAAAGGTCAAGTTAGTTGCATACAGACTCCTGGGAGGGGCTTCTGCATGGTGGGAGCAGCTACAAATCACTCGGTTGCGATAAGGAAAGGGGATGGTTCAGACATGAGCTAAAATGAAACGACTGCTATGATCCTGATATCTAGCCCCAGATTATGAACAAATTCTGTTTAAACAATATCAAGATTGCAGGTAGGGAAGTAGAACTGTTGAGACTTTCCTAGAAGAATTCCATCAGCTCTCATCTCGAAATAACCTGATGGAAACAGAGGCACAACAAGTGGCCAGGTTTGTTGGGGGACTACTTTGGACTATACAAGATCGGGGGCAATGCAAACAGTATATACCTTAACTGAAGCTATAGCACTAGCTATTAAGGTTGAAACTCAGTTAGACAGATCAAAGACAGCAGTCGGAGCCAGAAGTTTTGTGGACAATAATCGGGCTGTAGTAAACAAAGGAAAAGCTCCAATGGCACAACCATCATTTTCTAACGCCGGAGGCAGTAGTGGAACGCTCGCAAAGCCAGTTCCTATTACGCCACCAGAAATAGCACCTCGTAATCCTTATGCTCGTCTGGGGCCTGACAAATTTTATAGGTGCGGAATGCCAGGGCATCGTTCCAACCAGTGTCCAAGAATGGGCACTATAAACTTAGTAGAACCAGAAGAAGACGACAGACGTGAGGCAGATGAGAATGAAGCAGTCTATGCATATAAAGAAGAAGAAATAACAGGTGGCGACGAGGGAGAACTTTTGTCACATTCTCTTGTGGTCCAGCGGTTGTTGTTTACGCCAAAGCGAGAAGAGCCATCCCAGCGACACAAAATATTCCGAACCAGATGCACTGTAAACAAAATGGTTTGTGATATTATCATTGATAGTGGTAGTAGCGAGAATATAGTATCAAAGGTCATGGTTACCAAACTGGGGTTGCAAACTAGAAAGCACCTCTCCCCGTATAAAATTGGCTGGATTAAATGAGGTAATGAAGTAAAGATAACTGAAATCTGTCACATTAAATTCTCAATTAGGAAGAACTACGTAGATGAGGTTACGTGTGATGTAGTGGAAAGGACGCCTGCCATATAATTTTGGGATGCCCTTGGCAGTATGATGTGGATGCTACTTACAGGGGTCGTGATAACGTGTATGTTTTCATGAAAGGCAACCTAAAGGTCATGCTAGGACCCATAAAAGAAGAGCTCACCAGCAGCGAACCAAAGTCAAAGAACAATTCGGTACTGCTAATGGATGGGGGGAAAATTCATAGAAGAAACTAAGGAAGCCTGTGAGATTTTCGTGATGGTAGTGGGAGGAGAAGTCGGCAGGGAATCTAATGACATCCCACCAGCACCGTTACCTTTACTAGAAGAATTTCAGGAAATTATACCCTCAGAGCTGCCTAATGGGTTGCCTCCCAAACAGGACATACAACATCAGATTGATTTCATGCCAGGAGCCAGTTTGCCTAATCGTCCACATTACCGGATGAACCCCAAAGAAAGTCAAATGCTTTAGGAACAGGTTGAAGAACTGATCAAGAAGGGTTTAGTACAAGAGAGCATGAGCCCTTGTACGGTTCCAACATTGTTAGTCTCGAAGAAGGATGGTAGTTGGCGCATATGCATTGATAGCCAAGCAATCAACAAAATCACTGTTAAATATAGATTCCCTATCCCTCGCTTAGAAGGCAAGTTAGACATGTTGTCTGGATCCAAAGTCTTTTCAAAAATTGACTTGCGTAGCGGGTACCATCAAATTCGGATCAGGCCAGGAGACGAGTGGAAGACTGCTTTTAAAACAAAGGAGGGATTATAAGAATGGTTAGTGATGCTGTTTGGACTATCCAATGCGCCCAGTACCTTCATGAGTTTCATGAACCAGGTATTAAAACCTATCACAGGAAAATTTGTGGTGGTGTACTTTGACGATATATTAATATATAGTCAAACCAAATCTGACCATGTTGCACACTTGAGGGAAGTACTTAAAATCCTGCAGCAAAATAAGTTATATGTTAATCTGAAGAAGTGCAGCTTTATGACCAGCAGCTTGTTATTTTTGGGATTCATAGTGAGCGCAGATGGAATCAAGGTGGATGAAGAAAAAATTCGTGCCATTAGAGAATGGCCAACTCCACAAACTGTAAGTGAGGTCCGTAGTTTTCATGGCCTGGCAACGTTTTACAGGCGATTCTTGAGGGACTTTAGTCGAATTGTCGCGCCCATTACTGAATGCATGAAGAAGGGAAAATTCCATTGGGGAGAAGAAGCAGAACAAAGTTTCACGCTGATTAAAAAGAAACTATCTTCTGCCTTAGTCTTGGCACTACCAGATTTTGATAAACTGTTCCAGGTTGAGTGCGATGCTTCTATTATTGGCATTGGTGCTGTGCTATCTCAAGACAGCAGACCAATCGCATTTTACAGTGAAAAACTTAGCGAAGCTCGCCGAAAATGGTCTACCTATGAGCTGGAATTATATGCTGTATTTCGTGCCTTGAAGATCTGGGAGCACTATCTGGTGCAACGGGAATTTGTATTATTCAGCGACCATCAAGCATTAAAATTTCTTAACAGCCAGAACAATGTCAACCGGTTGCATGCTCGCTGGATTTCCTTCATACAACGCTTTAACTTCTCCTTGAAACACAAAGCAGGTTGCTTGAATCGGGTAGCTGATGCCCTAAGCCGGAGGGCGCTACTGCTGGTCACACTACAAACTGAACTAACAGGATTTGACTGCCTCAAAGAATTATATGCAGCCGATGGAGATTTTCAAGATATTTGGGCAAAGTGTCAAGCAGGGATCTCTGTAGCTGGGTTCCACATTCAGGAGGGATATCTCTTTCGTGGCAACTAGCTGTGCATCCCCAGGAGCTCACTGCGTGCTCAGATAATCCATGAATTACACGGTGGAGGCTTGAGCGGACACTTAGGACGAGATAAAACCATAGCTTTTGCTGAAGAGAGATATTATTGGGCACAATTGAAACGTGACATTGGCAGTCATGTTAAGAGATGCCCCATCTGTCAAGCTGCTAAGGGCCAGTCTCAAAATACTAGATTATACATGCCTCTACCCATTCCAGTAGCACCGTGGGAGGACCTTGATGTAACCATATTATTCGATAGTTTCACCCACATCTACCTAATGTTTTGTCCATGTTTTATATATAAAATGCCTTGATATTCTTTGTTTTTTGTTTTGAAGGCATTTTTGGATGAAAGATGCAAAAAGGAGTAAATTGGAGGTAATTGGCAGATTTGACGTTCAGTCGATGTTTTGTGCAGAGCGTGAGTTCTAGAGATCGAAATGAAGTGATTCCAGTGGCACTAAAAAGCTAACATCCATACCTTTCTGGAAATGTAATGCAAGAAAAATAAAAGGAGAAAGATCATGGAAATCACATCCTGCAAAGTCAAATCTCGCATTCTGCCAGTGTTGACCTTTGGTCATTCAAAATTTAATATCTGGAGCTACAGAAGTCCAATTGATGCAAACTCAATTTTCTTGGATTCCTAATTCAAAGACCTATCCACGCTCCAAATTGCAGCCAAAACCGATGTCATATGAGGGAGATATGATTTTCCAAAGATGACAACTGAATTCTGCCAGCAAACAGGTTTCGTGAAGAAACGAGTCCAAATTACATTTCGAAGCATCTAAACCGACATCCAAGTTTTTATATCAGCAATTTAGCTCCTCTAAGTCAGAGTTTGAAGATTTCATGCAAGGCTATTTCTCCTTTTTAGGAAAAATAGTTATTGAAGTACTTAAATGTAAACTGTCAACTTAAGGAAGGACTATTTTGTAAAATAGAGACTAGGGTTTCTTAGCATATAAAAAGAAAGAGAGAAGGGGCAGCAGCAGAAAAGAGGGAGAGCAGAAGGAGGCAGCAGCCAGCAGAGAATAAACACAAATTCTCTCCTCTACAAACCCAAAAATCATGCTCTTTTCATTCTTTAGAAGTAGTTGTTCAATAGTTATGCAAGGCTAAGCTCTTTTCTTGGTTGCAAGGACACAACAAACCTTCGGATTTCAAGAACCGTGAGATTTATTCTTCCTTTTATTTTCAGTTTATGTTATGAATGAATATGATTGTTTTCCTATGCATATTTCCTATGATTGTTGTTGATGATTGCTAGAGCGGACTCTAAGTTATTGTTGTGAACAATCTATTGCTAAGTTTAATATCAAAACCGGAGTTGTGATATATGAACTTGTGAAGCAACTAAGCTTAATAATTGTGGCGGAACTACGTTATTGAACTTAGGGAGAACATTTGAACAAAGTGACACAAGCTGCGGACAGCTTGTATGTTAATCTTGATGAAATTATCTAGTTCTTAAAGCTACCATTAAATTGAATCATTAGTGCGGACACTTTGATTGTTTGTTGGTTAGGATTAGTTATACGGCGGATCCGTTAATTAATCAACGTTAAGAAAAGATAAAATTTCAGAACATAAACTGCAATTTTCGTTTCAAGGATCGGTTCTAATTTCCGTTGGTGGATGTGTGCTTGCGACCAAGGTTTGTTTTATTGATAAGTTTTGGTTTTAATTGATTTTGTTTGCTAGTTTAATTGCTGCCATAGTTTAGATAATCACAAACCAAATCCCCCCAATTACATAACGTACAACATAAAAATCTGACTTGAAACTTCCTCGTGGGATCGACCCCTTGCTTGCTCTATACTATCTTGTGTGTTGTGTTTGAAGCTAGGGTAATTAATTTGTGCGACCGCGACATCGCAACAAATTTTGGCGCCGTTGCCGGGGAGGTAATTTTAGTTGATTTTTGTGCTTGTACTGTTATTTTTATTTGCTGTGATTCAAAAAAAAAAAAAAAAAAAAAGAGAAACAGAATTTTTGCTTGCGACGGTACTGTTCACTTGCGGTAGCGGTACTGTTCAAAACAGAGTTTTTGGTGGAATTAGGTATCGGGCTTTTTTTTCCTAAAGGAAAACGACGTTCTGAACAGGACTAGTGATACATCACTAGCCCCACCCTATTGAGGCCAAATTCCTGCTGTTTTCTAGTGTTTTTAGGCAGTTTTAGGTTTCTACCGTAGGATTTTCGTACAATTTGCATTGTTTTTCGATCTCTTGTGTGGTTACTTTCTTTTGAGTTTTCTTAGCAATTTATGCCTGTGACCCGTTCTACTAATCAAATTCAAGTGCAGATTGATCTTGAAATAGAAAGCACTTTACGCAGATTAAGAAAGGAAGCTCGCCTCAACACCATGGCTATTGCACGACAACAAACACTCAAAGAGCTTGCTGCTCCTAACGTGGAAAATCAACCATTGTGCATAACATTGACAATAATGTAAACTTTGAGCTCAAATCTGGTTTTATACATTTGTTACCAACATTTAATGGTCTTGCAGGAGAAGATCCTCATACTCATCTCAAGGAGTTCCATATGGTTTGTGTTGGCATGAAACCGAATGGAGTTGATGAAGAACAAGTTAAGTTGAAAGCTTTCCCTTTCTCTTTGAAGGGGGCAGCAAAGGCATGGCTTTTCTCTATTCTCCCAGGATCTATTGGAACTTGGAATGCTATGAAGAAGATTTTCCTAGAGAAGTATTTTCCAGCATCTCGAGTTGCCAATATAAGGAAAGAAATATGTGGGATTCGACAATCTCATGGAGAGACACTTTCCGAGTATTGGGAAAGATTTGAGCAACTATGTATTCAATGCCCTCATCATCAAATACCCGATCAGCTGCTCATTCAATATTTCTATGAAGGATTGATGCCTACTGACCGTAGTATCATTGATGCTGCAAGTGGAGGTGCATTGGTGGATAAGACACCCGAGGCTGCACGCCAATTGATCTCAAACATGGCAGCCAACTCAAAACAGTTTGGCACTCGTGGAGACTTCTCCAACAAACGAGTAAATGAGGTAAGTATTTCTAACCTTGAAAATAAAGTTAATGATCTTACTTCTCTTGTGCGTTCTTTGGCTTGTGGAAATGTGCAGCAAGTGAAAGTTTGTAGCATATGCTCCTTACAAGGACATGCTTCGGATATGTGCCCAACAATGCAAGAAGATTACATTGAACAAGCTCATGCAATTGATGGAGCATTCAACGGACAGCCCCAGCGTAAATATGATCCCTTTTCCAACACGTACAATCCCGGATGGAGAGATCATCCCAACTTACGCTACAGCAACCCATCCCAACAAGGCAATCAAGGCCGACAGTTCCATCCCCATGGATTTCAGCCCCAACAAAATTATCAAGCAAGACAGCCCCCTCCATTTACAAACTCCAATGTTATGGGGTCATCATCCAATGATGATCTTCGTGAGATGATGAAAACTTTGGCTTCTAACACTGTGACCTTGCAACAAAATGTCATGTCTTTTCAACAGGAAACAAGGTCAAGTATTCACAACTTGGAGAAGCAAATGGGGCAAGTAGCTTCAAGTGTGGGGAAATTGGAAGCACAAATGAATGGAAAATTGCCCTCCCAAGCATTAAATCCAAAAGAGAATGTTAGTGCAATCATGCTGCGAAGTGGGAAAGAACTTGAAGAGAAAAGGTTGAAACAAATTGAGATGGAGGAAGAAGAAGAGATAGAAACTGAATTGAGTACAAAGAAGGAACATCCTTCTCCTCCACAAACTGAAATAAAGACCAACACTCCAAAGGTAACTCCTCACTCAATTAATTCCAGTTTTAAAACAATTCCACCCTTTCCTGTGAGTTCTTCTAGGTCAAAGAAAGAAGACAAAGAAAAAGAGATTTTAGAGGTTTTCAAGAAAGTGGAACTCAACATTCCTTTGCTTGATGCTATCAAGCAAATTCCCAAGTATGCAAAATTCTTGAAGGAGTTGTGTACTACCAAGAGAGCTTTCAAACTGAAAGGTCATGAAACGGTAAGTATGGGTGAAGTTGTATCTGCCGTTGTTCAAAAGAATCTGCCTTTGAAACAAAAAGACCCAGGTGCGTTTACTATCCCATGTGTCATTGGTAATGCTAGTTTTAAAAGAGCTTTATGCGATTTAGGTGCATCCATTAGTGTTATGCCCAAACATGTTTATGATTCTCTTAGTCTTGAGCCTTTGAATAAAACTAGCATTGTAATACAACTTGCGGATCGTAGTTTTGTTTACCCACTTGGTGTGATAGAAGATGTCCTAGTCAAGATTGATAGTTTGGTTATTCCATGTGATTTTTATATTCTTGATATGGAACATGATTCTTGTGATTCATCAACCAGCACTCCTATATTGTTTGGGAGACCATTCTTGAAAACCGCCAACACAAAGATTGATTGTGGTAAGGATACCTTGTCTATGGAAGTAGGAGATGAAAAAATTGAATTCAATTTTCATGATGCAATGAAATATCCTTATAGCAATGTTTATTCTATCACATGCTATGACCAAATTGATAAGTGTGTGCAGCAAGTTTGTGATTTTGATTGCGAAGATGGATTAAGCATAGCTTTGAGCTATGGCTATGATTTCACCAAGATAGAAGAGATGGAGAGGCACGTGTGTGTTCCCCAAAACGTGCACGAATCAGTATTGGCCTTACAAGCTTTGCAAACCGTTCCTCATGGTAATGTCTTTGTTGATTTAGTACTCTCACATAAAAAGCTTTTGCCATCTATTTTACAGGCCCCCGAGTTAGAATTAAAACCTTTGCCCGATAATTTGAAAGTATGTATTCATTGGCGACAACAATACACTTCCCGTTATCATAGCAAAAGGTTTGACAAGTATGCAAGAGGAAAAACTTGTGAAGTTGTTGTGTGATCACAAGACGGCCATTGGATGGACTTTAGCCGACATCAAGGGCATTAGTCCCTCAATGTGTATGCATCACATACTATTGGAGGACAACGCAAAACCAACAAGGGAAATGCAAAGGAGGTTGAACCCGCCTATGATGGAGGTAGTGAAAGCTGAAATTTTGAAACTGTTAGATGCAGGAGTCATTTACCCCATCACTGACAGTAAATGGGTCGCGCCAATCCATGTGGTGCCCAAAAAGACAGGAATCACATTGGTGAAAAACAAAAATGATGAGCTCATTCCTACTCGCATCTCGAGTGGATGGAGAATGTGTGTTGATTACAGAAAGCTCAATCTTTCTACACGCAAAGATCATTTCCCATTACCATTCATGGATCAAATGCTTGAACGCCTAGCAGGTAAGTCTTTTTATTGCTTTCTTGATGGATATAGTGGATACAATCAGATTGTTATTAATCCTGAGGATCAAGAAAAGACTACATTTACATGTCCATTTGGTACATATGCATATAGGAGAATGCCTTTTGGTCTCTGTAATGCTCCTGCAACTTTTCAAAGATGCATGATGAGTATTTTTTCTGACTATGTTGAAAGAATAATCGAGGTTTTTATGGATGATTTCACGGTGTATGGTGATTCTTTTGATAAATGTCTAGAAAATTTATCTTTAATCTTGAAAAGGTGCATTGAAACTAACCTTGTCTTGAACTATGAAAAGTGTTATTTTATGGTAGAACAAGGAATAGTTCTTGGGCATGTTGTGTCTTCACGTGGATTAGAGGTTGATAAAGCTAAGATAGATGTTATTTCATCATTGCCTTACCCCTCATGCGTGAGGGAAGTTCGTTCTTTTCTAGGCCATGCAGGTTTCTATCGACGCTTTATCAAAGATTTCTCGAAGATTACAGCACCCTTGTGTAAACTATTAGCCAAAGAAGTAGATTTTATGTTTGATCAAGCATGTAAAGATGCCCATGATGAGCTTAAAAGACGTGTCACATCTGCCCCTATCATCCAACCACCAAATTGGGATGAACCTTTTGAGATAATGTGTGATGCGAGTGACTATGCGGTAGGAGCTGTGCTTGGGCAAAGAATTGGGAAGAATTTGCATGTTATCGCCTATGCTTCTCGTATGTTGGATGGAGCACAATGCAATTACCATACAACTGAAAAGGAACTTTTTGCAGTGGTGTTTGCTCTTGAAAAATTCAGGTCATATCTACTTGGTACAAAAGTCATTGTTTTTACTGATCATGCAGCTCTCAGGTATCTTTTGAAGAAGAAGGAGTCCAAACCAAGACTGATTAGGTGGATCTTGCTTTTACAAGAATTCGATCTTGAGATCAAAGACAAAAAAGGTGCCGAAAACCATGTGGCTGATCACTTGAGCCGACTGAGGACTGAGGATATACAGATCGAAACAATAAGAGAGACATTCCCCGATGAGCAGTTGTATATGTTGCATTCCTCTACAAGACCATGGTATGCTGATTTGGTAAACTATTTAGTCACCAAAGAATTCCCTCCAGGTTTGTCTAAACCCCAAAAAGATAAGTTACGAGCTGATGCTAAATATTATTTTTGGGACGATCCTTACCTTTGGAAATTTTGTGCGGATCAAGTAGTTAGGAGGTGTGTACCACAAGATGAATTTCATTCCATTCTCACTTTTTGTCATTCTCATTCTTGTGGTGGGCATTTTGGAGCAAAAAGAACAGCCCACAAGGTACTTGAAAGTGGTTTCTATTGGCCTTCTATTTTTAAAGATGCATATCACTTCTGCAAATCATGTGAAAAATGCCAAAGAACAGGTAATATCACTCATAAGAATCAAATGCCTTTAACGAATATTCTTGTAAGTGAAATTTTTGATGTTTGGGGTATTGACTTTATGGGTCCATTTCCTTCTTCATTTGGCAATCTTTATATTCTTCTTGCTGTTGATTATGTGTCTAAATGGATTGAGGCGAAAGCCACACGAACTAACGATGCTAAGGTTGTTTTAGATTTTGTCAGGACTCACATATTTGACAGGTTTGGAATCCCTAAAGCTATCATTAGTGATCGTGGCACTCATTTTTGTAATCGTTCCATGGAAGCATTGCTACGCAAATATCATGTGACTCATCGAACTTCCACAGCATATCATCCTCAAACGAATGGCCAAGCTGAAATTTCAAATCGAGAAATCAAGTCCATTTTGGAGAAAACAGTGCAACCTAACCGGCGAGATTGGAGTCTACGTCTTGGAGATGCACTTTGGGCTTATCGGACTGCTTATAAATCACCTATAGGAATGTCACCTTATAGAATGATTTATGGGAAAGCATGTCATCTACCGGTGGAGCTTGAACACAAAGCTTTTTGGGCCATTAAACAATGTAACATGGATTATGATGCTGCTGGGATTGCAAGAAAACTGCAACTACAAGAGTTGGAAGAAATTCGAAATGATGCTTACGAGAATGCAAGGATTTACAAAGAAAAGACTAAGAATCTTCATGACCGAATGCTTACAAGAAAGGAGTTTCATGTTGGAGACAAAGTCCTTCTTTATCATTCGCGTTTGAAACTTTTTCCTGGAAAATTGCGCTCTCGTTGGATTGGACCCTTTGTTGTTTCTAATGTTTTTCCTTATGGTGCAGTTGAAATTACAAGTTTAGAAACCAACAAAGTACTCAAGGTCAATGGGCATCGTTTGAAACCTTTCTATGAAGGTTGGACGGCAGAACTCACCGCTTTTGTAGAGTTAGCTGAACCAATCTATGAAGAATGAGCATGCCACATGTCAAGCCAATGACATAAAACAAAAGCGCTTACTGGGAGGCAACCCAGCACAAAAAAAAAAAATCAGATTTGCTTTCTTTGTCCTTATCTTTTATTTTTTTTCGCATTTTAATTTTTTTTTTCTTTTCTGTCATTCTCTTATGTTCCTTTACTTTTATTTCAACATTGAGGACAATGTTGTGTTTTAAGTGTGGGGGTATTGGGAGAATTTTAGTTTTCTTTGTTGTTCTTTAAAAGAAAAAAAAAAAATTTATGTTTGATCTTTTGAACTCCCATTGGTTTTTTAGAATATGAGTATTATGTATGAGAATTAGTTGAGATAGATGAATAATATAAATCAAATGAAGGAGTGTGCATGCAAGTTTTAAGGTTTAATTGGTTTAGGGATTGACTTTGAGAATATGCCATGTTGACTTTATAGTGTTATACCAATGCAAGCTTTTGAGCCTTCAACATTATATTCTTTTATTGTGCCTTCTTTTAATGATATGTATCTTTAGAACTTGCTTCATATCTTGTTGAGATTACATTCATATTACATATATACATGAAGATGATAAAGGCATTAGGAATTTTAACCACTTGAGCCAAAAAGCCAACCTAAAGCATATTATCCTTAGTGAGCCCCTTTTGAGCTTGTTTATCTTTTCTTTGCTTTATCCATGTATAAGCCTTAACTTTTTATATGTTTTCCTTTTCCCCTGGCCAAGGATTAGTAGAGCGTATACTTATGATATCTCATGGAATTATGGTTGGAAATTATGTGAAAAGAAAGAAGAAGTGATGTTTGATGAAAAGATGGGCAAAGTTGCCAAAGGTAAAAAAAAAAAAAAAAAGAAAGAAAAGAAAAGAAAAAGAAAAAGAAAAAGAAAAAAGTGTTCCTTTATGTTCTTAAGATTTTATATTGAAAAAGCTTGAAATCAAAAGAAGTTAAGCATTGGTGATTAAAGATGGAAAATTTATGTGCTTTGATGGAATATCTTGTTTGAAATATCATTTTTCAGAATGCTCTACTTTCTTTGGTTTGAACCTTTTCTTTTACTCTCTTTTACCTCACCTTAACCTTAGCCCCATTACAACCGGAAAATAAGACCTTTTGATTCATGTAGTACTTGTAATAAGTTGCTAATGGAGATGAGATTGAAAAGCAAGCTTATGGTAGAACATACTCTTTGATTGAATTTGAGAGATTTAAACACATAAACCCTAAACACATGAGTGTTGGAGTGTATATCAATGAGAGGACCTATCACTTTGGCATGGCATAGATTTCATTTAAATCCCGACGGTTGATTGAGTTTTGAAGTTTGCATGTAAATGAATTCATAAGAATTATACTATTTATCCTTCATGATTGTATTCTTGTTTATAATGCATATATTCTTGGACATTGATGGGAGATTAAGAGATTGATCATAGTTTTTTTCAATTTGATTTTATTTATCCTTTCTCGAGGACGAGCAAGAGCTAAGTGTGGGGGTATTTGATGTAACCATATTATTCGATAGTTTCACCCACATCTACCTAATGTTTTGTCCATGTTTTATATATAAAATGCCTTGATATTCTTTGTTTTTTGTTTTGAAGGCATTTTTGGATGAAAGATGCAAAAAGGAGTAAATTGGAGGTAATTGGCAGATTTGACGTTCAGTCGATGTTTTGTGCAGAGCGTGAGTTCTAGAGATCGAAATGAAGTGATTCCAGTGGCACTAAAAAGCTAACATCCATACCTTTCTGGAAATGTAATGCAAGAAAAATAAAAGGAGAAAGATCATGGAAATCACATCCTGCAAAGTCAAATCTCGCATTCTGCCAGTGTTGACCTTTGGTCATTCAAAATTTAATATCTGGAGCTACAGAAGTCCAATTGATGCAAACTCAATTTTCTTGGATTCCTAATTCAAAGACCTATCCACGCTCCAAATTGCAGCCAAAACCGATGTCATATGAGGGAGATATGATTTTCCAAAGATGACAACTGAATTCTGCCAGCAAACAGGTTTCGTGAAGAAACGAGTCCAAATTACATTTCGAAGCATCTAAACCGACATCCAAGTTTTTATATCAGCAATTTAGCTCCTCTAAGTCAGAGTTTGAAGATTTCATGCAAGGCTATTTCTCCTTTTTAGGAAAAATAGTTATTGAAGTACTTAAATGTAAACTGTCAACTTAAGGAAGGACTATTTTGTAAAATAGAGACTAGGGTTTCTTAGCATATAAAAAGAAAGAGAGAAGGGGCAGCAGCTAGAAAAGAGGGAGAGCAGAAGGAGGCAGCAGCCAGCAGAGAATAAACACAAATTCTCTCCTCTACAAACCCAAAAATCATGCTCTTTTCATTCTTTAGAAGTAGTTGTTCAATAGTTATGCAAGGCTAAGCTCTTTTCTTGGTTGCAAGGACACAACAAACCTTCGGATTTCAAGAACCGTGAGATTTATTCTTCCTTTTATTTTCAGTTTATGTTATGAATGAATATGATTGTTTTCCTATGCATATTTCCTATGATTGTTGTTGATGATTGCTAGAGCGGACTCTAAGTTATTGTTGTGAACAATCTATTGCTAAGTTTAATATCAAAACCGGAGTTGTGATATATGAACTTGTGAAGCAACTAAGCTTAATAATTGTGGCGGAACTACGTTATTGAACTTAGGGAGAACATTTGAACAAAGTGACACAAGCTGCGGACAGCTTGTATGTTAATCTTGATGAAATTATCTAGTTCTTAAAGCTACCATTAAATTGAATCATTAGTGCGGACACTTTGATTGTTTGTTGGTTAGGATTAGTTATACGGCGGATCCGTTAATTAATCAACGTTAAGAAAAGATAAAATTTCAGAACATAAACTGCAATTTTCGTTTCAAGGATCGGTTCTAATTTCCGTTGGTGGATGTGTGCTTGCGACCAAGGTTTGTTTTATTGATAAGTTTTGGTTTTAATTGATTTTGTTTGCTAGTTTAATTGCTGCCATAGTTTAGATAATCACAAACCAAATCCCCCCAATTACATAACGTACAACATAAAAATCTGACTTGAAACTTCCTCGTGGGATCGACCCCTTGCTTGCTCTATACTATCTTGTGTGTTGTGTTTGAAGCTAGGGTAATTAATTTGTGCGACCGCGACATCGCAACAGACCTTTCCATGGACTTTGTCTTAGGCCTCCCGCGCACCCAACACGGTTTTGATTCCGTATTCGTGGTAGTTAACAGGTATTCTAAAATGGCCCACTTTATTGCTTGCAAAAAAACCGCGGATGCAGTTCACATCGCAAATTTGTTTTTCTAAGAAATTGTTCGTCTACATGGGGTTCCCAAATCCATCACTTCCGATAGAGACACCAAATTCTTAAGCCATTTTTGGAGAACTTTATGGCGGCGATTTGACACATCCTTAAACTTCAGCAGCACCAGCCATCCTCAGTTCGATGGCCAAACGGAAGTACTAAACCGCACTCTTGGGAACTTAATTTGTTGTCTTTCTGGTATAAAACCAAAATAGTGGGATATTACTGTTGCACAAGCTGAACTTGCCTATAATAGCATGCTCAACAGGTCTACAGGGAAGACACCATTCCAGATTGTTTATTGTTGTCCACCCCGCCATGCATTAGACCTGGTTCCTCTGCCTAAACTACCTGGTTTAAGTATTGCAGCAGACAATATGGCTGAACGGATAACAGCTATTCAAGACCAAATGCTGCAAAATCTAGAAACATCCAACGCCAAATATAAAGCAGTAGTTAATAAGAAGAGAAGGGTTCATATATTTCAAGCAGGCGACCTCGTAATGGTTTACTTGCGCAAAGGACGACTGCCTGTAGGTACATACAATAAGTTGAAAGAAAAGAAATATGGACCTTTCCAGATTCTACAAAAAATCAATAACAATGCATACATCGTCGACCTTCCTGCCGATATGGCCATTTCTACTACTTTCAATGTCGCAGATTTGTATGAATATCATCCTCCTGACATGGCATCTTCACATATAAATCACTTGAGGTCGAGTTTTTTTCATGCAGGGGAGACTAATGTAGAACCAGTTTCAGCCGGTTCTACAGATGGCAGAAGGAAGAACTAACTGCAGCAGAACCATCAAACAATAGCTTATTGCAGAGACAATAATGAAGAGACAAATTAGGAGTTGCAGCTGACCTTTCCCAACCTATTTTAGGACTTTTAAATTATGCTTTAATATCAGAATTTATTTCCCGTCAGGACTCTAGTATTCTTTTCCTATTTCAGTTATTTACCTAAACGGTTTAGTCCTAGTTGAACTAGGATGTGCAGTCTATATAAAGGCTGTTTATTTTCATTATAAGGCACTTTTGAATTTGCATAATAAACTTTCTCTTTGAGAATCTTATTCTCTGGCTCGTGGAATCTAGCGTTTCTTGTGTTCGTAGATTCAAACAATTATTATTTTTGAAGCAGACGGTGAACTGCTTTCTCAAGAGCTTTCCGCTACGTCAAGTTTTGTCTCAATTTCTTTTTTTGCACGATTCTCTTTCTCTTCCTATTTCTCTCTCAAAGAATCACCACCGTATCATAAGACATTCTCTAGTTAAGAAAAGGGTACTTTTTTTTATTCCTTTTCTCTTTCCCTCTTAACAATTTCGTGATTATTTTAGTGTAGGTTTTGTGATTTATTATTTTGTGTAGATGTTGCCATTATTCTGTTGACGTGTTTGTTTATTTTTATTTCTTACATAAACTCTAAAGGTATTCTATTTTTTTCTTGCATTTATTGAAAAAATTCTTTTGTCAAAAACAATTTAAGTTTTTTATGGAGCCCTTTTTATGTAATACATAATACTTTACTCGTTAAATAGACATTAATATTTGATCCTATTTTCACAAGTTGATTGATCTTGACCAATTGGATTGACTTATGAAAAAAATAGTTGGATTTTTGTTTTATCTAAAATATTATCTGAAATTGAATGGTATATTGTCAATGTGTGTGTGTGTGTGATATTTTTACCGACAAAGTTACGGATAAAATAATTCAATTGGTAATGTTGTCAGTGATAGTTAATTTATGACCTAGGCGAACGACCCCCCCTCCCCCATTTCTCATTTTTTAATGCATTTTTATGCAACAAACAAACATCCCCAATCTCAAGACAACTCAACCTCTTACAACAAATTCAGACACCACAACACTCAGTTTATCAGCATCCGTGTTATGATTCAATTTTATTGAGAATTCTCCACTTTAAAAGTAAGCAAATCTACCTTTTTTTTATATTTGAACTCAATTTTAAAATGTTGATTATTTTTGCATATTTTTTTGTACTATATGTATTTTGTTTATGTGTTTACTTATTTACTTGTTTTATAGTTTTTTCTCATACAAATTTGTTGTATAGATTTATGATTTGTATAGGTTAAAGTGGTTTTAGATTTTATAAATTTGTATTTGTTTTTAAATTGATGAAATTTATATTGAATTTTTTACTTAGATGTTTTGTGATAAAATAAATAATTGCTTATTTAACGAGTCCATTTTATATTTTTTCAATTTTATTGTTGAGTTGAAATTTTTGGTTAATATATAGAAATTTGAATTTATATAGATAATTGATAATGAATTAAAAGTACTATTAAAATAGATTGAATAAGTTTGAGCTAAATCAATATTTTTGCAAATTATTTAGTTAGCGTAGTTTATTAATATATGTTGTCATCATTATTTTATATAGGTTTGATATAGGTAATGGATGATCGTTCATAGATGTATAGAGATTTACCCTAAGGGTTGCAGATGATGGATTATTGTAATGGGGTTTAGGTTTTATTAATTATGCACTATCTAATCCGAGAAATATTAGTGGATGAGGTATTAGATGTCCATGCAAGAGGTATAAAAATAAAAAGTTTCTCAATCCAAATGTTGTAAAAATGCATGTTCTACAAAAAGGGTTTATGGAGAAATACTTATATTGGTACGCACACGGAGAACTATATGTTCCTCACGATACTATGGTAGAAAGGATGGTTGGGTCAACTTCTAGTTCTAGCAACGTGCATGGAGTTGTAGATGATAATAGTAATCCTTATAGAAATATAGTTATAGATACGATGAGAATGAATCAGGGTTATGTCGTTCAGTGTCCAATCGTAGATAAAGAACTTAATGCAAATGCGACCATGTTTTTTGATATTTTGAAAGATTCTAACGAACCATTATGGGATGATTACACAAATAATAGTTAATTATTTATTATTACATAGATTGAAAGATTCTGACGAACCATTATGGGATGATTACACAAATAATAGTTAATTATTTATTATTACACAGATGTTCAACATCAAGTCAGATAATGGGTTAAATGAGGTCGGTTATGATAGAATTGTTGAATGGACGAGAAGCATTTTACCTCCAGGGAACAAGCTGAAAGAGAACTTTTATGCTGCCAAATCCATGATGAAACCTCTCGGTCCAGGATACCAAAAAATTAGCATGTCTTCAATCTTTTGCATGTTGTATTACGTTGAAAATACAGAGTTGACCAAGTGGAGAACATGTGAGCATTCTTGTTATAAATCATGTTTGGCAGGGAAAGGACTCTTGTCGCATACAAAAAACTTAAATACTTTACAATCACACATAAACTACAGAGGTTATTTATGTCATCAAAGATTGATGAGCATATGACATGACACCAATCACATGATGCGATAGATGGAGTGATGATGCACCATTCCGATGGTGAAGTCTAGAAACACTTTAATAGTGTGCATTCCTAGTTTTTAGTGGATATAAGGAACATGCATCTTGGGTTATGTACAAATAATCTAATCTATTCGGGTCATTTGTTGCTCCTTATTTTTGGTGGCCGGTGATACTTACTATTTACAACTTGCCACCAAGGATATGTATGAGGTTAAAGTTTATGTTTTTATCTGCAATCATACCCCGATCCTAATTGTCTAGGTTAGAATATAGACGTTTGTCTTTGACCATTGATTGATGATGAATTAAAGCAGTCGTGGTCATCCCGGACTTTAACTTATGATATATCAAGGAAATAAAATTTTCTAATAAAGATAGTTTTGATGTGGACTATCGATGATTTTCCAGCTTATAGAATGGTTTATGGTTGGAGCACACATGGAAAATTAGTATGTCCATATTATATTAAAAATAGCAAGGCATTTACCCTAACAAATGACGGTAAAATGTCTTATTTTTTATTGTCACCTATGGTTCTTGCTAATAGATCACAAGTTCAGAAATAACTTTTTGATTGTCAGAGTTTAAAGAGATGTTGAACTACCATTTCTTTCAGGTGAAAAATTGTATAATGTGGTGTCAGTACGGTGACATTATGTTTGGTTTTCAATCCGGTAAGCAGATGTTTTCTAGTTTTGGTTTGGCCTATAATTGGTTAAAACAAAGTATCTTTTGGGAACTTCTTTATTGAAAAACCAATCTCTTCTGCCATAACCTTCATGCTATGCATATAGAATAAAACATGTTTGAGAACATTTTCAACATGGTTATAGACATGAAGGGGAAGATAGAGGACAGCATTAAGGCTAGAATGGATATAACTTTGTTTTGTCATTTTAAAAATATAGAGTTGGTTTATGTTGGGTCACGGATTGCAATACCCAAAGCCAATTTTACTTTAGACAAGAATGCAAAGTTACTTGTCTACTAATGACTTAAAAGTCTATGTTTTCCTAATGGACATGCCTCAAACATATTAAGGTTGGTGAATTTGAAGGATTGCAGATTATATAGAATGAAGAGTCATGACTGCTATATATTTATGCAAACACTCATTTCATTAGCTTACCGGGATTTATTGCTAAAGAGGATATGAGATGCACTAACGAAGATCAGTCACTTCTTTAGATATATGTGTTCTAACAAGTTGCAGACACAACACATGGAGAGGCTTGAAACAAATATCGTCTAGACAATATGCATACTTGAGATGATATTCCCTTCATTGTTTTTTGACTCAATGGAGCATGTACCCATACATTTATCATTTAAGGAAAAAGTTGGAGGCTCAATCCAATATAGATGAATGTATCCATTCAAGAGGTTGGGGTTTACACATGTATCATAGTTAAAATTTTATTGTCTCTCTTTGAATATTTCAAAAAATTCATTTAAGTCTATATACGTACTTATTCAACCTTAAAAGAAAAGTAAACAATAAGGCACATGTTGAGGCTTCAATATGCGAGGCTTATATTGTTGAAGAGATCTCAACATTTATCTTATACTATTTCAAGCCTCAATTGAGAACAAGAATCAACCACGTTACAAGGTATGATGATGGTAGGGAAGTGCCTTCGAGGGGAAAATTGTCAATATTCTCCTATCCTGGACGACCTGTACAAAAAAAATACTATGAGGGGAAGATATTTATCATAAATAAAATTCAGACAAGCACATAATTATACGCTATTTAACTGCGATAAACTAAGATCTTCTATTTAATATTTATCGTCACAAAACTCACAGCTGATTGAATCTCAAATCTTTCGATTATAAGATGAACAATTTTCCACGTGGTTTGGATTACATGTAAGTATTGTTTAATTATTCTTATCTCTTGGGATACTTAATTTCATTACACATTTCTCGTTAATTGTTCATAGTTGCACTTCATGTACCAAGTTTATCAATCAAAAGGGAATGCTAGTGTTACTTTGCCTTTACTAAGTCTGGGTTTTTAAAAAAAGTGAAGTGCTATAATGAGTATTTCGTTAATGGACACATATTTCATAATGAAAAATATAGGTGGGACAGAAAGACATATACCAATGAAATTTGTGTTAAGGGATCGACTTCTAATAAGTTTGAAGTTGACTACTATGGAAAATTGAAAGAGGTCATTGAATTGCAATATCATAGCGAGCAGAATAAAATATTTTTATTCAAATGTTATTAGTATGACACCATTAACAGAGGAATCAAAGTAGATCCCCATCATGGTTTGGTCAAAATTAGTTTAAAAGCTAGACTTCGCAACATCGACGATGTCTTTATTTTTGCCAAGTAATGTCAGTAAGTTTATTACACATACAATCTTTTCTTTAGAAAGGATTGTTCAAGAGTTGATTGGTTATTCGTAGTGAAAACTAAACCTAGAGGTGGTGTCGAGGTTGTTTAGGATGACAACAATTAATTAACTCAGATGATGTCTTTCAACTTGGTGAGTTAGTTGATCCATTTTGAGTTGCTCCATCTAATGACTTAGAAGAAAATTCAAATTTTATCATCCCCGAGAATATTTTCATTGATGTTGACACTAAGGAGTTGAATGAATGTTGTTACTCATTTTTGGGACCCCACATAATCAAAAAATTGATGAGAAAATCCAAAAAGAAAATAAAAAAATATTGGAAAAAAATAAAAAAGATATATTAGTGAGAAGAGTATATTAGAACGCCAAATAAATTGCCGAAGACTGGCTGAGGGGGGATCAAATATACATGATTAAAATTTTTATGACAATGTATTTTCGACCGATGAAGGCCTTATTAACAAAGAAAACTTAATTTGAGGAAAATTCAAAATTGAATGTTTAAGGAGTTAATTAGAATTTTTCAAGGTTTATTTGAATTTATTGAGGGTTTAATTGCAAGAAATATTGATTTTTAAAAGTCAATTTAGGTTTTAATTGGAAGAAATTCAAGTATGGGGGTCGAATTGCAATTTTACAAGTTAATTTGATTAAATCGGGGGATTAATTACATAAATATTAAAGTTTGATGAACAAATAAGGACTTGATTAAAGAAATCCAAAACCAAGAATCAAACTGGAAAAGACACGTGAATATAGGAGCTGAAATTAATCAAATCAGGGGTTAAATCGAAGAAATTGAAAGTTTGTTGGTCAATTGAGGGTCAAAATACACAAATTCAGAACCAAGGATCAAAATGAAAAGAAGATCAACTTAAGTGTTGTCATTTGAGTTTGGCAGGGGTTAAATTGCATGCAATTAAAAAGTTTTTTGTGTCACATGGGTGTATGTGTCACAATTAGAAGAACAATAACTAAATTATAACTTTGCCAAATCCCAAATTAAAAACCCTAATTTCTAGGGTTTTAACCCAGACAACATGTTGTTCAGCCTTTATCCATTTTTTTCATTGCAGTTCACGATGATCAGGTTGACATATTTCTAGAGCTCGTTCTGGAGTTCTAGACCTACAAATGGCATGAAAATTTTTGAAAATGAAAAGGAACATCCCCTATACAACCCTATTTCCATGAAATTAAACGTTTATATCCTAATTTTTTCATGGAAGTCCCTAACATCTTATCACTGATCAGTCATGAAAATTGACATGTGCCCTAACTTCTGCATGTTATACTACATTGAAAATGCTTAGTTGACTGATTGTATGACACGTGGGCATTCCCTTTACAAACCCAAAACTGGCATGAGAAAGACTCTCATAGCATATAAAAAACTTAGATACTTCTCAATCACGCCTAGACTGCAGAGGCTATTGATGTCACCAAAAACTATTGGGCACATGACATGACACCAATCATATGATGCGGTTGATGGAGTATGGTGCATCATTTTAATGACGAAGCATGGAAATATTTTAACAGTGTGCATCCTCACTTTTCAGTTGAATCAAGAAATACGCATTTTGAGTTGTGTATAGAAGGATTTAACCTATTCGGGTCATGTGCTACTCCTTATTCTTGTTGACCGGTTATACTCACAGTTTACAACTTGCCACCTGAGATGTGTATGAGGCCAGAGTTCATGTTTGCTAGAGTTCATGTTTTTATCTATAGTAATACCTGGTCCAAACAGTCTGAGCTGGAATATAGATGTTTGTCTTCGATCATTGATTGAAGAGTTGACGCAGTTGTGGTCCTCTAGGGTTTTGACTTATGATATATCGAGAAAATAGAATTTTCTTATAAGGGTAGTATTGATGTGGACTATCAATGATTTTCCATCTTATGGAATGGTTTCTGGTTAGAGCACGCATGGAAAACTAGTATGTCCATACTGTATAGAAAACAACAAGGTCTTCACGCTAACAAATGAAGGTAAAGCTTTTTTTTTTACTGCCACCGACGTTTCTTGCCAACGAATCACAGGTACATAAAAAAATAAAGCATTTCTTTGTTGGTAGAATTAAAAAGGATGTTGCACCCCCTCATCTTTCTGGTGAAGAATTGTATGACTATGTATAAGAGTACAGTGACATTGTGTTTAGTTTCCAATATGGTAAGCAGAAGTTTCCTAGTTTTGGTTTGACCCATAACTGGGTATAACGAAGTATTTTCTGGGAGCTTCCTTATTGGAAGACCAATCTACTCCGCCATAACCTTGACGTCATGCACATAGAAAAGAACATGTTTGAGAACATTTTCAACACTGTCATGGATATGAAGGGGAAGACAAAGGACTACATCAATGCTAGAATGAGTATAACATTATTTCGTAATCGTAAAAATATAGAGTTGGTTTTTGATGGGTCATGGTTCGTAAAACCAAGAGCGGGCTTTGTGTTAGAGAAAAATACACAACGACTAGTCTACCAATGGCTTAAGAGTCTGCATTTTCCCGATGAACATGCCTCAAACATATCAAGGTTGGTGAATTTGAAGGATTGCAGATTATATAGAATGAAGAGTCATGACTACTATATATTTATGCAAATATTCATTTCATTAGCTTACCATGATTTATTGTTAAAGAGAATATGAGATGTACTCACAAAGATTGTCTAGACAAGTAGAGAGGCTTGAAACAAATTACTAGGATTTCTGTAGATATATGTGTTCTAACAAGTTGTAGACACAATACATGGAGAGGCTTGAAACAAATATCATCTAGACAATATGCAAACTTGAGATGATATTCCATCTATTATTTTTTGACTCGATAGAGCATCTACCCATACAGTTACCATATGAGGCAAAAGTTGAAGAACCAGTCCAGTATAGATGGATGTATCAATTCGAGAGGTTAGATATTACAAATGCAATATAATTCGTAAAGTATTTGTGTTGTGTTAAGGGATCGACTTGTAGTGAGTTTGAAGTTGACTATTATGGTAAATTAGAAGAGGTCATCGAATTGCAATATCATAGCGAGCATAATATAGTGTTTTTATTCAAATACTATTGGTATGATATCATTAACAGAGGAATCAAAGTAGATCCCCACTACGGTTTGGTTGAAATTAACTCAAAAGCTAGACTCCACAACGTAAATGATGTCTTTATTTTCGCAAAGCAATGCCAACAAGTTTATTACACATATACCCTTTCCTTTAGAAATGACCAATCAAGAGTTGATTGATTATTCGTTTTAAAAATGAAACCTAGGGGTCGTGTCAAGGTTGTTCAGGATAAGAACGAAGACACAAGTGTGGGAGATGATGTCTTTCAATAGTGAGTTGGTTGAACCATATCGAGTTGCTCCATCGATTGACTTAGAAGAAAATTTAAATTTTCGCGTCTTCAATGATAGTCTTATTGATGTTGACGCAGAGGAGTTGAATGTTGTTCTAAACTCCAACGGACAAGCACAAGTCGATGAAGGTGATGATGATATAAACATTGAAGATTGCAATGAAGCTAATGACGATTCAATTGAAGAAGAAGAAAAAGAAAATTCGGACTAAGTATCAGAACACGAAAGTGTAAAGGAATTTTTTATAATGTAATATTATGGATAAAATTTTGTATCTAGAAATATTTATTTTATAATTGTTATGTTCACTGTTGTTATTGTGTTGTGTGGGCAATTTTCAATTTAAGTGTTTGCAGGGAGGATAAATAGGCAATACAAACACAATCTGTCATGCACTGTGCACACCACCGATGAATTTACAGACTGAATTATGCCATCGGTATTTTCCAGAGAGTTGTAAAATATTTACTGCATATGTCACAATCACCGATGGGATTATTCCATCGGTGATTTACCGATAGCAATACATATGAAATCATTCCGTCGGTATATTCCAGAGAGTTTGGAAAAAATTATTGCTTATGCCATTATCACTGATGGAAATATACCGATGAAATTATTCCGTCGGCATATTTCTTGCAGAAAAAAATTTTTGGTGCGTATTTTCCATTTGTAAAACAATCAGTTTTTAATTTTTTTTTACCGACAGAATTAGCGACAGATCATCAAATTAGTGACGAACGTTATTCTGACAGACGTGTTCCATCGGGAAATTAGTTGGTAAATTTTACACCGACGGAAAGGTAATCTTACGCCGATGGAAAAATTACGTCGGTAAAACTGTTAAATGTTTTAGTGAATAACATTGGCTTTTGGATCGTCGATGAAAATTCCATTGTTTCAATAGAGCTAGGTTTCCAAATGTCCTGAATGGAAACTGTATGTCGATGCATGGTTTTCAAGGTTAGTATTAACTTGAATATTTTTTTATGTTAATTTGGACCATTTATTGTAATTACTGAAATTTTTTTCTTCAAGGTGAAATTTGAATGGGAGAGGGCTGATAATAATGTTGTGGGGAAAGTTTGAGAGAATCACCCATCAATTAGGTAAGATCGAATTTAAGATATTTTTTACTCCAAATATTAAAATATTATTGTTCATTTACTAACAAATAATTAATTTGTACCATATAGGTTGCATAATTTTTGGTACGAGGAGCAAAAGAATGCTAAAAAACATGCAGAAAAAAAAAAAGAGCTTCCAGGCTGGAATAACGTAGTAGTTTGAAAGGATTTCAGACTATCGTACGACTTAGAGGTTGTACGAGTAGAATTATATACACACACACTCTACAACTTTCAAAATATCTATAAATAATTAATTAAAAAATTAAAAATCATTTGGGTAAAAGAAGCATATAAATTAATTAAAAAATCATATAATCAACAACAAATTTTTCATTGCTGATTGTAACTAATTTATAACCCAGCAATCAAAAATTCATTGTTGATTCACAACAACTGGCGAATTTGACATTTAATCAACAATGGATTGTCCATTGTTATTTGTAAGCAATGGATTTTTCATTGCTCTTATATCAACAACGGTAAAATTTGTTGATGATAAATAACAACAACAAATGTGCATTTTATATTCTTTGTTGTTGATTCCGTTGCTAACTGTTTTCATAAATGAATTTTAGTTTTATTTGCAATGGATTAAATAAATAGTTGCTAATAGCTCTATTTTTTAGTAGTGATACCAATAATTTTTTATCTATTTATTTATTTAGATTAATTCTCTAATATTTATTGAAAAAAATACTGATGGTTTTCACAAAAAGAAATGAAACAAAGAAAAGAAAACATTGATATCCAAGACTTTCTGGTATCTTAATACTTTTTTTTTAATTAAAGGAAAAGCTAGTCCCCGGAGGAATTACATAACCAGGGTTAGTAACCCTGTAAATGTCCTCTTATTTTTTTTTCTTGTATCCTATTATATCACATTCCACTATAATACTGTAGTTGAGGACTGAGGGCATGTTCTGTCCAAACCCTAGTTATAATTCATCATAAATATAGCTTTTATACCCACGTACTTCCCGATGATCATGAAGTACTTGCAAGTCGTCCCATCATGAACTTTAATTTTATATTTCCCTCGTTAATCTCAACACCCTTCGAGTACGCCTGCCTGAAAATTATAAATACGAGTTGATGTAATTCGCAATATTTTTAGCACCATACATCTGCAGATGTAAGGTTATGGCTGCTAAAGCTAGCTTAGTTATCAAGAAATTAATGGAGTACATGGTTTTCGAGCATTTTATACTAGTAAATGTGTATGCATGACGTCTAGCTAGAATACGTGACAGTGGCTTACAGTCCTTAATTCTCGTACATATAAATAATTTTGTGCAATTAATGAATTTCTTTAAATGACTTGTAAGTTCTGGGGATAATTTGCTCTTACTCGTGAAATGCCTTGGAGAAATTGAATGGAAATATGCATGAAAGAAGTCCCTATTCTCCTTCTGTAGTTCTCTCCACACTGCAAGAAATACATACATATACAAGTCAAGTATATTAGCTAAAGAAGCCAAAACTATCGTGAGAAAACCAGTGAGATCGATCAAGTGACCTGTAAGTGTAACAAGTGGATGAACGCTAGCATGCTTAGCCAGTGCCTTCACGCATTGGTCTCTACTCATGTGAAGGAGCAAACATCTCTCTATCAGATGCTGAACCTGTTATGTATACGTCCGTCCAAAACAAAAGCACAGTAAATCTGAATTAAGGTAGTACTCCAGATAGTGCAAAATGCATGTACGAATATTCTTCAAGATATAAAAATTAAAATCTACGTGAGCTGGGGGTTGAGGGGCCGGATCGCACCAACTTACCATCCTAATGTAGCTATGTGGGTGGCAACGCAAGCAAGGAAGACGATGGTGGTGGCCGTAAAGATACATGTTCTCCTAGCTAGCCGTTAACGGAAGGGGACAAAACAGAGGAAACTAAGGAAGAAACAAAGACTAGGAAGAGAAGGAAATATAGGACAAGAAACAAGATGCAAAAAGCGCAAGGAAGAGAAAGGAAGACATTTGGAGGTTTTTATATCACAGCACATATGTACCAAATAAATAAAGAGAGTGATTGTTATCCTCAGATATCCAAGTGAAGGGCCAAAAAACCACAAGAAACCCAAATGATAGATTCACCTCATCTTCAGAAGATAAGAGAATTGATTGTAGTTTGGAGCCTTAAAACATGTTGGATTTTCGTGGCCTACCTCGTAGCCACTCGATCGATGTTCAAGCACCACCTTGCATTAAAAGGACTCCTCCCTAGCTGCCTATACCGGGTCCTACATTCTTCAAAGGCATGCGAAGGTTCAGTGGTTCTTGTTGCAAAATCGTGCACACAAAAAGTCCAAAAAATAGGATTAACTATAGAAAGACCCCTCACCTGCAGGGTTGTTATCAATGCTAGCAAGTAGCATCCATCAATTTTACCCTTAATGTCATTGAGGATTTTCAATCATATCCTTCCATTTGTTTTCCGTCCAAAATCGTTGATATATGAAAAATCTTTGAAGAAAGATCCTGATACAATAATGAGATAAATAAAATCCAACACTCACCAAATTTAAGTGATAAGAATATTTTTATTTAGAATTTTTCTCTTCTACTTGTATCTTTATTTTTTTTAAGTGAATTCCATTGAGTGAAAACTTTAAGATTTTAGTTTTTTGTTAAATTTAGAGTGGGATAAAAAAAAGTTGGTAATGAAAGATTGAAAAAATATTAAAACCTAAAAAAATTTAAATTTAAACTTCTTCAATTTTGATTAATTGGATTCAATTTTGAGTTTTATTATTTCAACCCTAAATTTTTATATATTTTTTCAATATTTTAAGACTAAGGGCGTGTTTGATTACAGGAAAGTGAATTCATGGAATTGACTTTCCTTGTTTTTCCCATGTTTGGTAATAATATGGAAAAGTAGTCAAAGGAAACTGAATACCAGTCAAACTAAAAAAAGCAACGTTACCAAAGAAAAGTGTTTTCCTTCTGTTAAAGAAAGGAAAACACTTTCCTTTTTTTTTCCAGCTCCGTTCATTTTCTCAAATACACAGTCTTTTTTTCTTCAAAATCAATTGGAAGCTGAGCAGGAATAAGAGCATTTTTCTAGAACAAAGCATTTTTCTGGACCAATGAATTTCAGGTATTTTTTTTTCCTTTATGTTTTTATCTTCTTCTTCGTAGATCTGTAAAAATTATGGCATAAATCCTTTGATATTCTTGATAAATTTGCTACTGTCATATTTTTTCCATAACATTTCCATAACTCTTCATCTTATCTCATCACATTCCACAGTTAAAACTAACCAAATTCATCAAGCAACCCACAAAAAACACATTTTTTCTATGACTGTTTTCTTCTTCATGAATCACAATCGGCAGCTCAAATCATCTAACCAAACAAGGGGGGAATTTCTAACCAAATAGAGAGACAAAACCGGGGGTGGGGGTGGGGGGGGGGAGAGAGATAATTGTGAACAGAGAGAGGCAAAACAGGGGGGGTGCGATTTCTGTTAACAGTGAGAGGCAAAACAGGGGGCGATTTCTGTTAACATAGAGAGACAAAACGGTAGGGGGGGGCAATCGATTTCTATTAACAGAGAGAGGCCAAAACGGGGGGGGGGGGGGGATGGGGGGGGGGCGATTTCTGTTAACAAAGAGAGGCAAAATGGGGGGGGGGAGATTTTTGTGAACTTTACTGTGAAGCAGGCCCTCCCTGTCCCCGGATCCGGCCACCATATACTTTCTGTCAACCCTTGCTCTTTTTTTTTGTCAAGTCACAGCGTTACCAGAGCAAGTAGCCGGGGGAGAGAGGAGGAGAAACCAAGAGTGAGAGGGAACAGGGGAATGTGGGAATGAGAGAAACCAAGAGGGAGAGGGAACATTGGGAATTGGGGAAACTGGAACCGAGGAGAGGGGAATGAGAACAAGGGAATTGGGGGAACTGGAACCGAGAGGAGAGGGGAATGGGAACAGTGCAATTGGAGAATGTTAATGGGGAATTATAGAAACCGGTTATAACAGGGAAAATGGAGAATGAATATAACAGGGGAAATGAGGAATTATAGAAACCGGTTATAACAGGGGAAATGGGGAATGAATATAACAGGGGAAATGGGAAATTATAGAAACCGATAAGGTGAGGGGAATGGGAGAATGGGATGGGAACAACGAAATTATAACAGAACCCTAATAAACATAAATTTGTGTTTTATTTTGCTTTGATTAATTTATGATTAGTGTTTGATTATATTTGTTATATATGGATAAATTTGTGTGACTATGCCGGTAATTATATGGATTTCATTGCGCAATGTCTATTAATCGTTGTGAACTTATGAAATGTATAATTTTCAAAACGGTTTTATCATCGAGAAATTGAATGTTATGGTCTTAAATAATATATTTTAAGACCTTGTTTGTTTAGGGAATCGGATATCATTGCCATAACTATTATACATTGTCCGCTTCTTTCAGCATAATTTATTGTATTAATTGTGTAAGTATTTTATATGCTTTTTTTAATATTTATTTCCCTAAATTTTAGGTTTTGTTATCAGAAAACTTCACTTTCATGTTATGGATAGTAAGATAATTCATGTAGCATGTATGGGAGCAGCTGTAACTGTGATAGCTACAGGGGTAGCTATTATTGAACAAGAAAGAAACAGCAATTCAAAGCCTCAGCAAAAATCAACTTGATGTTAATGCGTTGTATGCGGAAGTGATGAAAATTGAAGGCTTTGATAAGATCACTCTTGGGGATGCATTTGATCATTTGGTCCAAAATGAAATGTTAGCAAAAGCATTTATGGCAAAAAAATGCTAATTTGAGGAAAATTTGGGTTCAGAATTTTGTGAACCAACACTACTACAAGCCTGCTTGCTAAGATGGTTTGACTATGTTTAAAATTTGGGTTCAGACTATATTTGTTATTTGACAAGTATGTTTACTTGTTTAATTCGGTCTAGCATGTTTATGTTTGTAATTTGAACTAATATGTATGTATATGACATCGAAACTTAATATTTATGCATAACTTTGTTTGATGTTAGATATTTATATTTATTTCTTGATGCTTATTTGATATATTTTAAAAGGATATTAAAGGGATAATTACCTTTACTCGTAAAAAAAAATATTTATCCAAAAAACCCATCAAAATATTTTTTGAATCTATTTATCTTTTTAAAAAACTTCATACCAAAAAAAAAAAAAAAACCCCAAATATATAACTCTTACCATAAACTAATTTGGCTTTCTTCATATGAAAAAAAAAACTTATTTTAAGCTTTTAAAATTGAAAAAAATATATAATAGGTTTTACTTAAAAAATATTTCACAAGCTTATTTCTATGTAATATGATATGACATATATAGTTATATTTTATAAAATAAGCTATGTATGAATATATATTATAATAAATAAAAATTCATCATTATACTTTTTAGATTTCATTCTTTTATTGTAAGTGATTATATATTTATATGAAATATTATATATATATATATATATATATATATATATATATATATATATATATATATATATATATTAGATAAACTTGAAAAAAAAATTAATTCATTAATAAATTATTTTCCAGTTCATTTTCCAGAAATATTATATATATATATATATATATTAGATAAACTTGAAAAAAAAAATTAATTCATTAATAAATTATTTTCCAGTTCATTTTCCATAACATAATCAAACACTGGAAAGTGTTTTCCAGTTCATTTTTCATAACACTACCAAACATCGGAAAATACTTTCCCGGAATTCACTTTTCAGGAATTCACTCTCCCCGGAATTCACTTTCCAAAAGGAAACAACTTTCCTACAAACAAACGGAGCCTAAATGGGATTCAAAATACTTAGTTTAAATTAACACTTTCTTTTTTATCATTATTTTTTATTCGTAAATGATAAATTTAATTAATCTTTAAATTCTAGAGCTTCCATGTGGGTGTTCAATGGATTTTGCTAGCAATTTGGATGGAAAGTTGATGGAAGGACAGAATTCAAAAACTAAGATAATATTAAGGTAGAATTGAAAGATGTGATTAGTGAAGAGTAACATTGATAACATTTGAGTATTTTTGGATGTTGTAGGTTAATGTTGACAACAACCTCAATGTAGTGTGAGGTGTTAACATTATTTCAATCCTAAACCACTAAACAATTATTATATTATTGAAAATTCTAAAAAAAACACTATGAAATAGATTATTGTGGATTTTTTTTAACTTTAATTATCAAACTTTTATTTTAACGATTTGACCCTAAATTGAAAGTTGATTGCTTATGGTTTTTTAGGCAATGAAAACATTGAAAGGAGGATCAAAATGAAAAATTCGGTCAAATGGGTGGGTCCAAAGTTTACACAAGAAATACATTTTAGTCCTTCATCTTTACAAATAATATAATTTAGGTTCTTTTGAATATCTAAGATTCAATTTTGATCCAAAACTTCATTCTCCTTAGATTTTAGTCCATGGTTAGAGAGATGAGAGAGAGGGGCTCGCTGAAGTCTGGTATTAGAGAGAGAAAATCAGCATTTAGAATGATTTTGTCCTCCAAAATTATCGATCTTAGTACCAATGGGTTGCATTCGTTGAGAAGGGTTCCACTTAGATGTTTTTAAACCTTAAAATTGCCTACAAATCTAAGGTAGGGAAGAGTTTTGGTTTTGGGTTTTGTGTGTTTTTAGGTTTTGATGGTCATTTATGAATTTATTAAGGTATTTAGGGTCAAAAATAGGTTTCTAATATATATATATATATATATATATATATGTAAACAAGAACTTTGATTTCCTGGCCATTAGTAGCTGGAATCTAAGGAGTTCCAGAAAATGTGTTATCTGTTATAGTTTTTTTTTTTTAAATAAGGTGGACAACCCATGAGCTTTAAAAAAATCAAAGGGTGTGCAAGCCCTTTCCTAATGGGCTAGGCACCTGGCTTCTTTCTTTTCTTTTTTTCATTTTTTTTTGTTTTTAATTAGTACCTTTTTATGTCTTTTTCTTTAAAAAATAATTTTTAAATTTATATATCAATTAATACCCATTTTTTATTATTTTTGTCGCATGTGAACACGCGACGTCAGTGGTCAAGAAGTCGCCACCTAGTTGTTTAGTTTAGTATCACTAGGAAACCACGGTGTACTGGTTTTATTAGAAATTTCAAGGGTAAGAGACTGGTTGTGGTTAGGAAAAGTATTAACATCCCTAGCACACCTTACCTGAGGTAAGATGCATTGTATGGTCTGAATGTGGTTTAAAAGGTTTGATGGGTTTCTAACCAGTGAAGTTTAGGGCTTGGGGTAAAGATTCACTCGTTCGAATAAATTTAGTATTTTGAATTTATTATGAGCTCGTGTACTTAAGTGAATTCTTATGGAAAAGATTCATGTAGGAGCCTTGACGAGGCTCACCTATCCTAGAAGGCGGAAGGGTTTTTCATAACTCGTATGCTATGGTGAAAAATACCTCCAATTAAAATTAGTGAATATTCAAAATAATTCTGAGAATTTTCTAGTTAAATTTTGATTTTAAAATATCAACCTACTTATAGGTCCAATATTTATACTAGAATATTAATCATTAATTCTCATGAATTGAAATTTTAGAGGTTATTGAAATAATGATCAATTTCTCATGGATTTAATTAACTGGTTATTAAATTCAAAATGCATGGAAATATAAATTTTTTGAATTTTGTATGAAAATACTAAAACACCATGTATTTTATTTTCTTTAAGTAAGATATGATATATTTTATTTTTAAGAGATTGTCGTATGCAATTTAAAATAGAAATTGTATTTTTAAAGGAAAGATTTTTTGTTGTTATTTTTTTTGGAAAGGAACCAATTCGTTTAATATTGAAAAAGTGACTCGCGTGTAGGTCACAAATGCAAATATTAAATACGAGAGGGTAAAAAAAGGTGGGCAAATCAAAATTAATTGCAAAATTGTTATCTGAACCTTTGAAAATTTAACTAAAACCACATTCGCCAAAACATGATAATATGTTTTAAATCAATTAAGATATTCAATAGTGTCCAAATATTACACAAAACAATAAATACTTGGTTCCAAAATTTCACAATTTTTGTAATTTGTCCAAAAATAATTTGAGTTCATAGATCAACCTTCCTAGGTGTTTAGTGTATCCAAGATCTACTGGAATTAAGCTGGAGGTGTAGGAACAGTTGCGGCACGTGGTCTTCATTGTCAATAAAGCAAGAAAAACATTGGATATGGACCAACTTTTATATTTCTTTCTCTAGTGCTAGCAGTGAGTGTAACCACTACCTAGCAAAAAACAGAAGGAAGACTAAACATAAACAATCAGTTTATTTTCTTCTCTGGAACTGTTTCTTTTTATTATTATTTTTAACCACGACTGGAAGAAGAGTTACTGTTGTTAGTTGCACTCCTATGTTGCTCTTGGTTAGAAAGAAAAAAAATGAGGTTGCTGGATCTTAGCTTCACTTTTTATGATGGATGATGGAACCATGATTCTTAATCGAGATAGAGGATGCTGAAGAAACAGAGGAAATTGTTGGTCTGTTTTGGCTTTTTCGATAAGAGGCAATACTGGATGGTTGGACGATGAGCTTGTAGTTGAAGATGGAATGAAACTAAAGGGCTAAGGTCTATGTTTCTGCAAGCAGGAGTTAAGAGGAAAACTATTGATGTTGATGATGATGATGATGATGATGATAGAGAGAGATGACAAGGGTATGGTCTCTATGTTGGTGTTTTGGGTTAATACTGAATGGTGGTATGGTGGAGCTAAGGGAATGATTTGGGTAATGTTTGGAAGAAATGGATGGTTGTTCAGTAACTAAGATGGGGGGTTTTGTGTAGGTGAGAGGTTGTTGGTGTGTTGAGAGAGAGGATTTTAGTGGAGGATTAGGAAACTATGGTTTGAATAATGGTGGTTGTAAGCATTATGGTGGTTGGCAACGCTATCAACCGAGGAGTTGTTGGTGTGCAGGTTGGTATTGTGATTTTGGTTGGGGAAGATCAGGGTTGAAGATGATAGCCTTTTTTTTTTGTATGGTTGGCAGCTCCTTTATCAAAATAGGGTTAGGGTATTGGTTAATGTTGGCTGACGGCTTGATTTAGATATAATGGGTCTAGGGTGTTTTTGTGTTGTATGGGTGTGGAGAGAGCATGTGTGGAATCACTTTTTTCTTTCTTTCTTTTGTTTTATGGTTCCCCTAAAAAACTCTCTCATAAAATTCATCTTTCTCTTTGTGTGTGTGTGTGTGTAACCACCCATTTATAAGTAAAATTTTCTTTGGCTTGAAGGCAAAGCAGACCAAGATTAACCATTGGATTTCAAGAATGAATCTTTATCACTCATTTGATAACTTGGAGGCAAAGCCAAAAAAAAAATGATCCTTAAATTAAGAGAATTAATTATGGATCATCTAATTAGAAACTAGGTTATTTGGTGAGAGGGTTTTTAATTTGAGAATTAGTCATTCCCCTTCCACAATTACAAATAGGTCACTAAAAAAATAACTATTTTTTCTCCTTTTTTTTAATTTTTTAATTTTTATTTTTTTTGGAAAAGATGTTGCAAATAACGCAAAGACATCAAGAACATATTTTTTGAATTTATTTTTTCAAAACATTTTCAAAAATAGGGTCAACAATTGGGTAGCAAAATTTTTTTTGGATCATCTAGCCTTTTTTTCAAATAGTGATTATTATTTTTAATTATTTTGTATTTATTTAATTTTTGAGGAGGTTAGTCTGATTCATCTATACATTTTTTTATATTTTATATAGATGAGCTTTATTTTAAAAATAAAATTTTTTATTTTTGGATAATATTTCGAATATATGCAGCCTAGCATAATATTTTTCATTTTATTTTATTCAATCAATTTTATATGTGTGTCGGTTTCTATTATCATTTGATTTAATAAAGAAATTATTTTAATAAAAAAATCATTGAACATAACCAGGTAAATAATCCGTGTTTCGAGATTAAATATTTTGATCTGTATATGCCTCTTAATTTTTCTAGTTTTGTTTTTAGTTTTCGTTAATTACTTTGTTTTTCATTTATTTACATATACAGTTCTCGATTTATTTAACTAGATATGTGGACAAGCCTTTTGATTTATATTTAGAGAATTTTTATGTAAAAAATACATTAAAAAAATATATTTGATCTAAAGCGGAACGCGAATGAAATCAGTAGTGAAATACAAGATTGTGTTTTTAACACAATAAAATAAAAAGAAAGAAACGAAATTAAGAATGGAGTTAAAAAAAAAAAAAAACAATTAATCATCCTCTCGTATTTACAAATTCCATCTCATCAAATATCTTCAACTGCAGCTCATCAAGCCAGCCTTTTGGTAAATTTCTGTTTTAAAGTCCTAAATCCATTGACTCCTCTTCATATTTCTCTTTCGGCATAGAACAAATTCCACTGGAAGCAATCAAACTGTTGTGGCAGCCCTGTTTGGAAACTTAACGTTTTATGTCAAAACTCTAATTAAAAAACCAAAATAATTTGAAAATAAAATTGATACTTGCGAAATTCATAATATATATGTCAAGAAAAACAAAACTTGTTTAGCCCTCAATAATTTTATAAACATAAATGGTTGAGTAATTTGTTTCTTGAAAGCAAGGATTAAAATCTCATTACTCTTCAAACTATGACCATCCACTAGGTTGGCAGGGGACCATTGCAAATTTTGGTTAGTGCCACTGTTTTTTTTATTTTTGTGTTTTAAAAATGTTTTTAATTAAAAAACATTAATTTTTTTATTTTAAATTAATATTTTTTGATATTTTCAGATCATTTTAATGTGCTAATATCAAAAATAATTTTTAAAAAATAAAAAAAATTATTTTAATATAAAAAATATTTTAAAAAACAAGTATAACCAAACTTTTAGAAAGAAACTAAATTTAGTCTTTCCGACAAAACAAAAGCACACAAACGACGTGTTGAATGCGAAATCCACCATTGCCTGGTCTTTTGACGATGCCCAAAATTATTTGTACTATGCGTGAGTGCCCCTTGGTCGATAGTTGGTGTCTCTATGCATGAGGGAATACATAAGATCGGACAAAGTTATATTAATGTCACAATTACTTTGGATATTCTATTCTCCACCTTTTGACATGTTGTTGATTTTTTAAAATTTAATTATTAGATTCGAAATGAATGTTGAATTATAACTAAATCAATCGTGCAGTTTATAATTAATGGTGGAATTTGAAATATGATTAGTTATTTTCCTTTTTAAATACAAAAAGACATGAATCCATTTTCTTTTATAAATACTAATTGATATAAAAAAAAAGAGGTTTACATTTACATTCTTTATTATTATTATTATTAACATGGATTTCCAGACCAGTTTGCGCGTACCTCGACTAATCTTATAGGTCCTCAAATTCACGACCATACAAATCTCTAGTGATACTGAAAGGATTCGAACTAATGATTATTGAAAAGCAAATTCAAGACTTAAGTAATTGAGTTACCCCTCATAATTATTTACATTTACATTCTTATTGCTATTGGTCTTTTCGGGATTTTAATTACATTTACATTTTTATTGCCATCGGTCTTTAACGGATTTTAAATGTGATTTTTACAATTTTTAAGAATAAATGATCGAATAATTAGTTGACTATATATCTAATTCACCAAAAGCTCTATTTCATTATCCACGAGGATTGAATTCAAAAAACACAATTCAAAATTCTAATTTTCAGATGAAGCGAGGGGGAAAGAACAAAAAATCTTCTCAACCCACTACTGTTTGGTTTCAATTACACGGATGATTGATGGATTGACAAATTTTTTTTTAGCAATCCCTCTTAACAAACCAATAAAGTTTAGGATTATAACACATAAGTGTTGAGCTTAGACTTATATAGGTCAAGTGAAACAGTTAGATTTATAGTCAGAGATATTTTATTCTAATGCTAAATCCACGATCCATTACCAGAATTTTACATTTTACCAATTGAATGTTTTGTCGATAGTTAGACAATGATTTTGTCAGCAAAATTTTTACCAACAAGCTCACAAGCAGTTACTATTCATCAGAAAAACTTTACTCGGTGATTCTTGTTCCGTTGGTCATTCCATTAATAATATAATCACCAATGGATTTACAGATAGAAAAAGCACGCCAAATAAAAAAATTATCCACTTTATTATGTAGGCATTTCCGTTGGTGAATATGACATTTCACCAACAAAAAAGACCATTTGTAATTTCATTGATATTTCTTTTTAATATTATCGACAATTGATTTTGTAAGTGATTAAAAAGTGACAGTGACATTTCCAATAATTCTTTTTCAACTCTCTATAATATACCGACGAACTAATCCATCGATAAGACTGTCAATAATTTAAGTAAAATATTTTTTAAAAAATATATAATAAAATGAGTAGAAAATAATTAAAATAAATCAAATTAAATTAAAAATAAAATATTTATTATAAAAATTTATCAATTCAAATAAATTATTAAGTTTCCATTCAGGATTTTTAGAAACCTAACTCCATTGAAACAATGACACTTCCATCGACAATTTCATTGTTGATGTTATCGTTTGGACAACCTCAACATTTATAAACCTGAAATTGCATTTGTTAATTGAAATTAATTTTTCAAAAATTATTAATTGTGTTTTATTTTTTAGTTGTGCATGAAGAAAAACAAACTTACATTAAGTGATCAGGCTTCCACTGGGTAAGGTACTTCCTAGTAAATGGATCCCGCTTTAAAAGCATCCCCCTCGGCGTGGTGGCATCACACTCGGTGAGCCCGCGTCAAGATTGGTTGCTTATGACTAAGGTGTCTGTTCATTGTCGGCACCTGACAACTTATGGTCGTCAGAAGCGTTGCTAGAAGAACTAGCAATGATCCTATCCGTACAACACTACTGACTTTCCCTGGGCATCTACACATATTAAAGATTTTAAAAAAGTAATAAGATTCCTATTCAAAAAAAAAACTGGTAGTATCTCCCCTATACGGGAGACGAACCAAAATTTTATGAGCTGTATATACAGTAAAAACAACTAAAGCCACAAACCAGCTGATTTTATTTATGATTAATATAATGACATTAATGTTGTTATCATCTAATTCCCAATTCGTAAAAATAACAAATTTAAAGACAATAAGTAGCAAGATTATAAAATTATCATTAATAAAATACAAGAAAAAAAAACATAAAAAACTCAATTTCAATTCAATGAATCCAAAAAAAAAACCATAAATAAGATTAAAAAACACAAATGAACATAAAGTTAAACAAGCAATATTTTTTGTATCAAGAACAAAACAAAAATGAATAAAAGGGATCCCTAAAAAAACTTCAAATGTAATAGTTATATTACATTTTTCTTGTGAGCTTAACACAACCACTTAAAACTAAGTTCCCCATTGTTTCATAATTCAAAACAAACTATCAAGTAGCAAACACTAGAAACTCGACTTTTTATTTCTTCCAATCCAATCCACTTCCTTAGCAAATAAACAGATTCATAAATTTTAAATCTAAACTGCAACAACAACAATTTTAATTTTTTTATAAGCTAAATAAAAACATCAAAAGTGAAATTCCCACTAATCCATAAACTAATTTTTCAGGACAAAAACCAACAACACCATTGTAATAAACTATTATTCAATTTTCTCTTTTTTTCATTTTTTAGCGAATAAACAAACACACCTAGAAAAACCCAGATTAAAACCCAAAAAATAAAACCTTCCTTCCCCTATTTTCCTCATTTTCTTCCACTAAACAAATTGAAACATCACCTAACATACCAAAAAAAAATCAAAACCCATTTCAATATATAAAAAAACCACATAGAAAAACAAGTCAAAAAAATAAAAAAAAAATCAATATAAAACAATCAACCAACACATGCATCCATAAAAATTTAAAAAAAAAGATGAAGAAGGACATTGACCTTGAAATCTTCTTCTTGCTGGTGTGGAGGACCTTGCTGAAGTGTCTCTAGAATAGCTTGAGAATGAAAAAAAAAACAACAACTAATTAACTTAACAAAACTGGGAAAAAAATATAAAGAAAAAGGAGATTACTTAGGGTAGAGGATGCTTGACATGAGGATAAAGTGAGGGAGGAAGGGAATGAGAGCGAATAAAAAGAAGAAAAGATGGGTGTAGAGAGAGAAATAATTTACAGAGAGAAGAAGATAGAAGTATTTGCCTGAAGTATTTTACTAACGGGTAGTTAAATATTAATATTTTTAATATTTTCATCAGTGATTTCGTCTGTAACCTTTAATTGAAATTTTCAGAAACCCCCTCAAATATCATTGATGACTTTTCGGTTAGTCGGTGATTCTGTCTACAATTAAAAAAATGAATTATGCCATTAAGAAGTGAACAATTCCAAACCTCTCGAGAATATACTGATGGATATTATTCGTGAGTGATTTTGCTTGTAATATACATAATGAAAAGTTTGGTAAGTGAATAGTTTCAAACCTCTCAGGAACACACCGACAACATTATTCATCGATGATTTTATATGTAATATTTATAATGAACAATGTTATTAGGAAGTGAACAGTTCCAAACCTCATAAATATACCGACAAACATTATTCGTCAGTAATCTCATCAGTATAAAACATTTTATGTGTCTAGATTGTATATGTATTCCTTAATCATCCATCATGCAAATAATTAAAATTACAACTCAACTCAACACAATAACCTTAGTTCTGTGTATAATAATGAAACTATAAAAAATAAATGTTTCATTGTCATGTAATAATAAATTCATGTCATTGTCATTGTCATTATATTAAAGTTAATTTCATCCAGAAATATTACATTATAGTTAATTTCATTACACATTCATGTTGTGCAAATTAATCAGAATTGTCTTCTTCTTCTTCAAAATCATCATCGTCATCTCCATCACAATCTTCTACATTGATTTCATTGCTATCATCATCTTTATTGACTTTTGTATGTCCGCTAGTTCTCAAAACATCATTTAACTCAACATCAACATCAACATCAACAAAAGTAATCTCAACAATGCAGAAACTTGAATTTCTTTTAGGTCAGTAGACGAAGCAACTCGATATAGATTAACTAACTCATCAAGTTGAAAGACATTATCTCCCGCAATTACTGCATTGTTACCATCCTGAACAATTTAGACACGACTCATGGGTTTGGGTTTCACTATGAATAACCAATAAACTCTCGAATGATCCCTTCTAAAGGAATGAGTGTATGTGTAATAAACTTACTGGCATTGCTTGATGAAAACAAAGACATCATTTACGTTGCAGAGTTTAACCTTTGTAATAATTTCGACCAAACCATGATGGGGATCTATTCTAATCCCTTTGTCGGTGGAATCATACCAATAATATTTAAATAAAAAAGATTTTATTTTGTTCGTTATGATATTGCAATTCAATAATATATTTAACTTCCTACAATAGTCAACTTCAAACTCATTAAAAGTTGATTATTTAACACAAACCTCACTATTATATGTTTTTCTATCCTGAACATATTTTTCAATATGAAAAAATATTCATTGATAAAATACTTGTTATTGTACTTAACCTTTTTTTTAAGGACTTAGACATAGTAAATTCAAAGTAATATTTGCATTTCCTCCCAATTGATAAATTTAGTATAGGAATTACAACCATTAATAGTTAATAAGAAATGTGTAATAAAATTAAGTATTTTAAGAATTAAGCATAATTAAACAATTCTTACATGTGTTCTAAATCATGTGGAAAATTATTCATCTTGTAATTAAAAAATTTGAAATTCAGGCAATTATGAGTTTTGAAATAGTAAAAAATGATAATGTTGCTCATGAAGGATTATTTAATATATCAGTGTATGATAGTATAAGAGATATTTTTTTTCGAAAGTAATGAAATGTTAATTATTATACTTACTGAATAAAATATCTTGGTTCATCACAGTTAAAAAGCACATAATTATATGCATATTGAATTAAATTTATGTCATGTATCTTCCACTCACAATATTTTTTTATACAAGTTGTCAAGGATGAGAAAATATTGACAAGTTCTCACTCAAATCATTTTGTAACACCCTAAGATTTCCTCATGATAAATGCAATTTCCATGAGCCTTGAACTCAGGAAAAATGAGGATTTTGTTTTTCAATATCTATATCTTAGTTGCACACATAATGTACCATAATAAATAATAAATGGTTACGGAAATAAATTAGCATTTGATGTAATAGAAACATAATGGCTAAGAAATGAGAAAAACATAAATACTTTTTTCGTTTGGTTACAACTTTCAGAAATTTAATAATATTCGAACTACTCCTAATACAAGAAATTTCATGTTACCCTTTACTTGAAATTTTGGCATTGGTAGAAAAATATAGGGAATGTATGTGATTGATGAAATGGAAAATTACCATGCTCAAATGAATAAAATTAACCTTAGATGAAGTTTTGAAAACAAGAATCAAATAAAAATTGATCCCCCCTTGGATGTTAAAAAAACAAATTTTGGCAAGGCTAAATGGAAGAAGAGGAAAATTATATTTGACTAAGTGAGGATTGTAGTGTGGATGGAAATATATTTAATGGGGTTAAGTAATGCATAAACAAGTAAGATGTAAATGGAAAAAAAATGTCATTCTTACTAAACTAAGAAATTTGGCAAAGTGAGGAAAGAAATAAAAGGATGGAAATTAGCAACCAACACTACTAATAAGGTCAACTACCAAATCCTTACCCGTTGATGTGAGATATTACAATCCACCCCCTTTAAGAAGCCCGACGATCCCGTCGGAATAATTGGACAGCTAGTGAGGCCGGCTCTGATACCAAATGTCATGGCCCGACCTTACCTGCCAGATATTGTCCACTTTGGGCCTTACCGCCCTCACAGATTTGTTTTTGGCGATCACGCATGGCCCCAAAATATGTGTGACAAGCCAGCAACCAGCACTACTAATAAGGCTAGTTACCAAATCCTCACCTGCCGATGTGAGATATTACACATTTCCCCATCGTCGTCATGCGTTGGAACGCGATTGATTTTTGTGCTCAAGTGAGGCTTAAAATAATATGAGATAAATATTGAGATCTTTTCAATAATATAAGTCTCGCATATCGAAGTCTTAACATGCGTATCTGTATGAGATTAAATGAATGTTTTGAACAAAAACAAAACAATAGAAATTTAATTATGATACATGTGTAATCCCTAATCTCTCGAATAGATACTTCCATCTATTCTGAATTAGGCTTTCAACTTTTACCTTAAATGATAAATATATGGGTAGATGTTCTATTTAGTTGAAGAACGATTGAGAGAATATCATCTTATATTTGCAGATTGTTTGGACGATATTCATTTCAAACATCTCTATGTGATATATATGTAACTTGTTGGAGCATATATCACTAAAGAAGTGATTGATCTCCGTAAGTGCATCTCATATCTCATTTGGCAATAAATCTCGGTAAATTAGTGGAATAAGTGTTTGCATAAACACGTGATAGTCATGACTCTTCATTCCATACAATCTACAATCCTTTAAATTCACCAATCTAGATATATTCTAACTATATCCATCAGGAAAACACAAACTCTTAAGTTATTGGTAGACAAGTAATTGTGCATTCTTGTCTAAGAAAAAGCGAGCTTTGGACTTTACAACCAATGACCCATCATAAATCAACTCCATATTTTTACGGTGATAAAACAAAGATATATTCATTCTAGCCTCCATATTGTTCTTTGTCTTCCCTTTCACGTTCATAATCGTGTTAAAAATATTTTCAAACATGTTCTTTTCAATGTGCATAGCATTAAGGTTATGGCTTAGAAAATTAGTCTTTCAATAAGAAATCTCCCAAAACATACTTCGTTTTACCCAATTGTGGGTTACACCAAAATTAAGAAAATTATGCTTACTAGATTGAAAATCAAACACAATGTCATCGTTCTATGACATCACATCATACAATTCTTCACTCGACAGTAGCGGTGGTACAACATCCCTTTCAACTTTACCAACAAAAAATTCATTTCTATTCTTTCTGTACTTGTGATTAGTTGGTAAGAACCATCGATGACAATAAAAAAAAAGGCTTTGCCACTACTTTATAACGTGAAAGCCTTGTTATTTTCCATATAGATGGACATGTTAATTTTTCATGTGTGCTCCAACTAGAAATCATTCAATACACAAAAAATCATTGATAGTCTACATCAAAGTTGCCTTCATCTGATGATTCTGATTCATTAACATATCATAAGTAAAAGTCTCAGATGACCATAACTATTTGAACTCATTAATTAATGGTTGAAGACAAACATCTATATTTTGACCTAGATTATTAGAACCGAGTATGACCATAGATAAACACATGAACTCTGACCCCATACATATCCCCGGTGGCAAGTTATAAATCGTGAGTACCACTAACCAATAAAAATAAGGAGTAGAAAATGACCCGAATAAATTGAATCTGTCTATATATAACCTAAGACTTATGTTTTTTTATTCCATTGAAAATTAAGGATATGCCGTGTTAAAATATTTCCAGGTTTTTCCATCGGATGAGTGCACCATGACTCCATCCATCGCATCATATGGATGATGTCTTGCCATGTGATTAGCAGTATTTGGAGACATGAATAACCTTTGCAGTCTATAAGTGATTAAAAAGTATTTAAGTTTTTTGTATGCGATAAAAGTCCTTTCCCTGTGAGTTCTAAGTTTGTAACGAGCATGCCTATACGTTCTACACTCGATTAACTCTGCATTTTTAAAGTAATACAACATACAGAAGTTTGGACACATGTTAGTTTTCTGGTATCCTAGATTGAAGGGTTTCATCATTGATTTAGCAGCATGAAAGTTCTTTTTCAGCCAATTCCTTTTAGGTAAAATGCTTCTTCCTCATTCAACAATTCTGTCGTAACTGGCCTCACTTAATCCATAATCTAACTTGATGGTGAACACTAGTGCAACAACCAATAATTTACTATGATTTGTGCACCCATCTTATAATGGTTTGTTGGAGTCTTTCAAAAGATAAAAAAACTTGGACGCGTCTGCATTTGGTTTTTTATCTATGATTGAACATTCACCTGCATAACCCCAAGTCATTCCTTGAATGAATATATATATTTGTCCGCGCTCTACTGTGGGTTGAACCATGTTTTTAAAAGCATAAAAAAAAAGTTATTATGAGCATGGAGATTTTTTTGCAATGCTATGAACTCAGGCAAGACAAAAAATCTTTAAAAGCTGACTCGATATGAATTGGTTTATTTAATAGGTTTAGAGGGAACCTAGATGATCTTTTTTTTTTTTTTTTCAAAAACCAATGTTAAACGAAAAAATTTTAAAAAAAACAAGGCAAAAAAATAAAAGATAATGCCGAGTCATGTAAATTTTTCAAACTAATAATCTGGGATATTAGATAATAAAAAAATAGCATATATGGAAAAGCAGTGAAACTCATTTCCCAACCAATTTAACATCGAATGATGAATTATCACTATTATTATTATAACAATTACTTTTCTCATCGTTATTATTATCATTACTAATATTCTTACTATTATTACAGCTGCCATCATTACTACTATTATCAATATAATATCATAATTATTATTAGTATTATTATCTTGATCACTATCATTTTCCTTGTTATTATCATTGTTGTTACTTGTTATTATTATTGTTTATACTATTGTTATAGTTATTATCACTACCACCATATCTAATATTACCTTTATTTTTATTCTTATCACTATCATTGTTGTTGTTGTTGTTGTTGTTGTTAGTATTACTGTTATAACCACAACAACAACTATTATTATTACTACTATTACCACCACCACCACAACTACCACCACTACGACTACTACTACTACTACCACCACCACTACGATCATTATAACCACTACAACTACTACCACTACACTGCCATCATAATCACAATAGTTGTTGTTGTTGTTGTTGTTGTTATCACAATTATTACTATCATCGTCATAATTATTGATATCATAGCCACTACAACCATTATAATAAACTACTACTACTATCACCACCACCACCACCACCACCACCATCATTGTTATTATTATTATTATTATTATTATATAAAAAATCATAAACTTGTTTTGAATGATATAATAAAAAAATCATAAAAACTTTGACAAAAAGGCAAACGAAACAAATAAGAAATCAAACGAAAAAGGATCAAACTAAAATAAATATTATTTCTATTGAAAAAAAACCATAAATTTGATTTGAAAGGTAAAATTAAAAACTATAAAAACTTTGATGAAGGAGTCAAGGGAAAAAATAAGAAATCAAAAGTAGAAGGACTGAATTGAAAAATATAATATACACAAATTAGAATTGAAGGACTAAATTGTAAACAAATAAAACTCCAACAAAAGAGAAAACGACCAGAATAAAAAATAAAAACTAAGAGGATGGATTCTGAAATACCAGCAAAAAATAGAGACGGATTTAGGAGGACTGAAACTATAAAAAAAATTAAATATTAAAAGAATAAGGACTAAAATGAAAAATAAAGCATGTGAGAAATTGTAATTTAAGGACAAAATTTTTAAAAAAACTTTTATCAAAGAAAGAAGGATGAAATAAAAAAAATTCAAAGAATGAGGACTGAAATTGAAAAGCAACAAACAAAGAGGACAATTGTGCACTTTAGCTATCAGTAGAGAGAAAAGAAAGAAAGAAAAAAAAAATCGATCATCGGTGGCAATCTAACCATTATAAGCCCATAAAAGTCATACCATGCGGAAGAGGACATGGCTACGCATCTAAAGAGATGGCGGATAGGCAGATTTGGCCACTGGGTGGTGTCACATGCGCCACTTGAATGGTGCAGACACCACTCATTCACTGGTGCGCGAAGAACACGTGCCAGGAGTTTTTCGATTAAAAAATTAAAAACAAAATATGAAAATACCAAAACACCCTTCATGACTCTCTTAATTATACAAAATACCCAAGTGAAAATGCCAAATACCCTTGAAGGCAAAGCTTTTTTTTGTTGTCTTTTCTAAGGTTAAAAACATTCTTTTACTGTACATGGAAAGTGGAAAAACCTAAAACACCCTTTGTTCAGCAACCCAATATTTTTTTGATTTTGAAGACAACGAAGTATTTTTACTATTACGAAGCTTGTGAAAAGTCAAGAAAGTCTTTGGTTGTGTTAAAAAATTTGAAAAAAATATATACACTCCCAAACAATCTTCTAATTACCACTAAGTTAAAGGAAAAGATCAAAAAACCCTAACTTGAAGGCTTAAATTTTCTCTATTCAAGGGTAAAAAAATAATTTCACTGAAACAATTCAATGTAATATGTGTCAATGAAACACCCATGCATTTTAGCTTTTGTTTATATATATATATATATATATATATATATATATATATATAATGAATGGATATCTGGTGGCGTGGCTTGTTTAACTATTTAAAATTCTAAATCCGTGAATAAAGATCATGAAGCACCTTGACAGTTCGTCGTTTTGCTACACCCGCCAAATTTACCCGCCAATAGAGGGTAGAGTGGGACCCAGGAAGAAAGAGCAAGGGAGCCAACCCAACCCACACCCTCCTTTTCCCGCTTTTTATTAAATTCTTCTTTTGATGGGCCTCCCCTCCTATCCGATGCACCCACCACGACGACACGTTCTCATGATTCCTCCTCACGCATTCATTTTTTATTTATTTCACATTTAAATAATAATAATAATAATTAGCTAACCTAAAAAGAATAAAAAGCAGTTAATGCCCTTCTCTTTACGTAAATGCCCATATTCATTCTCTCACTTACCATTAGCTTGTTAGGTGATCAAAACTTCCGAGTTGAAATAATGTGATTTGGACTTTTCTATATTCCACCTATTTTTAAAATGTTTTTGGATACAAAATGTAATGTCCAAATAATTAGGTTGACAGATTTATTTACTTTTGAATAATTTAAGTTTTTAAAATTAATAATTAATAAATTTTCAGTAACTCTGAGATTTATAACATTTAAATTAATAATTTTTAAAAACAAAAACTATATATTTTTTTAATTTTAGAGTGTAATAAAAACTTTCAGTGCGTGGGTTTTTGGCCTCCGTCAAAAGAAAAATAAATTCATTATTTATTGATAATTGAAACCATCAAGATTTTCTTTCTTTCTTTCTTCTCGATAGTAACATATATCATTAAGTTAATGAACAGTCATCTAAAGAGGATCATACAACCAAAGTCACCTCTAAGCTTTGACGTGGATTACAAAATATGGTAAACGGCATTTGTGTCCTGTAATATCCTACAATTGTTTGTGCACAAAAATTGATGGGAGAATCAACTTGTCCGTATACTTATTTTGCTATTCACTGTAATAGTGGAGACTTTGACCAAAAAAAATATATTTGACTTTGATTGAAAAGCATTTTAATATTTTTACATGATTCATTATTCATTTCTCGTTGTTAATTTATGTGAGAGTATTTTTTTCTATGCATTATTTTTATAAAAAGTGAAATAACAAAAATATCTCTAGGAGTAAAAAAAATTCATTATATCAAGTAGGGTATATTGATATTTTTATTTTTTTAATTAACAATTGAATTACAAATATACACTTGGATCAAAGGAATTTAATTTATAGGGACCAGGGGTATTAGGATCTTTTGGCTCCTATTGTTTTGTTAATTGTTAGTTGGCATAAGGGTAGTGTAGTAATTTGACATTAAAATAATATTTATATTAGAAAAAGTTGTAGGCGCGTGATGTTAACACGCTAACGAGTGGGAGACGTCACGTCTTTGTGGTGGCACTTGCGGCGTCTCCTGATGGTCAAAAATGGAATTCCACCACGTTGTCCGATACCCCGCTGGTTCCTCTTCCATCCCAGGCGGTGCGTGTAGTCCAAATATTTTAGGGTTATCGTCGAAGACCCTTTTTTCTCTCTCTCTCTCTCTTCTTGTCTCTCTCCTACCTTTATAAATACTGTGTGGTCCTTAGTGTTATTGGTATTTCAGATTCAGTCATTTTAGTTTCGATTGTATATTTTTTTCACTTTCCCTTTTGGTTAAAGTCTTACGTGTTTTCAATCTAACCCTTGGTTTCTAATTTAGATAGATAATGATTTTCAATCTGATCCTTATTCTTTTGATTTTGTATTTTTGCCCATTTTTCCTTTTAAAAACGTTTTTATGGCTCTCATTTTCATATCCTTCAAATCAAGTTTATAATTTTGATTATTTCAATGATAATAATAATGATTTCAATTTGATCTCTCTTCTTTTAATTTCTTATTGTTTTCCTTAGCCTTTTTGTCAAAGTTTTTATAGTTTTCAATTATGTCCTACAAATCAAGTTCATGATTTTAATTTTTTCAATAATAATAATAATAATAGTGATGTTACTTATGAAAATGATGATGATGATGATGATGATGATGATGATGATGGTAATGAAAATAAAAATAGTAATGAAAACAATAATATTATTGATGATGATGATGATAGTTAAATTAGTAGTGATATTAAAAATAATAATAATAATAATAATAGTTTTAGTAATATTAATGATGATGATAATGATAATGATTATGGTAACAACAACAATAATAATAATAATTAAATTATGGTAATAATTATGGTTATAGTAGTAACAATGATAATAATTATAATAATAGTGGTAGTAATGATAATAATAATTGTGATGACATTAGTAATTTTGGTAATAATATTGATGATGGTGATTATTATGGTAATAATAACAATAATGATGATGATGATTGTAATTGTAATTGTAATAGTGATAATAATAGTTTATTAATAATAATAATAATAATAATAATAATAACAATGTTAGTTATTAAAAAAGTAGTAGTAGGTAGTGGTGGTAGTCGTCTTAGTAGTAGGTGGTGGTGGTGGTGGTCGTAATAGTGGTAGTCGTGGTAACGTTAGTGATGAGATTTGATGCATAGAAATTTAATGATATGAGTGATTTTAATTTATGGTACATTAAGAAGCGTGACTTATTAGTTCAACAATGTTTATTTAAGACACTAAAAGATATAGACGATTCATGTAGTGGAGACAGGTCTAGAAATCAAAGTCTATGAAAATTAAATAGTTTAAATGTTATGAAGTATGTCATTTTAAGAAGAACTGCCAAAGTAAAAAGATAAGGGAAAGAAAAAGAAAATCTCTAATGCTACAAATATTGCTAGTGAAGTGGAAAATTTTTATGATGCTGAAAATGTTCTAGCTGTATTTATTGGTAGTTCATAGAATGGGTGGATATTTGATTTTGGTTGCACGTTTCATATTTATCCTAATAGAAGCTGGTTTAACACTTATAAAGTTGTCAATAGTGTTGTTTTATTAAAAGACAACAAATGACTTTTTGTTGTTAGTGTGGATACAATTCAAATTAGGATGTATAATAGGATTGTTAGAACATTAGAGGTTCAACATGTTCTAGAGATAAAGAAGAATTTGATTTCCTTGAGTGTTATTGATTCCTAAGGTTATGGTTTTTGTGCTAAAGGTGGAGTTTTGAGGGTTTGTAAGGGTGCTCTTGTCATAATAAAAGAAAAGTTGGTTAACGACCACTACCATCTTCAAGGTTCAGCAATTATTGATTAAGTCATTAAAATTATTTTTTGTTGGTTCGTATAGTGCTTCCATCCAGTTATGACACATATGACTGGGACATATAAGAAAAATAAGATTTGTTGTGTAGTCATAAAATAGGTAAATAAAGATTTATATGAGCATTGTGTTTATAATAAATAATACATAGTAAAATTCAGTATGACTATCCATCATATCAAAGATATTTAGGATTAGGTTTATTCTAATCTTTGGGGTCCTTTTATTATGTCAAAAGGTGAAGCACAATATGAAGAGAAAATGTGAAGTGTTCATCACCTTTAAGTAGTGAAAAGCTTTAATTAAGAAGCAAATTGGTAAGAATATCAAGCGCTTAAAAACTGATGGTGGTTTGGAATTCTACCCAAGTGAGTTTGATGAGTTTTGCAAGAATGAAAGAATCATTAGATATCACATTGCTAGGAATTCACCATAATAAAACATCGTTTTTGTCTATCAACTCACCTTTTACTCTACTATGAGCTTAGTCCCTTTCCACCTGATTTTGATGAACTTATGATTTGCATGGGAAGCTTGAATGTGAAGGTTTAGATAACTTTTCTTGCTTATATTCAATAAAAAAAAAACAATAACAACCAGTTTAGCTATTTTCTCTTACTGTATGTGTTGGATAAAAAAGAAAGAACCCTAAGTTTGGTTTTTTTTTTTTATTACTCTAAGATAAGAATATTTGGATATCATACTTATGCTTATATTAAAAAAGATAAATTTGGGGCGAGAGCAAGGAAATGTATATTGAGAGTCTAAGTGAACCTGATAAGGGTGAATTAGGTTATCAATAAGAAACTCATTCTTAACTTAAAGTAAAATATAGCATAACCTAATAATCAATTCAAATAACTAACTAAAATATAAATATAAACAAACTTAAATAAGAACCAATACAATTAATGGTTCAAGACGGTCACAAATACATAAAAGAAAGAGTTAAGAAAAAGTGCACCAAGGTTTTTATAGAGGTTTAGACAATCATTTATTCCTCTTCTTGAACCATCGTTTACGAGTTTTACTAACACTCATTTGATCTACTTCACGGGTGAGACCAAAACCTTTATACAATCTTTATTATAGGTCAAATATTGAAACATTTCTCGATCTTTTTTTAGGCTCAAGAAATCCGGTATTTTTACAAGCTCGAGTCCAAACCCAATACTTTTGCACAAGTTAAGGATCAAACCTAACTCTCATTATTTTAACAGGTACAAGATTAGTAAACTCTTTCTCATCAATACTTGTAAATGAACAAGTATCAAACCACTTAAATAACCTTTAGGAAGCTTTCTTAAGTTTAAGTGTCACCTGCACTTTCCACAATATTACTCTTTTGATAAAGTTGAATGGAATACAAATAAAACTTTAGAAGGAATTTTTCCAATGACAATCCAACTTTGTTTTTGGATAAGTCAATCATGAAACTAAGGTTCTAAAAGTTTATTAATAGTGAGAATATGATCAAAATTTTGCCTTGGATGTTCTTAATCATTTTGCTAAAGTCAGAGTATTTATAAGGCTAAAATATCAAATTAACTGTTGGGAACACTTTTCAAAATATTTATGCCCGTTTAAGAATTAGTTAGCTCATTGCTAGAACTTGTTAGAATGTTCCAAAGATACTGGAAAAAATTGAAATTTTCAAAAACTAGTTAGATTATTTTACAAACCGGTCAGAACATTTCTCAAAATGTTAATCCATTTTCTAAATCAGCTAGAGCATTTTAGGTTCCCATTTTGCGTACTTCGGTCTTTTTAGTCACTTTATGTACTCTGGTCCTTTCTTGGTTATTTTTTTAATAGATTTTTTTAGGTTTTATATATAGGTATGAGAATTGGTTCCTAAATAAATTAAAAGTTAGTTGGCAAGACCTTTTTTTACAAGATCTTGATATTTGAAGTTGAAAGCCATTATCATCTAAAGATTATTGTTTGAAGATAAAAACTATTATTGCATCACTTCATATATCCATACCTTGCTTCCATTATCTTGAAGCCATAACTTTTGATAATATATAAGTCTTTAGTTGCTCTTTCATTGTTTCTCTTTTGATAAAGATCATCTTCAATGAAACTTGATTTGATTGCATCATTATACTTAAGATAACCTATCATGTTTATTCCAAGAACCTTGTACATCTCTTAAAAACCCTACATATTATAATATTAGTAATACCAAGAAATATGTTTATAAATGCATGATTCACTTATTCATATGGAAATATTATTCAAATCAAAACATTACTTAACTAGCATTCTTCCAGCATATTAATCAACAAACAAAATCAATCAAAATAACACTATTTTATGTTGGTTTAAGACATCAATGTAAAACATATACATAAACATACATTAAACAATATCAGTTGTATATTATGTTATCATCAAAGTCATACAACATTAATCACATATTTTGTTATTATCAAAACCTTTGATGATTAGTGTGCATCCATACTAAAATATATTCCTAGGCTATGCATCAAGGGTGGAGGTATATCGGTTGTGGTGTGTTAATCCCAAATCACCAAAGTCTATTACCAGTAATGATGTAACCTTTGATGAGTCTACAATATTTCACAAGAAAAATGAGTTGATTAGTGTTGATGTTAAAATGAACTAGTATGCTAGCAAAAATGTGAATATTAAGGTTAAATATTTAAAGATAGTACAGAAAGATGTTTTAGTTAAGCCTATTAAGGAAATTACACATGATGTTGGTGAAGAACAACCTTACAATATTGATATAAAAAGGTAAAAAAAAACCAGATAAAAACACCAATTAAGTATGGTTATACTGATTTAATTAATTTTCCCTTTAATATTCCAGAGAATCTTGATGATCATAAGTTTTATTCTTACAAAAAGAAAACTTCATACAAATAATCTTCCCAGTGGATGCTTGCTATAAATGAGGAGTTTGAGTCTCTTTATAACAACTAGACATGGGAGTTTGTTAAACCACTATATAGCCAAAAGATTGCTATGTATAAATGGGTTTATAAAAAGGAAAGATTAAATCCTAAAAGCTGAGGATACAACATTTAAAACATGAAGTATAGTTATTAAATGTTTTACACAAAGAGAAGATGTTGACTTCAATAAAGTATTCTCTTCAGTTATGAAGCATAGTTTCACCTGAGTATTGTTTGCAATAGTTATTTTGTTTTACTCATAACTTGATCAACTTGATGTTAAAATATTTTTTCTATACTGTGAGTTAGAAGAAAGGATCCATATGCATCAACCAAAGGATTTTATTGTTCAAGATAAGAAAGACCATATGTGTTTATTGAAGAAGTCATTAAATGGTTTGAAAAAGTCACTAAAGAAGTGACACAAAAGGTTTAATACTTTTTACCTTGGACATGACTACTTTAAAGTGAGTATAATAATTGTGTGTATTTCATAATACTTTTAGATGGTTTATTTGTGTACTTGTTATATATTGATGATATATTAATTACTCTTCATTAACATGTATGAGATTAACAATTTGAAAGATCAATTGAGTGATAAGTTTGAGATAAAGAATTTAGGTGCATCTAATAAGATTTTATGTTTGGATATACACAGAGATCAAAGCGTTGATAACTTATACTTATCACAAAAGAAGTATTTTGAGAAGGTACTTAAACGTTTTGGTATGCAAGACTACAAAGCCATTAAGTATTTCACTTGTAGCACTTTTAAGGTTATTTTTAGCTTCGTCACCAAAAATTAAAGAGGAGAAAGAGCATATGTTAGGTGTTCATATACTAGTGTAGTTGGAAGCATTGTGTATGTCATGATTTGCACTTGTCCAAAAATTTCACATACTGTTAATGTGGTCAACAAGTTTATGGAAAATCCTAGTAAAGTTCACCAACAGACCATGAAATAAATACTTCGTTATCTTAGAGGTATTGCAGATATTTGTTTTATATATGATAGAGGCAGTAGCTCAAGAAATCGGTTGAAGGCTTTGTAGATTCAGATTATGATGATGATTTGGATACAAAAATGTCACTAACATGTTATGTTTTCACTCTATCAGGATGTACCATTAGCTAGAAAGTAATTTTACAATTTATTATTACCTTATCTACAACAAAGACTAGGTACATGACATTGATAAAGGTAATGAAAAAAGCTTTATGACTGAGAGGTTTGGTTGATAATCTTAGTTTGTCACATGAGCTGATTATTTTGTATTGTGATAACCAGAGTTCTATTCATTTGATAAAATAAATTAGATGTATTATTAAAGGACCAAACATATTGGTGTTAGGTACCACTTTATCTTATATATTATGTTATAAGATGTTGTGTTAGCAAAAAAGATTGCTACAATTGAGAACCCTGCTAATATGTTGATAAAACCTATCTTTATAGTTAAGTTCAAGCATTGCTTGGACTTGGTTGATTTATGTAATACTTAAGAGGTGCTTAGTGGAGGCGATTAAAGAGAAGTTTAGGTTTTGTAAGTTGACTCAATTTAAGTCAAGATGAAGATTTATTGAATTTATCTTAAATTATAGGCCTAAGTGAGAAAAGAAATATCCATGTGTTTAGTCTATATATAAAAGCCTAAAATTAATATTTTTTAGAGCAAAGTTTGTTTGTGGGTGCTTTCATTCTCTACATTTTGATGGCTAGAAAGAGGAGAGAAAATGTGAGTTTTTGGGTTACTTTGGAATTTTGGATGAGATATCAATTTTATACGACACCTTATTATCTCATACTTTTTTATAGTGAATTTCTTTGATCATTTCACCCATGAAGTAGGCTTAAGTTGTTGAACCAAGTAAATCCCATATGTGCTTTTGTGTGATTGATTGTGTTTATTCTTTTATATTTATTTACTTGCCAATTAATTTAAGATTTTAGGGTTATTTCCACTATATGGACAAACTTGATCGAAACTTAATCAAGTCAATGCCAAGAAAAAAAAAAGAATAAGGAAACTCTATAATTGATCTAGGTTGACTCAATGATTCACGAATTGACCTAATAACTCAATGACTCCGATCAATTCATTAGTAAAGTCTGCTAATTATGATATGTATCATCCCTGATCCCTTAACAAAAAAAATTAATAAAAAAATGAACATAGAAAAAAAATGAACAATTACTACCCCATTTTCTCGAGTAGGACCTCCTTCGTTCTTATAATATGGTTGGCCGGTCATCTAAAATTAGGTAGCTTTTTTTAATTTCATTAAGAGTTCGTTTATTTTATGTGGTGCGGTATACCTTTTACCCCGATCACATATTTAAAAGTATATAATTAATCAATACACATTATAATTTTATATGGATATCATTAAAAACTCTCTTTTAAAACTTTAGTTAAGAAAAATCTATGATTCATAGTTTTTTTAAAATTTAAATTTTAAAACTATAATAATTAAAACTATTATAATACCAAAAACATAATAAGTTTCCAAACCATTAGACTAAATACCAATATACACAAGCTAATTATTAACATAAATAAATAATATTAAAAAAATAAATATAAGTACCATACTCGAGATTTTTTAACACAATAAAACAAGGAAACATTTCAAATCAATGGTAAATAATAAAACAAAACTTAGTATTCTTTATTTACATTTTCAACGGTTAAAGTTTTTTTTCACTATGTTTTTGGGGTTGTAATAGGTATTTATGAGTTGAGTTTTTTAATATTTATATTCTATTATTATTCATGAGCTAATAAATTTAGATATTTATAAGGTCATGTTTGTTTTCTGGAAAGTGATTTTCGGGAAATCACTTTTCAAATTTTCCTGTGTTTGTTTGCCATTAGAAAAGTTGGTCAACTGAAAATACTTTCCAGTCAAAGAAAAATTTGGCTTGGTTTTCAGAAAAGTGTTTTTCTGGAAAATATGGGTGGAAAACACTTTCTGGAAGTTGTGAAAAAATTAGAAATGTCATATTATTTGCTGATTATATCAAATTTGATCATCAAACTTTTGATTGTTATATATATTTTGTTTTGAATATTTATTTTTCAATTTCATCTCTTAAATTTAATTTTTATATTAACTTTGATCCTCATTTTTATAATTGTTATTTGTTTTTCCCTTATCATTTTTTATTGAAATTTTTTATCTATCAAATTTGATTCTCATTCTTTTGATTGTTACTTATTTTATTTGAAATAATTTATGAAATGTTAATTATTATTATTTTAATTTCTTCATCTTTCATTTTTTTTATTTTTTAGATTTGATCTCTATTATTTTGATTATTATTTATTTTATTTGAGATAATTTATGAAATTATATTTTTTTTTCAATTTCATTCTTATTCAACTTTTTAATTTGTAAGATTTGTTCCTTATTATTTTAATAAACTTGAAAAAAATAAAACATTAATAAGTTATTTTCCAGTTCATTTTCCATGACATAACCAAACACTGGAAAATGTTTTTCAACTTATTTTTCATTACACTACCAAACATCAGAAAATAATTCACTTTCCCGAAATTCACTTTTCTGGAATTTACTTTCCAAAAAAGAAACTGCTCTCCAACAAACAACCTAAATTATTCATTGAATTATGGGTGTGTCTTAATACAAAATAAGGTATATATATATATATACCTACACACAATATATGTGGGTGGGGGGAGGGGGGTTAATATTGAGAAATCTTATTGTGTTAAAAAAATATAAATATTCTACAAATATATCTATATAGTATAAATATATATTTTAAATTAGGTTATGATGAGTTTTGATTTGAGTTTGATAATATTTTTACCTCATCAATTATCCATTAAGTAATATAACTATTTAAAAAATATTTATTAATTTAAATTGAATTATATCTATATCTATCAAATTCAGTCTATTTTTATAAAGTCAATATTACTTGGAAATATATATATATATATATATATATATATATATATATATATATATATATATATATATATATATATATATATAGTTTTTCTCTCCATTTTTATTAGTGATTTTTTGTATTTTTTTGATTTTACTAACAAGAAAGAAGGGAAGGAAATTCAGTGTTTGCGTAAACCAGTTAACGCAAAAGCAGTCAGTGGCAGGCAGTCACTGCCACCTCACCTTTTTTTTTTGTCAGTACAATACATCAAACCTTACCACCAATGCATTAAATTTAAAAGGAAATAATAAAAAAAGAATTTTATGAATAATTTATTTCTCATATTATTTTTTTCTCCAACTCCCACTCTCCAACCGCAACATCCTCTTCTCCCTGCCCTTATAACCATCCCACTACCATAACCATTTTTTTACCTTCTTCCGTTACTATTTCTATTGTTCTTCTTATTATTATTATTCTTGTGGGTTATCGAGTTGATGATGCATGTGGGTTTCTTTCAGATCCTATAGATGATTGATTTTTTTCTCTCAAAATAATTTTTTTTTTCGAGGTATGCTCAAGTTCTTCTTTTTTCTTTTTTGATGTTGTTGCCTGGTCTGTCTGTAGATGGATTGACATGTGATGTTGGTTTTGCAGGATCTTTGTGCTCTCTGAGCGAAATCATCTAGCATGTTGAGGTATTTTTGGCCCTGTTTTTGTTTTTTGTTTTTTTTATCTCTTTTTCTGGGTTGGATGGTTTCTGTTTCTTTTGTGAATCTTGATGGTGATCTGAATCTTGTTGCTTCTCAGATATGCTTTTTATATATATATATATATATATATATATATATATATATATATATATATTTTTCATATTTATGAAGTCAATTTACATTTCCTTGTGTAGTTATCCCAAAACAAAAACAAAATCTTCCTTTTTAAAAAAAATTTGTCTTATGATTTTCAAGAGACTTACTTTCAAGTTTTCATCTTTTGTTCACAAATCACATACCAGTTGTCCATCTTGCCACAAAGCATCTTTCTTTCTGATGTTAATTCTTCTCTATCAGTTAATTTTGTCGCTTAACATCCTCATTCCTCATCTTATTTGCTTCAAAGGTAAAGGGAAAACACTTTTTCAACGGTTAATTTCTTTTATTATTCTATATATCAAATACTTTTAGTAGTATAATTAGAGAGATTATTCTGGGTTAATTCCCTTTTGTTTATTCTTTCATCTATTTGCTTTTTATGATGATGCGTGGTGATCATCTTTAGGCCCTTTGCACTTGATTTTGAAATTGTTGAATCCTGTTATTTTTTATTCCATGTAGTGATGGTTAAGCGGGGCTGGTGTATGTATGCATTTCTTCCCAGCAAGCAATGCAACCCCATCAAAGTGGGTCTGTGTTTATTCTCACTAACATAATGGAAGCAGCATTGTACTAAGAGAAAAATAACCCTCGAGCTATTGGTTCAGTGGCAGGAAGGCTTGATTCCCTCGTTATCATCTTGGATTCATATCCAAGGGGTTTTGAAAAAGAAATTTCGTGTGAATGCACTGTTTGACAATGGGAAAGCCCACTCCTGCAAGAACTCAGCCTTGATGTGTGAAAGCTTCCTTGAAGATATCTGACCATTAGAACCAAAAAAATAATTGGGCAACAGTAACCTAAGAATAGTACGAGGGATACTAACACTGCTAAAATCTAAGATAGAGTGCTGTGTTATTTATTTAACGAGTGATGTGATAGATTAAGTCCTGCAATGATTGCAATGGGTGATGTTAGTAAAAAGTTTAGTAGAAGTGTTAGCACCCCTAAAATTACTCTTATAACAGCCAAGCTTTGTGCACTAATTCCTATTGCATTTGTGCTGGATGATACTTGCATATTGTTGTCTTTTTCAAACTCTTTTCCTTTGAGCACTGCATCCTATGTATTTGCTTGTGTTGCTTCTAGAACCTGTGCAAGTGTCTAACCTGTTTAGAAATAATTATGTCTTATAGCCGTGCATGTACTTCATTTGCCCTTTGTAACATGGCCACAAGCTTTATATGGCTTTAAAATACTGTATCCATGTGTCTCAGACTCTTGAAACAATCGTGTTGCCTCAAATACTATACACCTTGTCTTCTGTGCATTCTTACGAATTGATGACCATGCTTTATATACCTCATATCTTAGTATGTATTGTATCTGTAGTATGAAGTATGTGCCACCTAGCTAGCTTAACTCGCTGCGGCATTGACTTTGAACAGTTATGTGATGATGTTTCTATGTTTTCTTACAGGTATCATCAGGCATCCACATTTCCAGCTTTGAATGATCAACATAATATTGAATTTTTAAGTTTGAGCCCAAGTTGAATTATTTGAGGCAAGTCTTCACATTTAGCCTAACATGCATGTTATTTGAAACATCAATTTGTTGAAAAGAAAATTTGTCTCTTCCAATCAGTTTGAGTAGTGATTTTAGATATGGAATTTGGTGATGTGATCTTGTGAACCATCTTCTTCTTCTTCTTCTTCTTCAGGTGAAATATCACCTGTAGTTGTGCCATTGCTAAGCTGTTATAACTTTATGATAAATTTGGTTTTGCTGGCAAGAAAATGTTGGGGGGCAACAATGGAAATTCTTTGCGTCCTGTTTTCATGGATGAGAATCATATTCCTTATCAGACTAACGCATCAAACCAGTTGCAGTTGTTTGGTAATTGTGAGTTCTCATCTCATTAAGTTATATTCTTTTTTTATTCTTAGTGCTTGATTCTGTAAATTGTCTATGGTGTATGTGTCTACTCTGGTTGCTCGTGGTCCTCTCTAGCAAATGAATTAATTGATTTACTATGTTAAGTGTGATGTAACAAACCTCCTAGGTATGGTCATGTGATAATGAGCTTCAGGCACCAGGTGCCCTTAATTAAATGTTATTAGTTCCTGGAACCAGTTTTGTGGGATGTGTTATGAATGGATAACAAGGCATTATGCATGTGTTGAAAAAGGAATGGGTATCTGGGCTTTTTTTTTTCCTGAATATTTTAGGTTTTCATCTACTTCTAGTTTATTGTGGAGTTCGAATTCACATAATAGTGTATAATACTATCTAGATTCAGAGTCTTAATTTCTTTTAGGATGTTGACACTGTTTAGGAGTTTTCTATAATATTTATCAATTCTCCTGTTATTTCTTATTTGCATTTCTATTTCCTATCTATTATCCTTGCTTTCTATTTAGAACTACAAGAATTGTGGTGCCTGTAAGAAGAGAACCTATTCTTTATGATAGTTAGGGCTTTGACAATGAAACCTTTTTTGGAATCGAACACACAGCTTTCATTCCTCAGAATGTGAGGGATCTATGCTAGATTGTCGTGAACTCATAATTCAAGTTCATACCTTTTATAGTCCTTTCATTACAGGAATGGGATTAAATAATTAACTAAGTAAACAGAAATCAAGAATAAAAGATTATTAATTGTCTCAATTACTGAAAATGGATATCAAATCTATAATTACTTCTTTGGTTATAGTTTGACAGACTCACTCTCTTCCTGCTCCTTCCTTTTCTTTTTGTTTTTTCGAGAGAAAGTGGTTTGATTGATCTGTAATATGCCATTGGTTGTTTTAGTGCCAGCTGGATGCAGCATTGATCCAGTGAATTATTTTGGAAATGAACATGGAACTCCTATCCTCCGTGCCAATAAACGTGGAAGGGAAGCAGAAGATTTTGGCAGACAGCAAAAGCTACAGATTTCGTTAAATTATAACATTTGTCAGGATGAAGCTGACCGCTCAGCAAGCATTCCAAACCCAAACCCTGTTTCAACAGGGTTGCGTCTATCTTATGATGATGATGAACACAACTCATCCATAACTTCTGCAAGTGGAAGTATGAGTGCTGCACCTTCAATCATCCTGTCCCTTGGTGACAATATTAGGACTGAGCTTGATCGGCAGAACGATGAGTTTGATCAGTATATCAAGATTCAGGTATCAGGTCACACTAACACTTCTGGCATGCTGTTATGCTACATGCTATTAAACTATCTCTGCTTTCTTATCTCATTCCCACTGCTTGCAATTTTGTGCATGATTTCCAAATTGAAATGATTTCTCATGTTTCTGAGTGTTTACTGGGACTAGATCAATTATTATGAAGATTTCTTTGTTTTGATAAGATAAAGTTCTTGGATTCATGATTACCTGATTGGAGACCCCAAAAAAAAAAAAAGGGGGGGGGGGGTTTACATTGATGATTGTGCGGGATCAAACCATCTACTTACATATTAGTGTATGCGTTGTTAATTTTTGGCTTTAAATGAATCTCCTTCAAACAGGAGGAGCACTTGGCTAAGGGGGTGAGGGACTTGAAGCAGAGACATATTTCTTCTTTGCTTGCTGCCATGGAGAAGGGTGTGAGCAAGAAGCTACAGGAAAAAGACAGAGAAATAGATAACATAAACCGTAAAAACAAGGAGTTGATTGAGAGAATAAGGCAGGTGGCTGCTGAAGCCCAGAACTGGCACTATAGAGCGAAGTACAATGAATCAGTTGTCAATGTCCTGAAGAGCAACCTCCAGCAGGCAATTTCACAGGGCGCTGATCAAGGGAAGGAAGGATTCGGAGACAATGAGATTGATGATGCTGCCTCTTACATTGAACCTAACACCTACCTGAACTTTTCAGGTGACCCTGCAAAGCCTCTCCCCTGGAACTATCAAGGCTTGAAGGAACATGTGACATGTCGAGCATGCAAAACAAGGGAAGTGTCCATGTTGTTAATGCCCTGCAGGCATCTCTGCTTGTGTAAAGAATGTGATGCGTTAATCAATGTTTGTCCTGTATGCCGGTTGATCAAAACTAATAGTTTTCAAGTTTTCTTGTCCTAAAAGATGGAGTAAATCACTGAAAGTAATCTACACCCATCATACGAGATTACATGTCAAACTGTTCTTTCCCTGACGCATAAGATGTATGTCTAGTAACTTATCTTTGAAAGATGAAAGCTTCCGTTGGCTCATTATCTTTTTCCTGCTGCCCGTATGGCGCTCTCTCTCTCTCGTCCCTTGTTATTCTTCTCCTTTATAGTATTTATCGCCTGCCTCACAACTTTGGAGCCCTATAAATTCAGTGGTCTCGATGGATATAGGTATTGTAATGATGGTTCATGGTTATTAGACTCGCCTCAGTCACAGCAAGAATCAAGCAGGTTCACAGTGCAATAAATCTCAAGCTAAAGGAAGCCCATCTGACTGCAGATGTGCTAGTGTGTGATATCATAAGCCCACTGATTAAATACACTAAGCTGAAAAATATGGGATAGATAATATTAAATACACAGAAAAGTATGCTGAATTTTAGCAGAAAATCGTTTCGTGTTATTTTTTTTTTAAATCACAAACAATAGGTATTTTTTGAGCTAGCTTACATGTTAATCAAGACCAAGTTTTTTAAAGATGCACCTCTCCTATGCAATGACCTAGTGTATTAAGTGAAATTTAACAAATTTTTAAGAGTTGACCGAACCAAAAAAATCAAAGAAAAAAATAAATCTTCTTTATCACCTTGAAGTTAAATCTCTTTCCTTTAATAGGAAGGCAACATGGTATAGCTTAAAATTGATTTTTTGTGTTTTTTTTTTTAAGTTTTGATGTCAAAAATAATTTTTTAAAAATATATATTATTGTAATGCATTTTCGAGCGAAAAACTCTTTGAAAAATAACCGCTGTCGCACTCTCAAACACACAGCTTTACTAAATTAGCATGGGCTCCAACTGTAAGGAGATCAAACAAGGGTTCAATTGTATTAATCCATCACTTAATTTCAGAACCACAGTGATGTTGTTTTTATTGAAACTCCTTCCTTCTCCTAGGCTTGGCTGGCCTAGCACAGGATTCCTTCATGTCAGAAGCGTTTGTGCTGCTTCTAAATCTGTCGGAATTGGGTAAATAAACTAGTGCAAATTGTATCCAGAATCCCCCCATACTTGCCTTTTAAAATTATAATTTTTATATATGAGAAATTCAGTCCCTTCAACTGGCATGTTCAAAGACGACAAATTGTTTCATGAATTATTTTGATAGCAAGGATCTCGTCGTCTAGATGCCAACCGTACGTTTAAATCCAAATAAATTAGTTAGTATCTAATTCTGATTCTATTAATAATTGGAAGGATTGAAGAGATATTAATGAAAATCCCAAAAGAGGCCCTTCACAGGTTCTCATTTGTCACGTCTTGTGGTTATGCTGTGCCTAGATGATATAATTTAACATGAACTTGGCGGATATAGATATATATTATAGTTATCTCATAAGATATAATATGAATATTATAAAACTCATATCTTTTATTTTGTGTTAAATAATAAATAATATTCAGCTATTAAATATTTAATTTTTTATATATAATCAATAATAAATAAGATATAAATATAATAAAAAAACTGATATGTAGGTATTCATTGTCATTTCTATACTAGTTTTTTTTTTTCTTTTTTTGGCAACAAGGGATGAGTTAAGTAATTAGGGGTAAAGTTTAGATTCCTAATTATATCTAGCCAAACTTTTGATATTTTACAAATTATAAAATTGACCCATTCAATTATTTTTTTGGATCCCGGTTGGATATATCGGGTTAGATTAATTTTTTTATAAATATTATAAATATTCACAAGTTAGATTTATATTTCTAATTTTCATGTGTCCTTATTTAGAGACATACTTACCTCATAGATTATAAATATCATAGCACCTAAATTATCCTACTTTGATAATACAAGTCGGGTCAGGTCAAATAATACAAATATTACACGTAAACAAGTTTTTTTTAGCACCCATATTATAAGATAATCCAACTTGTAATTATCTATCTTGTAAAAGCAAATATTGCATCCCCTTGTTCAACCTTCAACCTGAACATTAAATTATTACCCAAACAATTAAAAGAGAATTTCAACCTAGTTACTGTTCATATATATATATAGTTAAATTGATCCAACTTGTATTTAACTAGGTCTTGCTTTGCAAGGATAAATTCGGCGTCGTTTAAGGAGTTTCCGAGGATGAAAGCGAGATTGTACGTTGCCATTAATGGATTAGCTTAGTGAGGTTCAAGAGGGAGAGAGCAACGAGCGATGGATGATTATGTTTTGATAATAAACTAGCTATCTACTCTATGTTACGCTGCTGTGAGTTGTATAATTTTTTCCCAAAAATATACTAGGTATATGGACTACTTTGATATATTTTTTTACATAATAAAATTTAAAGTATGAATCAAAAATTTTATGTAAGTATCTAATTAAATAAATTGACAATCATTTATGTAAATAAAAAAAAATATTAAGAACTACCAAAAGAAAAATTAAAAATATTGAGAGATGAATGTAAATCAATATATTGAGAGATATTTATCTGATTATCTTTACTGAATTTATTTATTTAAATTAATAATACATAAATTTATACCCAAAAAAACTCGTGACCTAAAAGATATAAACAAATGAAACTGATTGAATAAACTTACATTCTAAAAAAAAATACCACAAAGCTGAACATATTAAAAATATTACTTAAAAATAAATATTTTTTATTTTGAAAAATAAAGTTCTTTTGCATATATATAAAAAAAACTATAGATGAATTAAAATAATATCTTGAAAAATCAAACATGACCAAAACAATTATATATATATTAAAAAAAACATGCAAAACATGTGACTTGAGTCATGAGATCGAAATAAACTAATAAATTTTTTTTTGAAGATAATCACAAAACCAATATTAAAACAAATTTAATCTAGAACGATAGGATCATACGAAGCTGAATCCCTAACAAATCAAATGTCAAAAGATGAAACCACGAAAAAAAAATCAATCATACAAAATGATCTAGAAAATAAGGATGAAAATAAAAAAATAATTAGAAGGAAAACAAAAAATTTCAATTGGAGGGTCAAATTGAATTAAAAAGTAGCTTTAACAAAAAAAAAAAAGAATGAGGGTCAAATTAAAAAAAAATAAAAAATAAAATTTTTTATTGAAGGATGAAATTGAAAGCAAAATAAAAACTTTAGCAAAAGGACCAAGAAAAAAATTAAAAATCAAAAGAATAAGAACCAAAATGAAAAATAAATATACGAGAAACTGTAATCGAAGGACTAAGTTGGAAAAAAAAAACAAAACTTCTATAAAAAGAATAAGAAAGAAATAAGAAATTAAAAGAGTGAGGACTAAAACTGAAAAATAAAAAAAAGAACGAATGTAAAAAAAAATTGATCACCGATGACAATCCGATCACCATACGTTGTCACGCACCACATCATGTGAGAAAGGATACGATGACGCAACCAGATAGATAATGAAAGGTCAGTTTTTGACACCAGATGACGCAGAATATGCTGCCTAAATGACAAGGACGCTATCTACTCGTTGGTCGTGAAAAATATCAAAACACCCTTCATAACCATAGTAATTATGAAAAAAAACCAGTGTGAAAAAAAAAATAGATGATCCCAAACAATATTTTAATGGCTAATGGGTTAGAAAAAAAAAAATCAAAGCACTCCCACGATCAAGACCACTATTTTTTTCATTTAAAAGTAAAATAGTAATTTCACTGTAATATGTATATTGTTACAGCGGAACAGCCACGCCCTTTATAGTTTGTTAAATATAATGTTAAAATAGTTTATGCAGATATACACAATATTCGACAGCAGCAGCATCCATCTTGCAAGGGTAATCTTACAATTTGCATGTGTATGCACAGGGCATTGCATGCATGCATACCTTGATAAGCAGGTACTATTATCGTGTGACATGCGTCCCTTCGATTGGACACATTGTGGGTCACACAAAATAGCTTATGTTACTGGCCATTTCACTCGAGGAACGGCACAAAAGAGAAGTCTCTGAATATTATCCAGAAAATAATAATAATAATAATAATAATAATTAAAAAACAAGGCAAAAGTTTAGGGGCTCAAGGTAATCCGTGACATGCCTTGGGTTAGATTTGCATGAATTGAGGCTCTTTGTAATAAAAACAAAGGGGGCTGGGACAAGGCTGTTTTTTGTCTTTATAATTTTAAGAATCTTAGAGAGAGATTTGATGTTGTGTGCACACAAGCAAATTCACATGCACCATCTACAGCAAAGCCGCAGCTTAAATCATTTTTGCGTCACATCTTCGTATTCCAGAATGATCCGTGACCTAACCCCACCCTTTTTTTTTTTTTTTCTTAAGAAAAGAATATTTAATATTAAATTAAAGGAAAGATTATATAATTCTAAACAGTAAAGGAACTAATAGTCTGATAGAAAAGATGGAATCATTTCATGTAAAACAATATAATTTATATTATTTTTTAATATATTATTTTAAGTGGAAGGTTTTTAGATATGAAATTTGTATAGGTATACATTATTTTATGTTTATTTTTTAGCAAATAAATAAAGATAATGAGATTCAAACTCATGACTGCATGATCATTAAGGTTCCAATATCATGTCAAAGAACCAATTCAATCTAAAAACTTAAGTTTTTAGTTAAGCTTTCCTTCTTTTTATTTTTAAGAGATAAAAACTTATTTTATAACTATTTTTTTTTAAAAAAAACTATTTATTCTTATTTTTACTCTTTGACTAAGTATATTATTTATATTATATTTTAAGACACTAACACCATGATAGCTCAACTAATTCCGTGATCTCCATTTCCATTATTATTAAACTGTTAGGTGAAATCTTGAGTCGTTAGGTGACATCTCCAAATCAATCTTAAACCGTTAGGTGAGATCTCAAGATATAATTTATATTATTTTCTAATATATTTCTTTAAGTGAAAGTTTTTTGAGCTTAAAACTCGCACAGGTCTACACTAACTTGTGCTTAATTTTTATCAAATAAATAAAGATGATGAGATTTGAACTCGTGATTGCATGATCATCAAGATTTTGATATCATGTCAAAGAACCAATCCAACCTAAAAACTTAAACTCTTAGCTAAGCTTTTTCTCCTTTTTATTTTTAAAAGACAAGAACTTATTTTATAACTATTTAAAAAAAAAATTATTCTTATTTTTACTCTTTAACTAAGTATATTATTTATATTATATTTTAAGAAACTAACACCATGATAGCTCAGCTAATTCCGTGATCTCCATTTCCTTTATTATTATTAGAAAAAAGAAGAAGGAAAATCCTTTTCAAACAGCCGAGCTGATGTGCTGACGTGACTAACAGCTGATAAACAGAAAAAACCCAAAAAAACATAATCTGGGGGACGGAAGGGTGGCAGTGACGAGGCTATTAATTATGGTGGTCCAAATCCAGATTCCAGCATACACTTTTTGTCCACCTTGAAAATCTTAATTCCTCCCACTTCCTTATGACACGTGTCACTACTGCACAGTGGCTGGTGTGTTAATTTATTTCTTCCCGGAGGTGTCGTACGTATTTACCAATTCTTCTATTTGTTAATATATATACATCAAGAACTATCTGGGGTGCTTGGAGAAGTGATTCCAATTTGCAATATATTAATTGTAATTGCATTGTTAAACGACAATAAATGATTAACCAACTAATACCTAGTTATTATAGTCATTAAATAGTTCTTTTGCACTTGCTAAGCTACAAGTTAAATTAAAATCTTTTTTACCCTGAAAAAATTGTTTACCCCCGATAACCTATTTATTATTGTTATTAAATTTGATCCAGCATGTCAGCATTGAATTCTCTAGATTCAATTCTTTATATAACTCTAGTTTAAAATTAACTCCATGAAAATTATCATAACGTGACTCGGTTGATTTGATGAGTTTAAAGATAACCCAAACGGCCGATAAAAAGAATGGTTCAATTTTTTTTAAAAAAAAACTCAAGGTGATATATTTTTTTTTTAATATTGAGACGGTGAAATATTATATTGACCCAGGCTTCGCAACTTAACTCACCAAAACCGCCACTTCAATCATGGACTCCATTAGGTTTAGGAACTTTATTTTTTAAAACTATTTTTTTACTTAATGTTATGACAACAAAAATAGATGCTTGCAAAACTAGGCACCATTCAAATATCGAGGTATTTTTTTGAGATTGCGATAACCTCACATAAAGCAAACCAAAACAAATTATGAAGACCAATTCAAAATCAACCAAATTTTGAATGATAAAATTGAAGAAAAAAATTCAATTGAAAGAAAAAAAAAGGAACTATTTGTATTGTTATAAAACTAGACTAACGAGTCAACCTTGAAACTTCATGATTTAATTCATTGCCTAACTAGGATTTAAAATTAACTTGCATGAGAGTTGACTCAACATGATCCAATTGATTTGGTGGGTTCAAAAAGCAATTCAAACGATTGATAAAAGCATGGTTTGACTTTAAAAAAGTTTAAAGATGACATTTTTTTTTAATATTTATACGATAACATATTGGATCGACTTAGTTTAACTTGTTGAATATTTGACACTGGTTATGAAATTTTGATAACTCAATAAAAAAAAATCAAAATAAATCATGAAAGCCAATTCCTAATCAAACTTGTAACATCCTCACTTTTCTTTCTTGAACAAATTCTCAATTTAACATAAAAATCTAGGATTTTTTTTCACTTAACATATTAAATGGGATGCTCAAATGAAATTAATCAACATCAAACATTATCTAACACATGCACATGATTTTCATAATATGCAATGAAAACATCCAACACATAAACAACTTAATAAGTTAAGGATTGTTATATTCTACATATTCATACAGATTATTACAATCCTCAAAAGAAGCATCATTTAAGTGTTACATATTATCTATTTCCAAATATATATTTTTCCAAAAATCATACTATAAGTACCTAAAAAGTGTCTACAAAAAAAGCAAGAATTATATTATTGTTGTGATGGTCCTGAAATAAAAATCAACATTTTATCAAAATAATATCATGCAATGCAACACACTAATTCAATTCAATTTCACTTAAAAATATCTTTTCCATAGACTTTTATGATGACTCAATCATATTTATATTTGTTTCATTACCGGGTACTAGTTCCTCACCAAGAACACTAGTCCAACCACTCTTTTACTGGACATTAGTCCCTCACTAGAAACACTACTCCAACTGCTCCTTTACTGGGCAATAGTTTTTTTTTTTTTTTTTCCAGTTAACAAACATTAACTTCTGGGATTTCTAGTAAGGTACTTTTAATTAAATAGATAAATTAAATAAATTTCTAGTCAAAAGAGACTATGTGTCGGGCACCTACTTGCCTGCTGAGTGTGCATGACTAGTAATTATCTGCTATTTTCCGGAGCCTCTTGCCTCTCCTATTTCAATAAAAATCCACAAGAGTTCAATACTACATCAACTCATTGTTTTGCTTAAACATTTCATAACATTCTCAATTTTTCCATTAATCACACATGAAATTCCAAGAATTATTTTTCAATATCTATATTCAATCAAGAATAATTACATCTACACAATTCTACTAGTCAAATCATCACCATATCTTTTCAAGTACTTTAACACAACCATGTAATATTCCATACACTAATTCTTCTTTTCATTTATTATAACCACATAATTTTTTTCTTGTCTCGAAAATAATTTTCTATCTATTCAATTAACATTAAATTCCAACATATTTAGTCCACTCTATCATTTTTAAAGAAATGAGCAATTTCTTTCTCTTGTTTTTTTTATTTTATTTTATTTAAGTATTGTTGAATTTCAACCCAAAAAGAGAAGGGGTGATTCTTCATTCATTTCAAGTCTCGAATTTTTATCTAGATTTAGTTCATTTATTGGAGCATGATGATTTTCTCATCTCACCAATTCAACACATATACTCCATTTTTTTTTTATCTAGCCGAATTCTTTCATTTCAAAGAAGGGAATATATTTTTCTTTAATCCAAGTTTTAAACCACTATTTAAACCTAATTCATCCATTCAAACACAATTAAAATTTTTTTTCTCTTTAATAATTTCTCATTTGAAATTATTATTCCCTCATTAATTCTACCTTTAATGCATTTTACTAAGTTTTTCTCTTCTATTTGAAACCATCATCTCTTACTTAATCCATTTGGCCAAAGTTCTCAATTATTTTTTTTTCATCAAACTTGTACACATGCCACTTACCCCATTAAATATATTTCCTTCCATATTAAGTTCCAATTTAATCAAATACATCACCCTTTTTTTTTTTCTTCCCTTTGATTCCTTTGTCAACCATGCATTCAATTATTCAACTAACCCAAATAAACATAATTAAATCAACATTCATTCAACAATTTCTATTTGGCCAATTTTCTCTAAATTGTCAAATTTTTCATCTAGGTGGAAGGTGGTTATTCTTCATTAATTCTTTCAATTAATGACCAAGCCCATAATTGTCTATGCCAAATACAATTACATCAAAAGAACGTGAAATCAAAGTCACCCAATCATCAACTCAACAATCCATTTAACTCTAACTAATCACAAACAAAGCATAATATTAAATCAATGAAATCAATCATCACTACTAGGTTTCTTACCATCAATTAATGAAGAATAAAATATCAAACTCTTCTAGAACACAATTCTGGTTAAAAAAAGAACCAAAAAAAAAACCAAGTCAACTCTGGTTAATCTGCAAAATCTATGACTTGGATCATTAGATCGAGATAACCTCATAGAAAACAAATAAAAAATATTATAAAGCCTAATTAAAAAGATATTCAATTAAAAACAGACAAAAAAAATGAACAGACTCAACTTGCCAAACTCACGACTCGAGTCATGATATTAAGATAACCCTATAGAAAGAGAATACAAAAAAATTATAAAGCCCAATTTCCAATTAATCCAATGTTGAAGACGAAATTAAAAAAAATCAATAAGAAAAAAAAGGCTAAAAAATGACCTGAGTCAACCCAGGTTAACCTGTTAAATTCGCAATTTGGGTCATGAGATCTAAATAAATTCATAGAAGAAATAAAAAAAAATACAAAACCCCACTTCCAATATATTTAACGTTGAAGGTTGAAATCGAGAAAAAAAAAACCTAAATCCATGAGACACCATATAACCCAACATAAATTGTTTTTAAAAAAATTATGAAATATAATATTGAAAGATAAAATTAAATAAAAAGAAGAAGAAGAAGAAGATTGGTTTGGTGAAGGCTGGATTGAAAAAAAAAAAACATTATTCTAATGAATAACATTTTGTGGGTGTGGCTATAGTGATTTAGCAACATTCTTTAGTGTTTTGTTAATTGAAAAAATATATATATATATATATATATATATATATATATATAAAGATTGAGTTGTTGGAGAACGAAATTAGAAAAATATATTGAATTAAAAAATAACCCAAGTAAATGAATAGAGTCAACCTGTTAAATTTGTGACCTGGGTCATGAGATCAAAACAACTCCATAGAAAGTAAATCAAAAAAATTACATAGCCCAATTAAAAAAAGATCCAAAAAAATAATCAATTAAAAAAAGATCCAAAAAAATAATCAGAGTCAACTTAAGTCAACCTGTCGAATCCGTGACTCAGGTAATGAAATCAAGATAATCCTATAAAAATCAAATAAAAAAATTTAACAAGCTCAATTTTCAACTAACCCAATGTTGAAGGATGAAACTGAAAAAAAAATTACTTAGAAAAAAGTGACAAAAAAAACTAAATCCATGAGATCAATATATAACCCAACAAAAACAAATCTAGAAAAATTATAAAGGAAAATTCCTTAAACTGCTGAATATTAAATGATAAAATTAAAAATAAAATAATAAATGAATTGTTGAAGAGTTAAATTGAAAAAACAAATACAAAATAATATTATAATAAATAGTATTAAATGATTTATTTAAACATTCCGAATTTCAACCGAAAAAGAGAAGGGTAATTCTTCATTAATTTCAAATTTCAAATCTTTATCTAGTTCATTTATTGGAGCATGGTAATTTTCTCATCCCACCAATTCAACACATATCCTCCAATTATATTTATTTATTTATTTATTTATTTTTATCCTGGCCGAATTCTTTCATCTCAAAGAGGGGAAGATATTTTATTGTAATCAAAGTTTTAAACCACTATTTAAACCTAATTCACCCATTCAAACACAATTATTTTTTTTCTTTTTAATAATTTATCATCCAAAATTATTATTCCCTCATAATTCTACCTTTAATGCGTTTTACTAAGTTTTTAAATTCTATTTGAAACCATCATCTCTTACTTCATCCATAAAGCCAAAGTTCCAAGTTGGATAAAAAGCCACTTACCCCGTTAAATATATTAAGCTTCAATGATTGTTCATAACAATAAACACAATTACATCAAAACAACATGAAATCAAAGTTATTTAACACTAACTAACCACACAAATGAAGCATAACATTAAATCAATGAAATCAATAATCACTACTAGGTCCAAAAGCTTCACTTCTTTCTTTTTAATTTTGATCCAATAATATTTCATTTTCCTTCAATTTCTCACTTTCTAAATAAATTGGATCCCCTCCAATTTAAATTTAGCTCGTCATATTTTCCACACATAATTAATTTAATTCAATAATTCATCATTCTAAAAAATAATAATTAAACCGGGGTTTATAAAACTAATGTTTAAGTATGAAATTGAAAAAAAATATTAAATTAAAAACGAACAAAAAAAAACTATTTGAGTCAACCTACCAAACCAACATCCTTGATCATGAGATTGAGATAACTGTATAGAAAGCAAATAAAAAAATCCAATTTCCAACCAATTCAATGTTAAAGGATGAAATCGAATAAAATAAATTAAAAAAACTAAAAAAATTCAAGTCAACTTGAGTGAATCTGTTAAACTCGCGTCCTAGATAATGAGACCGATATAACTTCATAAAAAGTAAATAAAAAAAACTTACAAAGCTCCATTTCCAACAGATCTAGTGTTGAAGGTTGAAGTTGATAAAAAAAAACTTAATTCATGAGATCAAGATAACTTCACATAAAACAAACTGAAAACATATTACACAACTCAATTTCCAAAGAAATCTAATATTAGAGGATCAAGTTGAAAAAAAAAACTCAATAAAAAAGAAGAATATTGAGTTGTTGGAAGGTCAAGTTAAAAAGAAATAAAATTAAAAAAGGATTAAAAAATAAACCAATTCAAATCAGATTAGCATAATTAATGAAAAAAAAACTAGACAAACCTAATTAATTAAAATAAACTTATCTTCACGTTGTCTATTTTTTATTTAGTTATATAATTTCATAAATAAAAGAAGCACTCTAATAGAAAGGATTGAGTTTTTAAAAAACCATCCACATTGACATTCTAATAAGATTATTTTCTGAGCGTACGTATTCCTTAAAATAGGAATTCTAAGGAACGATACAAAGAGTCCAGTCATCTACAGAGCTAAATGACAGAGAGCATGGAGTTTCATGCCTCGGGTCGTGGCTGGAGCAATGTCCCAAGAATTAATAAAGGAGTAGATGAAGAAGGAACTCTATAATGGAGTTCACGAGAGGAGAACAAGAAGTTCACGAGCCCATATTATATGCACAAAAAGACGGCCAGCCAACAATGTCCTCTTTCTTTTCACAAGTCTATTTCGTTTAATTAAGTGGCTGTCTCGCAGCTTGCAAACCACCAAAAAAGTGTATACTAAGACCTTGAATTACATGTGTGTATTGTACGTGTACACATGTGCCAATTAAAGCTTATACACACGTAATTTTACCTCCGTATCTTGTACCATAACTTTTTATATATATATATATATATATATATATATATATATATATATATATATATATATATATATATAGTGTATCTCTAGCTTTGTCTTTAGTGGCTAAGCCAAATTTTTTTAAATAAAAAGACAAATTACTAATAAATACTTTATATTATGTATTGTGTAGACATGCATTATATAGATAAATCAATTTGAAATATATATACTAACTCATATCAAATGAAATTAATTTAAGAATACTTTTAAAATGAAAAAAAAATATATTATAATTGTTCTTTTCGAGTTTTTATATCTTGAAACCGCTTCATAATGACTTCATTATCAATCTCATCGAAGATATTTTTCTCAATGTATACAACCAAACTGTCATTCATCCCTTATCTCCCATCCTATTTCACAATCTACTCTTGACAACATGCATGACAGAAAAAACTCTTTCCACTGTAGCAATTGCAATTAGTAGAAGTGATGACAATTTAAAATGCATATATCCCAATGGAAATATCAAATTCGACTAGCAATACCTTCAATACAGAAAACTCATCATCACTTCATAGATCAATAATATACGTATCAACTTGGTCACCAAGTACCATAAGGTCCACTATAGAAAATTCATTGGGATAAAAAAGAGTAAGGCGAATAAGCTTTTCTTTGTTGAAAGCAGAGAAAGAGTCACTTGAGTTTAAATATGCCACACAAAGAAGTAACTCTATAGTCATCTCAGTAAAACGATCATCCAACTCGTTAAGCTGCATGTCAATGATATTGTTAAACAATTCATAATAGAAATTGTATAGGTTTGTAATCCTTTAAGATTTTCGCCTTGAATGCCCACAAAGCTTTGATATTACAGAGGAGTTAATGAATCAAAGTACCAAACATAGAAAGTTTTGATGGTATAATCACAAACCACATAAGCAGCAACAAAAAGTTCTCTCTGACTCTCTGAATATTTCTAGTTTCCTTCTTTATATGCGTTGATTTTTCCATAGAATAAAATCATCACATATCCCTTTACTTCTCCATCTGTTAAACATAAATAAAAGAAAGATTCGAGACAACTAACTTATAATTCAAACACCATAAGCATTTTTCAATGGATTCAAAGATAAAAGTTTTTACTTTGGTCTTTGCGAGGAGAGAATGCAAATAGTCGCAGTAAAGCATATTAATACGTTGTCTCTTGACTCTTTACCTTTTGAAAAATATGACTTAAGCTATTATATTAATATTTTAATGTAAAAATTATTTTTTAAAAAGAAATAAAAAGTTAAGGGGGCAGTTGCCCCTTTATACCCCAATATGGCTCTGCCCCTGTTCATCATTTTTTTTTTGGTGAATGTGAATATTCGGGTTAGTTTACGCGTACTTAGACTGATTTCCTGAGGTCCTGAAATTAACGATCATGTAAGCCTTTAATAGTCCTAAGAGGACTCGAACTCGTGACCATTGAGAAGCAAATCCAAGACCTAATTAGTTGAACTATCTCTAGCTTTTATGTCTAGAGAACACACAATATCCATTTAATTTATTCAATTATATCTGAGATTTTGCATAAGGGATATTCAAATTCTCTCTATATATTGAATATCATCAACATTATCTCTCTTAATAAATTGAAATATATTAACCCGTTGTCTCGGTAGATTAAGTCATTGACTAGCCCACTAAAAACATAAACCGAGTTGAGTTTTTTTTTAAAATCCAAATAACTTGATGAATCACCTAGTGACTTGGTTAATTTCTACCATGAAGGGTAGTTTCTCAAGATTTAGCTTTTTTTTTTTATCAGCATTTTGGAATTAGATATTTCTTGTAGGCAAGAAAAGAAAAAAGAACCCATGATGTTACCTAGCTAGGAATTCTTTTCTCTTTAGTTCGAAAGTTAGAGTGTATTTTTAGATTAATTCGGACATCAATCATCAAAATTAAATTGTTTTCTCAAACAATCTGTTTTTTTTTTAAATAATGATCTACATGGGAGGAAACATCTCATCAGTTTTTTTTTCATCGAGAAGATAACCCTCCCTCGTATTCAAACAACATCCAATTCTTTAAAATGAGATATTAGGATTAAGATCTTAGTAATTGAGTGTAATTAACTTTAAAATTCATGAAATTAGTTAAGATACAAAGCTGAGCTTAACATTCATATAATAAAAATAAATAAATAAAAATCTTTAACAGTTGAGCTGTCTTCGGAAGCTGTATGTAGTTTAGAAATATACTACAATGGATGACATATTAATTAATTTCTTTTTCTTTCATTAGATTCTGCTTCATTTCCAAGGTGAGATTAAACATGTGACGTCAAAGAAAAAATTTCCTTGATCTGGCAGTATGTTTGCTGATGTGCCAAATTATTGTTGGTTGGACACTCTAATATTATTCCATAAACAGAGCCCAGATCGTACACATCATAATCTTCCAAGAAAAAGCAAAACCATGGGCGTACTGGATGTTTCCTTCTTACAGTTCCTGCTAGTACTTGATGCATTGGAATTATATGGGTTCTGTAATCCCTGCTTTCCCTTTCTTTTCAAGAAGGGGAAGGACAGCGGGGAGGATAAAAAAAGATGTGGCCAAAACTGAAGTCAAGAGAGGCCATCTGTTCTCTTTTGAGACAATCTCCTTCTGTCAAGAGAAAAAAATTGAAATCTCCAGCTCTCTCTCCTTGGATTAAAGGGAAATTGGAGCCATTGTTTAAAGGGAAATAAGAAAGGGAAATAAGAAGAAGCTAAATTGGAGGCTAGCTTGAAGTTTGTGGCCATGGTTGAGTGGTCTAGACCAGAGAGACTCAAGCTGAGGACAGAACAAAACTCTAAGCCCGTGATCGTTGCATGTGACCATAAAGAACTGTTATAATCAGTGCCCTTGACACCTTGTAGAAGCACTCACGTGTGTCCTTTTGGCCTTTACATGAAATAATATGTCATTCTATGCATCGGCTTCTATTGTGTTTTTTCTTGAGTCTTTTCAGACAGAAAAGACGTCCATTTTCTTGCTAATCCTTCAGTTTTGGCACAAATGACTCCAGGAAATTTCCTTAACTTGGTAAAAACCCAAATGGGTTCCAAAACATCATTACGAAACAAGAAATTCAAGTCATGACAACGAGGTTCAAACTATAGTATAAGACTGTGTTTAGTTAATGTTTCCGGACACAAGAAATAAACATATTTTTTAAAATAATTTTATGTTTTTCCAAAATAAAAAATAGAGGGAAATAAATCATCTATTTCACCGTTATCTCCGTCTCTTTTATGCTTTGAAATTAACGAAATGCTAAATTATAACTTGTAATGATAACAAATGAAGAATGTGTTCACGCACATACAATTGGACGAGTCACATGCAACAAAACTTTGACACGTGTTGCCCAACCGAATTTTGTCCCAACCAAAATTCACAGAGTAATTAATTAAAGAGGGAAAAAAGAGAAAAAAGAATGAACACTGTTAATTAATATTTAATAATTAGAATTATCAAAAGATTCGGAATAATCTTTATACAGTTTCATGAGCTTAGGCCTGCTCCCCCTATATAAACCCTACTACCATCAATTGTTACCTGACAGTCTCAAGAGTCCCCCTGTTCTGAAATACACACAGCTCTCTCTCTTTCTCTCTCTCTCCCCGAGCCACATAATGGTAAACATGAGTGGGTTTAGTTTTAGATGCGTCACATTCATGCTCTTCATTGCTTTTCTAGTTTGGTCTTCAAGTTTTCATACCTGCATTGCTAGAAGAGGCAAGCATTGGAGGGAAGGCAGGGGAAACTCGGCTTCTCTGGCCAAAAAGAAAGGAAAAAACCAAGGCAACAGCCACCAGAAACACCATAATGGAGTATCAAAACCAAAACCTCCTCCACAGAAAGCTCCATCATTGCCTCCTGCTCCGAAAGATGATGCGCCAGCACCAAGTCCACCACAGAAAAGCTCCACCAACTTTAATGTCCTTGATTTTGGGGCCAAAGGTGATGGAAAGAGCGACGATACAAAGGTATTCATTTCACTCTTTTTATATCGAAATGTTTCATGTTGCTTAACATTTCATAATTGCTTGTTATATGTAATATTAAGATGGTAAATGCAGGTTTCATTATTTTTTTTTCAACAGATTTCATTGGCTAACAAGGTCACTAATCATAATTAGCCAAGGGGTTACAGAATGGAATATCTTTTTGGTACACAAAATGATTTGCATTTAAAAAAGTACATGCAATTTAAGGTAGGCTCAATTAATAATCAACAGATAATGACTCCATCTTTCACATGAATTCCAAGAGCACATCATAGCTACATTCTTAGTGTTTTTTTTCCCCTGAAAAATGAATAATAATAATTACTTGCAGTTATGCACAAACCAACACTAACCGTGATCCTCAGAGTACAGTTACTGTTATTGTTACTTACTATACAGCTAGTTGACACGGTGTTCCGGTGCTATGCAGGCATTCCAAGCTGCATGGGCAGAAGCTTGTAAAGTGGCGGCATCAACGATGATCGTTCCGGCGGAATATGTATTCCTTGTGGGGCCTATTTCTTTCTCTGGTCCGTACTGTCAAGCAAACATCGTATTTCAAGTAAGTATCAGATATAGAATATGCAATTCATGCACTTCATATTGATGAGTGATGGTATAACGAAATTTTTCCTCAGCTGGATGGCACAATTATTGCCCCAACAAACTCCAATGTTTGGGGTAGAGGTCTCTTTCAGTGGCTTGAATTCACAAAGCTTGTAGGAATCACAATTCAGGGAGAAGGCACCATAGATGGAAGCGGCTCAGTATGGTGGCAAGATTACCCATTTGAAGATCCTATAGACAATGAATCGGAATTCATTGTTCCACTGAACAACACAGCACAACAACACCCACCGATGCCAGTAATTACCTTCAATTTGTTTGTAACTTCCACTGAAATTATTTTCTGCCGTATTGATCTCAATCTGATCATGCCTCTTTTCCGAATTGTGTTGTAGATAAGAAGTGAACTTAGCGGGAAAATGCCGAGCATCAAGCCCACCGTAAGAAATACATGAAAACTATGAAGATTTCTATTGCAATTCACGAGCATGCACTTCATAACATGATTGGCATTCTTTCTTTTTTCAGGCACTAAGATTTTATGGAAGTTTCAATGTGACGGTCACAGGCATAACAATTCAAAACAGTCCACAATGCCATCTCAAGTTTGACAATTGCATAGGAGTTGTGGTGCATGATATGAGAACCTCATCTCCCGGAGACAGTCCAAATACAGATGGAATCCACCTACAGAACTCCAAAGATGTGCTAATTCATAGCACTGATCTGGCTTGCGGTAATTACATTCGTTGAAGATAAATATCATATTTAATTATACAATGTGGTCCGCAGGGTGAACTTGAAAAACAAACATAAATCTGATGAGTCAAATAGAATAATTAATAGAGGCATAACCACCACAAAAAGACACAGCACCCGGATGCTACTGTTGGAATTACAGACAAAAGAACACCACATAATTTAGATACTGGTGTAGGATTCTGATTACAAATTGGTACAATCTTATCCTTTTCATGAACTTCTCGTTCAGACATTCAACAACCACTGTTTATTTGACATGTAGCAACCACCCCCACATTCTGAGTATTTTGGCTATTAGTCGTTTGACACGTGCCATGCCCTAAATCATTATCAGGGTCCAATATAGGATTAGATTTGGCCCCAGAGACACAAGAATACACCTTTTGTTGCATGCCATCAATTTTTCTTTTGTCCTTATCAGTGATTAGAACATCTGCTTCCATCCCTTATCTACTACTACGCTTTCTAAGAAAAGGCCTCACAACATATAGCATAACATATACTTACAAAAAAATTAAACAGGTCAATATGTCAAGTAAGTACGAAACAAGCTTTTAAAATCCAGAAATGACAGCATTAATATAAGATGACAGTATCTCAAATATAGATAAACGACTTGGAAACCAAGTAGGCAATGGAGTTTCAAACTCAAAGTCAATTAATTTGAATTTGATAGCAGACCTAAGAGGTCCATATGTCATGATTATTCGAAAATGAAATGTTTAAATGTCATGATCCATGCAGGAGATGACTGTGTTTCTATACAAACTGGATGCTCAAATGTATACATACACAATGTTAATTGCGGACCAGGACATGGAATCAGCATTGGAGGTCTGGGAAAGGATAATACCAAAGCCTGTGTCTCAAACATCACCGTTCGAGATGTTGTTATGCATGGCACAATGACAGGTGTCAGAATTAAGACATGGCAGGTATTCTTCATATCCGCAATACCATATTATTCAAAATTTGTTAAGCGCAACCAGCAATCTAGTTGATTTGTGGGGGTTTTAAGCAAAACACATTTTAAGCCAAACACAGAGCGAGCAAGAAATAGTATATTACATAATTAACAAAGATATCAGATGAAATGAAGCTTTCCAGTTTCAAAAGGTCCACGCTATTTTAATGCTCTTGCACACACCCTTTGTCTATTAAATATTTCAGAATGAGAACATTCTCACATGCTTTTTCTCTTTTGAGAATAGAATGAACAATTCTAACTGAAACATCGAACTCAGAAAGAGTTCTTCCAACAGCAAAACATACTATTCTGTCTTTTCATATGCATGACATCCCCAAGCACGTGCCATTTCTAATGTAGCTTGCAAAGTTTTTATAAACCAAAATGTAGTGTTTTCAATTCAACCAAGTTTCTCATGGTGTGACACACATACAATTTCATCTGTAACATCTGCAGGGTGGATCAGGCTCCGTGCAAGGGGTATTGTTCTCAAACATTCAAGTTTCCGAGGTTCAACTTCCAATTGTGATTGATCAATTCTATTGTGACAAGAGCATATGCAAAAACCAAACATCAGCAGTGGCTCTATCAGGAATCACCTATGAAAAAATAAGAGGGACATACACCGTAAAACCCGTACACTTTGCCTGCAGTGATGCCCTACCATGCATGGATGTAAGTCTAACTACCATAGAGCTACAACCACTAAAAGAACAGTATCACCTTTACGATCCATTCTGCTGGCAGACTTTTGGAGAGTTGAACACTCCTACCAAGCCTCCAATTAGCTGTCTACAGATTGGCAAGCCATCAAGCAACCGGCCTCAGTCAGATCATGATACATGTTGATCTCGGCCCAATTTACTATTGGTGTATTGACTTGTGTGGTTGTTATGATTTCCCAACCCCTATCACGCCATTAGCTTATTAGGTAAAGTTATATATAGGCAACCTGAATTTTTAAGGGAATCCTTCTTCCTTTGCAATTAGCAGGATTAATTTATGTGAGAGTGTATACAAGCATTTGTTAGAGTCTGAAAATAGAGTATGAGGTAGTCTGGTTTGCTACTACTCCATAATGGATTGTTTGAGACTATACCATCTAGTGCTTGATTTGTTTATGTGAAATAAATAAATATTCTATAGATATTCAGATTTTCAATGTGACCGTATAGCTTGAGAAGGATCCTTACAAACAAAACCCGTTTACCTCTTCTTCCCTTTCTAAAAGCTCTCCTTCTCAATTGGAGAAACCCTAACTTCCTAAATCAGCAAGTACTTTTCTAAATTTCAGGCTCATTAGTTCTTTAGAAGTTAAAACCTTGCAAGACAAACTAAAGGTTTGCTTTTGTGGGTTCAGCTTTCACTGAAGTCCTAAAATTGCTACATCAGTGACTAAAACAATCCATCTCAATAAAGGAGGCAAGTTCATTTCAAATTTCAGCTTCTAATGTATGGACTTCTCAGTAAGATTCTAAAGTTTTGTTGTTAGAAATTCATGAATTCAGTATGAACTTTATTTTCTTCAAAACCCATAATTATTGTCATCTCTCAGACACGTCTCATCAAATAATAAGAGTACAAATAAATCTCATTTTCTATCATATCTTAAAAATTCATGCGGGTTGTCCCCAATGAGCTGCTGTATCTGCTTCCAAGTCTGTCAATTTTTGGATACCCCAGACAAACCTGACTCTGTTATTTCCTTATTCAAAAAACACAGTTTCTCTGGAACCCAAATCTCAAACCTCATCCAAAATCACTCCTTCGCAATCCCAAAAATACTCTACGATTATGTGAAGGGAAGACCTAATGCCAATCTTCAACATCATTTCCAAGAAAGGTTGTCATTCTTAGTTCCTATGATTCAGGGGTTAATTATTTAAATGGATAATTTTCCGAACATCAATGAAGTAGAAAAGGAGAAAAATATTCGAAAGATTTTTGAATGTCCTGTTTCTCCAATCAAGAGACATGAGTATCCTCTTGAAGGTTTATTTGGGTGGATCGAGCCAATATTGTATGGAAAAGATATTATTTTTTCAAAGAAAAAATGGGTTTAAAAATCATTCAAATGGAACACTTTTTATTTTATTTTATTAATTTTTCTATTCAGGGAATTCTCCATTATGCAAACAAAAAGAAAAATTGATTTTAGAAGTTGAATTGTTTGGGAAAAAAGAGAAGGTGAAACTTGATGTTAAAAGAAATTTTGTGAAATTAGTTCTCATGGACTTTACCAAAAAAAAAATATAAAAAACTTGAGTTAAAAGGACCTTTTATTTTAGATTTTGAGTTAAAAGGACTTGGAAAACTTTGCAAGAGAAATGTTTTCCCCCTTTTCCTTTGACAAATTAGATGACTCTACCCGTTCTGGGAAAAGCAATTTTAATTCTTGAAAAAAAAAATGAAGGAAAAAGAATAAAACTTTATTTGAAAGAAACTAATTTTTTTTTTTTTGTATAAACCTCAGCAATATACAACTCAACTTGACAGTTGACACTAACAGAGCTCCTAATAAAGCCAAAACAAAGCTCTTGTTAGAATTCAAAAGACAAGCTGAACTTGCATTTCAGAGCAACATGAATTTAGAGGAAAGACGAGGCAGCAACCAATCATAACAAGATTCCATGGCAGAGAGGGATATATATTTTATGCACCTTTATATGCAAAAACCTCAAGATGAAGCTACTATTTGATGCCCGGTACACCATGCCCATCCCGAAAGGACAACAAAAATAAATCAAGAGCTAAAATTAACTCAGATGATAGTGCGATCAATCTAACAAGGGATAACTACACTAACTTTTTATCATTATCAAGCTCAGCTCTATAAATCAGCACACAGAAAAAAACAGGACAGCGAATTCATTCACTGCAGACTGATACCACTCTAGAGTTATCAGAATGTCCATCATATATCACTGGTAAAGTGTTCTTAGCTCATTTGAATTGGTTTGAACCAAAATTTAACGCTTAAATTACAAACAACTCACGCAAGATTGACTTCTACATTTCAGTTGAAACTCTCTAAAAACTGAACAAGTCAAATCATGTAAAGGGGTAAAGTGATGAATCAATTTAGACACTAACACAAGCATGCATACAGAAGCTAATGCAAACCAAAAGAAATCAAGGCAGAAGAGCTAGTGTCAACCACAAGTGGCTAATCAAGTCAAGGCATACTAGGATTTCAAACACTCATATTAACAGATGACATTAATAAAAAATGACGCCTGTAACTAAAATGTAATCTAGCTTTGAACCCAGATCAATCTCATGGGTTTTAGAGATTATACCTGAAAAGAGATTGCTAGAATCCATCCATCCTCCTGCTTTTCCACCTTCTAAATGATGTTGCCAATCCCAAGGCTTGTCTATGTGTATGAGATCATATCTTCTGATTTCCTCCATTGAAACAAATTTCTCTCAATGCCTTGCGAATCATACTAGAAACCCTTCTCTTTCTCTCTCGAGAAGCCCCCGAATTTCTTTTTCTCAAAAAAATCCTTTTCTTTCTACAGTAGAGGAAGAGCTCTCTCCATGTCACGGCATGAGAGAGCGTAGACAAAGCGTTGTGAAAGCCAGAAAGATGAGAGAGGAAGGTGGAGGATTTGGGGTATTGGGCCTAATTGTGGGCCAAGGAAAGATTTCTTTCTTTTGGACTATAAACGGGTGATTCAGGCATTGGTTTTCCGGCCTTCCTTTTGGTTTTCCTCTTCTTTGGAAAATTAAAAAACAAAGATTGTTATTAAGAAAAATCAATGTTTATTTCACCATATATTACAAATTGGATCAATTTCTAAGATTTTTTTTTATTTCCATTTATTTATCAAAGCTCGTGTCCCTAATTTAAAAAAATGTCTTCTCCATAATTTATTTTTCTTGGCCATTTCTTCGAGTGTTTGTGAGTGAAAGTAATAACAATTATTTTTTAAAATGTTTTCGCTCAGAAATTTATTAAAATAATATATTTTTTAAAAATAAATTTTCACACCAAAATATCAAAATGATTCAAAAACATAAAAAAAAATAGCTTTTAACACAATGAGTCAAAAAAATAATATAGTTTCTGTGATTTTTGATTTTTCAATTAAATGAGTCAAAAGTAATTTAACATAATATTAAAAAAAAATAAAAAAATTTCTACAGTCCAAATATCTTTTTTTTTTCTTGCGGTCAGAGCTGGCATGGTCCAAAAAAATCATCAATTTCTCTTTCAGTTTCTATCAATTTATGTGGTTGCAAATGGTGTAATCCCAGGAAATAACTTTAACACACACACATATATAAATATAGACTCACACAGACACATACATACAGGGGGCAACGGGCAACCAATTAAGGAGGAGAATTCACTCATCCATTCCCGTATGTTACTGTTCATATGATAATAATATTTTTTTTTTATTTTTATATTTAAATATTAAATTAATTAAGAATTATATATTTTTTATTTGTTTCAGTTTTTTTTATATAAAATTATCATAATTTTAAAAATATATTCTGAGGTGCTCAGTTTTATAAACAATACACACACACGCTGATGTTAAACATTGATATTAATTTGCCAAAATTTTGTGATCGAGCAAAGTGGCCATAAAACTATACACACAAACGCGCGCTTGTGATAGCCTTACAAGAACAACAATATATATATATATATATATATAGCCAATAAAGACATTACAAAATAATGGGGAATTTGCTACTCAGAATTTAGTTTGAAATCATATAAAATGATTACACACTGATGTTAATTTGCCAAAATTTTGTGATAGAGCAAAGTGGCCACAAAACTATACACACAAACGTGCGCTTGTGATAATCTTACAACAACAACAACAAAATATATATATAGAGAGAGAGAGACTAGCATTTACATAATATCATGTTATAATAGACATATACATATCATGATTATAACTAAAAAAAAATCTTTAAATGATGTAAAGTAATCTTATTTATATTCTTTTGTTTCGAGTTAAAATATTTTTGTTAAGTTTTTAACATATTTTGGTAAATCCTTATCTAGATGATTTTTCATTGCCGGACAATTTGTCCCCGTAAGTGGAATGAAAGCTTGTTTTGTGAGAACATGAAACGTCTAGCTAGTAAAGGCTTCGTGAGAGCATCAATAATTTGATCTTTGGAGAACAAAAATTTGACTGATGGATTGTTAGTTGCTACCTGGTTTCTAAAAACTGATAGTAAATGGATGTGTTTGGTCATTGAATGAAAGACATGATTGGCAATAAGATAGGTAGCACTAATGTTATTACACCATAGTGTAACAGATTGCTAAAGATTGATACCAAGTTCAAATAGTAGTGAACGAACCTAGATAATCTTAGTTGTTGTGTTGGTAATGGCACAATTCTCAGCTTCTGTAATAGACTGAGATACTACTTGATGTTAGGGCCTAAATAGAGACAATAACTAGTGGTTGAGCGATGATCATTAGAACACCCTGCCTAGTCGGAGTCTGAGAAGGCTTTAAGATAGCAGGACTTGGATTGACGAAGAAGTAAACCATGGGAAATGGTATGCCTAAGATATCAAAGTACTCTTTTCATAGTAACCTAGTGATCAGTTATTGGATAATGCATGAACTAACATATTTTACTTACAAAATATGCATTGTCAAGACGAGTAAAGCTAAGATATTGAAGTGAGCAAACAACACTCCTGTAGAGCATGGGATCTGATAATGCATTTTCATTGTGTTGAGTAAGAGTCGTGGTAACAATTATAGAAGGAGAGACACATTTGACAGTCAACATATTGGACTTGAGAAGAAGATCACAAATATAATTTTGTTGAGTTAAGAATAACTCATTTGCTGTGAAGTAAGCTTTGACCCCCAAGAAGAAATGTAATGAGCCAAGGTCCTTAACAACAAATGTAATTTGTAACATTCTAATTAAGTTGGCTATAAGAGTTAGATCCAGACTCGTGATGATTATATCATTCATATAAATCAAAATGTACACCGGAGATAAGGCTTTGGTAGATAATAAAGATGTGTTAGTCTTTAAACTTGTAAAGCCCATGTCAAGTATTTAGAGCCGAGGCGAGAAAACTAGGGTCATGATGTTTGCTTAATTCCATAGAGAGACTTATGCATATGGTATATATGATCTGGAAAGTCAGGATATTTGAAACTTGGTGGTTAGACCATATAGATATCTTCATCAATAAAGCCATGAAGGAAGGAATTTTTAACGTTCAATTGTTGAATAGTCCAATTTGAAAAGATAGTTATTAAGAGAATTAAATGGATTGTGATTGGTTTAATTACATGACTAAAAGTCTCACTAAAGTCAACTCTTTCTTGTTGGTGGTATCTCTTAGCTTTGTATCTCTTAAAAGAACCATCAACCCACTTTTTGATTCGAAACACCCATTGACAACTAATAAGGTTCATGGTAGGTCTGGGGAGGAACAAGTGACTATGCTCCATTTTGTAATAAAGTGGAAAATTCTTCATTCATGGCTTGACACCATTTATGAAATCTAGAGGCTATGGTATAGGATATAGGTTCAATAGCTGGACTTTTTGGCATTGGTCCATCTGAAGTTGATGCTGGTATAGTGTGATTGGAAGTGGTTTATGTAAAATGGACTTTAGAAAGATAGGTTCTAGTGTCGTTTAAATGTATATTGGGCTTGTAAATATTGGGCTTTGACCTTATTTGTATGGAGTGTCTCATGATACATGAGGTTGGGGCAGGTTCTGTGGGATTAAATTCTGAATCAAGGATGTAAGGTAAGATCCATATGGGAAATTGTCTAACTAGTGGAAGGATGTACTGGTTGTGAGAGTAAAGGAACCTGAATGCTAAAAGGAAAATATATGATTACAGAAGATTTTTCTGGAGAAGAATTGAGTCATGCATCAGAAGTATTAGTAAAAGGAAATGCATTTTCATTAAACACCATATTCTTAGAAATATAAATGTGGCCAATTTAAAAATCATAGCATTTATAGCCTTTATGAATGTCTGTGTAACCTAGGAAGACACATTTATTAGATCAAAAGTTAGTCTTGTTTTTATTCTAGGGTTTTAAATATGACTAACAAGCATTTTCAAAGGTGTGTAGAAAGGAATAGTCATGAATTTTATAGTAAATAAGCTCAAGAGGAGATTTGTTGTGTGTAATATGGGAAGGTGATCTGATAATGAAATAAATTATTATGCTAAAGGAATCATCCCAAAATTATTAAGGAACAGGAGAGGCAGGAAGTAATGTAAGACCAATTTTGACTATTTATCGATGTTAGTATTTAATGGAACCATTTTGTTGGTGAGTATGAGGGCATGTACTTCTATATGGAATACCAAGAGATTTAAAAACAATAGATTTAAAAACAATGTGAAGTTTATGAAGTTTACCATATCAATCAGATTGAATTGCTTTGATGGAACATTCAAAATATCTTTCTATGTGAGTTTTGAAAGAAAGAAAAAATTGAGTAACAATACACTTTGAAAAAAACCAAACTTATTTAGAAAAGTCATGCATGATACTTAAGTAATATATATTGCCTTTGGTAGAAATATGAGGGGAAGGACCCCATATATCCATGAATAATAAATGTAAAGGTTTTGAAGAACAAGAAATAAATAAAAGAAAAGGTTGATGATGATTTTTTCCAAGTTAACAAAGAAAGCATATCTCAATAACTTTACTGGAAATAACAGGCTCCTTATTACGAGAGACAGTTTGATGAACTAAATTGATGGAAGTATAACCAATATAGAAGTGTCATTTATTAAGATTGATGCGAGCAATGAGAAGAGAAATTGGTTTTGAAGAAGACTAATGTAGATTTAAAGAGGATATAATCCATTATCACTCTTATCTGGAAGAAAGATAGCTCCCGAGGATAGATATTTAACACATGAAAAGAATGGATGAAATTCAAAATATGTGTTATTATCTTTTATAAATTAATCGACAGAAAATAATATTTTTTTTATATGAGAAACATGTATGGCATTGTTAAGAAAAATGATTTTGAGTAAGAGAAAATAATATAGTTACCAAGATAATGAATTTTCAAACCTTTTTCATTGCCTATTAGTATTAACACCTAATCTTGGCCTGAGTAGTCTCCAGTGTGTATATTCAAGTTTTGAATATCAAAGATGATATGATGTGTTGCACTTATATCTAAACACCATGATTGATTTGTAGAGTATTGTGTAGTAATGCGGTAGGCTTAAGGAGTGGAATATGGTTGCCAAAATGATGCCAACATTTGGAAGCCATGTGGCTTGGTTTAAGATAAATTTGACAAAAGGATCGAGTGTAAATGGGGTTAGTGAATAAGAAATTGGTGTTGCTACAAGGATGAATGACGGTCATAATTGAAGTTGTTGTTATTGCTATGAGGAGAAAAATTGGCAAAGGGCATAAATGATTCTATAGATGAAGCAAGATGTTCCAGTATCGTTTCAGGGTTAAAAGATGATCAAATAATTCATCTACTGTCATGGGCTCAAGTCTAGTGTTTATTAAAGTGAATAGGAAATCATATTCTGTGGGAAAACCTACTAGCATGTAGGAGCTGAGTTCAGGTCACCAACTAGTTAACCAATGACAAATAGTATATCATAAAAGTTTTTAGCTTTTTGAAAATAATCAGGAATTGAGAGGTTGGCCTTTTTTAAAATGCTAAACTGGAAGAGGATATACATTAATCAAGCACAAGAAACATTATAAAACTTACATTCCAATGTTGTCTGGATTTCACGAGAAGTTTTAAGGCTAACAATGGATTTAGATAAAGATGAGATAAGAGTACCGAGAATTAATCGGTCTAGTAGAAATGGAGAAGGATGATGGATGTTTCTAGTGACATAACCATATAATATTTTGCATAAATATATGATACTAGCTTAACTTTCCATGTGAAACAATTATCTTTAGTTAATGTGATGAAGCTATGCTGGGTGGAAATAATAAAAGAAAAGGGACATGACATATTGACTGAATTGAAGGTTATAAAACTATTGGACATGACTTTTAAAACAAGATCAATTTTGCTTTGATACCATGAAGAGTTTTGAAAAACTACTTTTGCTCATTTAAATTGTGAGAGCTTAAGATATATTTATAGAGCAGCATTACAAAATATTATGTTACAATAGATATATACAAATCATGATTACAACTGAAAATAATCCTTAAATGATATTGGGTAATCTTATCTTATCTTTTTGTTTTGAGTTGAAATCTTCTTATTGAGTTTCAAATGAAGAGATATTATCTTTAACATATTTTGGTAAATCTTGATCTGCATGATTTTCTATTGCCCGTTTAATAAAGGGTGGTTTCAGAAGCATTCAATGTGCACAAACTGTGTGCATATTTAAACAATTAATATATTCTAAATACTTATTCAAAATGGAATGGTAGCGTTCAACTTCTAGTTACAAATGAAGACAATTTTTCTTAAGTTGAAGAGTTTGATGTGTGATATCAATCGGTAAAGTTAAGAAAAATCTTTTATTGAGCTTAGGGTTTAAGGGCTTGAAAATAGGGTAATTGTTTTTTTAGAAGGGGGCTTGATTCGTACTTTCCTGCAAGACAAGTCTCCTTTTAAGACATTAGACCCTTCGATATTTAAGTTAGTAAATACAAAAGGATAATGTGGAAACGTAATATAACAAGGAGGGAATTGAAGTAGAGTATGTTGTTTAGGTATAAGATTAAAGAAAATTTTATCTTCGTACTTGAAAATTCTCGATATTTATAGACTTTTAGAATCTGGATTGATAGTAGAAGCCAGGGTTGAAAACCTATCGTGAGAATAAGGTGGAAAACCTATCATGAGAGCAAGGGCGGGTCTATATAGAAGACTTGGGTGGGCTATAGCCCAGGTCAAAATTTTATCAATATTTTTTTTGTACTATTATTATATCAGTCCAAGTTACATTTAATTAAATTAGCTCAAGCAAAATACGTTTTGTCCATAAAATTAGCCACCTTCTTTTTAATTAAAATTTCTATCTTTTTTAGTTAAGAGAGTTAAAGTCAAAAATCTTATTCCCCTTGTGCTAGATTACTTATTGTTTCTCTACATATTTAACTCACAAAATTTAACAAAAGCAACACACCTTTTCTTTCTCCATTTATTGTATGGTACTATCCATCACACAAATTCAACTCAATCTTGTCTCAACTACTAAAACATTGCTTCAAACTTTAAAAAATGTCGGATTTGATATTCTCCTTGCACATGTGCAATCTGTTTGCATACAATATGAGATTGACGTGCCTCATATAAAAGGTTATAAGTCATTCATGTCAACAACAAGGATTGATGACAATTTACTAATATTGTCATTATAATATATTTAACTCAGCAATAGATTTTCAATTGGAAGAGTTGAATTCTAGATTCAATGATGGGAGATTCAATGATGGGACAATGAAACTTCTTGTACTTGGCTCTTTTTTAGAATCTAAGGATAATTTTAAATCATTTAAAATTGATGCTATTTGAAGCTTGTTAATAATTTTTATCCTGAAGATTTCAATGAATAAGAGATACATTATTTAAGATCTCAACTAAAGTATTATCAAATTAATTTGATTTATTATAAGATCTTTCAGAATATGTCTACTATTTTCGAATTATGTAGAGGATTAATGAAAACAAATAAGTTGCAACATAATCATTTGATTAACAAGTTGATTCGTCTTATTTTGACTTTGCATGTTTTCAGTGCTGCCACCAAAAAGTGAGCATTTTTAGCTATGAAGCATGTTAAAAATATATTTCATAATAAAATGAAAGAGGAGTTCTTAGCATATTTTATGATGATTTACACTGAACGAAAGATTGTTGAAGATATCTATTTAGATTCGATTATAGATGAATTTTATTCCACAAAACATCAAAGGGTGCAATTTCAATAATGGATTTATTTTTACTTTCACATCAATTTTATGTATTTTGAAATTTATTTTTTTAATATTTTGAGTCATGTATTTGAATTAAAATTTTATTGTTAATTTTATAAATTCATGTTCATGAGTTAATGATTGATCTTAAAAAAAATTTATATATTTGTTTAGCAGCCTAGGGCAGAATAAATTTCTGGCTCCGCCCTTGCATAAGAGTAAGAGGAGAGTGATAAACCTATTGCAAGAAACGTGGTTATGTATTTTCCATAAAGCAATCATGTCAAACTATTTACTAGTTATAAAACTATGATATAGATGATGGAAATAAGCACCTATATTATTGATAACAAATGATGGCAACTGCAACAAGGAATAAGACGATGACTATAATAAAAAAAAAATAGGATGACATTTATCAAAGAGTAGGGTGACACTCAAAATAGAGAGTTGGGTGATGCTTGTTGGCATGGGAATTTACATGGATGTATAGAGAATCAGGGTGGTGGCTTTTGGTAAGTTTTAGGCCTCAATGATGTTGGCCTGTTGAGCTTTTCTTTTTTCCATAGGCCTTGATTGGGCTTAGAGGTGGGTCAGTTAGGCTCTTTCTTTTTTTCCTTTTTCATTCTTCTCTTTTCTTTTCTCTCTTTTATTTTTGGCTTCAGTTGGGTCTGATTGGGCTTTTCATTTTCTACCCCTCTTTCTATCTCCTTCTTTCCTTTTCTTCTCGGGCTTGGTTAGGCTGATGGGATTAAGCTTGGTTGGGCTGCTCCTCCTCCTTCCTCCTCTTCTTCTTCCTTCTTCTCTTCTCCTCCCTTCTTTTCTTTGACCTTGGTTGGGCCTATCCCTTCTTATCAACCACAATAATTCTTAGCTCATCACCGATCAATATCACACCTGGTTGGTTATGTTATTTAATATTTTATGTGGTCTTTTAGATTCTTTTGGGTTTATATTTCTTTTTGAATCGAGCAAATGCTTAAATTAACTGCATTCATAATATTATCTTTTTTCATATACGAAAGCAATACAAGTCGAATACAACCATCAAATAGTTTGCACCACTAAAACACCAGGGAAGTGCCATTGTCACACAAAGTTGCAAAATAATTGTTGAAAAATGTCCTAAACACCAAGTTGCCGTATATCCTATGGCGCAAGGGGTTAAACAAGACTACATGAATGATATTTCACCACTTTTGATGAGAAGCTGAGCCTCAAACTTTTCTTTTCTGTCTCGGAATCATCCTAATTTTCTTGTTTTCGTCGAATATAGCCAAACAACTAGGAACCACATTTGAATTACATGGAATAGAAGGAAAGCATCTTCATTCTCAAGTGTCTATATTGTGTAAGTCGCTTTCTTAATTTCCTTCCAATCTCCTATTCCTGTGATTTGGGGCCCAGAGGAAAACGCTGAGAATGTCAAATATTAACAGCAATGGTATTCTGTCTTAGTCCTGTATACAACACTATATTGTTGTCTTTAGCAAAAAAAACGTAGCTACCGTTGGAATATCCTGATGACAGGAAAAATATAATTAAGAGGCCACGAACATTTTTTGGAACCCCATGTTGTCCGCATCATATAATTGTAAAGATTGTGACCAGACAGACAGAAACACAAAGAAAAGCTTTGTCCTCCTGCTGCGTTAATTAGCATGATTATGCACCTGGGTGCTTCGAGTATTCCATGATCACTTGACCCCTACTCATTACTGGATCACCTATTAATAAAAGCTTCGAGGATTCATAGGTTACTTCTACAAACTGTTCAGTGCTTGACGTTGGTTACTTCCACAACTACAGAAGCAAATCTTCCTTGGATCTTACCACATAAATTAAAGTTGAGACTTCAGGTTTCCTACCAACGAATTAAGTTTCTAATGCTACTTTAGCTTTTAGGCTTGCTTTTCTAAAGTTGGGATTTCCATTTCATGTACAAGAAAATATGTTTTCACAGAATAAACTAAGAATCGTATGTGTGCTCATCACAACATCCATGGCGGAAGATGTGCGTAAAGACACTGCCTATGATGCATAACAGCTTCCACCTTGGTGTATTTCTCGACAAATTACAATTACAACCCATATTGTTTGTCTCGCCAATGTCCCAAGTATATATTATAGAAAAAATGAAGATTTTATCATAAATCCTCTCTAAATTGTCCCTATATATAAACTGGGATCTTTTGAGGTTTGCCCTGTTATTATTATATATTGTGATTGACAAGACAGCATCACTTTTTTAATAATAAAAAAAAAATCATTACCGACTTCGTATTCATTAATTGTAAATATTTTATACGCATGTGATAATTAAGTATGTTTCTTTAATTATTATTTTCTTTTAAGAAAATCATTACCGATTTTTTGTCTGATCAGAATCATCAATTAATGTAAATTTATAAGCATGTGATAAGTATGTTTCCTTAATTATTATTTTCTTTTAAGAAAATCATTACCAATTTTTTATTTGATCATAATCATCAATTGAAAATATATATATACATGTGATAAGTATGTTTTTTTAATTATTATTTTTTAATAAAGTCATCACCGATTTTATTTTGGAGAATAATCAAGTGTAAGTCTTTTATACGCATATGATAAGTATGTTTCTTTAATTATTATTTTCTCTTAAGAAAATCCTTCCCAATCTTTTATTAATCATCAATTGTAAATATTTATAAGCATGTGATAAGTATGTTTTTTTAATTAACTCATTCGAGTATAGATCCTTGGAAGTGTTTATTATTCTTTCCCCCCACACAAATCATATTTTACCGTCATTATTTTTTTTATTGAGTATATCGTGAATATTTAAATAATTTACACGCACTTCGACTAATTTCACGAATTCTGAAATTAACGACTAAATAAATTTTTAATGACCCTGAAAAAACTTGAACTCATGAACATTAATATACAAATCAGTTAAGCTATCCCTCAAGATTATTTCATGATCACTGTTAATTATATTAATAGTTGTTAAAATTGACTAATCCTCCCTGGTACAATCTATAAATATAAATTATATTTATAGAAGTTATAATTCATGAACTCCTTTTCTTAGCATGTAAATTACCCGGCATTTTAAATGCTATCCTTAACTAATTATTATTTTTTTGTCCGTTGTTTCCCACTACACGTTTTCTTTGAGCATGATGGTTCCACCATACATACATTCCCTTTCCTATTGGAGAGCCCATAGTGGAGTTTTTATTTGCTTTTATTTTCTTATTAGCCAATTTACATGTATGCATTTGGTCAAATCTAATTATTATTAAAGTATTTTTTTTCTTTTTTAGTATTAGTGTCTCTCTCTTAAAGATCTCGAATTTTAATTTTTAAAACAAAAATAAAAAACTTTCATGAGTATCAATTTTGTAAGAATAATGGAAAAAGAGAAGAGAGAAATTCAAGATCAATGGGATGGATGGATTGTGGAGCCCCGTAATTAAAATCCATAATTCAAAGGGGAACATAGTGCAGTGAAAAGCACAAAGGTAAAAGAGATCAAGAAGGTCGACAACAGCGTGATTTATGCTTATATTTCTTGCTTGGAAACATATATGTGCTTTGCTTGTGGAAGCAATCAATGTCCGTCCTTGATCCATTCTCCCTTTTTCTGCGTTCTTGACCATAGCCTATTTAGGTCCAATTCATTTTTTTTGTGATGTTGGATAAATATTATAGAGAATTCATATAAAAACAATTAATATTCTTGGGACCTCAGTTGTCAAAGCCTCTTTGATTAAGTATTTTATTTCTCATTTTTTTTAATATTATCAAAGCCTCTTTGATTATTATTCTTTGAACGATTATGATTTTTTTGATGAATTAAGATCTACTATAAATACATATAATGTAATTTATTTTGAAATAGAAAAAATAAAAACTCTTTATTCATGTGATATAGATATATTATCAAATCACTTAAATATCATGTTATTAATTTTTAATCTCTTCTATTATAATATTTATGAATAATTGTTGCAAGAGTTTTTCCAAGAAGTTTTGGGCCCCTCTATGGGGACTTGAAAAGGTGATCACATTGGATTTGTGCATAAAAAATATAAAAAAAGTTACCACAAGAAATCTTCTAAAACCTCGGAGATCATCGTAAGATGCGATCCCATTATCTATGAGAACTCCATTTTCCGGGATGGGTAAAAGCAGGAGTTTCTAAAACGGTAATTATTATTTAAATCGTTAAAAGTTTATAAAGGGTTTTTGAATTTGTATATAGTGATGGATTAACGTGGTCTTGAATAATTGATTTATTTTTATATAAAATAATATTAACATAACACCTACGAAAGGGCCTCGGAAGGATTGATTTAATCTACAGTTTATATAGATTATATTGCAATCAGAATATGGTTAAAGCAAATCAATTTTTTATTTATTTTCATTCAAAGAAAAAAAAAATTCTATCTGTTTTATTGTGAAATATTCAAATGATTTTACGAATATGCGCGCATACACACACATCAAAAAATCATCTCAACTAAATAGTTTAAGTTTTTAGGTGAAATTCCAAGATATGATTTATATTATTCTTCAACACACCCCCTCAACTAAAAGCTCTTTGGGCTTGAAACTTGCATAGACTCATATTACCTTTGCTTAATTTTTATCAAATAAATAGGGATGGTGAAATTTGAACTCGTGACCGTTTGGTCATCAAGATTCTGATACCATATCAAATAACTAATTCAACCCAAATAGCTTAAATTTTTAGGTAAGGTTTCAAAATATAATTTATATTATTCTCATGAAAGAAAAAAAAACAAGTGCAGGCAAATCCTTTAAAAAGATTACCACTTTTACGATATGATCCGAGCCAAAGATGCTGAGAGAAAAAAACACAGAGAGAGGATGCTGAGAATCTCATCAACATTGTTGTCTTCCTTTATAAAGCTCCAAATTACCCAACGGCACAATGCCTCCCTCAAATTGCTCTGAAGGTTCTTCACTTTTTCAAACCTCTCTTCTTCTATCCAGACTTCCAGTACTCTCTGTCTAGAAAGAAGGAAAGAAAGAAAAGAAAAGAGAATATTTTATTGTAAAAAAAAAATAAAGGGGATTTTGTGTGATTTAATAACCTAACCACTCTTTGAAAAGGTTAACATTGGTTAGCATTGTGTCCGTAGTTTTTAGACATAAATATAGTGAAAACTAGTTGGTGACTCGTGCTGTATATTCTATGGGTCAGTTCAAATTTTTTTCATTATGAAAGATACTAAGACAATGTAAATGTTCTTAAAATAATAAAATAAAAAAAACTCAAGTGAAATTTGTGACTTGGTCGTGATATCAGGGTAACCTTAACAAAAACAAATTGAATAAATCAATGAAACTCAATTACCAAACAATCCAATGTTTAAGGGTGAAAATAAAAAATATATATAAAAAAAAAACAGGAAAAAAAAGATCGAAGTCAACCTTGGTTAACCTGTTGACCTTGCAATCATGAGTATAAGATTGAAATAACCCCATAGAAAAAATTAAAAAAATACGAAGAATAATTCCCAATAAATCAATCATTAAATAATGAAAAAAAATTAAATTTAATAACATCAAAAAGACTGAAGTCAACTCGTGTTACTATTCAAAACTTGTGACTCTGGTCATGAGCCCGAGACTAATTTTATAGAAAGTAAACTCTAAAAAATAACAAAGTAAAATTCAATCACAAAATAATGAGGGATGAAATTGAAAAAAAAAGCAATAAAAAAAGATCTAAAACAAAAAAAATGTAATAAATTAGAAAATTAACTAAATTTGACATAAAAATAAATTAAAATCAAATATTCAAGGATGAAATTGAAGATAAAATTTGATTAAATAATGAGTTGATTGGTAAAAAAAAATTCAAAGATATCTTCTTGCCCTATTTCTGACTATAGAGGTTGCTTGAAAAAAAAAAGAGCAATAAAAAAAGATCTAAAACAAAAAAAATGTAATAATTGGAAAATTAACTAAATTTGACATGAAAATAAATTAAAATCAAATGTTCAGAGATGAAATTGAAGACAAAAATTGATTAAATGATGAGTTGATTGGTAAAAAATAAAATCAAAGATATCTTCTTGCCTTGTTTCTGACTATAGAGGCTGCTTGAAAAAAAAGAACAATAAAAAAAGATCTAAAACAAAAAAAATGTAATAATTAGAAACTTAGCTAAATTTGACATAAAAATAAATTAAAATCAAATGTTCATGGATGAAATTGAAGACAAAAATTGATTAAATGATGAGTTGATTGGTAAAAAATAAAATCAAAGATATCTTCTTGCCCTGTTTCTGATTATAGAGGTTGCTTGAAAAAAAAAAGAGCAATAAAAAAAGATCTAAAACAAAAAAAATGTAATAATTAGAAAATTAACTAAATTTGACATGAAAATAAATTAAAATCAAATGTTCAGAGATGAAATTGAAGACAAAAATTGATTAAATGATGAGTTGATTGGTAAAAAATAAAATCAAAGATATCTTTTTGCCTTGTTTCTGACTATAGAGGCTGCTTGAAAAAAAAGAACAATAAAAAAAGATCTAAAACAAAAAAATGTAATAATTAGAAACTTAGCTAAATTTGACATAAAAATAAATTAAAATCAAATGTTCACGGATGAAATTGAAGACAAAAATTGATTAAATGATGAGTTGATTGGTAAAAAAAAAAATCAAAGATATCTTCTTGCCCTGTTTCTGATTATAGAGGTTGCTTAAAAAAAAAGAGCAATAAAAAAAGATCTAAAACAAAAAAAATGTAATAATTAAAAATTAACTAAATTTGACATAAAAATAAATTAAAATCAAATGTTCAATGATGAAATTGAAAACAAAAATTGATTAAATGATGAGTTGATTGGTAAAAAAAAATCAAAGATATCTTCTTGTCCTGTTTCTGACTATAAAGGCTGCTAGAAACTAGGTAAAGAAACAATTTTGGTTGTTAAAAACTGGGTAAATAGACGACACATAGTAAACTTTAATTTTCTTCTTTCAAAAAACACCTTTATTACTTGGGCCTAACCTTTTTTTATTTTTTTTTGTTTTTCTTGATAACCAGAAAAAAAAAGTTACTATCCTGATTCACTTACTCTTTATTTTTTATATGGTTTTTAAATTTTTATTTAGATTTTAGTATTTATTTTCAATTATTATATATCTAATATGAAGATAATAATACTAATAATGAATTATTTATGAAAATTCAATATCATTTTTTGTTTTTAAAATTTTTAAATAAATTTTCAGCGTGATTTTATCACATTTATGAATTATTTTATAGCTTTCAATCACACATAAAATACAAACTTACTATTTTAATTTTTTTAATGTGCTTTAAAAATTATAAAATATTTTTTTAACAGAAAGAGTTATTCTAAGTTAAAAACATTACTTTCACTATAATAAATACAAAATATATTAATAAAAAAAATTATTTTGATGGAAAAAAGTTTCATAAACTATTGTATTTTTAGTTTTATAACAATCCCAAAAAACTTCTCAAGACATAAATAATTTTTATACATTATAGCATGAACATACAGATTAGTTTATGTCTAGATATATAGATACAATGTAAACATATCTTAAACTGGTAAGTTAGCCTACAAATCTCCTCTCTCTCTCTCTCTATATATATATAATTTCTTGGAATTGCATGCAATTAATGAAGCCACAAGGAATTAATTTGAGCCAATTTAATTATATTAGCATGGACTTAACACAGGTTTTTGTTTTTTAGATAAATATGGGTGTTTGGGTCAGTTTGTGCGTATCTTGACTAATCTGATGAATCCTAAAGCTAATGACTATATAAATTTCTAGCGGATTTGAAATTTAAAGGACTCGAACCGATAATTTTTAAAAAATAAAATTTAAAACCTATACATTTCGAGTTTCTGTTTTTTTGATATTATGTAGGAGAATCATCCGAAATTTGGCATTGCATGCTGAACTTCTCCTTCAAGAGGCCCACGTCTACCTTCGGTGCTTAAATTTTTCATGTGGAGAATTGACTCCCACTTATATGTGAATTGGTGGAAGATAATATATTTTAATGGCATGTCGATCACCCAATTGATCATGATGATGACCTCCTCAATCTAATATCTTCTGTGAAATCTCAGTGGTCTATTTGATGATAAGGCTTCGTTTTTCTATTCCTGAAAAATTGTACACCACCCAAAACACTGCTCTAACACTCGTGGTCATGGGTTACATGAATTTATTTTATTTTATTTAAAATAATATTATTTTAATATTAAAACTATTTTGTTTTGAAGATTTAACCGTAAAGTATTTAACTATTTTTAAAACTCCATTAACTACAAAGCTAAAACGTGTAGGGTTTTGCTATTCTCGTTTTGCATTTTTTAGGATGCAGGCAAAGATGAGATGGTTTGGCTTCTAAGAAAGATCCTACAGTGTCAAGTGACCTGGTATTTATATGCTTGGCATTGAAAAACTAATGTGACATCTTTTTTAGTAGATATATGGGTAAAATGCTAGAATCAGTATAAAAAACCTGTATTAAAAAAAAAAAAAAACAATTCCCACGAAAAATATTTTGACCATGAAGTTATGAATTTGACCCCCAATAAAATTATCTTTTACTAATTTCATCATGGTATATGGTAAATTGTGTTTTGATAATGAAAGAAAATATTAGTAAAATTATTTTTAACTAATTTCATCAAGTTATAAATTTGACTGCAAAATAATGATTTTGATCATGGTAACCTTAGTTTTATTGGAAAATAACTTCTTTTTTATAATTTTGACCAAAAAATTGGTTTTAATTGGAGAAAAAAAAACAGGTTTGGCCTTGCCAATCTTGGTTTGACAGGAAAAATATGGTCTTGGCCAATTTTAATAAGAAAGTCAATTCTGATAAAAAAATAACGAGTTTGACCTTGACAATTTCGGTTTGATCAGAAAAATACGGTTTTAGTCCATTAAGACAATAAGATATATGGGGAAACCATTGTTCACCTATATCCATTGCATTGTGGATTACAATATTAATCTATAATATTTTGTTTTTATTATTATTGAATTTTTGTTATGATTTTTTTTTAAATTTGTTTTTGTTGATTTCATCTTTTAATATTGATGCATTTGAAAATTTGGTTTTGTAATTTATTTATTTTTATTTTTTCTTTCTATAGGGTTGACCTGGTTTGCAGGTTTGTCAGAGTAATCCAGGGTTTACAAGTTTGATGGGGTGTCTTTTTTTTATCCTCTATGTTTATCTCATATATTTTTTTAAAAATAGCTCTAGAGAAAAACCATGTTATTAAATTTTATAAAGTTTATGAACCTGTTTACAAGTTTGACTATTTGACATGGTTCACGAATGTAGCAAGTTCAACTTTTTTTTTCTTTTTTTCATTAATTTTTTTTCGATTTCATCCTTTAATGTTGGGTTAATTGGGAATTCAGTTTTGTAATTGATTTCATTTCGCTTTCTATGAGATTATCGTGATCTAAAAAAAATCTCGTTATTAGGTTGATGTGTGATTTTGCGATCGTCTAATTTTATTATCAAATAGTTAAATAAAACATAGTTTTGGAAAAACAAAAACATAGTATAATCTCAGTGGAGTTCATAACCTGATTCGCAGGCTTGGTGTGCTAACTTTGGTTACCCGATTTATAGGTTTGACGAGTTTACACATAGATCAAATATGTTTTTTTATCCTTTAATTGTTTTTAATTTATTATTTTTTTTTATTTCATTCTTCAATATAATATTGGTTGGGAAATATAATGCAAGATGTATTTTTGTTTGCTTTCAATAGAATTATCATTGTCTCAAATAAGTGTCTATTTTTTAAGTTGGTAATCAATTTTGGTTAGTATCTATTTTTATTATATAATTAAATAAAAATAGTTTTTAAAAAATATTATTAAACTTAATATAATTCATGACTCAAATCGCTAGGGAACCGAGGTAGATCTAATTTGTCATTGTCTCAATATTTTTAAAAAAGTTGTCATTTTGAAGTTTTTTAAAAAAAGTTAAGCCATATTTTTATCAGTCATCAAGGTTGTATTTGAACCCATGAAATCGATCAGTTTAAGTTGGATTAAATACCACGTGATTTAATTGGAAACTCGAGTTAGACAAAAAGTCAAGTCGGGAGATTTCAAAGTTGACCAACTTGTCCAGATTTAATAATGTTGTCAAAATATTCTGTCCTACTTTTAATATTTTTGTTTATATTTTAAAAAAATAATCTGGCTTGAGGATGGGCCAATTATGAACTTGTCTAAGCTAGAAGACAAGTAAATTGATCACTACAGTGAACCGTTAAACTTGGTGTGTCTAATAACATCATACCACCCCCATATTACTTTTACAAAACAATACTAGTTCATGATAAGCGTGAAAAGGACATTATGGAGTTGCATTTAGAGTTCATTTGGCATGAATTTAGACCACATTTTAGTTCTATTTAAGGAGGCCAGGCCGGGCATTGTTAGCGCCAGGACCATTCTTAGCGTTGCTGGTTTCCTTTCCTAAGAAACCTCAAGTACACCAATCTTCTTTGCCTCTCTAATACATTCCAAATAACCTTGTACTATATTCATAGTATATATTAAGCATAAACAATCTCAAGTACTATGGCTCCAGGAGTGCCCATGGATGTGATTTCCTACACCGGCAAGGTTTCCACGGCTAGCACTGGCTACTCTAAAAGGGCCTTTGTAACATTTTTAGCCGGAAATGGGGATTATGTTAAAGGGGTAGTTGGGTTGGCGAAGGGTTTGCGCAAGGTGAAGAGTGTATACCCTCTGGTGGTAGCAATGTTGCCAGATGTGCCTGAGGAACACCGTGACATTTTGAGGTCTCAAGGTTGCATTGTTCGTGAGATTGAGCCTATTTATCCACCTGAGAACCAGATTCAGTTTGCCATGGCCTACTACGTGATCAACTACTCCAAGCTCCGCATTTGGAATGTATGTGCCTTAACATAATCTTATAAACTTATAGTACAAATTTTTTGATTAATTACTCTCCTTTTATGGTATAATATATTAATTAATACAGTACACAGAGACACTTTTAGCGACAAAAATGTGGAGTTTATATATTCAAACTGATGTGACTTTTCTGTATTTTTTTTAACAAGCTATTATTAATTTTCAAAGCCGTCGTGTTCGTAATGAGGTTATTTTAACTTGTATCTCAAGTAATTAATATATGCTTCTGTGTCTAATCAAATGATGTTTACCAGAGCTTGTATTCCAAAACCCAACATTAATTTATAAAATCAATCCTAATTTGTATAATTAATTAGACTTAACTAGATGAGATGTACAGATACTGTATAGGAATAAAAAGGTCTCTATTCATGCATAGGATTAAGATACCTTAGTGTTTATTCTGTCTCTCGTAAAAAAGAAGGTCTCTACCTCAGCTTGCGACACAAGTTGGTCGCCAAAAGTTGGTTGTTTATGTAGCAAATGGTCATATAAAAGTATATGTTTGCTTGATTTTCTTGTATGCACAGTTCGAGGAGTACAGCAAGATGATGTATTTGGATGCTGATATCCAAGTGTTCGAGAATATAGACCATCTATTTGACACCCAAGATGGCTCCTTCTATGCCGTGATGGACTGCTTCTGTGAGAAAACCTGGAGCCACTCACCACAATACTCTATCGGTTACTGCCAGCAGTGCCCGGAAAAGGTGACATGGCCTGCTGAGATGGGCTCTCCTCCTCCCTTGTACTTCAATGCTGGGATGTTTGTCTTTGAGCCTAGTCGTTTGACTTATGAGAGCCTTCTTGAAACTCTCCAGATTACGCCACCAACCCCATTTGCCGAGCAAGTAAGTCACAACATTATGTATGAAATTAAAGTACATAAACCCTAAATGGATGGGAGAACAAGCAGGAAATCTTAAATCAAAATCACAAAGTAAAAGTGGGTTGTGATAGATTGAAAGTTAAATGTGTGAGGCACAAGAAAATAATTGTAGTGAGGGATTAGTAGAGTGACTCTCAGGCTGGCGAAGTAGGAAATTATTAGCCAAATTAATATTTAATAACAAAGAACAGCTTGTTAATTTCTAATTTTCTGATTTCCTTGTGGATATGGCAGGATTTCTTAAATATGTTTTTCCAAAAAACATACAAGCCAATCCCTCTAGTGTACAACCTGGTTTTAGCCATGTTATGGCGACATCCTGAGAATGTGGAGGTCGAAAAGGTTAAAGTGGTTCACTACTGTGCTGCTGTAAGTAGTGATCTTCTTCTCTGAATAACATCAAATACTATCTTCAGTTTTAAATCCCATCAAATAAATTACATTTATTATGTATATTCTTGATTTGGACTCCTTTTGATCTCTTCTATTAATTTTTGGAAAAACAAAAATATAGGGTTCAAAACCTTGGAGATATACTGGCAAGGAAGCTAACATGGACAGAGAGGACATCAAGATGCTAGTGGCAAGATGGTGGGACATATATAATAACGAGTCCCTCGATTTCAAGGCTGAGAACTCAGTTCCAGAAGAAGAAACATTAATGTCGAGGTCATCCATCTTGTCTTCCAAGCCTGAGGCTGCCATTTCCTACATCTCTGCGCCATCTGCTGCTTAAACTTCTTGATTAAGATAGTTTAAAAACTGATGTAATCCATCCTTCCTTTAATTTTGTCTTTCATCATAAACTCTTTTTCAGGCTGCTTGTGCTAATTATTTTCTTGTCCTGTGACTTTACATGTGTGGTGTTATATAAGGTATTCTTGTATTTGAACTAATATTCATACGAAATTAATCTTTTAAGGGAAACTTCGATCCCTCCTCCTCTTTAATCTAGCTAGTAATTAGCCTTTTAAGGTTGTAAGCTTCAAGTCTTAATTAAGAACCTAATCTGTATTTTCTTTTCTTAATTTCTAATTTTTTTTTTCTCTTTTGATAAACAGCGAAGTCTATCTAATCTTAATCTTGAGTTATACAAAAGTAGCCCTCCATGCTCCATCAATCAAGTCTTAAAATTTAGTAAATGTTGTCGGCTTTGAAGTACACTTGTGCTAAAGTAATGATTCTATAGTTTTTTTTAGCCATGTATATCAATGGACATCAACAGTGACGCTAGAGGTGGTGATTATATTTATTTTTAATATATAAAAATAGAAGTGTTCATCTATCAGCTAAATTACTATTATATTATTACAAGATCAGAATACAAATTTTATCATCAAAAAACATATTTATTAAGAGGAATAGTTATAAATCCCAAACAAAACTAGTTTTACCATTTAAAAAGGTGTAAGGATATCTAAATAAAAACAAAAAAATATATATATCAAAACAACAGCATAGGTTCCAAAATATCATAATATCAAAATATTAACTGGGTATTTGATTATTTTTTTTTAGTTTAACTTGGGTGTTCGGGCCAATTTGCGCGCACCTCAACTAATTCCACGGGTCCTGAAGTTAACAACCATGTAAGCCTCCAGTAGTCATTATATAAGCAACCACAGGGCTCGAATATAAGACCACAAAAAAAACAAATATTTTAGTCTCAAGCTCTTATTATTGCACCACCACTGATATTTTAATTATGCAGCAACGTTAGTCGTCCCTCAGACCAAAATCAGTTCAAATTGCCCTTAAATCCAAAAAATGAAGTACACGTGGTATTTTATGATAGGTTTACTTTATAGATTCACCTATATCCTCAGTTCAGAAAAAAGCAAATATTACAGCAGACTCACAGGCAAAGCAAGGAGTCCCGAGAAAATATATTATCTATCCTGTTTTACTTTAAAGGTTTATCGAGGATCCTCCCAGATTTTGTTCTTGATCAATTAATACATAAAATCTAAAAGCATGAACGATTAAGCCCCACATATACTTCTTGGTTATTGCTTTAAGAAATTATTATCATACATTCACGATTAAAAAGGATGCGTTTTTTTTTATTACGAAAATAGATACTAAGCTTTGGAGTTTTGAAAAAGATCAAGAAGGAAGACTATAAGGCAGGAGTAGACGTTGGAAATAATTACACATTTCTTTTCGTTTTTTAATTTTTATCTTACTTAGACTAAGAATGTTAAAAAATAATGATTTGGTTTACATGGCATAAACTATCTATTACGAAAAATAAGATTAAAAATACCGCATCATCAGTGTATTTTATACTAAAATTCATTTGTTCATAAGGTTTATGGATAGAAAAGCTGAGAGAAAAACTACTCATCATAAAAGTTTAACAGAGGTAAAACTCAACTTTCTTGGGCCCAGTCACATATTAGACCTAAATGTATGTGGGTTTGGCAAGATGTCGAACTCAATTCTCTATGGCTCGGCTACGTGCTAGGGTCAAACGCTTGTGGGTCTGATAATATGTCAAACTCAATTCTCTTGGGCTCAGCTACGCATTAGGCCCAAATACTTGTGGGTTTGGCAATATTAGGCTTGGCTACATGCTAGGTCCAAATGCTTGTGGGTTTAGCAAGATGTCAGACCCAACTTCTTTGGGCTCGGTTTCTTGGGTTTGGCAAAGTGTCAAGCCTAAGCGTTTGTGGGTTGGCAAGATAATAGACACAACTCATTTGGGCTCGGCTACGCGCTAGACCTAAGTGCTTTTGGGGGATGCTAGACTTAACATCCTTGGGTCTAGAATCATCTCATACCCTAACGTACAATAAAGGAACCTAGGGTTTTCACCTCTCTATACCCTAGCTATGTAAAAGTCCTTTAAAAGCTAGCCACATATCAATCAACATTAATATTGATTATAACAATTGATCCCAACAACATTAATGTTATATACGAAATTATATAGGACCATTTTTTTAGGCACATGGTACTCTCGTCAACATTAATGCCATGTAAGAAGACATTTACATCAATTTAATGTTGATGTAAAGGACTCCCTCTCCATTTGAGTGTGAAAAAGGAAAAAAAAACTTTTAACCCTTCGAACAAAAAGAAAAAAGTTTAAGGTACAAATGTTATAAATAATTTCAGAACGAACAAGGTAAAAGGTTCACAATTTTTACTTTCTTACAATATATTCTCAGCATTTATCATACATGAATTAAGAACAAACATTTTTGTTCTTAGAATTTCATGCTCATTTACTACAACTCCTCACTATAAAGTCACTGACTTAATCATCATAGGGTCCCAAAATCCCACAAATAAGGACTATTTTTGTAGGAATCCAGGCCTTTGTCACCAGCCCTTTGGGCCCTCAGTTATGGAGAATAGAAGATTAACATGAACGTGTGATCATCCATTATCCAAAAACTCAAGTTCCCTAGCATATTGGATTTTGGAGCATCATTAATTGACATCGTTTATGGAAAAACTATTCAAAAATCCATCAAATGTTCTTCTAGAATGACTTTTAAACACCTCTAGTTGCCATAAATGGCCAATAATCAAGAAAATCCTAGGTTAGGGTATGTTATGTACCACTTTATGATAGTTGGCATATTTGTCATAATGACTCTCTTAGATTTTCAACAACTCATTAATCAGGTATAACCCTCACTTAAGTCGTTCTAAAATCTTAAAGGCAACACCAAACCACGCCACCCCAGTAGACCCCAACAAAAAAGGTACCTCCCCTAGGGCATCCTTTTCTGTCCCAACCTCACAATCATAAGATGCCCCTTTGTTAGAAGACAATTGTCTTACCTCGAGGAAGTGGGGCAAAAAAATATGGAGAACTCCTTGATTAAATGACTCATTAGCCCTCTAAAGGATCACTCTCATCGACATGAGACGTTCCCAAGAAACTATCATTCTAAACATGATCCCTCTGACTATTATGAAAAAGAACTTAGTGATTAATCTTACTATTCCATATAAAAGTCTTTAGCTCCCCCAAGCTAAGGTAAAATTTTAAGAAGAAGCATGACTGAGAGATATTTCCATGATAAGGCACATTGCCCCTAGGGGATAAATAGTTCCCTTTTATCCATACAGGTTTTGTGCACTCATGTCCCCAAAAAGTATATCTCCATATAAAGATGACCCTGGACAACTATGACGGTCTGGCAGATCCATGAGATCACATCTAAAACATACACAATAACTTTGAGATAGTCATCCAAGACAGTGATTCCATATGTAAGATACTGCCAATGACTTTTAGAGGGCCAGCTAAGGCATGGTGCAACAATTTAGAGCCAAGTTTCATCATGGGTTTCAGGGATCTCTATATGAAACTTATGTCACAATTTAGAACCAGCATGCTAGCCAAGAAGAGCTCCATAAAACTCTTTAGCATAACCAAATAGGAGGAGAATTCACTCGAGCATATTTGAAAATGTATAACAAAGAGATGCTCAAGGTAGAAGAATTGATTAAGATAATAGCCTTGGAGGCCATGATAAGTGGAGTAAAAGAACGTTTTATATGGAGAGACTTTTACGCCCTACCCGAAAGAAGCCTAATGAGGGTAAAATAGATTATGGAAAACCACATATGGGTAGAGGAAACAATATTTTATGGCATAGACTTCCCTATTTTACTAAGAGGCTCAGGAGGAAAATCCCTCTAGGTGGAGTCGTTCCTCTCATAGTAAAGAGAATAACTCAAAGTGAAATCAGAAAAGGTTGGCAAGGGAACATGTTCATCTCCCAAAAAGGAGGCTTTCTTTTATCTTAAATGGTACTCTCACTAAAGTGTTCATGACTATTAAAGGGAAGGATTAAGTTCAGTACCCACCCCTTATAGTGTCACCTTTATATTCCTACACCTCTAGGAAATTTTTTCTTTTCTACAAAGACAAAGGGCACGATACTAAAAATTGCTTCACCCTGAGAAAGGAGATTAAAAGGTTGATTTTCAATGGATACTTAAAGTAGTTTATCAAAAGAAATACCCAATTAAACCAAAATAGAAAGAGCCTAGTCAACCTAACTAGACTCTTTTAGAGATCAATGTGATCTTATGAGGGATCTCAGCAGGTGGAGACACCATCAATGGCAAAAGGAAATATAAGAGGCAGGTTCTCATATTATCTCAACAATAAAATCCATAGCGCGAGCCTATTATTTTCACTCTAGAAAATGAAGAAGGGGTGACTTATCCCTATAAAAATTCCCTGGTCATCTCCACGATCCTAGCTAACCATAGGGTCTATGGGGTATTAATGGACGATGACAGCTCTGTCAACATCCTTTTCGGGAGTGTTATGTCCCAAATGGGATAGATCCTTCAAGGATGACTCTAGTAAAGACTCTCTTGATTGGGATTGAAGAGTTAGAGGTACCAATAAAGGGTGCCTTAAAGCTTCTGATCATAATTGATACACACCCCAGATGTATCACCCTCTAACAACCTTTAATGGTGATGAATATGGCCATATGAAAACAAATAAAATAAAAACAAATTTTTTTTATATAAAATATGCATGAAACTTTTTAGAATTTGGTTGTATGAAAACAAAAAAAAACATATTTTTTATTTTTAAATAAGGAATATTTTTTTTATTTTTTTGTATTTTAAAAAAAATTGATGAAAAAATGGTATTTTTAATACCAGGTCAGTACCTTACAGTGTAAGTCTATAGCCCCGATATTAAGTGAAATGGTTGGAAAAATATGCAAGGGACCTATAAATAATTTTAAAATGGTCCCTAAACTTTTACAAAGTTTTTGGAAGTCAGTTAGGGTTTGTTTGACAAAACAAGGAAAAAATCAATGCTAAAAGAAAAGATTATAGTGTGTTTTCCAAACACGCCTTTATCCAAAAATTAGAGGTATAAAAAATGCCTTAAGAATTAAAAAACTATTTTTTCTTAAATGAAAATCTAACATGTCAAACACGTTTTTATGTTTAAAGAGGGCTTGACCCAGACACGAGGGTTGGGCTTACCAGCATAAGCCTAAAGGCCCAAAAACAAGATCTACACTTAGGAAAGAAAAAAATGAAGATCAAAAAGAGATTTTCATTTGAATCCATTCAAAAACATGAAGAACACCCAAAGAAACCTAGAAACTAGGGCTGCAATTTAGACCAAATTACATTAAATTAAAGGCACAGAAAGATGCAACATAAAAAACTAAGACACAATCATGTATTAAACAACAACAATGAGCTATGATACGGACAAATCGATTATAACAATAAAGAAACCATAAACCTAGCATTCAAAAGTTGTAGGGATCAATTAATCTAAAATAAGGTTTAAAAGAACCAAATGAAATTGTAAAATGATCATGTATATGTTATAGCTTCGATCAAATCTCAAAAGGGAGGCTAAAATATCAAGACATGAGAAAACCCAAATCTTGGTTCAAGGCATTCAAAGCATAGAACCCAAAAATTCATCCCTAAACCCAGAAAGAGAAACAATAAGCTTAAACATAAAAAAAGCATAAAAACCTGAAAACAAGGTCTAAATCTAGTAGCCTTGATTTAAACATACTTATGTACACTTCTACAAACATAAAAAACATCAACAAAACCCGGAAAATCAATGCAATAATACCTTGCTCAAGTCTTCTAGCAAACACATTTAGAAATCTAACAAGTTGATTGCATTAATCTACCATATAATCCAAGATACAATTACATGAACTCATGCTTGTTATGGCCCAGAAACATATCAAAACAAACAAAAACTTTCAAAATGATCCCATAGCAACAAAAAAAACTAATCAAAACAATCATAAAATTTGATAAAACACTTTCTAAACTAACTTGTATCATCATGTTTAACACACATAACACATCAACCTTATGCATTAACAAAACATGAACATATAGATACATGTTAAATCATGGCTTAATGAGATATCTTAAACATAAATCTCTATTGTTTCTAAATTAACACCAAGTACTCAAAAGTCAATCAAAGAATGGATTTAAGGGATAAATGAAAAGGGGGGGTGTACCTATGTTGGAGATGTTATTGGAGGTTTATGTCTGCATAGAAAAGGTGTTACTTGCTACTGGAGTTGGTGTGTGTTGTTGGTGGTGGTTCTTCTTCAACTATTGCTACTGGTGTGGAAGAAAAGTGATATCTAGCTAGAATATAGGATGAAAAGTTGCATTTCGGGTTGGTTATGTTGGTTGGAACAGAGGAAGTTGTTTTTTCTTTTATAAGGAAAGACAATGATAATCTCTTTTTCTCTTTTTCTTTCCTTTTTTTCTTCCTTCTTTAGCTGGAATGGCTTGCTCCTATTTATAGGAGGTGGGGAAGGTATATGGGCTAAATCAACAACCTAGTACTGTCGAACTAGGTTGTTAAAGGTTGGTCGGGTCAGTGTCTTTAGATTGACATTACAGCGGCTACAAGGGTGGTTACTCGGCAAGAACTATGTTGGGTTGTAGTACATTGTTAGAGCTATCAAAAGAGCATATTCTTTGTCTTACCTGAGGTGTGAGAGAGCATTAAGATGGCTCTATAAAGAGGGATCCCAATCAGTTTTTTCACGGGTGAAATAAGGAAGAAAATGAACATCGTCAGACAACATGCCATCTGACCTTTATTTTTTTGTCTTAATATTAAACAAAACAACGTCGTTTTGAACCAAAACAAACTATTTTGGTCAAAATGCACCATTTCAATAAATAAAACAACATCATTTTGCTAACCATTGATTAAATTAGGTCATAAATCACCCCCTTTTAATTTTAGTCCTCAATCTCTGAATTTTTTAATTGAAATGGATCTGATTTTAGGGAATCAATTCAATTTCACCCATGCAATGTTTCAAAAGGACCATCTGATTTTAGCCTTTTTTTCAACTTGGTCCCTAGTCTTGGATATTTTCAATTTCATCCTTAATTAGCTCTTTAAACTTTTAATTCTTTTAATTTGGCCTCTATGTTATTCAATTTTAATCCTTGTGTTTTTTGCATCTTGATTCTTGGTCTTGAATTTCTTTAATTTGGCCTTCAATTGACCCATAAATTTTGATTTTCTTACAATTTCACCAATGATTTCATCTAATTAAGCTTGTAAAGATTGAATTTGGTCCTCCAAAATTTCAATTTTCTCAATTAATCCCAAATTAGGCTCTCAAATTTAACTTATCACCAATCAAATCCTTAATAAAATTAATTTGACCCATTAGATGTCTATTTAGGTCCTTGTACTTAATGAATTTTTTTAATTTTGGCCTAAATTATTAGGCCCATAATTAAATTAAATTAAATTGGCCTATTAAAAGTCTAATTAAGTCTTTAAACTTAATATTTATGCAAATTTTTCTAATATTCTTTTAATTTAATATTGAATTTGCATTGTCCTTCATATTCAGGTATTTTATGGGATGCAATTGAGTTCCTAATTTTTTCAAAGATCCAGCTTATGCATTTAAATCTCTCTCCAACCTGTTCTTGCCAATCAAATCGCTTATCTTTCTTTTCTTTTCTTTTCTTTTAAAAACAAAATTTTAGGGAACCCAAATTTATGTTATAAGAGTTACCCTCTTTTTACAATACTAACGATAAAAATCTTATAAGAGATTTTAGATATCTCCAAGAATGATAGATTTAACAAAAATGTCAAAAACAAAGGCTTAAAAGCACTTTCAAAAGAAAATAGTGCCAAAAGCAATATTTAAAAAAGATATGGCTAAACATCGCAGTACCTAAAATGTAAGGGCTTAAAGACACACTTAAAAGAAAATAGCACTCAAAAGTTCTATCTAAAAGAGATAGGGTTAAATAAAGCACTACCTAAAAGGCAAGGGTTCAAAGGCGTGCTCATAAGAAAATAATGTCCAAAAGCATTATTTGAAAGAGATAGGATTAAGAAACGCACTACCTGAAAGGCAAGGGCTCAAAGGCGCATTAAGAAAAAAAATAATACCGAAAACACCATGTAAAATAGATAGGACTAAACAATATGTTATCTGGAAAGCAATGGCTCAAAGGCGCACTCGAAGAACCAAAAACAGTATGTAAAAGAGATAGGGCTAAACAATGCATTATCTAGAAGTTGAGAGCTCAAAGGCGCGCTAAAAAAAAATAGTGTCAAAAGCATTATGTAAAGCAGATATGGCTAAACAACACGCTATCTGAAAACAAGGGCTCAAAAGTGCACTTAAAAGGTTATAGTTTCAAAGATGTTGTCCAAAAGTTAGTAATTTAAAGTGCACTCGAAATGACATGCTTCAAAGTTGCATTCACATAACCTTAAAGATATATCACAATCTCATATCTGAAAATTGAGCTTCCTTTGTATTGGTAGGAATTAAGCCTTTAATAGTTTTCTTTGCTAGAAAATATTCAAATTTATCAAAAATGCTTTCCTTGGATTCCCTGCAAAGATCAATACGCAATGTTTTGGAGTTAATATGCATGTATTTTTACCTGAAAAATATAGATCTCTTTTCTTCATGGACTATGTCTCTCAAAGCTTCAATTCTATAACAAGTTTTCATAGCTCCCCCGTTTTGGTCTACTTGAGCTATAACTTGTGGACTTAATCTCTGGAAAATGGATGCTCATTTAATGAGCTAAGATGATCTTTACATATCCCATTATCTAGGTGATTTTATCTAATTGATTATGACCTGTCAAGTTTCCCATATTTATCATTGTAATTATATGAGTACTACTTCTAGGATATTATGACCACAACTCAGTATTCATTGTACATGTTTCATGATGGCTTTCCTCAAAAGACATTAAAGGACTTGAACAAATTGCTTCCCATTTTCTATTTTCCTATCATATGAATTATATAGCCAACCCTGTTGGTTTACTTAAATTTCCCCCAGCCTGATCATGCCCCCAACTTTTTTATATTGTTTTGTTTGCTTGGGTTTTCTCAATGATGATGTTATGCAGAAGATGTTTGGTTTTTTTATATAAAAGATCGCTTTCATAGGAAAATCTTTGGAATTTAAAAGCTATTTCCAAACACAAAAATCATTTCGATGCAAGTTTTAAAGCAAATTTATTTTGAAAAATTCAAGCGATTCTTGTGGACAAGGTTTCATTAATGTTAGGTTTTTGCATCTTTTTCTCTTAGTGAAAATATAAAGTGACCTTCTATTTTCATGATTTATTGGTAAAAAATGCTCGAGTTTCAACTTGAGAGTTTTAAAGGAAAGAAAATTTTTAAAGCATTCATTTTACTTATATGAATAATAAAGTATAATTGTAATATTTTAAAGATCTCATTTCACATGGGAAAGCATTGCTTACTAACTAAGCTTGCTTACCTTTAATTAGAAAGGACTTTATTAAGCATGTAATGTGAGCTTTAGATCTTGGTTATGAAAGGAAAGGATATTTATAAGCTCAAGATGTGATTAAAAGATCTCAGAACTAAAGATCACTAGCATACATTTTGGTTGATGACCTTCTAGATTAAGACTGACTTTGTAAAATGGTCTTGTCATGCCCATAATATTGGGTTCGGACTATCCTCATCATACTTATTATTTTTATTTTTGTATGACATGCTCAACCTTTTTGAATCATTGAATTTCTTTGTGCACCTCACTTTTATATGGGTACCTTTGGTTTTTTCATTGACCATTGAGGATTATTTTGCATAAATCTAAGGTCAAATTGCTTTTCTAATCGTTAAACTTACCCCTATTATGGGGTGTGATTCAAGTCAGGGTTTGTTTGCAAGAAAGATTTTACTAGGCTTAACAAAGGCATGCAAAGGATATTTTTCAAGTATTGTGAACGAATTATCAAAGATGATCTTTCATCATTTCAAACGCATGCGTTTAGGATCAATAAGTTATGCTCTCATCCATTGTGATTAGTTAGACATGCAAAATAGTTTCCATTATAATTAAATTATGGATCATTATTCAGTCAAATTAAAACTCAACTTGAAAGTTAGTTTGAAAGGTTCTTGGTTTATTTCTCAGGTTTCTAAGCGTTTGGTCACCTCATTAAAAAATCACTTGAATTCCTAAAACTCGATTATTAAAAACAAATACCAATTTGACTTTTGAATTTGTACTGATACCTTTGATTTTCCAAAAACTTTTGATCTTTGTGAAAAAGATATCCAGAGTTTTTTTAGAGTTTATAAAGAGGAAAATACACCAAAGAATTTCTTGCCAAACTTTGATCTTTATTGATTTATCGACACAATACATTATACAAGGTACTTCCTAACAACATCAGAGTTTACAGATTTAGGTAAATCATCTTCGACCATCTTGGTTAAAAAAGGTTTTCTTTACTAAATATGGTTCTTCATAGTTTGATACCTATTTACTCTTATACTAACAAGATCTTCTTTAATACAAGGTCTCTTTCTTTGAATACTCTTGGTCTAATCCTTTTGTTGTATGCCTTAACCATTCTACTCTAGTATAACTGGTGGTGACGAATTGTTGTCTGTCTCTTCTCACTAATTAGATTCAAATGTTAAAACTTTAGTTTTTCCCATTCTGATTCTTCAAGTTCTGCATCCATCAAGACCTTTAATAATGGAATCTCTCCTTTGAAAGGCATCATCGCTTCCATCTCATATACTAAAAAGTAAAAGGTTGCACCCGTAGAAGTTTTAATTGTAGTGCGGTATGTATGAAATGTGTACGAAAGCATCTTATGTTAATGTTTATAAGTGACTAACATATTTTAGATTATCTTCTTGAGATTCTTATTAGTTGTATCGATATCACCGTTCATCTTGGGTTTGTAAGGAGAAAAATTAAAGCATTTAATCTTCCACTTAGTGTAGAGTCCAACCTATTAAAATTCTAAGCATTATTAGTTATTAATTTTGCCAACAAGCCGTAGTGACAAATCAAATCATTTTCGCTGAATCACTTGACCACTTTCTGTGTAACGTGTGTATAAGAGTTAACTTCTACCCATTTAGTGAAGTATTCGATAGCCAACAAGATGACTTTAAGCTTGTTGTTGGTCTTTGGATTGATTAGTCCTATAACATCTAATCCCCACATATCAAAAGGTCAATGTGAGGTCATATTAAACAGAGGTGTCGAAGGTGCACTTATCTTATCATTATATACTTGACACTTATGACATTTCCTGAAATAATCAACACAATTCATTTTTATAGTCAACCAGAAGTATCTGGATCACTACATCTGTCTTGCCAATGTATCCCTATTAACATAAGTTGTGTAGATTCCCTCGTGAACTTCTTATAATGCTTGTTTAGCCTCTTTCTCGTTCAAACGCCTTAGCAAAGTCCCAATGACCTTTTATATAGGATTTCACCATCCAAATAATAATCAATCACCATCATTCTTAAAGTTTTTCATCCATTTTGGAGGCTCCTAAAGGATGTTCTTGATGTTGGATAAACCTCTTGATATCATTGTACCATAGTTTTTCATTTAATATCTCCTCGAGTGAGCAGTAATGAGCTTGGAGATTTCTAACTTTAATGTTTATTAGTTGAATCCTGCCCTTAATATAGATCAGCGTCATCAAGGTTTAAGTGACCAAGGCATCAACAAATTATTATTGTCTCTACTCATATGAGAATTTTATCTCATCGAACTCACTAGTCAACTTCGAGAGATAATCTTAGTATGGCCTCAATTTCTCATTCTTAGTTTGACATTCCCCTTTCACCTGGTAGATATAATTAGCATTTATTGTAAACATCAAGTTTTTCAACTTTCAGCTCTAAAGCAATTTCTAAACCAATGATACAATTTCTAAAGCAAGTTTTTCAATTGTAAGCTCTAAAGCAATTTCTTCATATTCAGTCGTGTTATTGGTGCATTCAAACTACAACCTCACTGAAACAGAATACTGCATAAGGTTTTAATCTTATATATAGTGTAATTTACTAAAAATTAAAATTAGACTTCCTAGAAAAGGTAAGAGGATATTCTAAAAAGAATATATATATATATATATATATATATATATATATATATATATATATATATTTATTGACATTTACCCTCACAAATATGTTTCTAAGCCTTCATCATAAAACTTCAAAAATTTTCTCTCTTTCCCAATAAACTAATTTTGGAACCAAAATCAGCCTCATAATCCTATTATCTATTCACATAGAGAATGAAAATCATATATGTATAGCTTTAGTGCACAAGAAATGCTCAAAAGAAAGTCCAACAATAAACAAAAATCTCTTCAAATAAGAAGTCTAAAAAGGTAAAAGGAACTTGAAAAGGACCCTACCAAATAGTATACACATGAAATGCATTTGATATGATAAAAAAAGAAAAAAAGAATAAGAGGGAGGGGGAGGGTGGGGGGTTTGGCTTGTGTTTGGTAAGTGATATGGTTAATACTATGCTGAAGCTAATGGAGCATGTCTTTCAACATTTCAGGTACTAATGCTGCTCTGATAACGAGTAAACTGCATGCAGCTTGAAAACAGACCTTCCCAAACTAATCCCGTAACCATCCTCAATTTACAACTATAGCCTACATGTGGGCTAACAAAGCTTTACAGCAATCTCAGGAGTTGATAAGAACTTGACACATAGATACATTTACTAATCCACGTAACTAAATTCATCCTCACCTTCTTCATATTCTTTGTCTTGATAGTTCGAATCCTGGTCGCAGTCGTCTTCAAAAAGAAAAGGCGCCACCACTTTGCGTTGCCTGGACTTCCTGTCATTCATCTCTATAACTGAAACGATCTTCTCCTGGATACAATCTTCAACAACATCCGCTCCAATTTCTCTTGACTGCAAACCAAGAAGAGAGAAGCATTCTCCTTGAAAGTCTGGATCATTAGATGACAAGATGAGGCCAGCAATAGATCTTGCAAGGTCAGGGGCATGACTGCAAATCTGAGGATAAAGACAATTCCAAACTAAATGATCAGAATGGAGACATGGATTAAATAGATGAATGTAACTTCCATCGTTAAGATGCCTAATTAGTAATACTTGAAGCTGCGTATAGCCAACTAACTAAATGAGAAGTCTTCAATTACTGGTTGAGGAAAAAAAACTTCACCATTAAGGATTATGAAGTTCATCAGCTCTTTGGTTTTCGAATGAAGAAACAAATTGAATTGTATAGAAACTTGAATTCGCATAATAATTTCAGGGTGAACCGGTGGATTTTACCTTGAGGGCATGTGCACTTAGAAGAATTCCTGGATGTTTCTCCTTCAAATTATTCAATGCAGCTTTAACTGCTTTTTTTATGAGATGCCGTTCAAGTTGAGTTTTTTGCCTGCCCAATGGTAACGTGAACTTGATATCAAGTCAAGGAAAATAAAAGCACATGGCACAGCAACATATTAAGCATAACGATTAAGCAAAGTGAAATGAATTGCATGTGAGCTGACATTGGATATTGCTTATGGTAGCAGTGGAGGACCATATCAATTTGAGAATGAGATGGTGAGTCTTCCCACTCTAGTACACAGACACCTTGATCCACAACGTTCTCCAGAGTCAGTCCATAACTTTTCCAGTCAATGGTAGACAATACATTCAGCGTTGAATGGGAAATTGAACAGGGTGTGAAATCCTTGAAATACAATACCTGGAAATGCACATCAGGTCAGCCAAATCAAATACAAAAAAATGGAAAACATAAGAACAACAAGAAGAATTCAATGACTGGGAAAATTGCAATAATATATGTAAAGCCAGATCAAAATTAACTTCTACAATAACATGATATGCTATAGCAATTTTGACTCCGATACTTGCACAATTCTAACAATGTGACCAAGCTTGTACAAACAGCTCTTAAACCTTTTTGTGTGGATAAAAACCACATGAATTTCATGTCTCAGATCTTTTTTTATATGAAAAATAAAAAAAATAAACAGTCTAGAATCTCCCCATTAATAATTTGAGGTCCGGAAAAACAACAGTAAGAAACGATTATCATATTTAACTTTCTGCACTTCAATGTTGCCAATCTCTCTTCATAAAACTTATACCTCTTTCTTGCAAGCCAATCTTGCCAGAATATGTCTGCCAAACTTGATTAATAAAAAGGTCTGTAAAGTGAACAGAGAAGAAAATGATGTGAACCTCTGTTTTAGAACTGCATTCCCTGAAGCAAGGACAGGTTGACTCTATCTCACTTATTATAATCACCACTTCCATCATGAGTCCAGAACTCTTATGGCTTTCTGTGCTGCATGCTATTCCACTCCCAACCTTAAGACACTCACTAATGAGACACAGAGAAAGGATATTAGTCATTTCCAAGAGATCAGCTATGCAGCAAGTTTCACAAATTCCTGAAACTTAAAGTTGGCTTTGTAGAAAACAATGTGTGCGCGTGTGTGTGAGTGTGTATATACAAGGATTAATAACTTCAATTGGTTATGAGGAGGCTCTTGGTCATGTGGAGTAAAATTAGCCATGTTCCAAACCACCATCTTCTTGTTGTAAAAAAATTATATTGATGAAGTATATAGTGTGGGGGGGGGGGGGGGGGGGGGGTTGGTGGTGGTAAAAACATAGCAGGGATGTGCAAATTAAATTCATATGGCCAACCTCAAGTTGCCCTGTTGGTTAAAGAGTTGGTTGACTTGCATGCAAATGTGAATAAGAAAACTTGTAACTCTAAGTTAGAAAATTGAAAAGATCTTCAATGAATGCAGCAGACTCTGGAACGGAAGCAGGGACAAATGTGGTACAAACTTACGAAGTTGCAAAGCATGTACTGCACTTTTGGGTTAGAGAATTCCCATGCTTTAAAACATAATCTTCAAGGCCTGACTTTAGAAATTCAACATTTGAGGTTGAAAGAGGTCCAGGATTGCTTCTATTTGCTAGAAAGACATTTTCACATCTTGATCCAGGAATATCTTCACGTTCAATCAACAGTTCAATTGCAATATTCTGAAAAAAAGACGAAGAGCTGGCTACTAGTCAGGACAAAAGTTCCCCAAGGCAAAATTTTTCATGCACCTAAGCTAATATTTATCATCTGTTACAGAATCTATGGATAACAAATTCAAGGAAGCTCTTCTTTTTTTTTGAGAGACTGTTCATCATTAGTTTATTAGTTTTAAAGTATATGCCACTGTAATCTACAAGCTGAAGTTTATAGTGCATGTTTCTTGTCTCCAAGTGATATGTGATATTTAGACCAATTAAAAGAACAAACCAGGAAAAAAAAAAGTATGCATAAAAGTAGCAATACTGGTATCTTTAAGCTCATCAACATGTCATAATAGCTGCTGGATTGCTGCTGCTACCATCAATACCTTAAGGCTAACTTTGATCATGGAAACAGAACAGAAAGGAAAGAGAATGGTTAAAATGGTTACAATATTAGCTGTTTGACCATTTTAACCCTTCTCATTGCCTCCTCTCATTCTTCTCTATCCAAATGGAGGCATGCCTTCCATATGTGCAACAAAAAAGATCAACAATGAGGAATGGAGGCTAAACTTACTGGGATATTCAAGATCATCATCTGCCAAAATAAGTAGACAACAAAACATAATAAATAGTGGAAACAATTGATAAAAGTTTCGGAAACTACTTGCTCTATAGAGTATTATAGGAACTTCAAACTGTAAATAAAAATTGGAAGGATCATTCTGGATATGTAATATGACAAAAACAAAATATTGCCCATTAGTGCTGAAAGCATTAAATTACAATATTATATTGTTTGCTGACAGTTCAATGCATAGTTGAAGGAGCAATAAATGCCCTTGCAGAATAAAACTCCACAAAGTATATAAGAGGGTTAATTGTTCTCTCTAAACCGGGCAGCCAACTTTCCCATAAAAGCTGGGTTTACAGATCAAATCCTGCAGATATACCACAACAACCCTCATTTTCAGTAACCGAAAGCCCCTACTTGTCAGCATCCATGAGAGAATGTTGTGGTAAAACCTTAATTAAAACTAACTAAAAGGAAGATTCATGGAAAGGCATGAAAAACCTTCTCAAGCCCTTTTTTTAAACAGCGTACAGCATGTACAGTTAGTCACAATTCCTAAACTAGTGGTAATACAGATTACATCCTCCATTATGATAGACCAAGATCAACTCAATCCATTGGTATATAAAACAGTGTCCCTGCACAATACAGCACTAAAGGCGCAACAATCAGCCACCAGGCCTATTATTACCGCAGTCTGCAGTAAAAAGACAGTGGCGATAGCTAGCCAAGTTGAGGCTGCGTGGCAGAAGAATTAAATCATTGCTATCTCAGTATTCGTTAATAAGCTTGACACACCATTTCCATTTTGCACAATCAATTATCTTGTACTGATAGCAATGCAAGCAATGGAACAAGACACAGAGTCTTCAGAGTGCAGTCGAACAAACCTTTTGAAAGAAGTGATTGATCTCAGAAACTAAAACATCAATGCTCTCTGAAATGGACAGACATATTTCAGTCCCACTGGAGAAGGGAAAAAAAATGCCAATAAATTCATAAGAAATAATAAGGGAAAAAACAGTAACATTAAAACATAACAGCTTAAGCATCATCCTCCATGCCTGAATTTCAGACCGTTCTTAGGATTCGAAGGTAGACGAGTAAGGATTCTGCTGCTGGAAATGTTTTCCCTTAAATTGAAGTGATAATGATATATCTCATCATCACATATGGCTGCCATCTCCACAAAGAGAAGCCGAACAAGGATCATTAATTAAATCAAACTGCGGTATAAACATCCCCGTAGTAAAAGGTAAAACGAAAGAGAGAGCAGAATCATTAGAATGAGAAACTACCAGTAGTTTTGACAGAGAGAATTCCATCTGCACAACAAAGCTATGAATGTCATCCAAAATTACTTACTAAATTGAAATAAAACTGGCGTGGTTTACCCCAAAATTCAGCAGAAATAATGCTGCGGCAGTTAAGATCCTGGAATTCTTCCAAGCAGCTACCGATTCCAGTATCAGAAACTGCATTGAAGATTTTAATCGCAGCACTGATTTAACTTCTTTTATATTGTAATCATCGATCGATGGCTATGAGTTGAAATTTAAAAAAAATGAAAAGGAAAGAAATAATTACTGGAAATTTGAAGGATGGAAGGAGATGGTGATTTGAGAATGGCAGAGAGCCGGCAGAGTTGTTGAGATAGACGGCATCTTTGAAATGCACAAGAAATTAACTGCAACAAGTTCGGTTTCCATCCATCGATTACGGAACGGATAAACAACGAGTATGGAATCGAATAGAATATAATGGAAAGCATGCAACATTACGTGTAAGCAAAGATTCGAAGTGGAAGAAATTTCCATTGGATTTTTTGGGAGCAGCGAAATAGATAGATGAATTATGAAGAGGAACTCCCGCGCTGCTGCTCTGTGTATGTTTGCTGTTTCTTTTCAAAAATACTTTATATACACATTAAATTTATTAAAACTTATTATTTTTTTATATAAAATATATTTTTAAAATACATTTAATACAGTTTAAAGTAGATTATCATTGGCTCGCGCTCAGTAAAGAATTATTATTTTTTTATTTTCTATAAAAACAAACATTTAAACTACCTAATAGTCTTGGGTCTGACGATCATGTCAGCCTTGTGTCTCGCAGTTATATCAGACCCAATAACCTTGGATCAGGTGATCATACCTTAACCCAATACACACTAGCAGTTTTTGGAGTAAAAATTAAAAAACACAATACCCTTTATAGTACTCTGAACATTTACAATATGATCCATGATAAATACTCTATGTTTATAGTGTAGTACACAATAAAATCATTCTCTGTATATAATATCATAACACTGATGTTTTCACACATTTTAAAGTATAATATAATATAAAATAAAATAACAGCCTCCTTTATTATGCGATTGCAACAAAAAGAGAACAATATTTTTTCTTTTTCAAACGCACAGTTATTAGATCAAACCTTGGAACTAATTGGGAAAAATAAATTTATAAGTTAATAAACTAATCTAAATTAATTAAAAAACATCGACTCATATAAGTTTAGATTGGACTAGTTAAAAAGATTTATACTATATTATAGGTTGGATTAAAACAATTTTCAATATAATAAAAAATTATTTGATATTTTTATTAACTCTGACCTAAAAAATTAATCTTGATATGACTTTTTATCTAACTCAGGTTTAAAATCAAATCATATAAGAATTGTTTCAATGTGATTCAATTGACTTAAATTCAAAAACATCTTAGTTGATTGGTAAAAAAAATCTAAGAATGTAATCGAGAAAAAAATTATGAAATTTACATTAAAAAAACCTTCTTGACCCAACTTCTTGCTTAGTCCAAGTCTAAAATTAAATCGAAGGTAGTTGCCCTGTCATGACCCAGATGACTTGGTTGGTATAAAAACAACTTGGTCGACTAATAAAAAAATATGATTAATTAAATAATTAAGAAATTAGACAACACACTATCAAATTTTATTATAAAGAAAATAGCCTAAGGTTCTAATTCTTATAATAAATTTCCACATTTGCTCATTTAACAAGGTACTAGTCTCAAACCATGAAATTGATTCTTCTAACCGCCCATTCCCAGAGCTCTAGTCCTAGCACCAAGAAACCGGTCAAACCCATACTCCATTTAGAGGGCACCAATCCCAATTAGGGAACTAGTTCAAAGAATAACACATCCACATGACATCAATTCCCACAATAAAAAACTAGTTCAATCAATAACCTATTCATAAGGCACCAATTCTCAAACTAAGAAATTGGTTCAAAAAATATTCTTATAATATACACACATAGTAAAACTTCTAACATGTATTTTACAAGAACCATAATTAACTTTAACATAATTGTTTAAGATTTTAAATATCTACTTGAAGTCTGTACTTTGTTGGTCGTCCTCTACTGTTGTTTAGTATCCAAAGTCTTACTTGTATCAACAGGTACACTATTAATTTCAAGCTTGTCTATAACTACTATCAAGACCCAGAAATATAGTTATTTAAAAGAGTTGATTGTTCTCTTGGAGTAAATATTTTCTAAAAATTTCAACAGAGTCTTCTTTGTATTTTCAATACCAAGTTATCAACTTAAAATCAAAACCTGTAAATAATGACCACAAACTCATCCCAATATAATTAAACTTCACAACTCGACTAAAAACATCAATTTTCATGCCCCCTTAGTTTTTTTTTTTTTTTGAAGAGTTAACATTATATGATTTCATATACAAGATTTAAAACTAATTTATTCACAATAAATATTAATTTCTTAGAACACAAACACAATCAAATATAAATACAACAAAACTATATTACTAGCTAAAGTAAGTTGTCCTTAATTACATACCCGACAAAAGGATAATTTAAACATTTAAAATTCCTTAACATACAAGCGATATAATAACAAAATATTAATACTTCCAATACAAAATTAATTTAAACAAAGATTTTCATTTATGCATCTACTTTTCAACTCGAGGGTGTGAGGTACCTAACAACATATTTATATAATGTGTGAATATTACGTAAAAAAAGAATTTACACTTAATAATATACAATTAAAATAAGGACTATTTGAAGCATACAATATTATATGCACTAGCTCATTAAATGTAGTACTTATCATCAATACCTTAATTTAATTTAGTTATCATTTTTTCAATCCTTAACTAGATATCTTTTACATTAATAAGGATATAATTTTCTCAAGTCATTTATTAATTAGTACGTTATTTTCAAAGTTCAGGAAGGAATGAAAAGAAATAGTTCATCCAATGTGCCCATTTTAACAGGGTATTATTTTTATTAATCAGAAAATAATCTTTCAACGCGCCCATTTAACAAGGCATTATTTTCATTAACCAGAAAATAATTTTTCATCCCGTCCATTTAACATGACATTATTTCCATTCTTTTCATTTCACAATTTTTATGCTAAATTAAAATCAAAAGAAATTTCTTATAAAATACTAAATTAAACAATTAATTTATTACAGGGTATTGAACACTTACTTGGCATTTGTGGGTGTGAAGTAGTCCTTTTTTGCTGATTAGATCCTACAACCTCTTTAGATAATTTCGATCGCCCATTGCATTTGAAAACATCCTGATGTGGGATTCCTTATCTGGTCTCCTTTTCGTTTGATCTAGAGCATTTCTCGACGTAGTTTTGGATCTCAATAGAGAGAAATGGTCCCTGGAGACAGCCTTAGAGGTATACCTTGATTGACCAACCATGCTAAATAAGCAAGCTTGTTAGGAACTAACACAAAAATCAACATGTCATTTATTATTCATAACCAAATAATAAAAATCTCATTTCATTTTAAATTATTAATTCTCCAACAATCCAACCAATTCGTCTAAAATTACTTTCTTACATTAACAAAATCCAAGTTGAAATCCTTTTTCTCCTTTTTAAATGTCATGGGAAATCCCTACAAGGAAAAGGGTGAAAATTCTCTCTCTCTCTCTCTCTCTCTCTCGTAAAATCCTTATCCATTCCATTTATTAACATTTATAAGCCTGTAAATTCCCACAATTCCTAAACAATTGCATTAAATTCCTTATAATTATTGGGGCCGGGGGGGAGTTTTGCTTCTTCCATTTCTAAATTAAACACTTGCCCAATCATAATTCACACTTTCTAATATAGTTCAATCATAAATTGCATCATTTCAATAATCAACACCATAAATCCTCAATTTCACATAATCATAGCAATTTAATTTCTTCATCAAAACACAAAATTATAACAATTAATCATTTTAAACATGTTCTTTAACTTACTTGGATAATGATTCAAGGAATGAATGTAAGAAAAATTCAAGTTTCCTTCCCTTTCTAAACCCTAGCTTTAGATTTCTTTCTTCAAAAGAACTTCAAAGCACTAAATCACCCATCTCAATTGTTTAACTAAGTTCTAATCACTCTAATTACACTTCTCCTTTTTTTTTATATACTTAGCAAGAAAACAAATATAAAATCACACAAATATAAACTTCCACCAAACACTCTAGCAACTCAACCATTCAAGAAAAACACAAACAAAGTTAAAACAACTTCTTAAGAGAATTTCTACCTCCTAAAAGCAAGAAATTAAAAGAGAAATCCCAAGATGAATCAAGTTTCTTCCACCCTCTTTTTCTCTCTTTTTGTCGCCTCTTTCAAGGTTGAATCCCTTGGAATTCCTTCAATTTTTCTTATAAAAATCTCTATTTAACTCCCTTGTATTCTCTAATCTAACTTTCTTTTATGTTTTTAATGTTATTTTTGGAAGATTTCTAACTCTTTATTTGTATCTTGCCCCCTTTTACTTTCTTTATATGCATATTAGGCCCTCATGTTTTTTTAATTTCTATATTAACCCCTCATACTTTCTCTTATTTTTACATTGACCCCATCATTTCTTTTCTTAATACATTGGCCCAATATTTTCTCTTATTTATACATTCGCCCCATAAACTCTCGTTTTTTGTTTTGTTTTTTAATTTCATCCATCTCATTAAATAAACTCCCTTTTGATTCAATTAATTTGTTCAATTTAGCTCTTCTAGTCATTACTTACACTCTTAATATATAATAACTTTGAAAATTTCCAACCACAAGTCTATTTCATTTTAGTCGAAAATAATTTCTCTAACCATCTTTACCACTTTAATTTTTCTCTTTCTCCTTTCCATTTTAGTCTTTAATTTTAATATATGGTCTTTATCTGAGGGTTTACAACACTTGTCGGTCTTTTAATGGGATTTGTTTGGGCTTTTTATAACCAAATCTAGTTGATTTTTATAGAATAATGGGCAAAACAAAAAAATCATAAAATAGATCAGATAATTATAGATACTCAAAAACATATATAAATACAATCATAAAAATAGAAGAAAAAAAAAGTTGAAGAAGAAATGAATTTATTCAAACAACACATATATAAATGTAATCATAAAAGTTTGTTGCAAGTAAAACCTATCCAAACACTGGACCTATTCTCTTTTATACATTAGAAACAATATGAAACTTCATGTTTTGATAAAAAGATGCAAATCTTAAGGGTTTGGAACAAAAAAAGAGTATAATGTCACTATGAACAATAAGCTTTTAAGAAAAATAAACATCTTTTATATTCAATCTTATGAAATCATATTATAAGCAACATATTTTATATTCATTTTTAAGGCCTAGTTCAGTTTGGTTCAATCAGTTTCAGAAGCCTTAAACTGAAACCAAAATGAATGTCTTTTTTTTCCGATTCTTTAATTGGTTTTTTCAATATTTTTTTTCTTAATTTGTTTTGTCAATTTTTCTGCTCACATCTAAGTTTGAGAATGAAATTAATGAAAACAAGGATGAAATTAAAAAGAAAGGGGGTGAATTGAAAGGAAGAAGAAAGAGGAGTTGAAGCTCTATCAAGATTGTCAATTGTTTTGGTATATAAATAATCTAAAAATAAAGAAAACAAAAAAATAAAAAAGAGGTTAAATTGAGAGGAAAAAAAGAGATAAGAAAGATGAGCTTTACTGTAAATGTGGACAACAAAGCTCCATCAAGATCATGAGTTGTTTGAAGTAAAAAATTAAATTTCACCAAACCAATTGAATAATTAAAACATGATAGTTTGACTATGTTAATATTTTATTTTATTTTATTCAATTAAAAACTTAACTTGAATTAACTTTCAATTAACCAGCTAAGCGAGAATTGAGTGTGACAAGGGAGATGTCCTCTCCTAGTACTAGTAATGCACTAGATAAATACTTTGCACTATGTTTGGGTTAAGTTAATTTTTTGCCAACACAAAAACATATTTTTGTGATATCAATGTTTTAAAAGGAGTAGAAAAAATATAAGATTGTGGTAACTGAAAGAGGTTGCAAGGGTTATCAAAGTAGTGACCCAAAAAGCAAACAAAAATAATAATAAAAAAATCATCAATCGAGCATCTCATGCTTACTCTCATGTAATTAATTTAATTTAATTCAAAAATAAAATTCTTTTTAAAAAAGCTAAGGTTGGAAAGAAAAATCCGATTTAACCCTTATTATTTTCAAACCATAGAAAAATCTTATAAAAAGCGATTAAACAAAAATAACAAAATGTTAATGGATGAAACTGGAAAAAAAAAAAGAACTAAAAAAAAAAGGCAAGCTTAGGTGAACTTTGTAACCCAGACTAATCTCTCAAACCCGTAATCTGTTAAATTATAAACCTGGCCTAACTAAGAAGCTCAATACCTGTGAAATTAAATGTTAAAGGATGAAATCAATGAATTTAATTTAATTAAAAAATAAAATTCCTTTTAAAGAAGCTAAATTTAAGATCTAAAAAAAAAACCTGAGGCAACCCTTTTAATTTTTTTTTTAAAAAGATAAATCTCATAGAAAACAAATAAAAGGAATATTGAAGGATGAAATCGCAAAAATAAAAGAGCTTAAAAAAACAAAACAAGCCAAGTGAACACTATAAAGCTGGGTTAAACTCTCAAACCTACAATCCATTAATTTCTTAACTCGAGCTCAACACCTGAAAAATTAAATGTTGAAAGGTGAAATCAATGAATTTAATTTAATTTAAAAATAAATTTAACAAAGATCAAAAAACAAAAACCGAGGCAACTCATGCTATTTTAAAAGTCACTAAAATATCCCATAGAAAGTGAAGAAAAAAAATAATAGAATGTTGAAGGATGGAAAAAAGAGAGAAGAAACCAAGAAAACTCGTGTCAACTTCGTAAACCGGGGTTAATCTCTTGAACCCGCAATCTATAATATTTTAGACTTGAACTCAGTTAAGAAGTTAAATACTCGATTAATTAAATGTTAAAGGATGAAATAATAATAAAAAAATAAATCAAAAAAGTCTTGCAAGGAAAACAAATACAACAATAAAAAAAGGATTAGATTTTATAGGAAAACAAAACTCAAGAATGATGTGATTTAAAAAACAAACAATTGCAAAAACCATATAGAATAAAAAAATAGTAATAAAAAAAATGACAACAAAATCTGACAAATGAAAATATTTATTGGGGTTGAAACTGAAAATAAAATCCTTAACTTCATAAATTATTCTAAATAAACAAAATTGTAATAAAGAGAGTAGGAATGAAATTGAGAAAAATCTTTAATTTCAAAAATTATTCTTAATAAAAAAAAATTATAACGAAGAGAATGAAGACAAAATCTTCAGTGGTTGATTTGAATTTTTTTAAGGCAATCTCAAAAATCAAGTAGAAGAGAGGGAAAAAGAAAAAAAAGGCCACTCGTGCCACACCGACAATAATTATGCCACACGCACTTCTTGTATGTGGAGAGGACGCCTATACACTTTAGCTGCCATCCAGGAAGTAAGGTTTTGGCCATCGAACAATGTCGCATGCACCTTCCGAATTTGTTGGAAACTATCCATGCGCTTCTAGATCTTCTTTTTTTTGTTTATTTATGAAATTATCCTTCTGCCTCTAATGACACCCAATAACTACCTAATAATCAAATGTAAAAGGAAAAAGAACCTCTCCATCAAAGGCAAAGGTTTTTACATTTCAAGGGAAATGATGTAATTTAATTGTTTGAAAATTAAGTCAAAGACTAAAGTGCCCCTTGACCAATGCTTAATGTTTTTTTTTATTTTCAAGGGTAATAAGGTAATTACCCTATGCAATAAAATACAAAAAAACAATCTAACCCTTTTTTTTTTTTTTTATAATGACTAATGAGTACCTGCCCCTAAAACAAAGCTAATTGGTTTTGTCAATCAATGGCAAAATCATAGTTTTACTATTTGCATAGTAAAAATACTAATCTCTTTTAGAATTTGTTATAATGGACAACATAACAATCAAGGGTGTTAAAAAACCAGCTCATCTTTAATATTTACATTATTTGACCTGACTTGACCCGTCAAAATTAAATAATTTGGATATTACATATGATAATTGGTTAAAAAACCTACGGAATGGATATTACAGGTCAGGTGATGGGTTGAGATTTTTGAAACTCGGTCAACCTGACCCAACCCATATATCTTATACTCCTTTCGTTTTTATATTTGATAGTTTATGGATTGAACATTTATTTTTATTTTATTTAGAAATTTTTCCCAGTAGACTTTCTATTTTTTTAAACTTAACAAAAAAGAGCTTGTCTCTTTACTCGAGATGAGAGATAATTTGGAATTTAATGGTGGTGGAGAGTATAAAAATTAGACCTTATATTAAGAGTTTCATGACATCCACAGTTAATTCTCTAAGTCCGCTTCTGAATGCCGACTCATGAATATTAACAATATAAGCTTAACCCATGGATATTTATAATATCCATAAAAAATTAGTCCAACCTGATATATTAAACTCACTCGGATACAAAAAAAAATTAAATTGATCAATTTAAATCCAATCAAATAATATCTATGAACACTCCTATATGCAACATATAGAGAGCATAAGCAAGCCATGATATGATCCACTGTCAAGGTATTATAATGCATGACCTAACATGGAACGAGACATGATCAGCTTGTGTCGACGCTTGAGTAGACAACATGACCCAAATAACTCAGAATGTCATCTCAAAAATTGATTTTGCTTATTTTGATACACTTTAAAAGAAAAACATGAAAGATATCATTTATTTGTTTACTTATTTTCAATTAACTCAAAATTCTTAAGACTTTAAAGCAAAAACATTTTATTAACAACACAAATGAAAATATAATTTGTTAATGGATTATTAGATAATTAAGCTATTTTTTTTATCAATTTAATTTAAGAAAATGTGAAATGACAGTTATGGCAGATTTTATAAATTAGACGCCACTAGTTTTTTTACCCACCCTACATAGCGAGTTAGATATTTTTTTAACCTTAAAAAAAATAAAGATTTTAATAAGTAAAAAAACTGATGGATGCTAGTTGAAATACTTTTAAAATACTTAAATAGTGATATCTTGAATGACATATTTTTTCATAAAAAAATATTGAGATGACAACACATTGGATTAACTCGAGCTAACCATGGTTAACCCGCGAAACCTGTGATCTGGGACATAAGATCATAATAAAATCATGAAACCCATATTGAAACAAATTTGAAAGCCCAATTATAATGAGATAAATATTGAAGGCCAAAAGAAAAAAAATAGAATTAAAAAAGGACAAAAAGAGTGACTCAAGTAAATCTATATCGTTGATGGGCGCAATAATGTAGGCCGGGGCAAGTTTTTACGGATTGATGAAGAAAAATGTTAAGGTAACATTAGGATTTTTAAAGAAGAAGGATATAAGTTTGGTGAATTTAATAATAAATATGAAAAAACCCTGATTTAATAACATTAAAAACGAAGTAAATCCGAGTGAATCTCCTAAATTTGGATTAATATTTCAAAATGATAACTTGTGAAATCTCAGACCTAAGCTTAACCAATAAGACTAATTTCCAACCAATTTAATGTTAAAGGATAAAAAAAAAGAATCAATCTACAATTAAGAGAACAAGGACTAATTTTGAAGGAAAAAGAAATTAAAGGGTTAATGTGATTTTTTGAAGGGGCATCATGCAAATTGAGGTAGAGGATAGAGAAAAAAAAAGTGAATTAGTGTCAAATCAGACAAAAATACCATGATACGGCATAATCATGGTTGTGACCACCAGAGATAGCCACGTACACCACCCGAAGCCGACAAAATGACTAACTCGATGCCGTGTGCTAATAATTTTTTTTTTACAAAGATGAAAATGTCATGAATAACAAAAAAAAAAAACCCTAAAGCAAATGTTAAAAATCTTTATGGCAAGGTCAATTGAGTCATTGTATTGTTTAGAGTAAAGTGAAACTCCTATAAAACCCTTAGATTTGAGGTAAATGTTTTTTTAATTTTAAGGGCACACAGTAATTTAACTATTACAAAAAAATTTAAAAAAACAATGTTGCCTCAAAGATATTTTTACCTTTAAAATTCAATTTATCGTATTTTTTTTAAGAATAAAACTGTAATTTTACTGTTATAATCTTCACTAAATCACGACATATGTACAGTAATTTTACCACGTAATTTAGGTTTTGTAATTCTAAACATGGAGGTAGGTTGGCAAGAAACCACCTATCCTCCACAACCTTTTTTACACCTTTACATTAAACGCCGTGGGGACTAGAGGGCCGCCACGAACCCACCACCTGCACTTTTAGACAAAACTATACAGAATTATAAATTATGTAATTAATTTATGAAAAATTAATAAATATATTAAATATTAATAATTATAAACTATCTCATGTGAAACATGCTAAAGGTAGAGCTGGCGAGACTATGAAATGTCACGGTGATTGATTCTATAGACAAACATGATAAACATGGATCGGGGTGGCATCATTGTTTAAAAACTATCCACGAACCAATTAACTTAAACTCTACGTTGAGCTGGATTTTAATAAAAATAAAATAAATAAAATAAATTTAATATGATCCGATCTGAATTCTTTTTTCAAATAATATTATTTTTCCTACCTGTATCTTGGTATGTTCCCTCGAAGTTTGAGGACTCGCTTCATTATTAGGGTAGGGGTAAAGGCTAACAATTCATGGGAATATTCTCTCCCTTTCTCATAATTTGACTCGAATAATCATATTCTTTTTTTTTTTTTATTTACGTGGGGTGTCCAGGTCAGCTTGTGCGCACCACGACTATTCCCCACGGCCCACTGGACATCCTGCAAGCCCAGGAGCAGGTAAGGCACCGCGGGGGTGACAGGCGTACACATAGAGGGTCAAACCTGGGACGGGAGCGGAACAAATCACACGATTGACCACAGCAGCTAGACCCTCAAGTACCGAATAATCATATTCTTATTGCTCTTTAAACTAATCATTTCCTCTTCACTAGTAAAAGATGCCGTCCAAGCGTGCTCGGGTCGAGGATAGTGCCGGTCAAACTTGGCTTGCAATATCCCATCTTTCAAAAGTCAGCAAAATACTACCATCCAACGGTGCACCTTGTTGCTTGTTTAAAAAAAAAAGAAAAATTAGTTTTTTGTGGTTGTGTTTCGTGTATAATTTAATTATACTTAATTATAATTATAATTATAAAAGTTAAAACAAATACTCTCTAAGTATTGCGTTTCTTCTAAAGGGTTAGGGTAAAATTTGATTTTTTTATTTATAATTAATTTTTAATGTTTTTAAATTAGTTAAATGTGCTGATATTAAAAATAATTTTTAAAAAATACTTTAAAAAATAATTATTACTACACTTACAAACACCTTTTAATCGAATTTGCATAGTCAACAAGTCTTTCAAGAGACAATAAATAAAAAATTGAGAGTAATTGGAAACTTGAATTCATGTTTCATGTTGATAGGCCAGATTAATAAATTAATAAGAGGAAATTAACTAAACTGTAACCCTTTTGTGTTTGATAATGAAAATTAATTGATCGAGGACCAGGTTAAGAAACTCATGAAATTACAAGAACTTGTGAGGTAATTAATCCATCAAACAAATTAATTAGTTGACTTTTTTTTTTTTTTTTTATCAAGATAGAATTATTTTAATTATTTTAAAATAATTTGGAGAATCAACTCTCTAGACTTGTGATTCGAGCCTCCTTAAGTCGTGTTTTAACTTTTATAACTATGCAGGCTGGCGGCCCCGATTATTTGTCGTGACGTGTATTCACTGTACCATCATCTCATCTCATCTCATCTGCAGACAGGGGAAAGTCTAACATAATAGGAAGAAAAAGAATCAAAATTATTACTCTCTTCAAAGTGTTATCAGACCTGCACAAAAACCAAACTACTTCAGTTATTCTCTGTCATGTTCTTTCTATATAATATGAGTGGCAGTTCCTTAGGTTCAAAGAATCCGTTTTAGAAACCAAGAAAAGAAACAACAAACACCCAGAGCAGCTCAATCCATTCATCACTGATAAAGATAGATAGAGAGATAAAGGGCAGACGAACTACTTTGATGGATTGTCTCAGAGAGATTGAAACTGATGGGAATTCAAATCCAATTCAAATATCTCGTTTGGCCCTCGATATTGGAGGTATGTATCTGTTAAATTTCCTTTCTTTTTGTCTTTTCAATCAATAATAAGCAAACAAAAAGAAATGCTAATCTTGCTTTGCAGGGTCTTTAATCAAATTGGTATATTTCTCGAGAGATTCTGGTGATCATGAGGACCCATTGAATGATAGTGTTCGGATTTCCGATGGTGTTAATGGAAGGCTTCACTTTGCCAAGTTTGAGACGACCAATATCAATGATTGCTTGCAGTTTATTAGTGCCAACAAACTTTTCTTTGGTGGTATGTTCACTATCGTGACCATGACCATCCTTGTTGCCTTTTTCTTTTTATCCTTTTGTCTTTCTCATTTCTTTAAACTTTAGATGTTATCAACAGTATGGTGTGGTTTTCTTCCTTGCAAACTTTAGGGCTGAGTTTGATTTAAGCTGAACTGATAGTTTCATACTCGGCTTGGCTTGCGCTTATTTCGTTATGCTCCGAACTCTTGCTGGTCGTGTACATTAATGCTTCAATTTCATGTTTTGAAGCTTCTTTTTTTTTTGGGTAAGCTTGGCCTGCTAGGTTGTCAACCTGGCCAAATTTTGTATCTTACTTCATTCTGATGCCTTTTCGGGATAATGCATAAACATGGAAGCCGTCACATGCAGATAGATTTTTTCAAATTTTGCCTACACAGACATGTATCATGCCATTGCTACGGTCTTTAATCAAAATGCTACTTGCAGTAGCTTGGGGGGGGGGGGGGGGGGGGGGGGGGGGGGTGTGGGCGGTGGGGGCAAACAGGCTACTATAACTCATTCTGTGATTAATTATATTACTTAGCAGAGGCGTCTTTCTTGGAGTTGCTTCATGTTGATAACTTCCTCATTTATGTGATTTTTTTTGGCCGGTTTTGTTTCTTGCTTACAAAATGAAGGTGAACTCAGGTTTCCAGCATCAAGAAAACCCTACCAATGACAGGAGCTTTATTAAGGTAAGATATAATTGTTGTTTGTTGCCAAACTTTGATTTTGAAGAAGCTAAATCTCTAAAGCTCTGTTATATAATTATAATAATATTCATTATTATAATTATAAACATAAATTTATTGAGAGAAAATGCAAGTTTTTTTAGAAAACAACTATTCAATGTTTTCTGTCTTAAATCCAGATTTCCTTCTCTGTGATCATAGATTGCCTGTCATACATAGCTTCCCACTAAGCTGAACAATTATTTTAAAGTTAGCTTCTGGTGTTTGATTCCCATGGTGGAAAAACTTGTTTTTAATCTGATGAATTGTTTAGTTCATTTTTATGTTGCAAGGTAGTTTTGGGTTTGGAATAGGTACTAAATATGCTACATTGTTAACTAGTTGCAATCCATTTGAAGGCCACAGGTGGTGGGGCATACAAGTTCTCTGATCTTTTCAAAGAAAAGCTTGGCATTAGTCTTGAAAAGGAAGATGAAATGGATTGTCTTGTGACGGGAGCAAATTTTTTGCTTAAGGTGGGATTCTAGCACCACATAGTCACGTACATTTAATATCAGCAAGTTGTTGTCTTTCGTTCAAACATTAAGAAAGCTTCATATGCAAAACAATCTCCTGCCCTTTGTCTATGTAGAACCTACTGTTTCTGATTGCTCGTGTGTATACATGCAAAAAACACTTAGCTTGCATGTAATTCTCTCAAGCATTTGGTCTGTACAAAATATTGTTTCAGTTGGTCACACTCTGTAGACAAATGTCTCATCTCAATTTATATTGATCTTTTTTCTTTTTGATGAAAGTTATAAATGCATCATGATAAGTGCCACGTATTAGTTGCTATGGGCCCTGGGAGGATGTGCTCATGAATTCAACCTTTTAGAAAATTGAACAATGCAATAACTTGGAGATGTTTTTGTATGGTGTGGCCCTGATATTGGGAGTTCTAGAAAGTGTTGAATCTTCAGAAGAATAAACTTCATGCTGCAGAGGGCATTTGCTGACTCTGTCATGCATTAGTAAGTTGCCATAATATAAACCCCATCCCAAGGAAATGTATGCTTGAGGTTTGAGAATATGGCAATAGATCTAGCCCTAGGTCCTGATTCTTGGTAGAGGGTATTGCAAGTGGTATTCTGATGCCACTATTGAAATGAGCATCTACATCTTAGAAAAGAAAGAGGTTCAAATTTCTCCTCCTGTTCGGATTTGTTTGCAGTTGGAAAATGTCATTGTATAACTGTGCCTCTCTTCCCTCTTCAACAAAAGGAAAACTTCCTTTGTTCGTGTGTGTTTGTTCAGGAGGGAAACTTTTACCTACCATGCCATATTTGTTTTCCTCCCTTGCTTGATAATAATTAGTAATTGCCCATTCCGTTTCTTGTTCACTTTACTAATGTCCTAGCTGCATGCTGATTGTTATTTTGAGTAGGCAGTCAATCATGAAGCTTTTACATACTTGAATGGTCAGAAGGAATTTGTGCAGATTGACCATAATGATTTGTATCCATATCTACTCGTTAATATTGGATCTGGAGTTAGCATGATCAAGGTACTCATATCAGTATCAGATCAGTTTACCTTCATTGTTTATGATTTGTTTTATGTATTTAAAATGTTTTTATATGTTAAATGATATTCAGTTTTGTGCCAATACAGGTGGATGGAGATGGAAAGTATGAGCGAGTCAGTGGAACAAGTGTTGGTGGTGGCACTTTTTGGGGTTTGGGAAAGTTATTAACAAAATGCCAGAGGTAGTTTGGTTTGTTTCCTCATCTTTGGCCATTACAAATTCTCTTGTATATAGTTTCATATTAGTGGATACCGATGCATTTTCTTTCTCAGTTTTGATGAGTTGCTGGAGTTAAGTCAACGGGGAAATAACAGAGTTCTAGACATGCTTGTTGGGGATATCTATGGTGGGATGGAATATTCAAAGGTATATTCAAGTCCTTTCTTTAATTTATAAGATTGTTTTTTGCCAGTTCACATATTTTCATTTGTCATGTTGAAGTGCCCATTCAGGTTCCTAACAGCTTCATGATTCACATTGATTTCAATCTTTAAAATTTAACTGCACAGTTCATTTCGTATGATGACAGATTGGTCTCTCATCTACAGCCATTGCTTCCAGCTTTGGGAGGGCAATTTCTAACAGTAATGAACTTCATGATTATAAACCTGAAGATGTCTCCCGGTCTCTTCTAAGAATGATTTCAAATAATATTGGACAGGTAACTTTCAGTAGGCACATCTGTTGTATGTTGTCAAGAAGTATGCTCTAAGATTTATATGGTATTAAAATTTAATAAAGGAAAAGTATTTACATACAAAAAATCTCACAAACTAACATGGCAAGTGATGTATGATGAACTTGCCAAGTAATGATTTCACAGGATGGCATCCTTGCATTAAATGCTATTTCTATTAGTAAGATTTTCTTGTAGGAATTTTTTGTTTGTATTGCCTTAGTCATTGAACGGAGTCATTCTGACAACCATACACCTCAATTGGTTGATACAGATTTAGTGCTTTGCCATCCTTTTACCAAGTTAGCTTGGAGAAATAAGATTAAAACCATTAGCCAAGGCTTTTGTAGCTGGATTCATCTTACCTTTGGATATTTAATACTTAGAGATGGTTCCCATCACCTACAGTGCTGTTTAGTCACGATTAAGAAGGGCATAGAATACCTGAGAGCTGGAAGTCGTATCCAAAATTCAACTTGACTGAGTTTCATATGCTATTCACTGCCATAGAAAATTAAATTTACAAGACCTTATGTGGCACATATAGAAACTTTGCTTGACATAATTGATTATTTTCTGCACTCTGCTTTTTTCTTCTATATCGTCTCATTTGTTCCATGACTCGCCATTTTAAATTTTATTGTTTTTTATCTGGAGTATTGATCACTTAAATTAACAAAGATACCCTGAGTTATTTTTAATTAGTGCACACTTTTATTCTCCCATTGCCTCTTATTTCTCTGCTCCCAGATCTCTTACTTGAATGCACTTCGATTTGGGCTCAAGCGCATATTTTTTGGAGGATTTTTCACCCGGGGTCATTCCTATACTATGGACACCATTTCTGTTGCAGTTCATTTCTGGTAATTATCTGGGGTTTCACATGTCAACAACAAAATAATTTTTCTATTTGAACAAAAAAATCACTTCCCCTATTTGGAGGGCATTTGTGACTGTCGAGAAGTTCTGTGGTGGATCTTCATATTTTGATAATGAATACCATCCAGCCTGTACAGTATGAGATTTGCCAGCAAGCAAGGAAGGGAAACTTGTCATAGAGATATTCTGACATAATAAAAAACTACCAGTCCTGGTAATTAAAAGTGAAAAAAATCATCAATAATGTTTAATGAAAAGTTAAATGCAATTAAAACATTACCAGAGATTCCATGCACTCAACTAATTAGAAATTCATTTTGTTCTGATAAAACTGAAACAAGTTCATCATTGTTTGGTGATATTATCCTTCTCCCAGTTCATATTTTCTCCTTACACTCTAATCATTTTATTTTATTTTATTTGGCAGGTCTAAAGGTGAGGCAAAAGCAATGTTTTTGCGGCATGAAGGATTTCTTGGAGCTCTAGGTGCATTCATGAGCTATGAACGGCACAGCCTCAATGACTTGATGGTTAATCAATCAGTGCAGATCCCAGTGGATGCATCCTCTAGTACAGATACAAATTATAATCCACTAGAGCGGGATTTGAATGAGACTGAGAGCGTGCAGTGTAGTGTCTATCAAGCTTAGAATTAGCTGAAACTTCCCTTCTTTGTACTTTGGTGTTTGAAGGAAATTTGTTGGTACCACTGGGCAGGCTTACAGGTCGAAGAAGTCCATAGCTAGTGTAACATAGTTAAAACATCCCAGGACCAACAATTTTTATAGAAAGATTTTAGCACCTGTAGCATAAAAGTATCTGTGAAAAAGTTCAGAGAGAGAGAGAGAGAGATGTCAAAGTAATTCTTGTTACTTTGCCTGATTATTATGTAATCTATAGGCCCCGTTGTAATTTGCAATACTACATTCTGTAACTTCATCCTTCAATAAAATCAATTGCAGATTCGTTTAACATGTGAACTTTTACTTAAAACTAATTTTCTTTTAGTTGATATTTTCAAGCGTTGGGGTATTTGAGGATTCCTTGGAATCACCCCAGCTAGTTCTCCACTACTTTGAACAAGTTGTCCTATCATACCTGGTCGTGCAACCCTTGAACTGACAAGGCTCCACCTTGTCTGTTGCGGGAAAGTTTGCGCACCTGGTATTCCATGAAAATCCACATGCTATCCAAGGATTGAATTTGATCTTGCGGGCTTTTACTTCGACATATTACATTATACTAGAACTGATTAGAATTCCATTTTGATTTTTAACTTTCTGGGGAAACCTAATGCAAATTGTAGCTCATATATTCCCGTGTTTTTAAAATTACAGAAATCTCATTAAGTTAAACAACATTGGGTTTTGCCCAAGACTCTCATTGCCCGGTAAAAAACAAAGCAGCCATGATGCGGTGACCACCGGGTATTCATGAGAATGGTACTTCGCCCATGAGCTGCAGCTCACTAGATCCTCTTTCCATAACCAGTAAGCACAGGCATCAAGAAGGTTGATGAAAGCTCTCCCCTCCCCTAGCAGGTAAATTGCGCTCTGCATATTTCGAAGTAGGGTTATCGGTGGTGATACAACTGAGCATTTTACATAGCAGTCACAACAATCTCATTCCTTAGACACATCATAATACAAATAAGTATTGCTGTTTATCTCTGTTGAACTGATACAAATACAATTGGAATACAAATTGTAGTTTAACTGTTTCTTGAACCAAAAGATGATCTTTCAGCAGTCAACAATTTTCTAGGACGCTTCTTTGCATTTCTTCTATGTAGAGCCCATCTTTCTTTAATATTAGATGACTTGATAGGTTGTTTTTCATCATACAAGCTCCAATCTTCACATTTTTCAGCATCAAAACCTACCCTGATTCTGCCTGCTTCAGCAATCAGATCATTCACAATCATTTCAGTAGTCCTGGTGGTGATTCCTCTTAGGTACCAGGAAATTGGTGGCGGTGGAACAATTGCTGGTTGGATTAACTGCTCCAAGCTCACCTTTGACCCTATCCTTCCTTTCCCCCTTGTACATGAACAATAGTCCGCCAATGTTTTAGGTTTAAATGGATAGCAGATTGCTTCATCAACAAATATAGGTTCCACTTTCCAGCAACCTTCGAATCTTTTCATGAATCCAGTTTTCACTTGCTTGAAGTTCATCTGTCAAGCAAGTACCAGACATAAGAGAATTGCCATTGGATTAGACAAGTTTATGGTAATGATGGTGCCCTATTATGGTAGAACTAAAACTATGACTACAAGGTAAATCAGGAATTAGATGGTGGTTAGCCAACATATTTAGATGAATCAGTTTTTGTATCAACTAGGTTTTTGTTATTGTTACTGCCAAAAGTTCTCTAAAACATCCGTTTTCTGAGGTGAACAGAGAAATTTTGGTCTTGTGGAATTTGAGTTTCCTAAGGAGCAAAGTTATCCAATGATATCTCACCAAATTCACCCAATCTACATGCATTCCCACAACTACCACTCCCCAAAGTGAAAAACCATCCATATACGTTGTGAAATGCATTCCCACTTGCATTTCCACATTAAGGATTTATTCAAGAATTCTGACTCACAGATAACATGCCATGAAGAGAACAAACAGATCTTCACCAGATGGGTTGAAAACAAGCTTCTGATTACTTATGGCAGCAATAGAAACAGTGGAAAGAAAAATGTTGATCCTTACTGAGTGATCTTGTCTGTTCTGATCAACCAAAACATGAACTGATATGGTCCCTGACCACCAAAGAAATTTCCAAATAGCAGCTTGCTCTACATCAACCACCTGCCTGTGACCTTCATCAAGCAAAACTCTCCTGGATACCACTTCCTAGACATAAAACAGTTTTTTCTCACATCAAAATGGAATTTCAATTGGATGCTTAATACTATTTAATCAAGCAAATAATAGTTACAAGAACAAATCAAATGGACGTCTTTTCTTTTCTTTTTTAATTTTAAATTGAAGACTAATTCCCACAACTAAGGAGAATGCCAAACTTTGATGATCTAACCAGCGTTTTAACAAATAGTTATACTTCGGTTGAAATGAAAGCAGCAGATGATGAGAAAGACTCAACTTACCTTGATATTTTTGAAAACTCTCCTATTATCTGGGTCAGTCACAATATCATACACTGCATCCGGGGGCAACCCGATATCCACTTTGGCATTGAGGTTGCAGAGAGAACCTCTTGGTACACTGACCTGCCAAGAATAACATGAGATTCCAAGCACATTAATTTTTTATGACTCAATCAACCCTGCTACTCCTTGGCATTGAAAGGCAACTAACTGGCCAATACGACATGCAGTTTCTTTAAAAGTTGTTCACCTTTATTTGTGGAGGTTGATCAGTCCAAGCAGGATTTTCTCTCCAGGCTTGCAATTGCCTCTCCAAATCAATCCCCAAGGCAGGAGCAGCGGTAGAAGCAAATGATCCTTTCTCTTTTCTCACCAAGTTTTCGCCCTTGCCATCTTTTAATAAGTTCTTGAGTTGTGACTATTGCAAGATTACAGTAGAATTTCCTTTCATTAAGCTATCACAATGCTAATTTATCCAACATGGATGGAAAAAAGACTAACCTTAATACAATCTTGAAGTTTGTTTGGGAGCTGCACAAGAAATGATGGATCAAAAGCTTTGTGGGTTCCATTGTACTTGCTCTTGGGAATTCCTATGCTAGCTCTTCTCACTTCTGCTTCACCCATTAGCCTTAATTCAAAGAATGCGTTCTCTTGAATCCCATGGCAGACAGAACAAGAAAAATACAATCAAATTACCATTTAGAACTCATATTACAAAACCCAGTTAGTGTATCATCATTGAAAGATAAACAAAGCAAAAGAATGAAATCCCACCTTTTTTTTCTTTTTAATTACTAGAATTTTGAGAATAGAAAAGGACTGCCGAGAATGAACTTAATACTACTACTACTATTTGAAACTAACTAAGGTTAGAGCAGAAAGGTTTCACTTAAAGTTAAAGACAGGACCTATCTGTCTATCTATAAGACTATAGTAGTTGATTAAGAATGAAATGGAGAGATCAAGAACTTGCAGCAGAGGCAGCAGTAGAAAATTGACTAGCTGCTGCATATCCTTTCCTAGTTGTAGGGTTAGCAAACAGCAACACGTGATAGAATGGCAAGATCCAAGAGAAGAGTAAAAAACAAATAGTCAACATTAATATATTAGTTTTTAACTGCAATTATATAAATAGAACTACGTTTCTTACATTTTCACTAAGAAAATTGAGACATTTCACCAACCATTCGAACACTCAATCCAGTAATCTCCTCCACATCCAAGGATGTCTGATTTCCATCCGCTTGAAACTATAAGATATTACCAACAATTGTCCCGTTTTTTCTCTCGTTTCTTATGCGCTACCTAACAACGTTTTAATTTGTTCGAGGACTAGCGGCACGAAGCTTCGTTCTATGTCGTCGTGGCATGAACTACTCATTTCTGTTTGCCAGAAATCCAGCTAGGGTGGGCTTCCCTAAGGCGACGCCGGATGTCATTAACTTTAGCGCGCCTCTCACCTGTTTGTTAACATGTGTTTTACTAATAATTTTTTTATATATAAAATAAAACAAAATAAATAACCGGGGTAGAAAAAAATTAAAGGATAAAACAAAATTGAGAATTACTATTACAATTCATGGTTAGATCCCGTTTGGGAACGCGGCTGCGTTTGTATTTTTAAGAAATTTGAATTTTTTTTAAAAAAATTTAATATGGTTTATACGTTTTGGATTGTTTTGATGTGCTGATGTCAAAAATAATTTTAAAAAATGAAAAAATATCATTGGCATGTATTTTGGCACGAAAAAGTTATTTGAAAAGCACCCGCAACCACACTGTCAAACACGCTCTTACTTGTTTCATCGCGGATTAGATCAAAAATTAATTTTGATTGTAAAAAAAGTCTTTGCACTAATGCTTTAATAAATTTCACCAGTTAGCTATAACCTGAATTTTAAATCAAGTTAAAATTAATTTTTATATGACCTAATCAATCGAGTACATCAAAATACAATTTTATCAATCTAAAAAAAACCTGATTTAACTTAAAAACATCAAGAGAACGAGGTTTAGACATTGTTTTTAAAATATTAAAATGATGAGGTCTTGAATTAATTTGGATTAACTCGTCAAACACATGATCTAGTTGAGTTTAACAATTTTATTTTTAAAACCATTTCTTTATTTAATTACATGATAATAAAAATAAGCATACACATGAAAGCGATATAATAACTTTTTTCTTAAAAAAAAACATTATGAATGGTTCTACAAAATGATACTTGCTAATATAATAATAAAAAAAGCTATGCTCTTAGTAAAAAAGAGTAAAAAATGAATGATATTCAATAAAAAAAACTTTAAATAAATTCTAATTAGTTAATTTTAATGTACTTGAATCAAAATTCCAAGAAAAAAGAATAAAGAACAAAACAATCAAGCATATGGACTTGAGTGGGCCAACATGCCTAGTCCATGAAGAAAGAGGCTAGACTCATGCACCAGGCCCCTCTCTCTCTTATATTAAGAAGAAGTGTTATCTATTCTAATTTTTTTTAAATAACAGATAGCACGGTGTTTGTATTTCAAGATTTTAACAATTGGAGAGGTTATTGGAAAATCAAGCAATGTTTTTTCATTTTAAAAAATATTTTCAATCTATTTTAATCTAAAAAAAATCCAAAAAATCACTCTTAAAATCTTAATACACCCAGTTCTTAACCCAAACCACCCTTAGCAAAACTAAGCTGAAATGATTTTATTTCTCAATCTTGATCTACTTTTGCTAATAAGATGAGAGGCAAAAAACACATCATTGGAATTTCTCTCATGAAATTAAACTCGTTAACATCATTAATGACTTTTTTTGTTGTTAGAACATAACCAATCGATAACTTTTTCTCTCCTCCCTTGTTGAATGATGATTTTTTCTCTCTCAACTCTCTAATTTAAGGAGAAGGTGAATAAAATAAAGTTTTGGATAAAAATACAAAATCCTCAGAAAATAGGAATTAAAAATAAAAAATAAAAAACTTTGGGAACTAAAAAAACTAAAAACATGCCTCAGCTACAAAAGAAGAAAAAAGAGGTAGGAATCTTGTTTCAGTGTCAATTTTAATCCTTATAATTTTAATTATATTTAATCAAGGAAATTAAATTTGATTTTGCCAAATCGAGAATCAATTTAATATCGATACCTTTTTTTTAATGTTGTGAGAAACCCTTATGACGTTAACCAAAGTAATTACCAAGCCTAATTCTAAATGAAATAAATATCAAAGGATCACATTGAAAAAAAAAATAAAGAACAAAAAAAAAACATTATGGAATCCATAGTGCATTCCTTTATAGGCTATAATGAAAACCCGATGCTTTTTGTTTTTTATTTTTTTAATTATAAGGACAATTACTTAATTCTTTCGAAGTGTTGGTTTTGGTATAGACTAGTCATATTTATCCACGTTGCAGGTATGATTTTAAGTTAATTTTTAACACAAGAGAAAAATATATTGGTGTTATAGATGTGTTTTTTGATATCATGAATTTTTTATCCGAGAAACAAAAATTGTAGTATTTATACTTAATAAAATAAATTGAAAAATATATGAATTGATATATAAAAAAGAATTGTTAATAATAATTATATACTAAAACAAGAAGTTGATCTTCCTAGTAAAAGTAAAATAAAGATACACATGCAAATAGTTTACATTCTCTATCCTTTTTATTTTTCACATTTTTTATTTATTTTATCTAAGTGGTAAATTATAGTTGCCAGGAACAAATGATTCTCGTTTTTATAAATGCATCATGTAAATACAATTGTTTTAATATAAAATATAATAGAAAAAAAAGTTAAAGATAAATTAAAATAATTTTTTTGAAGCATTATAAAATTAAAAAGAATACTTATTATTTAAAAAAGTTAAACTAAATTATTTAAAAAATAAAAAAGGGGTATTAATTAAAATTTAAATAAAAAATATTAATGAAAAGTAAAAAAAAAAACCAAGCACTGTAGAGCTTTGCAAGCTAGGCTTATACACTTGGCTAAGAATGAAAAAGCCTAGGTATGCGCCTCAGTTTGGAAGACCAAGCTCACATACGTTGTTTATTATTTTTTATGAAAAAGCAGACGATCTAGCTTTTATCGAACAACACATTGTTTGTTGCGACAAATAATTTGTCGTGTGTAGGAGAATTTTTTTAGTTACCATAAAGTTCGAGTTTTAGGATTTAAAAAATTTATTTTTCAACTTGTTTTTACTTTAAATATCTAAAATAACATATGAAGAACTTTAATAAACTTATTTTCAACCTCAAATCACCTCTAATCCATCTAAAAAGAATTGAACGAATAAAAAAACTTTATGGACCTCTATCTACTTTTTTCAATAAAAGTAAAGGCAACACCATCTCGATTGAACTTTTAATAGAAAAACAAATTCATTGATACTAAAATATTCTTTTTTAATACTGAAATGTGGTCGGTCGAATACTTTCTATCTTTTATTTTCTAACAACTTTCTATCTCCTCGCTTAACACTTAGGGACTAAAATTAAAAAAAAAAAACTTTGAATTGAAACGTAACATCTGAAAACTTCATGAACCAAATAATACATAAATTTAAAGCTCATGGACCAAACTAAAGTTTTTCATTCTTGTTGAACACTGGGCTTTGTATTATTTTTTCTTTTTATCTATTTGGTCATTGCTTATAATTTTTGAAACCAATAATTCTAGAATGTACCTTATTTAATTATACACCAATCAGGTGTGCGAGACATTTTTAAAATTTTATAATGAATTTGTTAAACAAAAAAAAATTAAAATATAGGTTGCTTGAGTGATGTTATGGGCAATGTTTTAAGTTTATGATTCATAAAGTAGATGAGGCAAGTTTAACTTACTGAATTCTTAGTCAACTAAGCCTACCAATGGCGGGAGCAATGTCCAGTTCAACTGAAATTTGAATAGTTATGAATTATGAAAACCAAATGTAGTAGAATTCATAGAGTTGGTGAAGGAGTTGTGAGAACTACGCAGACACCTTTAAACCCAGACAGAAAGCAAGAGTGGATAAAAATACACATTATGACTTGTTTAATACTAGAAGAGATTAAAGTGTTGCAAGCCACAACCAAAACGCAAGAATCATCGAGGAAAGCACAATTGATCAGCCTGTGGCCTTGAAGAAGCGCGCACAAACAGATTGAGAGCTAGCCCTCCTGCATGAAAAGGTGATTGTAAGTGTTAACTGTAGATAAATTCATTGTTGACATTAATGGAAGAGAAAAGAAAATGGTGATGATTAAGAAGCCAGAAGTGTAGGGGGGTGCAAGGAACATTTACCTGGGTTAATAATTATAAAAACTTCAGCGGGTTTATTTCCTTATGGTCTCAAGTTCGAGTCTTATAGTTGCTAATATGATAACCATTAGAGACTTACATGATCGTTAACTTCAGGGCTCGTGAGATTAGTCGAGGTGCGCGTAAACTGACCCGGACATCACGTTAATAAAAAAAATTTATAAAAACTCCAGGGAGAAATCAAGTTTTACAAAAGGTAGCAATGTTGAGGACATGCATGGCTTTCCATAGGAAAAGAGTGGTTCTTACTGAGTTACCACATTTGAAAGGGCTAAAATAAAATTAAAAATCATATATGGGACAGTTATGACAATTGATGCTGGAGGTAACCATAACAAATGATATATGATAAAAGCTTTTACAAGTCTCAACTTTAACAATCTAGAGCATAGGGTTAACCCTAGAGGTGCAATCCTTATCCATGCAATTAAAGACTTGAGGAAAAATATTAGATAGGTGCTAGAAAAACCTAAAAATAATCCCAAACAAATATTGCTCACCGTAGTAACAATTTTCTTTTTAAGAAAAAGTTTGCCTCGAGTACAGAGCATATGCATTTTTTAGCTGGGCCTAATGCATTTTTTAGTCCCCCAAAATTGAAGTAAAGATATTTTTAAGAAAAAGTTTGCCTCGAGTACAGAGCATATGCATTTTTTAGCTGGGCCTAATGCATTTTTTAGTCCCCCAAAATTGAAGTAAAGATAATTAATGTTGAAAACAAACGAACCGAGCAAAAAAAAAATTATATTTTTGACATGGTACAAAAATTATAAATAAACTTGGATTATAAAATAATAAGGATTTTTTAAAATTATTATTCAATTATTTTAAAATACATGATTCAAATAAAATTTCATATATAGTTCATGTATTTTAAAATATATGGTTCAAATAAAAATTCATACATAATTTAAGTAATTTTTTATTAACTAACAATTAACAAACTTAAAACAAACAATCTGTTGGTGTGTCATGTAAACTAAAACTAGTTTCATTACCTTCGTTTTCCTCATTATTCCTCAGACATTCATCAATTTCATTACCATCAAGAGAATTGTTAGTGTCACTACTAGTACCAACACCAATTTTGTCAATGTTATTTAACTCAAAACTCCTTGAATTCTCTAGATTATCATCAATTTAAATCTCCAAATCATCCCCAGTACCATGACTCTCCATTTCAGCATCATTATGGATTTTTTTTTCATCACTTTCATCTTCTTTACAATTTTTTCTTCGTGTTGATGTCAATGACACTAAGCAAATCAAAGTTTGATGAATCATCCTGTTTTTCTCCCTTAGTTATTAAATCATTATCGGATGAAAAATTATCTAAAATTACACCAAAATCATCAGCTTGTTTTTTGTTGGTTATCATTTAATTTTAGATTGCACATTACAAATACCAAGTCATTCATTTTTTTCTGGTGCAAACAATTTCTTTGTTTTGTATGAACCTAAATAAACAATTTAAATTTATAAGATTCTTATCAAATATTTCAACATTTCAAATAATAAGATAAAAAATTCACCATTTCAAATGCACTCTAGTTACGCTCATATCCAGATAAAGTACAAGGCAAGCTTAGAACTCGAATTGCAAACTTTTGTAATTCTGGACATTCATCTCCATAAGAATCCCACCATTGAGCTAGAGGTTTTTTTTTTATTTTAAACTCTTGTTGTTATGGCAGCCTCAATGCCAAACAACCATTTTGTATCCTTAAATGATTCAAGTTGTAAGTCAATTATGCACATTTCAATTGCATCAGGCACCATTCTTTCTAAGCATTGATATGATTCAATTTTAATGTTGACATTAACCTTAAAATTAAGATTATAATGATAATAAGGATTCAAATAATAAGCTGCTGCATGTAAAGGTATATGGTATTGAAGTTCTCATCTTACATCAACAATATTCCATATAGATATATAATTATAAAAAATAAAAATAAAAATATCATTACAATCTAGAAAAATCTCAATTGGATGTATCTCTCTAAAGATATTCATATTAATAGAGGACAACATGTGAAATAAACAATTAACAAGATAAATACCATTTTTTCATAGAACCAAAATTCACTTGTATCTTCTCTTTTGCTTGGTCTATTGTTTTATATATAAAACTCATAGCTGGTTTCTCATTTGAATCAACTAATCAAAGAACTTTAATTAGAGAATATATTGCCTTAATACATATTGTGGCATCATTCCAAAACCTACTGTGCAAAACACCATTTTGAATTCATTTCCCTTCTTCTATTCCTGAAAACCTACATGACCTCCACTGTTTGGAAGTAAACATAGTCATCAGCTATATTTTATGATCATTCAAACATCATAAAGTCAAATATGCAGTAACAAACTGAGTGGTAGCGTGCCTAATCAAATCCTAATTTCCTTTTATAAAGTGCCTTAGCATGGAAATAAAAATAGTTCTTGAATAAATATATGAGGTGATTTTCTTCCCCTTAGCAATAGTTACTTAGTGAATCTCTAGCTTCTTCTCAAAATCTTTCAATATCAAGTCAATACAATGGGCAACATATGATGTCCAAAACAACCTCTCTTTTTTTCCATCAATAATTGTTCCGCTACCTTATAATTTGCAGTATTATCGATGATTATTTGCACAATATTTTCCTCCTCAATCCTCTCCATAATGGCATACAACATCTTAAATACTCTATTAGCAGTCTTGGACATATTAGAAGTATCCATCGATGATAAAAAAAAATAAAAATTGTCCATTTAGGACTATTAACCAAAAAGTTACAAATACAACATCGTTTTTTATTTGTCCATCCATAAGACATTATTGAACAACCTGTTTTTTTTTCCTCCATTCTAGCTTGTACTCTTCAAGCAAGTTCATTGTTTGATCCATTTCTTGCTTCAAATACTTCTCTTTAATATCATGGTAAGATGGAGGCTTGAAACTTGGCCCATGCTTCACAACTAATTTAAGTGCCTTAAGAAACTCAGGGTTATTTACATAGCTAAATGGAATTGCAATAGTGTAGAAAAACCTTGCAATTTGTCTACATGCTTCTTCTCTAATGTTCTTTTTTAGTAATTGATTTAGGGTTGTTTATGTACTTTCACTCCCACTAGTTGCTCTCTTTTCTTTGTCATTGGAGCTAATTTCTTTCATTTCATCATGTTTTCCAATATATTGATAATCCTTTCTTTTCTTTTCAGTTGCTTCTAGATTTTTCACCAAAACACCCAAAATCATCTACTTAACATTTTTTGGTACTTGTTGGCACAACTCATCATCCTTACGAGTGTAAGCCAAATGATACTTGAAATGAAAAATACCTCCACTGATAAATTTTTGACAATACTTGTATTGAACTTTTCTAGAATTTTTATCAATATATATATCATGTTGCCATCCCACATCAAGCCTATTACCAGAAGAATTTTTTCTAGATGTCATATGTTCAACAATTTAAGAATTAACTCAAATCAGTCATGTAATCAATCCAAACATTATATGATTCTAATTAAATTTTACTTAAAAAAAATTACCATAATACATGTGACTAAATGAATGAATAGGTTGAAGAAAATATAAACAAAATAAGATATTGACATAAATAAATTGGCATGTAGCTTGGTTTTTTCTATACTAAACAAAGGCAAGTGGACTTGAGTATCATTTCTACTGTCAGTTGCTTGGGATTTTAGAGTAGAAGTGCTGGTTTGTTAATAATTTCTTCGCTCCTAACAAAAAAGAATTCTAAATCCAGACACATTTTTTTCATTTAAGCTAAAACTATAGGTACGCTAAAATAAGAAAAGACTATATGGGGGATATATTTTTCAGATGGTTTTCTGTGTTATACATAACAATTCATATAATCTAGAAGCATACATAAAGAATTTGTAAAACTAAAGCAATAAGATGATAATATTATATAATAGAGAGGAGTGCATATAATCCAGAAGAAAGAAAGTAAAATATGCATACATACTGTGTTGCAAAAGTGCTGGTTTTGTTGATTAGATAACTCATACACCACCAGAAATTCACTTAATACCAACGGCATTACCGACATAATAATTCTGTCGGTAATTTGCTGTCATAATTATCGACAGAATCTTTTTCGTTTGTAATTCAGTCGGTATACACCGACGGAATCTGTCTATCGGTAAAACTGTTAAATCTTGTAGTGATAAAATTACTCAAAAATGGGAACAGTTGGTAAATTCAAAATTCATGACTCCTTGATTTTGTTCTATTTTAATTTCTTATAACCCATATCTCTTACAAGAACAACAAACTTCTTTATAAATTTAGAACTCTATTGTTCTCGTAAAGCATCTACTATTTCTCCATCTCCAAAGTTAGCAGATTGTGACTCCAATAATTGACCTTGAGTTCTAAAATCAAACGTAGTAGATTTTGTTGTTAAGATATATTTGCATGTCAAATGTACAAGAATAACATGTATAAGAGCATGAGAACTAAATAAAACAATTTACTATATCTTCTATGTTTAAATGTTTAAAGGGGCCTGATGATCAAACCTGATGGATATCCATCTTAACTTAGTGAATGCAATCAATGACATCGTCCATACTAGCATACTGATGTGACATTGAAGATTAAATTCTCATAAGAAAATCATTTAAACAAATCTAATTACAAGTTACAAAGCCATAGTTTTATCATTTCTTCGAATGTATGGTTTAATTTCTTCTGCCAGCTCTTGGGTCAAAGATCCTAAGTTCCCAATTGTTGTTAACAGATTTATTTTTTTATTCTTTATTAGTGGAGTTTTACTTTGGAAGCTCAATTGTTGTTCTTAGATCATCTATAAGTCAAAACCCAGAATTGAACCGAAAAGAGAAAAAGTTCTCACTTGAGGAGGAGAGGGGTTTGTTTGCCATTAAAATGAGCAAGGGAAGAAACTGAGGAAAACAAAAAATCCCTCTTAGTTTCTTTAGACGGAGTGGAAATAATAGTAAAGGGGTTTAAGACCAACATTTTCATACCAAAATCTTATCTTAAGTCAACCACTTTTAAACTGTCGTACGTGTTATAAGAAATCAAGATCACTTAATTACTTTAATGCCCCCCGATATTTAATTAGTTTCCCTAATAGTGATCAATTAAAAAAATTAATTCAGAAGCTTCATATATAAAAATAACTTCAAGGTTGTAGATCACTCACTAGTAGGTTGCAATTTACAGATATAATTCGTTTCCACTTAAATTGATTGATTTGCTTCTAGGAGTATGAGTCAGTGGAAATTTGAAGAATGAAGAGGATGTCGTCACTCGTCGGTGAGTGAAAAAAGAGAGAGAGAGGGCTATAGGTGAAAGAGAGGCAAATTGTAGTGATGGCTTGTTTTGGAACACTGGGAGGACTTTGAGACAGAGAGGCTAGGTTTTTGACTTTTTTATGCAGTATATATATTTCTTATAAACTCGTAAAACCAGGTTCAAAATCATGATTTTACACGATTTCAATGATTTAATTTGATTTTATCACTTTTCAGGTTTTTAAGCTGATTTAACATGATAAACATATATTAACGTGTAAAATCATATAATTTCACGAGTCAACTCGTATTTTTAATTATATTGATGCTAATTATACCAAACCAAAAGGCAAAAAAGAAAAGAGATGCAACAAAGATGTGCTCATGACCTAATTGGCATGAAAAGGCAAGAAAAATCAAACTCAAAGTTTAGCTTGGAAAATAAAAATCAATTTTATCACATTTAGAAACATGATATTGTCTAGGACTCTTTTACTATAACATTTATAATTGTATTCTTTAATTAGCTCTTCGGTAAAAAATCAAACAACTAAACCTTTAATGTCGTTATATACGTACGAAGCTCCTTGTAGTTATCAATATGTTAATCATATATTCTTTATAACTGTACGGTAGACATATTATTGCATGGATATTTGTTTTAATAATTATATTAAAAGGTTTTTTTTTTTAATGAGTAGGAGATAGTAATTATAAGGCTCCAATATAAGGATAAACTGCTCCCAAAACAGCAACCCATACAGACCGAGAAACCATACACATAACGGCCTAACATGGAACCACACCAAAGGGAAATTACAACAAGCAACGAGAAGGAGAATCTACCAAGAAAGAGGACGAACATAAAATAGAACGAAGCCCAGCAAGCCAAAAGGCAAGCAATCCCTCAGATTGCCTCGATTCCTTAAAATTTCTTTTGCCATGGCAGGAACAATTGTGAAAGAAAGGGGAAATATAATGGCTTAACTAATGCAGTCATGCCACCTGGTTTTAGATATGTGATCACTTCCGAAGGAGAAACTTCAGAGACATTATTAAGCCCATATTTAGAGAGAAGAAAGGTAAAGAATGGTTGATCTCGAAGGACCATTCCCATTTTATAAAGTTGAAACAAATCGAGGAGATAGCCACTTTTCCATGTATCCTCCCTTTAAGAGCCCGCTCCAACCCTTTCTTAAACAAAAATATTGAACCAAGAGGATGTTGATTTATAGAATATATGAATGTTGAGTTTAAAGTTAAATTTTTTCAATTCTTGGATGATGCTTGATTAGATGTGCTCAAAGATTTCCACAAAAGACAGGCAGGTTCCTTAGGATAGAGTGATCAGCTGGTAATAAAGTATTGCAGTTACAAAATAAATTATAGGAGCTGGTATATTTCACTGTGCTATAATTTTGTTTTTTTTTTTTTCATTTATTTGGTTTATGTAGTATTAAGAGTTTATGATTCTATCCTAAACTTTATTTTCTTTATATTTCAATCATTGTTAACTGAGAGAGGGGTCAGAAAGTTAACAAAAAAAAAAAAAACTTTGGGTTGGTCACATTTCAACCACAAAAAAAATTGATTTTGATGTTAATGAATTTATCTTGGAGAGATGAGTTCGATAAATATAGTTTTGATCTTTAACCATGATAAAAAAAAAAGATAAAATTCAAAATTTTTTTTTATTATTCATATTGATTTAGAGTTTTTAGTCTAATTAAAAAGGTGTTTTGGGTTTATAAATGAGATTATTATATATTGCAGTGTCTTTGGATTAAAATATATTGAAAATTAAATTTAAAAAATTCATAAACTTGAATCTTTATTTTTCAGTAACTAAAATAACTGAAAGCTATTCTAATTAATAACACAATGTATGCCACCTTGTTTGTTCATTAAAAAACCATGTGGTTTTTTTTTTTAGGCAAGGTGTGTGTTTGCTTGTCTTTTTAGGCCTAGGTATGCCTAGATTTTTTTTAATAGCCTTTTATTTTTATTTTTTGAAATAAAACTCACTTTAAATATAATTATTAAAATAATATTTAAAAATATCATTTGATTACACGATAATATTCAAATAAATAAGATTAGAACTCTTTATGATAATATTAACAATTACTTTATGAATAATTATATATAAACCTGTCATGTAGAATTTTTAAAAAACCTCTTCTCATGAGTGATGGTATTTTTATTTTTTTTTGTTATTAAAACTTGGTTTCCATATCATATCATGTTATGTTTTTATTTTAAAAACAATGATTCTTATAGGAATTTTTTTTTGTCAAAACAAAAAGAAATGCATTAATAAAAATAAAGTTTTGGTTAAATAAACATATTTTTATCCGTAATTCAAATCATTAGAAGTTTTTTAAAATATTTATTTTAATTATCTTTAGCTTTTATTAAAAGACCTTATTAATAATAAAAAATAACATGTTTTTTTTCTTATTTTAATCACTCCATGATCAACGTTTACGAAAATTAGGCCCCTGATGTGATGGAGGCTTTTCATTCCTCATAAATAAGTTCACTTTAGTCCCCACATGCCAAATGTTTTCTCACACCTGTTCTTCTACGACAAATAATACTTAAAATTGGTCCTAGATTTTGAAATTCTTCTTAAATTATGTTTTTTTTTACAAAATAATACAAATTTCTTATAACAATTTCTTAAAAAATATTGATCCAATTCATAGAAATGGTTTGAAAAAAATATTTAGATTTTAAATTTTTCTTTATAAATAATTCAAATTGTCTACTGATAAGTTTCTTAATTAACCTATTCAAATTCTTTGAAGGTTGCATAGGCAAAAACCTACTAAGAAAATTGTAAGACCTAAAGGACTTGTTTGCATAATTATAAGAGCTTAGGATCAAAGTGTACTTATGCGTTTGCGCCAAAAGAATCTGTCAGAAGTGCGTATCAGGGCATCATTTCCCTAAATTATATCATTGCTCCAATCATAGAAAAGAAGATCAGGCTTCAAATCCTTTTTTCAAAAAGAAACGAATAAAGATGACAATCGACAGAGTGCGATCCATCATGTGCGTGTGAATGGGAGAATACAGTGCCAGATGTGTCGCATATCCCAGTTTCAAACTTCGAATTCTGTGTTTCAAAAGTTGCTGCTAGCCTGCAGCTTGGACCGAAGACCGAACGAACTCTCCAAGCAAAAACTTTTGACAGTGTCCCACAATTTCTTGATCCTTTTCAAAATAAGTTCTATCAATTCGCAGCAAAAACCTGGTGATGGCTGCAGCTATTTGTTGATTTAATCTTATAACATGAAGAGTATCTTTTCATTTCATATATGTGTTATTTAGTTCCACTTCTCTTTCATTTCAAGAATCAATCCGGCAATTTCCCCTTAAAAAGAAAGTGTTGCAACAACATCAGAGTGTGTGTGTGTGTATGAAAATGTTGCGCAAAGGCCAATACATGGATGCTTGGATGGATTTTGGATGGGGACGGCCAGGGAACGAAAACCTTCGTCATTATCTCAACGATTATTTGAGTAATATCAAGCATTGTTGTAGTTTGTAAATAAATAATAAATATATCTCACATTGAAAAGAAACACTTTATTTTAATATTTTAATGTTTATAAGTGTGAGTTTATATTATGTAGTAAATTAACCCATGGTGAAAGGACTCTCCTAATTGACACTTAATATGTCAGTAAAATTAATTCATCATTGAATTAATTTTCGTAATTAATTACGGAAAGTGATAGAAATACAATATTGAAAATGACACCTATGATTAGGGGTGTTTAAAAAAACTGATCAACCTAGAAAACCGAGAAAATCAAAGAAAAAATAACCGAAAAAACTGAACCAAGAAAAAAAACCGATTAAACCGATTTTCAAAACCATAAATTCTAACAGGTCCGGTTCGGTTTCGGTTTTAACTGAAACTGAAAAACTGGACTGGACCAACCAAAAAACCAAAGCTATACAAATTAAGGGGGGTATAAATAGTTAAATATTGAAACCTAACCCTAAAAGTCGCTGCCTTGACGCCTGAGAATATTTATCTCAATCTTCCTTTCCCTTTAAAATTTCAATTGCTCTGCCTTTGCGTTTGTCTCCATCTCAAAAGTCTCATATTATCTAGATTCTAGCCAATTTACATACCTACCTCTTCATCTCCCTAACTTCTCCTCTCTTTACTTTTGCACAAGCCTTCTTTACTTCTGCGAAGACGGCTCCTTTAGAGAAAAGACAACAAGGTAATTTTTGACCCAGTACTTGGTGTTTGTCCAGGGATCGAAGGCATATCAACAGGAAACAATGATTAATGACCAAAGATGAATTTATAGCTTTTGTTGTTTACTGCAACAAAGATGGATCTATTACAAAATCCTCTGAATGGTTAGCTAAATTGCATTGTTCATCGCTTGTCAGCTCAAGATTGTAATAGTAGGAAATATAAAATTCCAAACAAGGAAAAATTAGTGTTTGATCTGTGAAGGGATTCGGTTTCCTGGTTTTTTGCTAAAAAAACCAGATTTAACCGAACCGAACCGCTTCGGTTTGAACCGGATTTTGGTCCGGTTTGGTTAATATTTCACAAAATTAATATAACTCGGTTCAGTTGGTTTTTTGAGTCTAAAGCGAAGCGAAGCGAACTGTAAACACCCCTACCTATGATTTTAACTATTGAAGATAATCCAAAGACATTCCATTAAGCTATGTCGTCTAGGGATATTGCTTTTTTAAAAGAAGTGGTAAATGATGAAATGTATTTAATATTGTCTAACAATATCTAGGTCTTAGTAGATTTACCTCCAGATTCTAAGCCAATAGGATGTAAGTAGGTGTTTAGAAGAAAATACAATATTGATGGTTTTATATAAACCTTCAAGGCAAGATTAGTTGTCAAAGATTTTACTCAAAAGGAGAGTGTTAATTATTTTGACACTTATTCTCTGGTGGCAAGAATTACATCAAATAGAATTTTATTTGCGTTAGCATCAATTCATAAATTGTATGTTCATCAAATGGATGTAAAGACGACTTTTCTAATGGAGATTTAAAGGAGAAAGTGTAAATAGAGCAACCTGAGGGTTTTATACTTCCTGAAAATGAAGAAAAAATCTATAAATTGGTAAAGTCTTTATATGGTTTAAAACAAGCTCCGAAACAATGACATGAAAAGTTTGATAAAGTAATTTTGTTGAATAGTTTTCATCATAATGATGCTGATAAGTGTATGTATTCCAAATTTACAAAAGATTTTGGTGTGATTGATTGTTTCTACGTAGATGACATGTTAATATTTAGCAAAGGTATCTCACTTCTAAATTTAAAATGAAAGATCTTGGTGAAATATATATAATTTTAGGTATCAAAGTTAAGAAACATAATAGTGGTTATGCATTTAATCAGTCACATTATATTAAGAAAATGCTTGATAAGTTTAAGCATCTCAATATAAAGGAAGCTAATATCTTATTTGACTATAACATAAAGTTAAATGATTATTGTGATAAAGCGGTAGCACAACTAGAATATGCTAGTGCCATTGGAAGTTTTATGTATGATATGCATTGTACAAGACCATATATAGCTTTTGTTATATACAAGTTATCAAGATACACAAGCAAGCTGAATATAGATCATTGGAAGGCTATTGCAAGAGTCTTTGGTTACCTAAAAAGAACAATTGATTTGGGCTTGTTTTATTCTGATTTTCCAGCTGTGATGGAAGGATATAGTGATGCAAGTTGGATGACTAGTTCAAGTGATAATAAGTCCACATTAGGATGTATTTTCTCACTTGGAGGAGGTGTAATATCTTGGGCATCTAAGAAACAAACGTGCATCTCTTATTCTACCATGGAATCAAAATTTATTGCTATGGCTGATGTAGATAAAAAAGTAGAATGGCTAAGAAATATGTTGTCTGATATTAAGTTGTGGCCACAACCTGTGTTAGTTATTTTTTTTTATACTATGATAGTGAAGCAACTATATCTCGAGCTTATAGTAATATTTACAATGGTAAGTCAAGACATATAAGCATTCGATATGAATATATTCGAGAGTTGATTACAAATAGGGTAATCATCATTGTCTATGTAAAGTCTATGAATAATTTAGCGGATCCGCTCACAAAACGACTATCTAGAGACATAGTACAAAAAACAACTAATGGAATGAGGTTGAAACTTATTATTAAAGATACCGGTAATAGGAACCCAACTTCGGATCAGCAAGAAGCTTATCTCTAAGTTTAATGGGTAATAACAAGTTACTATTTAGTTTTTGTTGGACACTGATAATTAATTTTAGACCTTATTATGATAGTATTCAGTGTGTTTTTTTACGTAAAAGAGGATGAATGTAGGGTCTTAATGAAATTTAAAGTTAATGTTTAATGTAATAAAGACATGTATAATTCCACATATATGAATATAGAAGTGGTGTTGCTTTTGACAAGAGTTAGGGTTTTTTCTTGTAAATATTCATGAAAATAAAATTTCAGCACATGGTCATAATAATGTTCAACAATTGTAAACCTCTTTAAGAGTTTGGATAGTATTATGTGTGTAGTATTTTTTATTCTACAACAAAAGTTTTGGTTTAATCTGTGGACACCAATAACTTTAGTAGGATTCAAGTTCTAACACTAAATAAAGGTTTAAATTGCAAAATACCTTATTGTAAGCATAATTTTATCAAGTGAAAAGACAATAATTACAAACTAGTAGAGGATTGTTGGTATAGTTTGTGAATGAATAAAGAAAGAAAAGATGTTTATCCCATATTGAAAAGAAACACTCATTCTTAATATTTATAAGTGTGGGCTTCTAATACGTAGTAAATTAAGTTATGGTGGAAGGATTCTCTTAGTGGGCTTCCTAATGCTATTATATGGATATTTATAATATCAAAAGATGGCATTTGGCACTTGACACTTGGCACTTAGGCACTTAGAACTTAATATGTCAGTGAGATTAATTCATCCTTGAATTAATTTTCATAATTAATTATGATATTTGTGACTGTTGAGATAAAACTGAATATTAGTTATTTAGTTTAATTTAAAGTGTAACTCTTTCATCAACAATCATATTGTTTCATTAACAGTCATATTGACTTTAAAAGGAAAGTGTTGCTATAACATCAGAGCCTTATATATATATGAAAATGTTGTGTAGAGGCCAATACATGGATGCTTGGATAAATTTCGGACGGGGATGGCTAGGGAACATAAAACTTCATAATTATCTCAATGATTACTCGAGTAATGTCATGAATTGTTGGTGTAGTTTGTAAATTAATAAAAAAAAAGATGTTTATTCCACATTGAAAAGTAACACTCTCTCCTAATGTTTATAAGTATAGGTTTCTATTGTGTAGTAAATTAAATCATGGTAAAAAGACTCTCCTAGTGACCTTCCTGATGCTATTATATGGATATTTATAATAGCAAAAGATGACACTTGACACTTGGACACTTGAAACTTAATATGTTAGTGAGATTAATTCATCCTTGAATTAATTTTCATAATTAATTATAACATTTGTGATTGTTGAGATAAAACTAAATAGTAGCTATTTAATTTAATTTAAAGTGTAACTCTTTCATCACCAGACATATTGTTTCGTTGTTATGTTTAAAGTCTATTAAAACCTGTAATTACACAAAAAAACAATACATAATAAAAACGTATATTTTTTTTTTGGTCTTATCTTCTCATTCTTTTAGAGATTTAAAGAACTTAGTTGTATTCTAAAGATGTTGTTTCTGTGTGGGACAAATAAACACATTAAAAACAATGTTTTCATACCTCTAAACCGGATCCATATTTATTTCCTTCCTAAATATTCCCAACATTAATAATAAAAGTTGTTGCTTTACATGTGTCTTTGAGAATCTTGTGTATCTTAAGACTACCAAATCTTTCTTTCTCTAGTTACAAAGCAAGTGGTGCCAAGAGCACCTTCTTCGCGGTAAAGAACTCAGAATATCTTTTTAGTTGTCTCTTTATTAAAGAACGTTCTTTAATTTCTTTATTGAACCTGAAGGGGGATAAAAGAAAAACATTTTTGAAACCCAATAATACGTAACCCCTTTTATAGGCAATGCCATTGCTTGCCCCATGAGTTTACCTTAGTCTTCCTTGATTAGTCTGCACTCAAAGAACAAGAGAGGCAGAGAACTGGTAATTATAAGCTCAACCCAATTATTTTTCGATCATCAACCAAGAAAAATGTCTACACAGCAGCCTCAACAACAGCAGCAGCAGCAGCAGCCTGTTGTCCTTTACCCAAACACTGTCGCAAGGCAGGCCCCATCTTCCCACTCAAATGGGTCATTTGGAACCGTTTTTATAGTCCTGGCAGTGATTGTTGTTATATCAGCTATTGCTTGCTGTCTTGGCAGGATTTGCAACAAGCGTCTAAACAAGCAGAAAGTCAATAACAACAAGCAAAGTCTGCAGCACAGCCAACACACTCCCACCTTTCATCCCAAGGAAAGGGAAAGCGATCTTGAATTTGGGTTTGACAAGGGATTTCCAACAGCCAGGAATTCTAACATGAAAGGATCAGACCCCCGAGGCCACAAGCCATTCGGAAATGGTCATTTCAGTGGTAGAGGTGAAACAAACACTTCTGCTGGTGATCATGGCGAGCCCAATGCTGCTCCATGAATGAGTTAATTTCTTTGGTATATATTCACCTACCTCGGCCTACTTGGCTGGTGCCGTTTCTATCAAAATCTGTTTCCTCTAATTTCCATTGCAGCTAGTTTGAAATACTATGTAATTATTATTTGAAACAATTGCATTGGCTTTTATCATTTTAACATACAGTAACTAAGCTCATTGGAGGAATATTCCTGTCAACATATTTACTTCAACTCTTTCCACCATTCATTTAATCCTTGTGAGTTATAATTTTTAGCCAACTAACTAGTTAATCCCTTTAGTTAAAAAAAACTCAATATTCAATCTCTGTATTTTTATGTCTGTTTGCGTTGTTATTCCTTCTCTCAATTTATTTCTAATCAAGTTTTTCAATCTCCATACTAAACATAAAAAAAATTAATTTAAAAAGAATAGTTAACAAAATATTAACAGTCAACTTTAGTATTATGTTCATTTTCAAAACTCAAATTACAAAATTATAAAAAATACAAGGACTAAAAAGTATTATTCCCTCACCTTACACAACTTGATGGAGGGACTAAATTATAAATTCCAAAATCAAAATGACTATCTCACAAGCCAAAAGGACTAGATAATTATTTATTGTTAGTCCAGCCCCAACACACACACACGCGTATGAGATTCTATTTTATTGATCGTCCATAGTCTTGTTGAGTAACTATGTTATATGATACTTTCTGATGCATTCGTGAAAAAAACCTCACACAAAAATTGGATTGTTTAATGGTTACCATTCTAGATAAAAATGAAGTATAGATTTTGGTTGTGGTTTTTATCATTTTTTTTTTCAAAAATCCCTTGTTACGCTAGAAATTTTTTGATATTTAAATTGAAAAGTATATGAGAGAAATAATATGGGTGAGAATTAAAAGAAAATATACAGTGAGTTTGAAATGTTCAATCTATGAACCTTTTTATTTACCTAAGTTATGTTAACTCATCTCAAAACAGGGAGCATTGCACAATATTTGATTGGTGGAAACATTAGTGCTCGCCATTGCAATGCCTTGTATTGTTAATGATGTGGAGGTTGATGAATGTTAATAAATTTGTCGGTTAGAAATAACTATTAATTGAGAAATGTGTTTTTATGAAATAATTTTCTTGCCAACACGTTTCTTTGGGCTAGAGAGAGAAAGAATAAATAAATAAATTGTTAGTTTAATATACCTTGTAGCTAATCGGTTGGTTAAATATGACATTATTATATTTGTGTAAAAACATATTTATTATTAATAAAAGCTTAATTTATCTTTAATATTCATATAATATTAGATTAATGAATCTAATATTTGATTTATGAATCTACAGTAAAGATAAAGTTCATGAGACAAAAATATTTTGCAAATAAAATTATAAAGTTATTATAATTATAGGATTTCTATTATATTAAAGCATTATTCTTAAAATGTTCCTTGTTGATATCCTCTTAAATACTGGATATTTAATTAGAGTCGTAGAGACCGATACATATTATATTATTTTCTTTATGAAAAAAAGCTGTTGTTCTCATAAGCTGAGGTATAAGAGATACCTATAACTAATATGTAGGTGCTTGTCAAAAAACATGTTCACTGAATTGACCCACATAAGAATTTCATATGGAAATATCACTTATTTCTATGGAAAAGCTCACATAATGGTTGTGTAAGTGATCCTTAGATTTGAAATTACTAGGTTATATTATATAGAGAATGTTATGCTCTGATCTCATTACAAGTTATTTTAATCAAAGTAATGAAGGGGTAGATATTGGGTATAACATCAACTATATGAAGGTACTTAAGTGATCAAGAGGGGATTCATCACCCTAGGTGAATTAGAAAAAAAAATTTATCTGTTCTCAAGTAGTATTGATTGAGAGTTTCAAATCTTATTCAAACGATCAATGACTATTATGTAGAGAACAAACATGATTTAATATGACAGACATACTCCATGCTTTAATGCTAAATCAGAACATTATTGATGAAAGAATATTAATTACAATGAGAAACCAGTCATTGAAAGACTAACCCAAACCACTAATGATTTTTCTAATATTTGGAGGGATTATGATACGTTGCTAGACGATGAACCTGATCTTAAAATATAAATTAATCAATTGTTGAATTGATAATAAATTAAATTGTTTAATTTATTTAATTAGAATTCTATTTTATATTTGGAACCTAATGGGCCACATACATTAATAACTATTAGTCATAAATTAAACTGAGATGATTTAATTAAGTATGACTTGATTAAGATATATTTTAGAAATTAAGAACTATAATATAATTAATACAGGGATTATATTTCTAGATCTAGAAAAATCAAGTAAGGACTTGATATATTTAATTTCTAAAATAATCCTTAATTAATATATGGATATAATTTAAGGAGCAAATTGATAGGGTTTTTTAGATTTTCTTATAAACAATAAGTTATGCTTCTTATTTTTTAAGGGGGTTATTTGTTAGACAAAAAAATTATGTAAGTCACAAAATAAAGAGCTAACACTCTAGATATAGTTATCCCTCTATTCTAAATAGGGATTTAGGAGATTTCTTACTGGTGATTCGTGTGGATTATCATTTGAGGCTGGACAATTAGACAACTTATGGTTTGCGACAACCTAGCCTTTAAATAATTATTCAAAGCTGAAGAAGATCAGATCTTCAGGTAATAAATCATTTAACAACTCTATATCTATCTAACAGGATCCTAGGGACTTCCAAATATTTTTGTTAATTGTTTCTGTTGTGTGTATGATATTTAGGAAACCCAATATAAATAAGCTTCTTTATTGTGATTATCTTCAGTAGAAAGTCAAGTACAACATGTCTTTATAGGTGTAAACTTTAGTTTTTTTCCTTGTAATTTATCAATCTTATACTCCATCTTTATAAATTATAATTTCCTAATATCACCCTCTTATTTTTCAAAATTTTCCATGTTATCCCTAAACATTAACTAGCTATCAAATTTGAAGTAGGGACACCAAAATCTTCGAGTTTAATCACATGTACTATGACTTGAAGGAAAATGGACTACAAAAGTGAAAAAAAGGTGAAAAGTGACTTTTTAATAGTATCTAATTGTTAAGGGTAAATATGAAAAAATATTTTAGAAACTATAAGGGTAACATTTATGGGACCAATATGGAGTCTACCTAATCCTTTCTGTTAACTAACATGGCTTTCTTCCAATATCAATATTACAACCACATTTAGTTATGCAAGACTATAGACCATTTTGATTTGTAGCCAATATTAGATAACTTACTCTTGGTTCACTGGAAGGCAAATCAAAAGTTAGGCATTATTTGTTTTTCAGTTATTCAAATGTATTAGACTAATGAGCAAGCATGTTTAGTTTATCATAATAAGACATGTTAAACATAAATTTTTTTAAGAAAAGCCTAGAATTCATACAAGTTTAAATCTATAAGCATGGAAAAAATAACTCATAGCAAACAAACTCTCAACATAAATATAATAATATAATTCTAGCATGTATACTAATAATAAAAATATCCATGTTTAATTTAAACAAAAGAGAGTACTTGTTGAAGCACTTTAAAATCATGAAACTCTTGTTATCATCAATGATGAATAATTTGTCCTTAAGACTTTATTGCTTTTTTACTTGTGCAACTAAGATGTTTACAATATACCTCCTAAGATTCCAACACCAACACCTTAGTTTAGATGCACTTCTAAATAAGGTCTTTGAATTAAAGATTATGTAACTCAAATATCACTTAAGAATATGAACCTAAGATCTATACTTGGGAGGAAAATCGAAGTATAAAAAGAGAAGAAAACACTAAAATATAAGGTAAGGGAGAGTGTATAAAAATTTGAAACATATTGTAGGAAACTCTTCCTTCACTCCTTTTTTTTTATAGCGTATTTTAGAAGTTAAAAAGTTGAATAATTAATTCCAACCATTATCAACCTTTAATTAGCTATCATAAATCAAGAACTAAATCTGAACATAGTGGCTATAAATCTATAATTTTTTGTTGAAAATATTGTTCAAATTTGCAACAAAAGCTTTTAGAAGAGACTGTTGGTAAAAATAATTTTTTGTTGTCTAAAATATTATTTTATAATAAACTCAAACCTAAGCCAGACTCGAAGCCCATGTCGAGCTAGCACACACAGGGGGTTTAAAACCAAAGCCCATTTTACCTAAGACGTATCTCTATAAAATATTGGATGCAATTTAGATTCAATTTTAACTTTTTAACTTTCCACTTTAGAAACACCAAGAATGTTTTATTTCTTTTCTATATGGAATAAAGATCTTCTAAAGAGTTTTGGGTATCATCAAAACATGTTAACCAAGAGTTCTTTGAGATCAATTTATCATTCATCTATAATTTATTTAAAATATGTTAATGTTCCCTGTTAAATAACTTATGTTGGAGATTAAATTCCAACAAAGTTTTAACCCAAGAAGTGAGTAGACCTCAATTTTAATTTGACCTCAAATGTGCTCATTGACCATGTTTTAATAAATTTTAAAAAAATTCCACACGTGAATGGAAATTATCTATCTAGTTTGAAAACAACTTGAAGATTTATTAAGAAATACTAATTTGGTAGATCATTAAACAAGATAGGTAACTTTTATCTTTAAATCGTTTTTAGTGAAATACTATCAAATTTACTCGCGGAATAGTAAACATGATGTCTTGAACTATTCATCTTTTATATAAACTAAGACAATAGTACTCATATAGTTCTTTATCTAGAGATTGTTTTTGGTTTTTACTGTTGTGATTATTTTGGTCCTGAACAACTTTTGAATTCAAATAAACAACCATATTTCTTACTTATATAGGTGATCTTTCATTAAAAGTATTCTATTATGCTTCATTTGATGTACTAAGATATTAAAATCATTAAGAGCACAATTTATCATTTATCATGTTGTAACTAACTTATTTCATCATAGGAATAAGTAAGAAATAATAATTTCCTACTGCTACCAAGAATGTTAAATGATTTAGCTTTCCATTTGAAACTAGATCTTGAAATCTCAAATCAACTAGGTATGGTTACCATCGTTACACTCTTTCATCCTTAAAGGTTTTAACCTTGTTCCTTTCGAACTATACATAAGCTCTATTGACAAACATTTGGTTAGAGGATCCATAATATTTTCCTTTGATTTTTGCATAGTTAATGGAAATAATTTCATTCAATAACAAGTATTTAAAAGTATTATATATGCTACATATATATTTAGACTTGCCATTATACATAATATTTTATGGCCTTCTGATATCCTGGTTTTGGCTAACATGGAATATCCTTTAAGAAATTTTAAATCCATTCAGCTTCATCTCTAGCTTTATCAAGAGTAATAAACTCTGATTTCATCGTGAATCTTACGACACATATTTGTTTAGAGGATACTCATGATACAACTACTCTACTAAATATAAAGACATCCATTTACGGGTTTTAAATTCTTAATGTCATATCCAATTAATATCATTATACCCTTCAAACACCACTAAGTAACCAATATAATATAGCCCATAGTCCAAAATATTCATCAAATATTTGAGTACCTTTTTTCATTTCCTTCCAATGACCCATATTTGAATTACCTATAAATATACTTTGTTTACTAACCAAGTAACCAATATCAGGCCTTGTGCAGTTTATAATGTACATTAGGCTTCCAGTTATTCGAGAATATTCTAATTGGTTTATTTCCTTATCTTTATTCTGTATAGATGTACACTTGTATCAATTGGTGTTTTGACAATGCTATTGTCACCTTTAAAAAATTTGTTAAGAATTTTCTCAACATAGTGAGATTGTGACAATATGAATCCATTAGATTTCATAAAAATTCTTATTTCTAGTATATCATCTGCAACACCCAAGTCTTTCACATCAAACTTGTTAGTTAATATCTTCTTAGTAGATTAATCATGTGATCATTGCTATTTAAAATTACCATATCACCCATATAGAGACATGCAATGACATAACCTTTATATGTGTTTTTCACATAAATGTATTTATCAACTTTGTTGATTTTGAACTCATTTGACAATATAAACTTGTTAAATTTTTTTATGTCATTGATTAGGTGCTTGTTTCAAATCATATAATTATTTGACAAACTTACAAACTTTATTTTTTGTCTATGGACAACAAATCCCTCGTGTTGTTCCATGTAAACCTCTTTATCAATGTCACCATTTAAGAAAGTTATTTTTATATTTATTTAATATATTTTAAGCTTGTTAATAGTAGTAATGATTATTAACATTCATATGGAAGTTATTCTTGATACAAATGAATATGTGCCAAAATAATTTACACCTTCTTGTTATCTAAAATCTTTAACAACAAGTCTACCTCTATATTTATCAATAGTGCCATCAGCTTTCATATTCCTTTTGAAGATCCACTTATGGCCTAATAGTTTATTTCTACAAGGAAGATCCACTAGTTTCCATGTATGAATATTCATAATAGATTCAAATTTACTATTGACACCCTTTTTCCAATACAAAGCTTCCGGACATGACATTGCCTCAGACTAGTGTCAAGGTTCATTTTCCAACAAGTATGTTAAAAAATAAGAACCGAATATCTTGGTCATTTTACCCTTTTACTCCTTTTAAGATCAGTTTCATCATCTTCTTTTTGATGATGATCACTTGAATTAACCTCAATTGTTCTCTTAAGTGAACTATTTTCTCATGCTTCCATCTATGAAAACACAACTTCAAATAATATAGCATTTTTTGATTCTATGATAGTATTAAGACATATATCCTCAATACTTGACTTGTGTGCAATAAATTAATATGCATTACTATTATATGCATATTTGATAAATACATAATCCATAATTTTAAGTTTTATCTTGATCTTTTTAGGATCATGTATTGCTACCTTCGCAAGACACCCTCATACTTTAAGGTATTTATAGGAAGATTTTCTATCTTTTCATAATTCATATGGTATCTTTTCTAGCTTTTTATGGGGTACTTTATTTAGTATATAATTGATAGTTAGAATTGCCCCCTACAAGTTCTGAGGTGCTCTTAAACTTATAAATATGACATTCATCATTGTTTTTTAATGTTTAGTTCTTATGCTTCACAATGTCATTTTATTGTGGTGAATAAGAAGCAATAGTTTGGTGGATAATACCATTTTGAGAACAGAATTCACCAAATAATTCTTTATATTCTCTATCTCTATCACTTTTTATTACATTTGTTTTCTTATTAAATTGATTTTCAACTTTATTCTTGTAATGTTTAAACATTTCAAGAGCTTCATATTTGCTCCTGAGCAATTAAATATAATAATATCTTATACAATCATTTATAAAAGTACTATAATACTTTTTTCTACCTCTAATTTGCACAAACTTTAAATCATCAATATCTGAATGAATTAAGTTTAGAGGTTCATTACTTTTCTTAATTGCTTGAAAAAGAGGTTTCAAGAATTTTGATTCTACACAAATTCTACACTTATGATTTTTCTTAAAAACCATACTTGGTAATAATTCATGGTTTATTAACTTTTGTATAGAATTATAATTTACATGACTTAACCTATAATGCCACATATCATAATATTCAAGCAAATCAGAAGAAGATGTAATCTTATTATTATTCTCATCATTGATTACAATGATCATTATATTTATCTTAAAAAGTCAATCACAAAGATATCATTTTTCTACAAACATACCACTCTTGAAGAGTATAAATTTATCATTCTTAAAGATCATATTAAAACCATTTTTACTCAACGAGTCAGACACTGAGTCTTTTTTAATATCAAAATAACATGAAGTACATTTTTAGTATGACCTTTCCAATACCTAGTACCTTGGAGGTTGATGAGTTTTCTGTGTATAAAATTTCTCCATCCACTTCCTTGTAAGTGACAAATATCTTTTTCTTAGCACATACATTTCTTGTTATACTAGTATCAACCCACTATTACTCATATTAAAAAAAAAAAATTAGGTTGACTTCGAAAACAACAACAAACATGTTTAATTCCATAACTTTATCAGTGAGGTGATTAACCTGGTTGATATTGGCTTTGACATTCATTCCTTTTTTTTTTTAGTTACTTTATTGAGCTATATTTTGTTCCCTGTGATATGTTCAATTACACCATTTTACTTATGAACTGTATTGTTTATGAAAATAGTATTGCATGAATAATACTTTCACTAATATATTTCTAAAAAAATATTGGAGGGTTTACCAACAATCCCGTTTAAAATCCAACCTCTTTAGACAAAACTTTCTTGATTGTATCTATTCATCATACTAACTTTTTGTATATATAAACAATAATGTATACATGAATAATATTGTATACATGAAAACATATGACCAGATAACTTTGATATCATTCTTAGGGAAAATAAATTTATTACTCTCAAAGAAATTTATCGACTAAAAACCTTTTTATACCGACAACTTCAGCCTTGAACCTTTTATCCAAAACTTTCCAAAGTGCGATCCATTTAAGATGTAGTTACTACACATAAAATAACTATAATTCCAAGCATTCATAGCTGCCATAAAAGTGGGATTAGATTCATCATCTGACCATTTTAGCACTTTTTTAGTTAAGAATTTAGCCAAGTTCAAGGTGGTCATATAAAATAACATTTTATATTGTCACCTCTTAAAATTCTATCCATTGAAATTGTTAGACTTCTCACCATTCACCATAAAAAGTGATGGTAGAACTCTCACTTCCAAATTAGTAGTTGTTGAAGTAGCATTGGTAGGTTTTCTCACCATACACCATAAAAGGTGATGGTGGAATCCTCACCATCGAAGTAGTAAATGGTGAAGCAACATTAGTTATAATAACCAATACTCAAAATAACATCATGATAAATATAACTTCTTTTATAAAGCAATAGCCAATAATATTTATAAGTAAATATTTCAACTCTACAATAAGCAAGTAATATAAAAATAAAACTTGTAATAAAGCAATTTAAGTAAACAAAAGTATGGAATTATGCAAGATAAAATAAACATACTAAAAGCGTACCCTTTTTAACCTTTATTATATCATTATAAAATGTTTAAGCATGTTAAGCAAAGAGTATGATCATATAAACATGATAGCATAAACTATCATAAACAAATAATATTTAATTTGTTAATAAAATATAATTTTATAAGATATGTGACATGCATCAAACCATCCAAATTGCATGAAAAATAAGTTTTTGAAGATAAACTATAATTTTAAAACAAATATATATAACAATGTTCTAACATTAAAAAAAAATAAAAAATCATAAAGTTATAAACAAACCAAAAGGTTATAGATTAAAACATATAGAATTAAAAATAAATCTATAAGTGAAAACATAACAAAATAAAAAAAAGTTAAATTATAACTTAAACTTTAAAGATACTAAAACCCTCTTAAACAATCAGTCTATATATTATTATTATTATTATTATTATTATTATTATTCCTCCATAAGATAAACTAAACAAAGTCTAATAATGAATAAAGCCTTAAGATTGTTTTCCAATTCTTCAAATGTATTAGACTAGTGAACAGTGATGTTTAGTTTATCAGAACAAGAGATGCTAAACATAAAAATATTTTCAAGAAAAGCCTAGAGTTCATACAAATTTAAATCTATAAGCAAGCAAAATAATAACTCATGTCAAACATGTTTTCAACACAAATATAATAATAGAATTCTAACATGCATACTAAACATATATCCAAACTTACAATTGATATTAATTCAAAGTTTTAGCATGCATACTAATAATAAAAATACCTATATTTAAATTAAAACAAAAGATGGTACTTATTTGTTGTAACATTTTAAAGTAATGAAACTTTTGTTATTATCAAGGATAAATCATTTATCATTAAGAATTTATTCCTCCTCACTTATGCATCTAGGATATTTGTAATATGCCCCCTAAGATTCCAATAACATCATCTTAGTTTAAATGCACTTCTAAATAAGGGTTTTGAACCAAAGATTATGTAACTCAAATATCTCTTAATAAAATGAACTTAAGCTCTATATTCAGAAGAAAAACTAAAACATAAAATGAAAAGAAAACACTAAAATATAAAATGAGTAAGAGTGTATAAAAATCTGAAAAATATTGTAGGAAACTCTTCCTTCACCCCTTTTTATAGTGTATTTTGAAAATTAAAAAGTTGAAGAATTAATTCTGGTAATAATCATAATTAATTCCCACCATTATTAACCTTTGATTAGCTACCATAAATCAAGAATTAAATATGAATATAGTGGCCATAAATCTATATTTGTTTTAGTTGAAAAAGCTATTCAGATTTGCAACAAAAGCTTTTGGAATAGATTGTTAATATTCATGAGCTGATTTGGACAAACAATGGGCTGAAAGAAATAGTTATTCATAAAATAGGCATAAGTCTAAATTTTAATTGGCAAAAAATAATCTTTTGTGACCCAAAATATCATATTATAATAAACCCAAACCCAGGCTTAGGTTCGACACGAGCATGTTTGTTGGAAATTAAATTCTAACAAAGTTTTAACCCAAAAAGTGAGTGCACTCCTCTTTTAATTTAGCCTGAAATATACTTATTAACCATGTTTTAATAGATTTTCAAATATTATTAATGTTTTTTTTAAAACCAAGACAAAATTTCAAGCGCAATTTAAGAGCTAGATATTGATAAAGAAAAATAATCATGTGTAGTGTGGAATTATCCAAATTTTTTATATTTAATTATATGTCAATATTTTTTTTTTGAAAAATCATTAATTCAAATTCAATAGAAACAAAATAATTTGCTAGTATAGCACCTTTTCTTCTTATTAATTTGACTTGACCCCTCGATGTGGCCCTTTACCTGATTTGAATTTCAAATTAAATCGTGTTTGGAGTTGACTTGATCTCACCCACTTGACATGGTATGTCCAAATATAACTCGGTTAACTTGGTAAAAACCTAATTTAACTAGTTTGTTTTTGTTAAAATAGCGTTTTTTAACTCTCTTTTTTTTAATTTTAAGACAACAATATTTTTTATCGACTCGAGTCAATCTACTAAACTTGTTGGCCAAGTCTAATTATTGTTTACATTAAAAATAACTAAGAAAAAGGATATTAATCAATACTCAATAAAGTAATGAAAAAAAGAAGAAAGTCAACTAGTGTTGGGCTCGGTCAACTAGGCCAACATGCCTAGCCTTCCATCAAAGAGTCTAGGTCTCTCTATGTGTATATATAGATAGATAACAAACGTATTCGTTTCAAGTAATAAAATACACATTTTTCAAAATAATTTTTGCTCTTTCCAAGTAAAATTTAAAAGTATTATTTGTATACTCAATGTATTAGACAATCATAATCACAAGAAAATTAGCAATATAACACACAAGTTTTCAAATTATTCAATTCAGTCTTTTTGGCACAAGCACTAAAAAAGGACTGTATAGCCAAACATGGTAAACATGGTAGTATGTGGTTGCTAGAAGCAGGATTCGTGTAGAGCTAGTGATATCAACCGAACCCAGATGGTTTAACTGATTTCTTGCGTTATGAAACCCATACTTGAAAGGATTTGACATGGACTAGGTGAAGTTTTTTTTTTAAATTATTATTAAGAACCATTTGAGCAGTTGGCTTGAAGAACATTCCTCCAGGAAGTAGCTGGAACACAAGCCTTGATCCCGCTAATTGGTGGACTTATTGAGCTTTTTGCAGCCAAGCTTGTAGGTTTTCTTCGGTTTTTACTATAAATAAATTAACTCTGCTAATGTGATTTATGTGTGAAAATCCCAGTTCAATATTTTCAGATAGAAAAAGATGAGAAGATAATAGAATCTATTAGAGCTCCATGTTATGTCCTCTCAAACAAGAAGCTATGATTGGACATTGCTATTCCAATTCGAGCTTGAACAAGTACTGTCTTGATCTGTTTCTCGAAGAGAATTTGCTGCTTTCCTGTCACTTGTTAAGTTTGATTACTCAGATACAGTTCCTTCATCCATTAACGCAGCCCAATAACAACCTTAGCTTTGAAGGATCATCTAGCAGTTCCAATCCTTCGAACGAAGCTTCATCATTTGTTTCATATGCAAGTCAATTTCCGCAACATGGACATATGAAATTGTCAATTGGAAAATCCTCTGCCTCGAGAAAAACTTTCTGAAGCAATGAGCAGGTTTTCCAGATTGCAAAGAGAGAGTTCTGAAATTTATCCTGGGTCGGAAAGCGATGGCTACAAATCAAAGAATCTTTTCACAGAAAGGAACAGGAGGACCCGGATTAAAACTGGTCTATTTTCTCTGAGTGCCCGGGGCCCCAAGATATCCAAGGTTAACATAGTTCTGTATATTTCTGCTGCTACAAAAAACTATTCACTGTCGTTGTTGTATCTTCTTCTTCTTCTTTTCGAGTAATTCTGCATTTTATGAATATTATAGATGGATAAAGCTGCTATTCTTGGAGATGCAATAGATTATATCAGCGAATTGCTAAAGGATGTGAAAAACCTCTGGGATGAGATCAAGAATGCTGAAGAAGAGGAATGCAGAGCGAGCAACATGAAGCAAAGACTTCAAAACTGGAGACATGTCAAAAAGGCTGCATGTCTTCCACTAAGGTAAACCAGGATCCCTCTGGTTTTGTAAAAAAAGGAAAGGACAGAGGTATAGAGAGCTTCCAGAACCTAGTACGGTTCTTATTGCAAAACTTAAACTCTTTTCTTTACTGATATACTTGGACAAAACAATTTGAGCCATTGAAGTTTAACAGGCTTCATGAGACCATCAATTTCTAAATTGACTCTTTTCCCAGGTTCAATTAGAAGTGGACCAGATTGGCAAAAGACATTTCCTGCTGAAGTTCCTTTGTGAAAAGAAGCGTGGAGGATTCGGGAGGTTGATGGAAACTATCCATTCTTTGGGGCTTCAAATCCATGATTCCAATATTACTACATTTAATGGCAAGTTTCTGAACATTCTCAAGATCGAATCCTGATATTCAGATGGAATCAAAATTTTGGATACGAATTCGACATAAATTCAGCTACACAAGCTTGTTTTCCAGAGAAATAGAGAGGTTGACAGGGATATAAATCTGCAAATCAAAAACTTCAGCAGTTCTCTGCTAGAAGCACTATATCTCCTTTCCTGCTATGTATGTTTGCATCACTCTAGTTTTAACTACCTTGTATCAAATAGGCGGATAAGGATGTTCAACCAAAGAGATTGAGAGAGTCATTGGTCGAGCTAACAGGATACCTAATTCAGACAGGAAGTAGTCAAAATTAGAAGAATCAGGGAGTACTTTTTCCAGAGTTTGAAGAGTTTAAAGTGAGAAAGTTGGTGACTTCTCCATTCAGCTAAGTTTGTCATATTTATGAATATGAGGTTTGTATCTGTCGGACACATTATCATTTCCCCTTCCATTCGGACTTCTCTTGTACAGTGTTTTTCTTCAAGCAGGACCTTGTACAGAAGCAAGATTAGGCAAGCCATTCTAGAAAATTTAGGCTTCCTGAAACCAAGAAACCGATCCTTCTATTCTTTAAACATCCTCAATTTCAGCATTTTCATATTGACAGACTAACAAAAAAATGTACAAGACAAAAGGGTAACCTTCAGAGGTAAAGTTAAGAATATGTTCAAATTTGCATCATAAGCAAAAGTTTCTTGCAAATGTATGTGCAACGCAACAAAACTTTTTCTGTCTTGCTCTATTATCAGTCAGACAAGGGTGCTGGTTTGAGTGACACCGCGGCTAGTAAATACATAAAGCTTTGAGTGAGATACACTTTACAAGCCTCCCATAAAGCTTTGAGTAAGATACACTTTACAAGCCTCCTTGAAACTTCACTGCACCTTTGAGGGAGCTAAAATTGCAGTCAAATTTCACAGGAGAAGGGGAAAAAAATTAACGCTAATTATGCCTGGTGAAGTGAAGTGCAAATTCCTTCAGATATCACCTTCTTTGGTGCTACATATTGATAATTTCAAGGAGATCTACAGGTTGGCCATGTCACCTTCATCTAAACTGGCATCTACCATGGCTTCCATGTCGGTTCATGGCTTGTGTTTCTGACTCGCTACTCGTGAACTAACTTGATGCTGGGGGTTCACGGGATATGTGTCTACCAGAGTAATCTCCACTGGAAGTGTCAAATTCTGAGCTTCCATTACTGCCAATAGCCATTCCCCTGAATTTCCTAATGTCTTGACTGTACTGAACTGAATCATATACAGCGCTCTGACCAAATCTCACACCATTACTGAGATCTGGGAGTTCACCTTCACTATCTAATTCTCTCACCACCTAAAAGAGCGTACCAAGAAATTTAGCATTCCAACTAAAAGCTACAATAAAAAAAATACAATCTGCTATATTTACTAGTCACGCTGGCATTTTGCTCATTTTGGTTCTCTTATCTAAAAAGAATCCCTTACAAGGTTATCTATAACAAAGAGAAATTGACAAGAAGCATGTTTAATATCACCTGCACCATGCGTGGCCGCTTTGGAGCTGAATGGCGAACACAAGCAGCAGCTGTCTCAACCATTCTAAATAATTCACTCTCCACGTAATGCTTTTCGAGCCGTGTACAACCAACTCACCAAATTCGCCGGTTTCAAGGGCATGAATCAGGAGTGGACGAGCCTGCCACAATCATAATAACAACACATTGTTCAAAGGATAAATAGATTGTAGGGAAGGAAATTTGGATATGCAATTCATCTAGCTCATTAGAAAAGTAACTGGGCTTGAACAAGATAAAGTCAGCTTGTTTACTGGCAAACCGTTCAGATTAGGAAAGAAAGTTCTTATATTGAATTTTTTACTAGATTTAAGAACCGTTTCATATTATAGCCGGATGATGATTGGATATGTAATACATGTACACAGCTACGAGCAAGATGCTGAAAGAAGTCGTTTCCGTCAATGCCTATTCATACCCATTCAACCAAGCTTTCATCCCCCAAAGGCTGACTTGCATCGACTGGTTTGCGCCCGGTTATCAGTTCTAGAAGCACAACTCCAAATGAAAATACATCACCTATCTGTTAGTTTTCCACTTAATGCATACTCAGGTGCCAAGTACCTGAAAACCATAATGAATATTAGTAAAAGGTGATGATTAAACCATTACTATAGTCCAGTATATTGCAATCCAAGTTGACAGAAAGCTTGTTCACTAGCTTACCACATACAATTCAGACAAAAGGGTGACCAAAATGCTCTTAACTTCTTCTTAATTTGTTTCAGAAGAAGGTGATGGATTGGATGACAAAAATCACATAGGTTTTCTTTATTTCCTTGGAACATCTATAATTGGAAATTCCACTTTACTACTCTGATCCACATTCCAGCATAGATTTTGTTTATCGAGGGTATATATTGAGCATTTAGTCATCTACACCGGAGAGGATACAGAAAAGGACGGCTAGGAAACGGGAGAACAGGTGAACAGAGGCATCCAATCTGAACAGAGATTACATATTACCGAAAACCATAACATATATACCCAAATGTCCCCATTACTCGAGTTGATACGTGGGTCTGAGCTGTGTCATTTAGTCTGGCAAGCCCAAAGTCTGCAACCTGTACATAAAATAGTTCTCAAATAACAATGCAGGACTAACTTCACGTTAAAGAAACCACATGTTGAGGGAGGAATCCAAACAGAAAGTCATAGACTTGCCTGTGTTTCAAAAGCATCATCCAACAGAATGTTCGACGACTTAATGTCTCTGTGAATAATTTTTGGATGACCTAGAATTAGATCACAGGATGATCAGAAGAAAATTAATCAGCCTTCTTTTTAAAAGAAAAATGGGAGAGGAATTGTACACCACATAACTTATTTAAGGAGAGTAAGGATAGGAAGACATACAATCTTCATGCAAATATGCCAAACCCTTAGCAGATCCTATGGCAATTTTGAGTCTTTTAGGCCAATCCAACACTGGCATATCTTTTGCTGCTGGCACAAATCGGCAGGACATAATCAAGTCCATAACATAATAACATAAGTTTTGGCAGGCAGCGCAAAAAATTATAAAATGGAAAAGAAAAATCACCTTACCATGCAAATGATGCTCAAGAGTCTTATTTGGAACAAATTCGTATATGAGCAAGCGTTGATTGTCAGAGATGCAATAGCCCACCAAAGAGACCAAATGTCGATGATGGACACGACTGATAATTTCAACTTCAGCCTTGAATTCCCGTTCACCCTGTCCACTACCCGCCTTTAGCTGTTTGACAGCAACTGCTTTCCCATCTGGCGTGCACCCCTTGAAAACACATCCAAAGCCATCCTCACCGATAATATTTTGACGAGCAAATCCATTTGTTATTTCCATTAGCTCATGGTAGCTGAAAGAGGTCTTGGAACTGCCAATGACACCTGAGTCAGGTCCCCCTCCATGGTACATATTCCCTCTTTCACTCCCGTAGCTATCAGACTGTGCAGTTGGCGAATGATAAGAGAGACTTCCAGGTCCAGCGAAACCCACAGAGGGTTGTTGCTGTCCGTAATTATATTTATCTTCAATAGGAAAAACAAGAAAGAATTAACGGATTAAATCATAATATATTAAGCAATGGGGCCGCAGCCTCAAAGTATATAGGCACGTTTACCTGTTTGCACAGTAAAGTTTTTGGGCGGAATGTAATAGCTGGAAGGCTGAATCCGTCTTTTTCTACTCCTTTTCACAAATAAAAAGATTTCCACAATTAGCGCCATAAAAACCACACCTGCGACTGCAGCAGCAGCCGCAGTCACGACTGTCTTGCTTCCAGTTCCATTACTTTGATTTCTTGGTGGATTGCTGACCACATTGTGACTTTTTGCATTAGCGATTGATGACGAGCGGCCCGATGACGAAACTCCTGATTCGGGAGGACTATGAAATCTAGATTCTGTTGGATTGGGTCCATTTGACGGAATGCTATTTGATTCCGATGGCTTGGGTGATAGATTTGAATTGGGGGGAGACAAAGAGGGTTTGGATTCTACTGGCGGAGGAGGAGATTGTTTTGAACCTCCAGAGGGAGGTGGAGAAACAAATTCACCAGTACTAGGGGGAGGTATCGCAGGAGGAGGAGGGGATTGAACAGATGGAGGAGGAGACTCGTTCTTTGCAGGGGTAGGAGGAGGAGGAGGTGATGGAGGTGGTGAGTTTGGTGGTGGAGATGTTATCGATGGTGGTGATGAATTTGACGGAGTGGAATTTGAGACTAATGGTGGGCTAAGAGGTGGAGAAGAGTTGGAACTCAACGGTGGTGGTGAGGATGGTAATGGTGAAGGAGGAGAGTTCGAAGTGGCCTGTGGAGGCGAGGATGGTATAGGTGTTGGTGGGGAATCACCATTAGTAGAAGGTGATAGCGAAGCTGACGAGTCATCATTGACGACTAATGATTCTTCGCCAACAGGAACTGGAGGTAAAGAGCCTGAACTGGAGAGGTGGAATTTGTGCTAACTGGCAAAGGAAGCAGCTCATTCGATGAAGAACCCGGCGGCGACTCCCCCACCGAGTTCGACATTTTCCTAATCTTCCTACTTATAATGAATTTTTCCTCTCTCTCTATATATATATAACTTTCTTTTCTCTCCCCTCTTTCCTAATGGAATTTTAGGTTTCTCTCAAATGCTTTCACAGAATATTCTACAAGATTTTCCATGGTAATCAAACAAGATCTTTCTTGTCATTAATTTCCTCCCGTGCATGCATGCATGCATGCGAAGAAAGGCAATCTCATTAACCCAATTAGACTATTATTTTCTCAATTTGCTAATCAAAATTTGAAGATGCCCTTATAGGCTACACATAAGAAATCTTGAAAATGTGCTTGCTGATCATCCCAAGTTAAGCACAGTCAAACAAGGAATCTATCTATCAATCTATCCTAAACCCAAGAAGACCAAGCGAAGATGTTTACGAATCAAAGAGGGACAAAACAAGAAAAAGAACCTGGAAATGTGTGTGAGAGGGAGAGTAATCAAGATTGATTTGCAGAATGCGTTGATCATCCCATGAAAAGCGTAAAAGAGGTGTCTTCTCTCTTCTCGTCTCCTCTGCTCTCTCTCAAAAACTTTAAACAACCTTTCCTTCAAATTCTCTTTGCCTTTTCAAGACAGATGATTTTTATTGCTCTTATCTATTCTTGTCTTTCATATTACTGCGCGCGCGCTCTCTTTCTGTTTTTCTTTCTTTATTATTTTTTTAATATAGTATATATATTTTTGTACATAAATCTCTTCGCTTGCGTCTCGGGTTACCGCGCATAATTAATTAGGGTTGGCCCCTATGATAAAGCGATTATGGGTCTCAAAATGGTTATATCACAGTGAACCCCACCCCACCCCCCCCCCCCCCCCCCCCCCCCCCCCCCCCCCCCCGAAATAGAAGGTTTGATATTTTAAGGCAGTCTGATCAAAATAAGATATTGAGTTTTACGGCTTAATTTAAATTATTTTAAAAAATAAAACATCAAATATGATTTGATTTTGAACATGTTATTGATTTAATTAATCAACTAGGTTAAATCAAATAAAATTTTAATTTATTTTTAAAAAAATCTAGTCTGGTTAGAGGTTGGATCTTCCATCAAGTTGTTAAGTCGATCCGGGTTTAATAACTATGTATTAAACTCTTTATAACATGTTTAGCTGTTACTAATTTTAGTTATGAAATCATCACTATTATTTTGATCATGCTATTTGCATATTCTTTTATAATTTCTATTTTAGAGTAAACTAAATAGAATGATCAATTATTGATCAATTGTACTCTTCTCAAGTTAATTAGTGCTAGCATGAAATATCATCTTAGTTAAATCCTACCTATTAGAATATTCTCATTGAAGGGTAGAATTATTTCATATAATTATTAACTTTAAAAATAAATTAATTGTCCTAATTTGTTCACATTAATTATAGCAGGTGAAAAAACTTTTCCTTCTAATCAAAACTTGTTTTATGCATGGTAAAAAAAAAATACTAAGTCTATCAAATTTCTCATGAAAACTCTATTTTTTTAAAAAAATCAGATTTATATAATTTTAACTCTAATTTAAAAGATCCCGTATTATTTAAAAATTTATATTTGATAAATCAATAAATTAAAATAAACTTGAAAATAAACTTATTTCGAACAAGCTTATGTAGCAAGTAGTATTTATGTTTAATTAATTGGGAAAATTACCAACATATTATCACAAACTCCATTAATTCACTAAAACACTCTTACACTGTGATATAAAGCGAGCAGATAGAAATTTGAATTTGGAGAATTATGGATTAAAAAATTTAATTTTTTTTTTAAAGAGGCCATATATTGCATATAAAAACATTATACATAAAACTAAGGAAATCATTGTTTCTCCACACCCAAATGCATTGTGGATTACAACAGTAATCACGGCGCATTCCTCTTTTCTTTTTTAATTTTCCTTTTTTTTGCAATTTTTCATTTTTTTTCCAATTTTCTCCTTTTTTCTTTTTTTTTTCTTTTTTTTTTCAACTTTCCTCGGTTTTTTTTTTTTTGCATTTATTTTTTTTTCTAAAATTATTTTTGTTGATTTTACTTTTTAAATATTGAGTTGCTTAAAAATTTCACTTTGTAATTTTTTTCCTTTAAAATACTGTGGATTGCTGCGGTATTTTTCCACATAGTTTTTCTATTTTATTTTTTTATTTTTCAAAATTAAATTTGTCGATTTTTTTTAATATTGAGCTGATTGAGAATATAGTTTTGTAATTTTTTTTCTTTGAAACATTGTTGATTGCTACATGTTTCTCCGCATGGTTTTTTTTTATGATTTTCTTCGAAATTATCTTTTTTATTTTATTTTTTAATATTGAGCTGGTTAAAAATTACAGTTACAATATGTGAGGAAAGCACTGTAACTTTCCTTGTAAATTACTGTGGATTGCTACAGTGTTTTTTCTTATATGGTTTTTTCTGTTTTGTTATGTTTTTCCCTAAAATTGTCTTTGTCAATTTTATTTTTTAAATATTAAGCTGGTTAAGAATTGCAATTACAAGTAAATACAAGTTTTTCCTCACAAAACACTATGGATTGATACAGTTTTTCCTCACATGGTTTTTTTCCAGTTTCTTTTGTGTTTTCTTTTTTTGTAATATTTTTTTCTAAAATTATCTTCGTCCATTTTTTTTTTAATATTGAGTTGGTTAGAATTTAACATTATAATAAAGCTTAATCATGTGGAGAAAGCACTGTAGTTTTCCTCACAAAACATTGTGGATTGTTCCAGCGTCTCTTCACATAGTTTTTTTTTCTTATATTTTTTTTCAAATTATCTTTGTCAATTTTATTTTTTTAATATTGAGTTGTTTGAGAATTACAATTACAAGTCATTACAAATAAGGCTAAATCATGTGGGGAAGCACTATAACTTTCATCACAAAACACTGTGAATTGCTACAGTGTTTCCAACATGATTTTTTTTCCCTTTTTTTATGTTTTCTTTGTTATTTTTTTTCTAAAATTATCTCTGTTGATTATTTTTTTTAATATTGAGCTGATTAAGAATTTAGCTTTGTAATTTTTTTTCTTTAAAACACTGTGAATTGTTGCATTGTTTTTCCATATGATTTTTTTCAAAATTATCTTTGTCGATTTTTTTTTTAATATTGAGTTGGTTAATAATTATAATTACAATAAAGCTAAATCATATGAGGAAAGCGTTGTAGTTTTTTCTCACAAAACACTGTGGATTGCTACAATATTTCTCTAAATGGTTTTTTATTTTATTTTATTGGGGAAAGCACTGTAGTTTTCCTCACAAAACATTGTCAATTGCTACAACGTTTTTCCTCATGGGTTTTTTTCCTTCCAAAATTATCTTTTTTGGTTTTTTTTTAATATTAAGTTGGTAGAGAATTTATCTTTGTAATTTAATTTATTTATTAACAGAGAAGCTAAATCATATGGCGAAAGCACTATATCTTTCCTCACAAAACACTGTAAATTGCTACAAATCATTTTGTTCAGTCTCTAAGTTTTTTTATCACCAACCCAATTTTTTTTCCGTCATGAAATATTTGTTCCATCATACTTTTAGTTTCTATTACTTATCTAGCGTTGGTTCACAATTATAACATTATCAAGTGCATTTGTTTTATAAGCCAGCGACAGCGCACGGGCATGTCATCTCGTTAAAATATATATGAAATAATTATTAAAGTTCCATTAGCTCCGCCCATGTATTTTTATCCTGAAAAAACTTCTCTCACGATGAATTGTTCCTTTTCTGTATCCTTGTACCAAATTTATCATAGGTAGGAGTAGCCGAAGATGGATGCAAGCTTATGTTGTTGTATCAAATATTTTCATTTGTTTTTTTTTTCTTGAAACTTTTTTATTTAATTTCCATTAAATAAAAAAGAAATTGCATTTATTTTCCATTAACAAAGACAATATTCAAATATAAGGAAACAATATAATTCAATGGTTTTTATAAAAATCAAGATATGTGTGTGTGTGTAAGTGTGTGTGTGTGTGTATATATATATATATATGATAGGATATGTTTTTTATATTCTTGGTAACTCTAAAGGCTACATCCAATGATTAAAGAGACTTATCCCTGCTATTAATTTCTTAAATTTTTATTTTAGAAAAGGTTCATGTTCAAAACAATTAATTTATGAATAACAGTTATTAAAATTGTTTGAAAAAATATAATTTTATTCATTTGAAGTGTAATATAAGGATGTCACTGGATGATATTCTAAAATCTAGGATGTTTAGGAATAGGGTTCTTTAGTGGTTGGATTATGGATTAATTAATTGTTCATTCAATTAAATCAACTCTCTAAAGTAAAATAAGATATCTCTTTATGAAAGGCTTCGGATACCTAAAAAAAAAGTCTTATTTGGATGGATTTGGAGACCATCAGATGCTTAAGTTAATATATTTATAGAGGAAAAGTGTAATGAATATGCTAAAGAGCATTAAATTCTAAGAATGAAATTGTTTGTTCTTCTTTTGGTATGAAATTAATGCTTTGTAAGAAGATGATATATATATGAGAATGAAAATTTGAATTTTTTACCTGGATGATTCATGCAGTATTTATGCCTTGTGAACCTTGTCCTTTTGTTTGAGGGAAAGGGTTGGAAAGTCATTTTATCCTTGTAGTATTAATGATAAATAAATATTTATGACACAAACATTAATGATAGACAAATATCATTTACATTGTATTAATGAGATGAAAATTTGGCAAGTCATAGAAAGACTCTTATACACCTAAAGAGGGGTGCACATTAAGTAGGGTCTAGACAAAAAGGATAGGTATTTGATTAAAAAAAACCTTTTAAGGAGAACAGTGTTGGGTTCAGGTCACAAAGTCAAGTCTAACAGGAGTTAGAACACGTGCTGGGCCCAAGAATGTTTGGCAATATGCTTGGGTTCAGGTACGAGGTCTGAGGCCATGGTGTGCTGAGCATGCACTCAGCGCCTGGGATCGAATGTCATGTTAAAGCCTACAGGGGCGCTAGGCATAGAGTAGCACTTGGGCGGCTCGGGTATGTTACCTGAGCTTATAGGGTGTTGGGCATGCGCCTAACGACTGAGCTCAGGTGTTACATCCAAGCCCACAAATGTTGGTGTGTGCCTAGTGCCTAGGCCCATGACCATGATTTAGGTTCAAATCATGTTTTCAGGGCGTGGGTTGTAGTTAAAACAAGTTTGAGCCAATTAAAAAGTATTTTTCTAAAAATAATGATAAATAATGTTTCATCAGTAACCCTTCCTAGTCTTTATGGTATTTTTACTGTGGAAACTTAAAATATATACCTATTTTTTCTCCATGTAAGAAAAAAAAAAGGGATATCTCTAAAACTTCTCTCTAAAACATTTTATTTCACATTTGAAGTTCCACTCTCTAAAACTTCTCTCTACAACATTTTCCTAACATGTTCTGACATGAATGTATTATTGGTGGAAAGTAATCACGTGGAGTGTTTGGTCTTGGCATGGAGCATGGTAACTTAACGTGAAATGAAGTTTAAAATGACTCATCTTGAGGTAATCTACACATACTTAGCATTCTTAGTAAAGGTAGGATCCGATGAAAGGGAAACATATAGCTTGCATTAATAACTTTACATTTAGACTAGGAACACTAGAAATTAAAGGTTTTATAGGGGGTCGGGATCAATTAGGATCAAGCTAAGGACTAGGGGGTTGATGTCCGTCCGCTGGAGAACCTTGGATTACTTAGGGCTGTTGAGGACATTGAGGAAAGTACCTTGACCACTAAATAAATAGCTAGGGATAACAATGAACATGGAGAGGGGTACCTGTCCATAATCCCCCTATAAGTCGGAGAGGTTAGCAAACAAACTAAGGGTTTAAAGTATCTCATGATCTGTGGTTTAAAGTACTAGAAAAAAAAACTAGCACAAAAGAGGAAACATATGCAATGGTAATCATACAAATATTAACGAAGGATGATGATTAGAGGACTCAACTTAGACAATATCTTCTCACAAGGAAATCTTTTCATAGAATTTTAACCTTGGGGTTTACATAGAACTCCTCCGACTTGATCAGAGTATGCTTAGAAAATCCTTAACCCAAAGGAGTTCTCCACTACTTTTAATTCTTGCTTTTGTCAAAACCAGGACTGGTTTTGACACCTGGAAATGTTTTTATGGTGTGCAAACTATTACTGAGCCCTTCTAGGTATTTTTTAGAGTTCATGGTTATCTCATTGAAGGCTAGAAGGGATTTTATGGCTAGGCTACCCTTGTAGAAGAAGATGTAGGTCTCATATTCAAAAGTTTCTTTTTTCTTCTTTTTTTTCCTATTATTCCGCCACCATTTCCTCCCTTGTTGTTTCTTTTTTTTCTTTCTTTCTTATTTTCTCTATTTCTCTTTTTTTTCTCTCTCTTCATTTATTTCCCTTTCTTTTTTTCTATTCCTTCCACTATTCTACCCTATTATTCCTAGTCCAGAAAGGGTTTTGGGGATCCTTTTTATAACTAAAAATATAAATCTTTAGGTCTTTTGGCTGGCAAGATCAACACCCTTGATCTTTAAGAAGCCATCACAGTCGTTCTTTAAAATTTTTGTTTCTTCTTGCCTAAATCCTAGGCTGGTAAAGTGGCGAGCTCATATGTCTATAGTTTTTTAATGTTAGGCGCAATGATTGTTTTATTGTTGTTGTTGTAATCAATTTGGGGTTGATTGAAAATTGCAAGATTCTAGCTTGGGATTAAAAAAAGTGTTTCAATGGAAGGGTTAGGTATGTTGTTTGTCTTGATTGCTAAAGGATAAAGGGCATAAAGAAGGCATGAAGAGTGGTACTAGGTAAGATTGATTCTCGTGAACTGGTTAGGTAGGGGAAGAAAACACTGAATAGTACTGTCTAAAATAACATCGTTTCTTTCTTCTTCTTACTTATTGAAACATCATTTCTTATGAAACTCATTGTTTTTTTTTTAAATTGAGCAATGTCATTTTTGTCTTGGGTTAATTTAGGGTTTTGGATTGAAAATAAACGACATCGTTTTAAATAGTCTAATTTAGACTTAGAACTTTAACGCCTTTTTTATTTTAGTCATTAGTTTATGCATATGTTCAATTCAGCTCACAATCGAAACTTTTCCTTTAAGTTTTTTTTTTTTCAATTTCGCTCATGTTCTAACTTGAGTCCCCATATTTTTACGCATCTTACAGTGTAGTTCTTGGTCCTTTAATTCGCAATTTTAGCTAAATTGACTTTTAGTCTTACATTTTTTTTCAATTACGTCCCTATTCGAACAAATAGAACCCTTTTACTTTTAATGCCTTTTTATTTTGGTCTTTGGTCCTTTAATTCTTTTTTCTTTGTTAAATTAACTCTAAATTTCAATTTCTTCTTCAATAAAGCCATTGATTGAATTAACACAACCATCAAAGTTTTCCACATTTTTTAATTTGATCCCTAGTCTTTTAATTCATGGAATTCTACCAATTTCAACATTTTTTATTCAATTTTATTTTCAATTAAACCTCTAATTGTCCCTCAAGATTATCCTTAGCCTTTTGTAATTGTTCTGTCCAGTCATTGCTTTTTGAAAATTCATTATTTGTCTAATTTTATCCCTAATTGAGTTTTTCGCTTTTTTTATTTTAATTATCTTTTAATAGTTGTTTTTTTCTTCAAAAATCTGCCAAATTTTACCTATAAATTTGTTAATGCAAATTCTTTGTTTTTATAAGGGGTAAATTTTAGGTGATGACACACCATGTCATTATCTTTTCAGGTTCAAGTTAAACCCCGACCCCAAGTCAGGTTTTAAGTCACCAAATTTCAAAACCAACTCATTAAATCAAGCTAGATTTGACAAATATGGTAATAATATCATTTAGGGAAGCAAAATCTCTAAATTGGGGATAATTCAACAATGTGCTAATAAGAAAGAAACAAAGAGATTGTTATGGAAACAAAACTATAATTATATTTAAAAAAAAAAACTAAATAAGATATTGATTTCACATAGATTATGGAAGAAAATACTATGGAAGAAAATACTATGTATTGAAACGATGTTTTTTTTTTTGAAACATTTTCTATTTTCATCTCTATTTTATTTTTTAATTTCATCCTTATACATTGCATTTACTAGGATTTGAGGATGATAATTTATTTTTATTAGCTTGCTATGAAGTTCTTGTGGTCTTGAAAAAGATATAATGACATTATGTTGTTGCTCAATTTGGTATAATAGAATTCAATTTTATTGTTTAAAAGTAATTAAAATTTCAGGGACCAAATTTGAATAAAAAGCATATTTTTTTCCTTTTTATTAATTGTTTATGAGGTGCGCTTTTTTTTAATTTCGGTCCTTTGTTTTTTATAATTTTTAGTTTTGGTTCAAAACTTTATTTTGTTTATTTTTAGTCCTTGAGTTTGAGAAATGATAAAGAAAGTTACTGAAAAATAGAAAAAGAGAGATTAAGTTGTCAGTTGGCCACTTTTTGGCTATAAAAAAGACAATTTTGGTTTTTATTGTTTGATAGATTAATATAATTGGGTTCTGTATGATGAGAAAAGCACTATTTAGATGTTTTTAATCTTTCATCTTGCCAGAATAAATAGACTAGGCTTCAAAAATTCTTTTTGATTCGGGTTAATTTTTATTGTTTGATGGATTAATGGGTGATTTAATGTTAAAAAATGAGTTTATTAAGGTCTATACGGTCTTTCTTGGATGTCTTCAAGTGAAAAAAATATTAAAAATGAGTTTTTAGATCCTAAGAGTCAAGCCTTGACCCTTTGATAGCCGAAATGTGGAATAATAGACGATACATGTCTGTCTATACAAACAACACATCATCCACTCAATTTAACAAAAACACTGAAGAGTGCTAAAATTATCAAAGCATAGATTTTTTATATTATTATTAAAACTTGCTTTTGTATAGTTCTGATGAGGTTTTATTTAGAAAACAATTATGTTGATAAATAAATATTGAAAACAAATAGAGAAATTGCATTAATAATATGAATGAGTGCCTTTTTATCCTTATTTTAAATGATTCAATTTTTTTAATATTTTTTTAATTGCTTTCAATTTTTATTCGGTTAATAACATAGCTAAAAAGGCTATATTTTTTTGTTAGAAAAAATATATTAATAATAAAATGAGGAATTATAATTAAAAAAAATTGTTTCAATATAATTTAAATTATTACTTTTTTACCAAAAAACATATTTCATATAATTGGATAAAAAAATTTAAAGAGCTTCTCGTGGCCCGAAATCATATATCTTGATCTATTTTTATCTCTTAACTTCGTGACATAGTTTTTAATTAATGTTAAAAACTTCTTTTGATAATTATTATCTCATATTATAATTCTAGGTTTATTTTATTAAACACACGTCAAGTTTTTGCAATTAACAAAAAGTCAATACATTTCTTTTTCATATGATAATTATAGATTTATTTTATTAAATACACATCAATTTTTCACAACTTACAAAAAACCGGTACATTATTTGTTCATATTATAATTCTAAATTTATTTTATTAAATACATATAAACTTTTCGCAACTTACAAAAAGCCGGTACATTATTTGTTCATATTATAATTCTAAATTTATTTTATTAAATACATATAAACTTTTCGCAACTTACAAAAAGCCAATACATTATTTGCTCATATTATAATTCTAGATTTATTTTATTAAACATACATCAACTTTCCGCAATTAACAAAAAAACCAATACATTATTTGTTCTTCATATTATAATTCTAGATTTATTTTATTAAACACACATCAACTTTTCACAATTAACAAAAGGCCAGTATATTAATTTTTTTATTAAAAAAAGTGACGAAACGTTGGTCAATAACTAGGTACTTCTAGTAATTTGGACTAGATTGGAAAGTGGTGAAAGGTTCTTAAAAATAATTGTAAGAAGTCAACAAACACGCTTACTTGCGGGGGATACAGATAAACTCCAAGAATAGCCGATGGATCGAAAGTACTAACGATATTTCGGGATACCCACAGAACAAATCGGCACTCGGCTTCTTACGCGCCTTCTCATTTTAGTCTTGGTCAATAAATAAAACTGGCTCCATCTACCTACCTCTATTTATTTATTGAAAGATTAAAGTACGAGACAACCTCTTTCTCTTTCGAACAAGAAATTGAATTCCTAGAGAGATAATTGATTTTTTCCGAGTGGTTGAGCAATGCAGGTGAGTCCGAAGGTTAATGAACGCTCCATTACTGCAGCAACCGAGTCTGCAGAAAATGAGCTGTTTTCTTACGACAAGAATCCACATCCACCACCAGTAGTGCGAGATCAAGAAGAAGAAGAAGAAGAAGAAGAAGAGTTTAGTTTCTTATGCACAAACCCATCGGGATCGCTGATATCAGCTGATGATATATTCCAAAACGGGCAGATCAGGCCCATTTTCCCTTTATTCAACCGAGATGGTGGTCCCCTGTTCATTGCTGATGATAAAGCAGCAGCAGGAGGAGGAGGAGGTCCGTTCATGTTCGTGGAAGAACGCAACGAAGCTGAGGGACCGAGCTGCGTGTGGACAGGGGGTAGCAAAGCCTTGCCGGATCAACAGACATGCAGGAAGAGCAACTCCACGGGGTTCTCGAAGCTAAGGAGGTTTCGAGAATTTGTTCTTCGAAGTAACAGTGATGGGAAGGATGCCTTCGTCTTCTTAAATCATGAAGATTCTACTTCTAAACATCTTTCAACAACAACAACAGCTGCTACTTCCGAAAAGATAGGTGCTGAGAAGAAGACGAAGAAGAAGGATGTGGTGGTTGTGAAGAGCAAAGAGCAGAGCAGTAAAAGGGTGTCTTCGTCGTCGTCGTCAGCACACGAACTGCATTACCTGAGGAACAGAGCGATCAAGGATGGGGATAAACAAAAATCATATTTGCCATACCGGCAGGATATCTTTGGTTTTTTCACTAACGTTAGCGATCTCAGCAGGAACATTCATCCTTTTTAGACTAGTTTCTAAATCTAGGTTTGTAAAGTTGAAGTTGATTAGACTTTGGATTTTTTAGGAGTTATGTTAATACTTAATCAACACCTGCTCACTACTCAAGACATAGCTAGTTTGTTAAGAGAGATTGTGCTCCATTATTGGCATCTCTCTTACATGATTACATGAATCCTTCTGTTGAGCAAGTGTTCATCTCTGTTAATAGCCATAACCACAAACAATTAGACTGTCCAATGTAATGGGGGTTTCGAAAACATTACTGCTAGATGCGGAAGCCAACATTATTAGCAAAACTTTCTTGAGCCCCTATCAAAACAATTATTCTTTTTATGAGAAATTTGAGTTCCATAATTATATCAACTTGACATGAACTGTTTATTAAAAGTGGTCACCGACTCACCGTGAATTGTGTTGTGCTACCTTGCTTAATATGCTGATTAAAATTTAATGATAAATTAATCTTTGAAGATTTAACACTAACTATACAACTCATGCTCGAAGACATCAGTAACTTAATACATCCTGAATATGACATGTTAATATGAATTAACACTCCTGAGTTTAACCATCTCAATGCTCTTACTCTCTCTTTAAATCCAGTACATGGATCTGCCTGTGTGTCTGAACCTAAGAGCCGAAGGTATAAAAACAATTCAGCAAACAAAATACCAAAATGTAATTTGTGATTGAACGCTTTATAAGTTTATACACAGTTTGGAATAAGACACCCCCATTGAAGGTGGCATGAGTCTTGTCATCCAGTAAAAAATATATATTCATATTCTGCAGGTCAATAAAATCAGGAAAACACTGGGCATAATCTGATCAAGATACACATATTAAAGAGGAAGCATTCATCTCTTGATTTCATGAACAGTCACGAACTCATTATTATGACAGCCAGAAACCACAAACATTAACATCTACATATACTTAAAAAGGAATTCAATTCATATATATATCTGCATTCCCCGGTATCATGTCTCAATACCTCAACCCATATTTGCTGCAAGTAGTGGCTAGGGTCATATTAGTGTTAACATGAACCCTGGATCTGTGCCGTCATGCACATGCAGTTGTAGACCACTAAGATAGATCAGCGTAAGTCAAAGATTTCAAACCTCAGATTAGTATTTGTGTATACATTGGCGCAGTGCTCGTAAATGGGGCTCCCATCTGCTGGTTCTCCATGAGGATGAAACCCTGACTCTTCACACTCTTTCAGAACACTCATCCCACCTGGGTCAGATAACCTGAATATTCCATAGCTCCTGCATTCCAAAATTAAGTGGTGCACGGAACTAAATGTGATCCGCTCCACATGGATATATAGAACCATCTGCTTTTGTTTTGTTTACCTTTTAAGCATCTAGGTTTTGCTGGAGTAAACGTTGTTAAACATTGAAGGATTGTAATATTTTATCATGCCAATATTTCTGCTGTTACAGGGAAGTATTTTTTATTTCTGCAAATGACACGACTGATCTTATGTGCCTTGTTCATACTTTGATACCTCGGTAGCTTTTTTTCTCTTTAAACTTTCTAAACATGAACATAGTTTGTTTGAAAATTAACTGAATCACTAGGTGAAATTGAATTGTGCTGATTCGTGATTTGAAATGGACTGGTACATGAATTAGTAAACAGATAATCAATGCCTTGTTTCCTATTGTTTTACCTTCAAAGTGCTCAACCTGAAGATCCAAAAGTAAATTTAGAAATACAAGATTCATGGTTTATGTAGCAATTAGAGAATAAATGCAAAACAGAAAATAAGCGTTTGTTGAGGTGGAAGGTTGGTGAGAAAGGAATGAGTTGATGACACTTGTGCCAGGGATCTTTGGTGAAATAAAGTCAGCAAAGACAAATTAACCTTATGTAACAGATACTAATGTCTACAGTAACATGGACTGATTGTTCATAAATTCTATCAGTAAAACAGAGGGTGTTAATAGAGAATATCTGTGGAGGCTTAAAAAAAAAGCCATTTAAAAAGAATTGGACAATAAAAATGGCCCTGAATAGTGACAGAGGCTAATCATATAGTGCAGTGAATGAATTACACACCTTGACTTATCAGTTGGAGCCATGACAATGGCAAATGCCTCAGGTACCATTGCCTGAAAGCATACAGAAACAACTAAATTAGGCAAATTTTAAATTTAACCTCATCGGCATGCAAATAAAACAGAGAAAAACTAGATGAGAACTAATAGTAACAATTAGGTACCAGGCCCAATGGATGTTCATCTCAATAGTTCTGATTCCCCCAAATAGGGGAGAGGGGGGAAGTACAGGTCCTGTACTTGTCAGCCAAGAACCAAAGCTAGAGATTCCAAGCATATATTCATCAATTGGGTATATTCCATTACTTAGAGTCAAATCTAAAGGTGCTAGTGTAAGAAAATTAAGGCCTTTAATTGTGACAAAACAGAATATTGACCTTGCCAATCTTAAAAATGATAGCTTGACAAGGATTAGTTGAATCTGTGCAGCGCAATCACAGGAACAAGAAAGAAAACTACTCAATCTATACTAACAGATCTGCAGGTCAGTCAATTACCTGATATGAAAAGTGAGTGTGTAGGTCAATTGATGACATGAAACAGCTTTGAGAAGGATGTGTCTGAAAACAGAACATTATACTTTTAGTTTTAAGAAAAATTTAAAATTTATATAACTTATAATACCATGTTCATGAAGAAATATTTGAGATTACAAAGTGAAAAAAAAAATACAGGAAAATAAACATACATGAATCCACCCAACAGGAAAAAGAGAACGTTCATTCTGTATGGCAAAAAACTCTTCCTCTTTTAAAGCCTCGCACTGTCGTCAATGTTATTGGTTAAGAAATTAGGCCATATATAAACATCACATCAAATGACATCTTGAACCCAATTAAAAAGAGTAAAAAGGCTCCAGGAGCTCACAGAAGAGGAAGTTGATTCTTGTTTTGGTATTATTAGAGTGGTGACGTAATAGGTTCCATGCTCCTGATTTCATGAGGATAGCATAGAAACGAGATTCAATATGAAATCATCACCTCAAATTAATCTCCACATCTCAGACCAGTATAGCATCAGTGATTGGAAACAATGCAAAGCATGATCACTAGTGATCAGTAATCCAAAAGATTATGAAAACAGACTATCAAAAACAGCAAGAAAATGGATGAGTGGAATTATGAACATAAGCACCAGCTGTAGCACAATGACAACCAACACAGAAAGGAGTTTAATTAGTGGAAAAATTGGAAGAATATAGCCAGCTAGTCAAGATCTCTATAACAGAACAGCATGCATACATGATAAAAGTGGTGGATTATACCCCGGCCAAACTGGTACAGGACTAAGATTTAGCACATTTTCTAAGCAGGCTGCCATTCCAAAGGTTTTTTTTTTTTTTTTTTTTGGGGGGGGGGATGGGGGCGGGCGGTTGGGGGGAGTTGGGGCTGTTACACCATAAATGAAATAGATATTGAGTGCAGATTTTTACTACATGTATGTGAGAATATGCAATTGGAAAGAGGTAGCAATTCTTTGAAAATAGCAAGGAGAGGAACAACAGAGAAATTTATAAATTAAAGGAGTTCATTTAGAACCCAATTAGAATAAGACCAAATATGTGATGTGCAAACCAAAAACAATCATTAACATTTGTTAAAATGCCTAAAGACTAAATGCGATAAGTTTTTTTTTTTTTTTTGAAAAAAGAAAGCATTTCAGTTGCAGAGAGTATGAACAAAAACATGAATCTTACAAGGAAAGCACCAAGAACCCCACATGTTTCAAGATCCTTCTCTGTGTTTTCTCTAGCAAGTTCAAGAAAATCCTCCATCAACAGTGGCGACTAATAAAATAACCAAATCATCAACTTGTCCAATATAAAGAACTCCAGCATACTCTAGTTCTAGGAAACAGCAAATACTGCAACAACCTTGAAGATTATGTAATATACAAGAAGAATATAGCAATAATGAAAAGACCATTTGCACATGGAAGGAGAGTTCCAATAATCTTACTATGTGTACATCTTGCAAGACCCCGGATGCTGATGGTTGATTGCATGAACTTTGATCTGAATCAGCAACTGGTATAAGTGAAACATGAGCATATTTAGGTGCTTTCTCTACACATGAGAGTATAGGACATGGAGAAGTCTGAGTAACAGTGTGAACGGTGATATGCTCACATTTGCTGTCTGTCTGAGTCATGTTTTGGCAGAGAGATTGAAGTGTGTACTTACAAAGAGCGGCTAAAATCCAACGAATACAAAGATGCATGTCAGATTCATCCTCATCCATGACATGGTATAATTCCAAAATGAAAAATATTTTGATCATTTTGCAAATTATACCAAGAAAACAGTGTTTTGAACTCAAAATTCAATTCAATTCAATTCTTTAAGACTGGAGAATTGTATTCATAGCAAAACATAACCAAGCATGATTATTTAGAGTTCCATGAGTCTGCTGAGAAATTATTATGTATCAGAGAATTAAGAAACAAATGGGAACAACAAGACAAGAAACGAGGTTTAGAAGAAGATCCATACCTCAAACGTTAGTTGTGTCTCAGTTTGCTCTGGTTATATATACCTTTTATATCGATCGAACAGACTATTTTTCTGCGTTTCTGACCTGAAGAAAGAGAGAAACAAGCACAGGGAAGAAGGAAAGCATCCAAATAATCTTTTCCTTGGGCTAGTTTAGTGCATTGTTGTTAAACCGACCCCGCTTAGTAGATTGATCTAATAAATTTGAGGTTCGGAATTTGATTTGGATTGCATTTTTTTATATTAACTCCACAGAAATTTTTCCTACTAGATTTTTATCGAATCAATAATTAAATTTTTTTTAAAAAAAAAGTTGTTATTTTTAATCAAATAATTGATCTAAATTAATCAAATAATAAAAAGGCTAATACGATTACTCAAACTTTTTTTTGGATAAGATTTTAAACCATATCTAAGAATGTGAAGACTCTTGCTTGGCCACGCGTTCCAAGACTGGATATAGAATCAAAATTATAACAATAATAATTAAAAAAACGTTTTTGCTAATTTTTATTGATTATGCTGGCTGTTTTTTAAAAAAAATTATTTTTTGTTGACATTTAATTTTAATTTTTAAATCTTTGTTGATTGATTATGTTTTTTTAATTGTAATAAAAATAATAAAAGATTTGTTATTCCCAATTGATTAATTAATTCACCATTTAATAATTATATAAATGTTGTAAGTTAAAAACAATTGTCAATCAATAAGGTAATGAATTTGTTGATGTCACATGGCGCAATAATTTAGTATCTAGACATTAAAATCTCAACAAGTCTGGCCTATTATTTAAAAATTTTATGATAAAACAAATTTAATTTATTGGGTTTGGACCAAAAATAAATTAAAAATTCAATCCAAAATACATTTCATGGTTCTTACTTTAACATCATTCTAACTAAGGGTATTTTAAGTAATTTTTATTTCAGTTTTTCTAATATATAATTTAGATAAAGGATATTTGAGGTAAATTGTATTTGGTCTATCTATGAATAGACAACTAAACCATCAAATTAAAGACAAAGATACCATACAGAAACTAAAAACTAAGAACAAATACTTGAAAGTTTTCTTAAAAAAATTCAAGTTCATTAAGGAAGTAAAGAATCAAAGTCTTTTATTTCATCAAATCAAAATAAGGAAGCAAAGAATTCAAGTCTTTTCCTTTATCAAATCAAATCAAGTTAAATACCTCACACGGTTAAAGCTTTCAAGCTTGTATAAATAATCTTCATCAAATCAAATCAAGTCAAGGACCTCACATTGTTAAAGATTTCAGGTTTGAGTGAATAATCTTCATATTTATCAAATCAAATCAAGTTAAGATCTCACATGGTTAAAGTTACTGAGCTCGTGTGAATATCTTCTCATCCAAAACATAATCCAGATTTAACTATTAATTAGATGATTCGTGCACCTAAAGAGCATCTCAAGAGAGTTTCTATTTTTTCTTATAATCAAACTCATTATTGTAATTTTAACACCATGTTTAATGTATTTTTTAAAACATGAAATTTTATGTATTTAAATTTCTGACACGCCTAGTGGGACCCTCTATTCCTCTTATCTCTTGAGTCAACATGTATATTATCCAAACTGGAAAATATAGAGCATATAAACAATTCTCCAATTAATTCTTAAGGTGTTGAAATGGATACCTTACTAGCCACTCACCTAGAGACTCAATTTGAAAAGTACAGGTTGGTCTCTCCACTGAAAAAAAAATTTATATGAGAAAAAAAAAAGTAATTTCCTCAAAATATGAGTTTGGAAACTATCATTTTCAAGATCTAGAAAAAATAATTGAGATTCCACCATCAAGTTCAAGCATCCAATTGAATTCTGTATCTCATTCTATGACTTCTTCCAAATAAAAATGGGGAGATTACTCGTCCTCATCCAACTCTGACTCTTAAATGTTAGTCATAGTCACTAAAGCATCACTTTTTAAGGATCATGTCCATTAGATGTCTCTTGAAAAGGAAGAGCTAAAAAAAATCTATCAAGAAAATGGATGCTCAGATTGCCATGTTGATGGACCAACTGGAAAAGCAAAATCCACATGTTGATAGCACCCAAATGATCAGAGATCCATCTAGAAATAATGCTCATCAAGATCATTTAAAAAGCCAAAATGCTCATAAAGAGAAACAAAAACAAGAGTAACATGATCGAATAGTAGTATAAAATACTCTTAGAGACACTGTTGGGTCATCAGTGGGCTTACTTACTCTCCAACAACTGCAGTATATGATTGTTGATACATATGCTCAATATAGAGGAACTCCCTAGCCAAGCCATACTCTAAGAGTATTGATGAAATAAGGATGCCACCAAACTATCTACCTCTAAAGTTCCAACAATTTGAAGGTAAAGGTAACCCGAAGCAATATATTGCTCATTTTATTAAGACTTGTAATAATAGAAGAACCTATAGAGACATGATAGTGAAGCAGTTCATTCGATCCCTATAAAGAGTCATATTTAATTGGTACACTGAGATTCCTACTGGAAAGATGGATAGTTAAAACCAATTAGAGTAAGAGTTCTTGACTCATTATACTAAGTAAAGGAAAGAAAACCAGTGTTGAATTATATTGAGAGATGGAGGAACTTAGTTCTTAGTTGTTAAGAAAAGATAAGTAAAGCATTCTTCATAGACATGTGTGTCCAGGGAATGCAATAAGAGTTGTTATATAGTCTTTAAAGGCACATGCCTTTCACTTTTGAACAACTCATTATAAGAGCCCGTGACTTAGAGATCTAAATAGTAAGGCATGAAATGTAACACCCCCACATAAATAATATGTTGTCACATATTAAAACTTGTCTATAATAGCATGAATGTTTTTTAAAAATTTTATATCTTGGTAAATACTTATTCACCCTTAACTATAGGCATAACCAATCATGAAATTAAAAAACAATCAATTCAAATAGAATAATATCATGTAAGATCAATAAACTTAAAATATCAACATTATAAACTTAAAATAATAATAAAAAAAAAGCAACCATAAAATCTTGTATTAACTGTATAAAGTTCGATGTAGATCTTTTGATCATATAGTCAAGCAAGCCCAAATGAATTAGATAACAACCTGGAAAATAAAAAATCAGGTTTGATAAAACCTAGAGGTAACCTTGTACCTAAGAACCAAAAATATTGTAAAAAGACTTAGACCTAAAGATAACCTTGTATCTAAGAACCTTAAGTATGTGAATAACACCATGAAGCCAATTAATCTTCGATAAGTCTATGTATGATCTTTGTCTCTACAAATAAAGGTTGTTTTGTCTCAAACAAACAAAAGAAAAACTCATATTTATTCTCCAACTTGCTGCTGAAATTTACAGATAAAAAAACATAATATAGTATTCTCTAACTAATCCTAATGGACATCTTTTGGGTTACAAGCTAATGGGTTTAAACTAGTAAGTAATTAATATTGGTCCAATAATGAAATAAATCCCTAAATAATGTCTAATGTGCTAGGATAAACCCAAATTAAAAATAATTATTCAAAATTAAATAAACAAATAAAATTAAATAATAAAAACAAAGTCTGAATGTCAGAATTCCTCAATGTAGCCCAAATCTTTAATTTTCATATATTCTTGGCAGATTTTGAGTCCTAACTGCAAACATGTTGTTCTCTCCTATCTGGATAAATTACTAGGCCTACCATATATTTTTAGAAATATAAAGATGTCTAGTTTCTAGCCTAACTTGAATAGCAGTAGAATTTCTTATATATGTATCTTCAGATATATCATAAACAGTACACAAAGATCTAGTCTGACAGATTTGACAAGATTTGTCTAGTAATTTTGACCCTAAAAACTAATATGTTCTCGAACTCCATTTGATCTGAAAAATTATCAAAATATAATTTGATATGTCTAGTATCTTTCTATAAAATTTTATCTCATTATGATGTACAATTTAAGAGATATTGTCAATTTTACAAAACTGATCAGTAGATATTTTAAGGTCAAATTCAAATCTAACTCGGTTCGTATCATTCTCTCCTTTTTAAAAAGATTTGACCTCGAATATATCATGAAAAACATCTTCTAATATCAACAAATCAGTACCAAGCTAGAGAATAACATCATTATCAAAACTAAAAAGAACCTTGTTAGCAAATAAGGTCTCTCTAATATACAAACTCTCATTTTCAATCATCCTCTCCTTCTTCAATTTAAATTGTTCCTCATACATTTACTTAGGTGTCAAAGATATAACAGTTATAGATCTTTCATTTATCTCAAAGGAATATATATTTATCATTCCATCGTGTAAACTCTCATATCATATTGTTATGGTTTACTGAGGAACACATGACTAGTTTTCATTGGCACAACATCACATAACATCTCATCACAATATTTACCAATAAAAAAGGAAACCAAAACCTGTGTATTATTCACTTTCACTTCACCACCATCATTCAACCACTATAATTTATAAGGTATAAGATGTTTGGTAGTGTGCAAGTTCAACTTTCTCACAAATTCAACATTAGCTACATTAGTGCAACTACCATCATCTATAATTAAGCTACATGTCTTATTATAAACATGGCATCTCATGTGAAATATGTCTTTTTAATCTTCTGAATCATCCATCTTGACATGCATATTCAATACTTTTCTCACCATAAATGTCTCTCCCTCAATCGTATACTCAACATAAACATCATCATCATCCTCCAATGGTGGCATCTTTTCCCCTTTATCATCCCCATCAGTATTAACCTCATTATTAGCTTTCATAATTATGACTCTCTCTTTTTGACACTTTGGAGCACCAAGACCAAAAATCAGACAATAAAAGCATTTAACGTCATAGTTATGAGAAGTAGGAGTAACATTGTTACCTTTAACATCGATTGAGGCGTCTTTCTTCTCTTTAGGGTATTCAACATCCCTCCTCATTCTACTATGATGGACCACCTCTAGTGTTAGACTTCCAATTGGGTTTCGAATGGCCTAATGGTTTGCTTTGTCGAATGGTACCTTTTCGTTTAAACTGCTTCTCCACCTTTACAGCCATATGCACCATCTTCTTCAACTCCACATAATGATGCATTTTTAAAAATGTTAAATCATGTCATGTATTTTTATTTTTTTTTGTTATTTATGCAAATATGATTATTTTTTTATTTTTAAGAGACTTAGCCATATTTTTAAAACATTTAATTCTTTTTTCCTTTTTAGTTTTAAACATTCAAAACATATAAGAAAATGCAAACACACACATCAATCTCTTTTACTAATAAAACCCACACACCCATATAATTACAAATATTTACACAACATTGAAATTAAACACAAATCATAACAAAAAAAAATAAAAATCATCTGAATCCCAAAATAAACCTTCTAGAGGCTGAGCATAGCTTAAAAAGACTGTTACATGGTGCTAGAAATGGAGAAACAATGGCGGCATGTGGGTTCCACGCGCCACCATCACTGTCGGCATATGGAATCACACATCATTGTTAGTAAGAAAGGAAAACTGGTGGATATGCAAAATCTTCTTCTTCACTTTCTTCTTGTGTTAATGGTGAGTGTTGCCACTACTTATAAAAAAAACTAAACCAATAACAGTCGATTTTTCTTTTCTTTAGATCTGCTTTCCTTTTCCACGGCTAGAGTGGTTTTGTTTCTTCTTCTTTTTTCACTATTGGCTTGTCTAGTTTCAGTGGGTTTGTAAGGTGCTATATAAGGTGGGGCGTCGTCGATAACTAGTTTTAATCGACGATGAAGTTAATAGTTGATGGCTATAAGGGTGGAACATGCATTAATGGGTCTTTGCTGGTTCAGTTGGCTTGGAGAAACTCACCACCACTTGTGGTGTTGAGGTTAAGAGAGGAAAACAGGGCTAACAATTGGAAGGCTGGCTATAAAGAACCCTAGAAATAATGGAAAAAAGAGAGAAGAGTGAGAAAGGTTATTCTCGGGTAGATAGAAGAAGATTGATGCTATGAAGATGGTCTTGTGAGAGAGGAAACAGTATCAGGTAGAAAGGAAATGGTCATTGCAAGCTTTGGTTTGGGTGTATGGGCGACTTCTCATGGTGGTTGAGGCTATAGTGGCTTCTAGGTGGAAAACTATAGGAGTTGTTGGCTGCTGTTTAGGAGGGGTTATGGGTCCACAGTCAAGCTAAAGAGGAAATGATAGTTGTGTGGGAAACGAGTTACTCATTATAGTTTGGGTTAGAGGCTTGTTAAGAGGGCTGCCATTGAAGGTGGTGGGTTGGTCTCGGTTGAAGAATATGGTGGTGTGTGGCTAGAGAAGGTTGACTGAGAGATGGGAGGTTGAAGATGGGTGTCTTTTTTTGTTGTGTGGCTAATGGTTGGTTTATGAATAATAGGTCTAGGGTTTTTTTTGTGTTGTTTGGGTGTGTGAGTTGGTAGGTGGGAAAGTGTTTTGGTATATGTGTGATTTTTTCTCTAACTAATTCTCTTTAAAATTCCTTTTTCTTTTTGTGCGGTACAACCACTTATTTATAAGCAAAACAAATTTGTTCTTTTCCTCCTAATTGTTTAGTCCCTAAGCAACTAAAAAACTTTGGTCCCTTATTTTCCTTTTTTACACTTTTGCTCAAGTTGTTCAAATATATTTTTTTTGTTTTTAACTTTTCTTATTTTTCTTATATTTTGATATTTTTGGGGGGGAAAACAACGTCAACATCGACTCAATAAAATTGATCAATGATTTTAAAATGAACGCGTTAAAAACCGAACATGTTGAAAGTAAAATTTTAAATTCTTAATTCTTTTGAAAAGACACTAAAAATGCCAAAAACAACACAAATATATCAAAAAAATATTTTTATTGTTTTTTTGCTATTGTTTTTGGAGTTTTCAAAAAAAAAAAAGTAAGAAATAAAGGGTAAAAAATTGGGTTATAACATTCAAGGTACCTTTAAATATACTAATCATAAGCGAAGAAAAATCATTGTTAATAATAGCATATACCCCACGAGAAAAGTGTATTCTAGCCCAAGCATAGAGGAAATGCTTAGGAATGAACTATACGCGGTCCTAAGTTATATTTTGATGTGTGTGTGTGTGTGTGTGTGTGTGTGTGTAAAAAAGAAGGATTTGGATTATAAATGACACATGTTGCCATCTTTAAAGTAGCCTTAAATATGCCAACACGAATGAAATTCTCATTCTAATGAAGTAGAAATCAACAAGAACAAAAACTTAAGTATGTAGGAAGTTTTAACTCCTCGCAATCTTCTGATGTTGATTCAATTCCCAAGTGAGAGGATGGATCTTTTATTCTTATAGATCCTTTTAGGAGACTCGTATGGTAAGAAATATCTTCAAATGGTCTTTTATATAACAAGAATCATTTTGCTTCCCACAAACATCAAATTTTGGCTTTGCAATATATTTGTACTCATGTGATAGACAAACACAACTAGAATATCAATAGAGGGCTCACATTTAAACAAACAGATAATGGGTTACAGTTACAACAATGTAGTGGGTTGTTACGGTGGTAATGATCATGGCTTCAAGAAGGATAGGGGTCCTGTAACACCCCACCTCACTAGCAAGATATTGTCCACTTTAGGCCTTCCAGTCCACCCATGTCCAGGGCTTCCACCCAGGTCCCCCTCATGGGTTTGTTCTTGGTAGCCATGCACGGCCCCAAAACGTGTCTTACTAGTCAAGGTGAGCATACACTTATAAGGCTTTGGCTCTAGACGCTTGCTTCTGATGTGGGATCTTACAATTCCTCCACCTTAAGACGAGCCGTCCTCGGCTCTGATACCAATATAACACCCCACCTCACTAGCAAGATATTGTCCGCTTTGGACCTCCCAGTCCACCCATGTCCAGGGCTTCCACCCAGGTCCCCCTCACGGGTTTGTTCTTGGCAGCCACGCATGGCTCCAAAACGCGTCTTACTAGTCAAGGTGAGCATGCACTTATAAGGCCCTGGCTTTGGACGCTCGCTTCCAATATAAGATCTTACATGTCCAAATCATTGGGGCATGACTGAGATTGCTCCTCAATACACAAAGATCATAGGTCAAAACCACCAACTAAGTTCCTAGAAACATATAGGAGAAAGCTCCTCACTACTTCATAAAAAGTAGGGATAACAGTTTTATGTTTTGTAACCTTTTGTACCTATCTATAAATAGGCTTGGAAGGCCTTGACTATATAACATGCAATCTTTGTGCATAGCACACACACTTGTATTGTGTGAATCCTTTGTTTACGAGATTAATAAAGGTCGAAAGATTTTCATATATATTTTGTGTGCTTTTCAATTTATCTATGTATATTAGTTCTTTGCTTACGACAAGTCAATTGTGGGAACTTTCTTGGATGAACGAAACACATAATTGTAGATAAATATGAGTGAAAGGATAAGGCAAGATTTAGTCTAGTTTGGACTAAATTGTTGTATAAGGATGAATTTTAGGATGAAAAATTTAACCCTATAACATCTTCCATGTTGATGAATGTGTTTCATTTCATTTCATTAATTTATTTATTCTTTCATAAAAAAAACATTATGTAAATTATCTGTTTTTCACAACTCTTCCAATCTTGTTCTTTATTTTATTTCATTTACTTTAACAATAAGAAAAAATTGCAAAATATATTTTGTTTGAAATTCACCACCTTATATGACTTGTTATGATTGTAAGAAATTTGAATTAGCAAAAATAATTATATTTATCATAAAGTAATTAAATATTGCTTCAAATTATATTTAATTAGCAATACTAAATTATCGTGCAAGATTTTTTTTATTATTAATAATTCTCTATCAGATGGGTATTAAGCTTGACATCTTCTTCCTTTATAACACGTTATATCATGAAATATTCTAATCACACATAAAAAAAATATATTCTAGTAGTATATTAGCCATAAATAAATCATGAAATAATACCTTGAATCATCAACACACAACAATTTCTCATATCTGATTTTATATTCACATAAATTTAAAATGAGAAGATTTGTTATTTAATGCAATAAAACTAAGCATTGCTCTTGATTTAAATCATTTCAATATATAACACATTATAAATTTGGTAAATAGATTAAGAATTTTGTGATATTTGAAAGAAGTTGAAGTAATAAATTTAAAAAAATTATTTAAAGGATATTTTAGTCAAATTAAATATTTTGACACAATTTATGTTTTTATACATAGTTCTAGAACTATTTTTTTTTTTTTTACTTTAATATCAGTATACTTGTTGGATATTGGTTACATAACAAAAGTATCATTCTCTCATTACAAAATAATCAAATAAATTGAATCATTAAAACTTAAACTTTTCTAAAAAAATTATTATCAGATATATAATTATTTAACAATACTTGTTTGTTTTGTGGTTATAAATTTAAAATGTATATAAAAGATAGTTATTGGTTAGTTGAAAGGTAATGGAGAAAATAAAAATTGATGTAGTGAAAATTATTATAAATACAACTAAAAATTATGAGATCGGCGCTTAACTACTCGTATGAAAACAAATTATGTTGATATAATTTTTTAATTATTTAGTTAACAGCTTTGTTTCATAGTTAAAGTAGTTAGTGCATGTTACTTAGACATATTACTCTTAGACTATGAATAAATCAAATTAGGGCAAGGAAAATCATGCTCTTACATTAAGGTATTAGATGAAATTCTCTTTTAAATTTCTTATTTGTACCTATTGGATTTTTTTTCAGTTTTATTTTTTAATGTTGTGGTGTTATTGAGTTTTATCACTCACTGTTAGGTTTATCATGCATCAGTTTTTATATTTTTATCATATAATAAAATTAAAAAAAATTAATTCAACTAAGTTGAGTCTATAACTTGGATCACAGATTTAACTAGTTAACTAAGATGACCTTGACTTTGTTTTTTTATTTGATTTTTTTTCTTTGGACCTATCCAATTGATAAGGTTATGTCAGACCAACTTCCACACAATTTAATTTACACTTAGGCTAAAAAAAGTCAAGTTGAGATTTTTCAAGTTTGAATTGTTGTACTGATTTTAATAAAAAAAAAATAATTGACAATTTAGATATTATTTTTTAAAATTCCAAAAACTCTTTTGGTCCAAGACACAACAATAACGATGAAAATAGCCTAGTACTAGCAACTAAAAAAATTAATGGTTTGTTTAACTATTCATATGAACAATTAACCAAGTTGTTATAATTTTTTAATTATTTGATTAACAATTTTATGTTGTAGCTTGATGATTTAACATTATGTGTAATCACGGATTTAAGACTCAAGGACGTATATTATTAACTTTGAGGTGACAAACAACTGAGTGTTTTTTTTTTAAAAAATAAAAGAAGCGGCAAACCACAGGTCCTCCACTTCTTATAAAAAATAAAAAATAAATAAAAACTAGCCCAACCATGCTAGCCACTCAAGTGTGCTCATCTTAGTCCTTTTGTATGTTCTTTGGGTTTTTTAGCCCTTTTTTTATTATTATTTTAATTTTATTAGTTAATGTAGGTTTTTTTTACTTCATGTCGTAACTTGATGATTAACATTATGTGAAATCACGAGTTTAAGACTCAATGATGCATATTATTAACTTTGAGGTGACAAACAACTATAAGTCTTTTTTCAAAAAAAAAAATAGAAGCGGCGAACCACAGGTCCTCCACTTCTTATAAAAAATAATAAATAAATAAAAACCAGCCCAACCATTATAGCCACTCAAGCGTGCTCATCTTGGTCCTTTTGTATGTCTTTTGGGTTTTTCAGCCTTTTTTTATCTGTTTTTTTTTTAATTTCATCATTTAATGTGGAGTTTTTTTTTACTCATGCTCCTAGAATTTGGTGTAATAAGCCCATGACTTTTTTTTATTGGCTCTTTGTACTTTTTTGGGCTTTTTTATATTTTATTTTTTTCATTATTTAATATGGGTTTTTTATATTATTTTATAATTCAGTATTGAGTTGATAGTAAGTTAGTTTTGTATTTTTTTTTATCATATAATATAAAACAATTAATTTGATCTAGTGGAGTCTATATATAATTCAGGTAGTGCGAGTTAATTTGGTGGGCTAATCAAAGTTGACATGATCTTCTTCTTTTTTTACCTATCTAATCAATAAGATCATCGTTGAGACAACTCTTATATAATTTAATTTAGATCAGAGCTAATGATAAGGTCGGGTCAAAATTTTTTTAACTTGAACTATTACGCTGAATTTAATAACACAACCAAAAAGTTTATAACAAAATATATATTATTTTTTTTGTTCAGAAGAATTTGGGTCCAACCTGCAATAAAAGCACAGACAATAAACTATTAACCATCAACGTTTTTTAGAGCATGTGAGTTTAATTGAACGTATTTCATCTCTCGAGTGAATTTTTAGTATTGATTACGAACAAGAAAACAACTGAAACTTATGTTAAACAGCATCTGCATTTGACTGCTGTTATCTATCTATTTATTTATTTGTACGAATAGTATTGGTTCGACAGTGGCTTTTGGGACCTGAGAACGAAAGATGAAGGAATCGTCATCTATAGGATAGATCATGCCCTTGTTACCTCACCCTTCACTTTCTTTATCCTATGGGGAGCATTTTTTTTCGTCTACAGCCTCTCAGTTTTAAAAAGACTGTCCCTACTATGACTGATCCAGTTCTTCCTCATCCATCTCTGTCTCTTATCTGGTCCCGTTCACTTGCAAGAAAGCTAACCTTCAAGCTCCATCAAAGAATCCTTCTGCCTCAAATTCTTTCTGCAAGTCTTGGTGGAAATTAGGGAGTCCCATTTGGCAGCCACTATTCCCACTACAGGTCATTGATTTCCCTCTGTTTATCTAGGTTTCATGAGTTGCACTACGAATTCTGAAATTATATATATTATACTGAAGGTTTCGACAATCATCTGCAAGTTTTTTGCATTTAGTATTTCTGGGTTTTGGCCAATGGAGCCTTGTAAGAGTCATGCTGTCCATTCCATCAAACAAGGAGCTAACTAGCTTTATGCCATCCACGCACGTCCATGGATAAGGACCGCAGTAAACCTCGCCTTGATTTGTATTTGACACTCACTTTTATATATTTTATCGGCCATTTTTTCTTTAAAAACTCATCAAACATGGCGAGTGAGGTCAGTAGCGATGGGGCACCAAAGGCGGTGGCCTAGTTGCCAGTTTGAAACAGTCGTGCATCCAATTTGTTTCTTTTCTTTACTTTTTGTTTATTATCATCCTGCTGAGTCTACATATTACCACTTCTACAGGGCTGATCATTATTTTATTTTATTTTATTTTCCCTTTGTTCAATTTCACAGGTGGAATAGAGGAGGACCTGAAGAAAAACCATGGTTGGAAAATTTGGAAAGTGCATCCTCTGTTGTAGAAGCCAGGTGTCGGTAAAATATTAAATTTCTGCATTTTGACTTTTTTTTTTAATTGGGCAAAGTATTTTTCCTTTTTTTTTTATCTTGTTGACTTTTATGATAATTAATTCCCAAGTCGTCTAACTTGACAAGAATTAATTAGTTTAGAAATGGGAGAAAACTATACATTAATTATAATCTCAATAAACTAATACTCAATAAATTAATAATATCAATTAAATAATATTTTTATTTGATTCTAATTTAAAGTTAAAATGTAAAAAAATTATAGTGGTTTAATTATACACCCTTGTACAATTTAAAATCAGCTGGACTTTGCAACAAATAAACAACAAAATAATAAAATTGAAAAAAAAAACTATATACTAATTGGAATATTAAATGAAAAGGAAGAAACTATATTTTTTTTTAACCTATGAGATGAATCATTATACAATAGACTTGTCACTGTCGGAAAAAAAGAAGAAGAAGACAATAAGCATAATTCTTTTTTAATAGTGGGTTACGTAGTTGCCCACGCTGGGAAGGAATTTTTGGTCAAACAAAAATCCTGGTCAATTAGGGTGATTGAACTGAAGACCTCTCACAAAACATGATGAAAGAAGATGGATTTCCAAGGCAGGACTTGGTTGACCGGTCGTCGAGAAATGAAATCTATCGGTTGCTTGAGGGCACCTTTGAATGTTTTCTTTCAAGACTTCAATGTTCATTGTCGTTTTAAAATATATTAGATAAAAAGAATTAATGCCTTCATTATATATATATATATATATTATTGACGAAAACAACTTTTCTTCTTTTCAAGAAAAAGATGCTTGACTAGTTTCTTAGGCTTGGGTTTGTTTGTTGAAAAATAATTTTTTAAATTTTTATATATTTGTTTGTCGTTAAGAAAGTTGGTCAACGGAAAATAATTTTTGGTCAACGAAAAACACTTTCCGGTCAAAGAAAAATTTAGCTTGATTTTCATGAAAGTATTTTCCTTTTATTTTGGGCGGAAAATACTTTCCAGAAGTTGTGAAAAAATTAGAAATGTCATATTATTTGCTGATTATATCAACTTTGGTCCTCAAAATTTTGATTGCTATATATATTTTGTTTTGAAAAATTTAGCCATGTTTGTTTCTCGGAAAGTAGTTTCCGGGAAACTACTTTCCAAACATTCCTGTGTTTGTTTGCCATTAGAAAAGGTGGTCAACGGAAAATTTGACTTGTTTTAATTTTAGTCCTCATTTTTATAATTGTTATTTGCTTTTCCCTTATCATTTTTTAATTGAAATATTTTATCTATCAAATTTGGTCTTCATTCTTTTGATTGTTACTTATTTTATTTGAAATAATTTATAAAATGTTAATTATTATTATTATTTTAATTTCTTCATCTTTTATTTTTTTTATTTTTTAGATTTGATCTCTATTATTTTGATTATTATTTATTTTATTTGAGATAATTTATGAAATTATTTTTTTTTCAATTTCATTCTCATTCAACTTTTTAATTTGTAAGATTTGTTCCTTATTATTTTAATAAACTTGAAAAAAATTAAACATTAATAAGTTATTTTCTAACTCATTTTCCATGACATAACCAAACACTGAAAAATGTTTTTCAACTTATTTTACATTACACTAACAAACATCGAAAAATAATTCACTTTTCCGGAACTCAATTTCCCGGAATTCACTATCTAAAAAGAAACTACTTTCCAGCAAACAAACAGAGCCTCTTAAACATCAATTAATGGAAATTAATCTATTGCATAATTTTTGTTTATTTAAAAAATAAACTAAAATCTAAACATCAATGCACACATGATATTTCAACACAGACAACCATTATAAACTAAAATTTGAATTTTGCACGACAATATATTACTCAAAATGAATTCATTTTCTTCTTTGTTTTTTCTCACTCTTATTTTTAAATTTTCTGATTTCTTCTTTTTTGTAAAACACTGTTATTAGCATAATTATTTATCTGTGACCCAGCTGACTTAATCAAATCCAACCTGGTCAATATAAAAAAAATTAATATTATTTTAATAAAAAATAATTGATTTGGATTCTAGATTATAATTATAATATTTTTTTTGAGATAGATTTATCGAGATTGCTTTAACCGTCCCCGAAAAGAGTTAATTACCTTCTCTTCTAAAAGTAATCAACGCGGGACAGCATGCACAATTGTGGCTGGAACCACGTGTCAACAACCATACGTAGATTTAGTTGACTTGCCTACCGTAACTTCCGCCGGTCATTCAAAACCGTTGGGCTACCTATTTCCGGCCGGCTTACTTAAAATATGTATGAGAAAAACCATGTTTTAAAAAATTTAATTTTTTTTTGTTAAAATTTAATATGTTTTGTATATTTTAAATCGTTTTAATGTGTTGATGTTAAAAATAATTTTAAAAAAATAAAAAAACATTAACATGCATTTTAGTATAAAATATTATTTAAAAAACAACAAAAACATACTATCAAATACTCTCTTAATCCACGAGGTTAATAACCGTCTGATCAATTCACTTCCCATCATGATAATTATTGGCCGCAAAGATCCCTCGCCTCCTTATCTCTTCACATTCCATGAGAGAGAACAAAAACTGTTGGAAGAATATGAGAAGACAGAACTGGTTGGATTTGTTCCCTTAAGATAACGCGTTCCATGTTGTGTGTGGTGTGATGACGTCATCCTTGTAACTCTGCATCTTCCATTTGTAGCACCTTTCCATTCTCTCATCTTTCCAATATTCCATTGGTTAATTTAACTTTTTTATTTTTCATGAATATATTTATTATTAATAAAAATATAATGTGATTATAAAACAATATACTAGAATATTTTTATTAATTAAAAAAATTAAAATTATGCCTGGTTAATTTCACATCATATAAGGAAAAAACATAAAAAATAAAAACATATTTAATTAAAAAAAAATCTATTATTGAAAGAGGTTTGAAATGAATTTTTATATTTTTAAATAGAAAATACAAATTAAGAATTTATTTTTAATATTTATCTTTGTTTTGTTTTGTTTATATATATATATATATATATATATATATATATATATATATATATATATATATATATATTCGTGGAGAAAAATTTAAAAGAGAAGTCTCCGTGTGTGTGTGTATATAACTATATATGTGTGTGGGGAGCAACTAGCGAAGGTAGAACGATTAACAGTACCTGCAGTGATTAGGTGGCTCATTCTCACACACAAAGCAGCGGAAGAATCCTTGAGAGAGAGAGAGAGAAAAGGTCTGTAGCAGATGCTTCTTTGAGTATATGCACCGATCCCGATTCATAATTTTGTGAAATTAGAAACTGTTGCAGATTTTGTTCCTTCTCCTTCTTTTCTTCTTTTTTTCTGTGTCAATTTTCCACTCTATTCATTCTTTGACAAGGTGGTTCAGCTTGGCATACGATTAACAATATCTCTTCAATCTCCGTGTGTTGTTTTGACTGTGATGGTGTTTTGATCATAGATGCTTTTGATCTCTTTCTTTCTGCATGTCGTGAGTCCCCAGAAATATTACCGTATATATATGGATTGATCTGTTACTGGTAGCTATGTCATACTAGGTATAATTAATTCACCCTGTTAGAATATTTACAATCACAAGCTGATCAGTGTTTCATTATGGATCTGATCGAGTTGTGTGTGCTCATAGTAAATCTTCTGGTCTCTTTCTCTAACATCTATTTCGTTTGACTGGAATTAACAGAAGGAAGAAGACATGGCAAACGAATCATACGAGGATGCCATTGCAGGACTGAGCAAGCTTCTCAGGTACCCTACTTATCATGAATTTCCTCTATTAATCCCCAAACAAGCAACTTGAGATTTACTCACAGAAGAGTACCGCTAATTATTTTCATGAAATCTTCAGTCATTTTCATTCCTCACTTAATAATCCTCCATATTTGACTTTCTGAGACGCGTATTTTAATCTTAATTAGAGTAGTACTATATTAAAAATCCTATGTGCGTGGGGCCCAGAAAGGAAGGCCGCGATTGGGCTTAACTGACTGTTCTCTTCTTTTTGATCTGACCTCCGCAACAGTGAGAAAGCTGACCTCGGGAGCGTCGCCGCCGCAAAGATCAAGCAGATAACGGCCGAGTTAGAGGCGGCCAGTTCGAAAGGATTCGACCCGGTCGAGCGTATAAAAACCGGGTTTGTCCAATTCAGGACAGAGAAATATGAGTACGTCTTCTAAGCTTTTTCCTTTTCGAATATTACTCTTTTTTTTGTTTATTACTACTCCATTTCCGTTCTGCTGCTAAAGTACCTTTCTGCCCTCTCCATGTGCTTGTATCATTGATGATTATTGCCCTCCCCTTATCTTCTTTCAAGAACAAAATTTACGGTTCTCTTATCAGGTGATAAGCTTATAAGCAGCCATTGTTGAAGTACTCGTGGCTGAAATCAGGCCTGAAAAATTAATGTTTTCGTACACATTACTGATCACCTTTCTAAAGGTGATTGCAAATTGCAATCAGTAATGGCACAGCTGGGCTAATAATCATCACATGAATATGTTTCCTTTTCTTTTCTTTTCTTTTTCAGGAAGAATCCAGACCTGTACGGTGCCCTTGCTAAAGGCCAAAGCCCGAAGGTTAGTGCTTATTTCTTGAAATAAATAAATTTCTATGGTCCTATCAATGGAAAATGTTAATAATATTGTGTGCAATTTGGGAATCCCACTGCCCATACCTAACCAAAGATAGATGGAGGGCGAGGCCTTCGAAATCCAGGAGGCCAAATTTGACTTGTGCAGGGATTATGGTGATAATAGGGTTGTTAGAAGTCTACTAATATTTATTTTTTAATATAATATATCAAAACAATATAAAAATAATTTTAAATTAAAAAAATTAAATTTTACCTAGTCCTGTTTGTAATGTGATATTAAAAAGGCTTGTCGTCAGCTGATGTTTTTAATATATTTGTTGTTATGTTTGTTTATACGTGTTAAAAGTGTTTTTTAAAAAGTATATTTTTTTAAAAAAAATTAATATTTTTTTAATATTTTTGAATTATTTTGATGTACTAATATTAAAAATAATTTTTAAAAAATAAAAAAAATATTATTTTAATATATTTTCAAGAAAAAAACATTTTAAAAAACAACCGTTATTATCCTTCAATAAAATAACTTCATTAAATTCCTGATCAATGAGTAGGATTAAAACCTTGCACTGTTAGCATCATGATTTCTCTTTTGTTTTCGTTTATTATCCTCCAACAAAAATAACTTATTCAAATTCCAGATCAATGAGTAAGGTAGGATTAAAACCTTGGACTGTTCGCATGATGATGGCTCTTTTGTTTTAATTTATTTTATTATTTTTCTCAACTGATTAATCATTGCGAGACATGGGGCTGAGTTAACTCAACCACTCCTGTTAAATTAAATGCAGTTTATGGTGTTTGCTTGCTCTGATTCTCGGGTCTGCCCTTCCCATATCCTCAATTTCCAACCAGGGGAGGCCTTCATGATCCGAAACATCGCCAACATGGTCCCACCTTATGATAAGGTTAGCGTTAAATGCACCTTTCCTGATAACAACTCCTTTTCCGCCATTAATTTTGGATAGAAGGAAGACTTTTCATGGTGGGTCTATTTATTTAGAGACCCAATGGGTACTAAAATGAGAAGAAATCTCAATTTAAAATAAAAATAAAAATAGAGAGAGGAACATGGGCAGATGGGTTAGTAAATTGGAAATTCTAAAATAAGCTTCTATCTATATAATTGAGTGGTATTTTGGCCAGGATAAGGCGGTGAGATCAGCGATTCGAATCTGACGTTTCGAAAGTATAATTGTGTCTTTCGATGATGATAAAAAAAAAAGAAAAAAAAGTACAGTTGTTTCCATCAATTATTTGTGGATTATCCGTTTTACACTTTTGTTTGACTTGGTTTTCTTCTGCAGACAAAATATTCAGGTGTGGGGGCAGCCATTGAATACGCAGTGTTGCATTTGAAGGTCGATACTACTCTCCTTGCTTTCTATCACTGCCATTATTATATTACATTATCGTTATACTGTCGGCGGGTTACTATGGGACTGGTCGAATTTGCGATATTACACGCATCGTCCAAAGAGTTTCGATCGAGGATTTGAAAGAAAAAAAGAACTTACAAAGGTTTTTTTGATAAACAACGCTTACCCCTTTTGACGAACTTATTACCGATGGGTTGCCTGCACATGAACCTCTGGGACGGGGAGAGTTACACTTGTTTACATTATTTTACTTTTTCTCACTGTTTTTCTTTCGGGAGCTTAGGTGGAGAACATTGTAGTCATTGGTCACAGCTGTTGTGGCGGTATAAAGGGGCTCATGTCCATCCCAGATGACGGGTCCACTGCTAGGTAACCACTTGTTGATTATGTATATTTAATTTCCATCGGCATTAATATATAAGTTCCTCGTCTGATTCCTTACATGTTGGGTCTCTGCCTGGTATCCATTTGATCATTATGTATATTTAATTTCCATCTGCATTAATATATACAAGTACTTCGGTCCATATATACAAGTTGAATTGTTTAAATATAGCCCCAGTCAAAGAAAATTAACATGTAGAGCATAATTTAAGCATTTCCAACATCTTGGGATAGTTAATTAGGCGATCCCATATGATACTATTGCAATAATGTTAAGTTTTTAATGATTGGAAAATTGAAAATCAGTGTATTCTTAACAAAGAAGCTATCAGGGGCCAAAACAAATGGTTATTTGGCATGTTCCTGCGCAGAGCTTGTCTATTGGTTTGCTAGTGGGTCCAATCCATCCTAAAGATCCTTTTAACTTCTTTTTAACACCCGCGAGTGCTTTTCTTTTCCTTTTGCCCATCACCTGTGAGTTTCGCTTTACTACAGAGGACCTTTAATTTTCGCTTTATTAAAAAGTACCCTCGGTTTTCGCTTTATTTAAAAAGACCCACTTTATTGTAGTTTTTTTCTCTCTTATGTTCCGACATTTTCCAGGAAGAAAATATGGGTGCTGCTGAATTATAGACAAAACTTTGGAATTAATTTAGTATTCCGAGATTGTAATAGTCTACCTTGTCTGTTTTCTTAACTATATATTTATATTAATATTGGACACACACACATGTATATTGGACATATTATTCTGATTTTTTTTTCTCTTTTGCTCTGGTTTGTGCATGTAGTGACTTCATAGAAAATTGGGTGACGATCTGCTCAGCAGCCAAGTCCACGGTGGCGAAAAAGGCCGGCAGTTTAACTTTCGAAGAGCAATGCCACAACTGCGAGAAGGCAAGTCAGAGCATCTACAGTATTTAATCTCTGGAAGTTCATCTTAGATTTAAATATATTTATTCTCCAAAAAGAAATTCAATAACACTGTTGTTTTTTTGGGAGAAACCATATTAATTCTTAAGAACAAGTAATTGGTCCCCTTGAATATACGATTGTTCTAATATATAGTTCTCTGTGGCCTAGTGCAGGAGGCTGTTAACGTGTCGCTGGGGAACCTGCTGACATATCCATTTGTGAGAGACGCCGTGGTGAACGACGCCGTGTCGCTGAAGGGTGCCCACTACGACTTTGTCAAGGGAACTTTCGAGCTGTGGGATCTGGATTTCACAATTTCCCCGTCCATTTCTGTCTGAGCTGTACATGTCTTTCAATAAATATTTGGCAATGTGAAACTGTAGCCGGCTGAATTTTAAACTTTAGTCTCTGCTCATTCCCTAGCTTCCGAATCTTGTTTCTCTATAAATATTGTTTCAATAATATTGACTCGTTGTCACTCATTTGTCATTTTTTTTTTTAAGTTAATAATCATATGCAATATTCTTTCACTTGCTAATGTTTTTAATTGATTAATATGAAATGAAAAATACACGTGTCGTTTTTCTAGGTATAAGATTTTTATTGATATACATTTTTATCCTTAAAAATTACTCTAGTTCTTATATTTTATTTTTCTCTTACAAAAAAAAGTCCTTAATTGAAAGTATATGATCATTTTATTTTATAGTAAATATAATTCAGTCCCTAACATATCAAATCATATACTTGGTCAAAATTAGTCTAACAATTTAAAAAAATTATTTTATATAATATTGATATCTATTATGATAATTTTCCTTTTGTTTTTTTTTTAATTATCTCCCTCATTTTAACCCAAAAAAATTGAGACAAAAAATAAAAATAAAAAAGAAGGAAAAAAAATTCATAATAGATGTATGATTATAGAAATGAATTCTACCTCAAAGTAAGTAATAGCTCAATCCCTTGACTTATTGATTGTTTTTGTTTAATTGGATTGATTTTTCATGGATGTGATTATTTTTTATGATTGTAATTGATATTATTGTGATTTCGTTGAATTCTTGTTTCCTATAATATCATATATTTATTTTAAATTTTTTTACAGTTTACTATTTAACATTCAAGAGCTTAATAAAAAAAAATATCAATGACTAAATTGTATTTATTATAAAATATGATGACCAAAAAAACTTTAAGTTAAAGGACTTTTTTGTAAGAAAAGTAAAACATGGAGACCAAAAATAAATTTTTTTAAAAGTTTTCACGGACTAAAATATATGTTAATGAAAATTTTATCCTGCAATAACATGACACGTGTCAATTTTTAATGGTACTAATAGATGGAAGGGTGTGATGATAACAAAACCATGACGTAAAGATGATATTAAAATAATAAAAAATAATATAGTAACCTTTTAAACACGCACACACAAAAAGAGAGTAGAATGATGTAAAACAACATTAACGTTGTAAAAAATATATAAAATTCTTCAAAAAAAAATAAAGTTAACCTGAACAACACCATTTCTTACCATGTTTTTCCTCGAAAAGATCCTTGCTAGATCTAACATCTAGTGTACCACATCAGATGTTTTCTGCATGAATTCAAATTCATCTAGTGTTTTTACCAAGTTATGAGGGCTTTATTTTGTTTGTTCTATGCTTTTATGTGGGATTATTGTGTTATAGTGGAGAGTTTTTTAAAAAAAGTTTTTACATGATTTGATGTTGTGGTCTTTTAAGATCCAATATGCTTAGGAATAATGTTTGAGTATTTGAAAAGTGGATGATCACTAATTCATATTAATATTCCATTCTTAGGGATATGAAGAGTAGATGATTAGTTATAGAAGTTTTAGTTTCTACAAAACAATCTTTTGTAGGATTTAAGGATCCTCCGATGATTAAGTCATTGACTTTATAGTAAGAAATTGTAATAAATGAGGAGAAGAGCATTAAACTCTAAGAATAAAAACACTTGCTCTTAGTTTTTGTGTGATAAATGCTTTGAGAATATATGATAATAGAATAAAGATTGTGAATTGTTTTACCTAGATGGTTCGGAGGGTATTTATAGTCCTTGTACTTTGAACCTTATTATCTTGCTTAAGGGGCCGAGAGTGTTTTCCTCTTGAATAACGTAGCAAGGAAGAAGTCCCTTACATCAACATTAATGATGATGAAGATATCTTTTTACACAACATTAATGTTGATAAGAATTACCTTTATACATCATTAGTAATGATGAACAAACAATAAAGCTATATAAAGCTTTTATACTTATTTCGTACATAATATTAAATGTTGACAGGAATAACCTTATCATATAATTAATTTCAATTAAGATATAACCAGCTCTTAAAGGACTTTTATACACCTAAGAGTATGGAGGAATAATTATCATAAGGTCTGATATCTTCTCAAACCCACATGTGTTTTGGCTTAGCATATAGTCAAGCCTAAAGGGGTTGGGTCTAGCATCTTGCCAAACCCACAAGGGTTTTAGCTCTACACGTAGCTAAGCTCGATGGTGTTGTCGCCCACAAATGTTTAGGCTCAGCGCGTAATTGACCCTAAGAGTGTTGGGTCTGGAAATAAAATTAGACTCATGTCGTTTGGGCTTGTTTTATATCAAACTTGTGCATGTTAGGTCATCACCCTGTATTTGACTCTTCTATTCGTGGGCTTTTAAGCTAATGAGTTGTGTATATGTTGATCCAACAATAGCCCCCAAGTCTTTGCGTATTGAATACACAAAGATTTTGAAATATCATCTTTAATGAAAGACTTTTGCCTTCCTCATGACATTTGTTTGTCCCATGTAGAATTATTCAAATCTTTATAGCCATATAGCTTGTCCTTATTGGAAAAGGGAAGAGGCCTCTTGGGAAATAAAATGATGGCTTGAAATTAATGCAGTAATAAAGTAGATTTCTAGAGATCTGAGATGACATGATAGGTCATTCATTTAACAATAAGAGTGAAAAGGTATTTCCTTTATACCATTAATTGCTCATCTTTTCTTTTCTTTCATTTACTTTCTCTTTTTATGATCTTTGTAAAAATAGATTTGAAGATTTCTAGAGCAAGCTCTACCCTTTTCTGAGAAAAAACTGTTATTCTTGGTACTTTCACTCAAAGATTTTCTCTTCTTTTAAACAAAATTAAATGGACCCTCATAGAGTTAGACCTAACCTTAAGAGTAAAGGCATTACTTCCTCTGGTAACGAGTTTAGGTTTCGACCAGGAACTAAAGGAAGCGGTAGAGAATATGGGTCCACTAGATTAGATCCCAAAACTAAAGGAGGTGGAACTTCAAGGTCCACCTCTAGTAGAGGGAAAGATAGTTCTTATCACTAAAGAAGCCCTTTCCCGATGCTTTAAGGGAGACCCGAGGAATAGAAAGGGCACCCCAAAACCCTAAAGACAATGCTCTCAGTATCCTAGGCATTAAGGAGGTAGATTTTGCCAATGGTCGACAACCTAGGAGTATGTGGCTCAATTTCCCATAGGGGATGAAAGGATCAGTCAAAAGACCTTGAACTTCGTACGGGGACATTCCCCCTATGCATATATGTATAAGGCTACTCATTCCCTCTTTATGGGTTTGTGAATGACATCTTTAAGTGTTATATATTGGGCTCAGGCCAACTGCACCTCAACGGATAAGTGGTCTTGTTGGATTTTGACAAGTTTCCTGGGTTTATTGGTATCGAGGCTATGGTAAACCTTTTAAGACATATTATCAGTTGGGTATGAGCTCTGATAACGGTTAGACATATTACTAGTTGGTTACGAGCATTTAAATCCACCATTTTTATTTGGATTACAAGGTGGTAAACCCCTTCATAATAATTAATTGTGCAAATTTTTACTTGTTATACATTTTTAAAATTGCTAGTATGTTGTAAATGTTGAGTCAGGCTTGGTGAAAGTGTTGATAGATGAATTAATGATGGTTTATTGTTTGAATGTTGGAAAAAATAGTGAGTAACAATTCAATTTGTTGTGTTTGAATGTATTGTGATGTTTTGAGATTTTTAATAAGGATAAAAATGTGATTTTTTCATGATAAGCTGTTTAGATTGTTGAAATCGTGATTGAATGTTGTTGTGGTACATGAATAAACAATGAATCAAATCTCAATTTGATGAATTATATAAGAATTTCATTTATGCTATATTAAGGTTTTATTTAGTGTGAAGTAAGTTGAGGTTTTTGAGAATTAAGGCTTGAATTTGAAATTGGATGGCTTAATGATGTTTAATGTCATGTGAATGGATTAAGTAATGAGCTAGTTGAGTAAATTAAAAAAGGGATATTTATCTTTTTATTTTTGTAAGATTTCAGCAATGTGAAAAAGAATATAAAGTAAGGAATTGTTGTTGTGGAATCTTGGTTGTAATGTGTTAGTGTAACCAATCATTAATGATTGGGTTAATTGTTAAAGAAATGAAAGAAAATATACCCCTACCTATATTAATCTATTCGGCCAAAATGGGAATTTTTGGAGGAATGATTAGTTGATAAAATTGATATTAATTTATCAATGTGGTATTGTTGTTGAGAAGTTTAAATGGTTATATATATGTTAGTTGAAAAAAATTTCAAAGAAAATGCCCACCCTTATGTTTTGGATGTTTCAACAAAATAGGGTGAAAATTGTGGATTTTGCTTGGTGGAATTTAATTGTGGACTGTTATGGGTTGAAATCATGCTAGATTGATTATTAACATGCGACCATGAGATGATTAACTAAAATTTAAAGAAAATATGTAATTTCTTTAAATTAAAAAGATTAATTAAGGTGGTTAATTTAATGGAATAAATTGCGCTTGAAAGATAAGTTATTGTATGAGAAATTGATGGTTGGTTATTGATACAGGAGAGACTATTGAGGGAGCATCGAGACAGGATCTTGTATATTGTGCTTAGATTTCAGGTAGGTGCCCAAATTTCAGGGAGGTGCCTAGACTTCAGGCTTTATGGTTTAGTAACAATAATAGTAGTTCTATTAATATTACTACTACTACTAATACTACTACTACTACTATCACCATTATTATTTGTATTATTATTATCACCACCGCCACCACCATCACAATTTTCATCATAATTTTTTCCAACATTACTATTAGTATTATTACCATTATTATTACCATTACTATTAGAGTATCTCCAATGAAAAATGCTATATTAAAGAGCCAAATGGATAAAATAGCTTTTTAAATAGTGTAAATATAGCCTTTTTGATTATGTGCATTCCAATGGTAAAAAGCTATTTAGAAAAGCCAATTATATTTTAATATATTTCATGTTAAATCATGATGTTATTAATATAATTATATAAATAATTTAGATATTTTATATATAATATAATTATGATGTTATTAATTATATAATTAATATCAGTAATTTATCAAAGTAATATAAAATTAATGAAGTAATATGAAAGTTAAAAGATATAATTTAAAATTAAATTTAAAATTTATTTATATGAATATTTTTAATTTTTAGTTTTATATGTTACTGTTAAAAATTTAATTTTTTAAAAGTAAATTCAAATTCAAACTTAAAAAAAAACCGCCAACATTTTCAATTTTGATTTTCAATTTTTTTTAAAAAAATTCAAGCTTTGAAAAAATAACCGCTAACATTTTAAATTTTAAAATTTCAAATGGGCAAAAATTAACCACTAACATTCTAAGATTTCAAAATTTTAAAAAATAATCCATCTATAAATATTCTCATATACCTTAACATTTTTTCTCATCATTTTCTTCTCTCCAATATTTATTATATTTTATTCAAATTCATCATGAATCATTCTAATTTTAATTTTTATGATGCTTTTGATTTTGATGATGACACTCCTGTATTCGCTTTTCAAGTTGCTACCGCTGTGGTTACTGAAGAAGAATCTAATAATCAAGGGCGGAGAACAGGGTATCGTGGCTCTATTCTTGGTTACAATATCGTCAATCATAATAGAAAGGAAGGTGAGTTAAGGTTATATAATGATTATTTTGCTGAAAATCCTAAATTCACTAAAAGTCAATTTCGAAGAAGATTTAGGATGAGTCGTCGTCTTTTTCTTCGGATCGCAAATGCAGTGGAAGCTCATAATCCATATTTCAAACAAAGGATAGATGCTCTTGGTATTCTTACCTTCAAAAGGTAACTGCAGCTCACAGAATACTTGCATATGGTATTCCTGCAGATCTTACTGATGAATAACTTTGAATTGCAGAAATCACTGCGATAGAAAGTCTTAGAGCTTTCGTCAAAGCAATCATAGAAGTTTTTGGTGATTGGTATCAAAGGGAACCAAACGAGGCCGATATTTGTCGATTATTATCAATTGAAGAGCAACATGGATTTCCAGGGATGTTAGGGAGCATTGACTATATGCATTGGAAATGGGAGAAATGCCCAATTGCATGGCATGGGATGTATACTGGTCATTTTCGTGAACCAACTATAATTCTTGAGGCGATGGCTTCACAAGATCTTTGGATATGGCATGCCTTTTTTGGAATGCCTGGATCATTAAATGATATTAATGTTCTTGATCGGTCACCTATCTTTGCTGCACTTGCTGAAGGTCGAACTGCTCCTGTCAATTATACAATTAATGGGCATGAATATACAATGAAATACTATTTAGCAGATGGGATTTATCCTAATTGGTCAACCTTTGTTAAGACAATCTCAAGGCCATTAGGAGCAAAGAGAAAATATTTTGCAAGTAAGCAAGAGTCTGTAAGAAAGGATGTGGGGCGGGCATTTGGGGTGCTCCAATCTCGTTTTGCAATTGTACGTGGACCTGTTCGATACTGGGATGAAGAAACCCTTGCAAATATTATGAAAGCTTGCATAATAATGCATAATATGATTATTGAGGATGAAGGTACAATGAATCTTGGATTTGACCATGAACGTGAAGTCAATTCCTTTATATTAGTGTCACATGGTGGAATACCAGAATTACATGATTTTCTTCAAACTCATAATCGAATCAGGGATAGCAACTAGCTCTCAACTACAAGAAGATTTGGTTGAACATTTGTGGGAACATTATGGCAACGAGTAGAATCATTAGATTTGAACTTCTTATGTCATCATAAGTTTCAAGTTTTTTTATATTTTTTTTTCATTATGGTTGTTATCTTTTAAGTTAATTAATCCTACTTATTGTTGTTAAGTGTTAGAAGAACTTCAAAAAAGTATTATGAATTGATACCAATTTTATAACAATATATTTAAAATAACCAAGAAATTTCTACATATTTAATTAAAAATAAATTACATTAAATAATAAATCAATCTAGTTAATTAAAAATTAAAACCCCTCTTCTGCATAATTTCTAACTTTCTATTTTGAAAATACACTGCAAAAATTGGATCCAAATTAGAAATATCCATAATTTGTTCTTCTTTCTCAATCCTGTCCAATTCTTGTTTCTCTTGACTTTGTTGAATTATCATAGCTTGTTGCTCTAACATAATTTTTCTGTCTTGTTTCTTCTGATCCTCAATTTCAACTAGAGTATCCCTGAATTATTGTAAGAGATTTGTTACAGTTACCTCCCCAACTTTATCTTTTCCTTATTTACGTTTAAGTCGTTCCTTTACAGCCTTCTGACCAATTGGTCTATCTTGATAAATCAACGGTTCACTCTCTTCTCCTAAACTAACAGAATCAGGGATAGATGGAGCTGATGAAGCTGGACTTGCATTGACATGACCTTTTTGTTTCTTGTTCCTTTGATGTTGACTTGCACGCTCAAATTGCCATTTGGGTTCTTTTCTTAAGATAACCCAACAATGTTCTAGTTGAAATCGTTTGTCAACGCAAGAAGCATACATTTATCGAGCATCATTAATCTGGTAAAAAATTAGAGAAATTAAATAATGTTAAAATATGTGTTAAACAATTTAATATGAAAATGAATATTAAAATTACCCTTGATTCTTCGGTCATTCCACTTTGCTCACGATTTTCAATTTGAGTAACAAATCCAACAAATTTACCGACTTCTCTATTTATTTCTTGCCATCTACTTGAGATGCTTATTTGGGAACGATTATTCAAGTTTCCTCTATTCTCTACAAAGTAAGCATGCACACGAGCCCAAAACTGTTTTGTTTGTTGTTCAACTTCTGTAATTGGATCTTTGTTTGTATTTAGCCATGTAGAGACAAGTAAACAATCTTCCTCTGGTGAGAAATTTTTACTTCTTTGTGATTTTTTTGCCGAATGGACATTTAAATTCGAGTATGTTAAGTCATTAATTAATTGATTAGAATTACTTGGTTGAGAGAGAATATCTTCTGACTCACTCATAAGAAAGTTAGTAAAAGAGCTTGGAAAATTTGAATCCATCTATATTAAAAAAAAAAAAAAACTAAAGTTAAAACCTTATAAGAGAGTGTAAAAGAAGCTCACATTCAATGTCTAGCAATTTTGTAGTTCTAACATAACAATTTGACCATTTTTTGGAACTAAAAGAGGATTGGTTGCATTTTCAACAAGATAAAATATAATTGACCTCAAATTAAAACAGACAATCAAAAATAAATTTTAAATATGTCACTCTATATTTTTATCAATATCAACTACTATTATTAATTCCTCTCAATTTTATCAAAGATAACAACATAAATAAAAATTATCTTCCTTAACCCATATCAAAAACATAAAATAAAAAAGAAATAAAAATCATCACAAATATCAAATTAACAACAAAAAGTCTAAAAAATCAAGAGATATAAAAGAGAAAATAGAAAAAGCTTTTAAACAAGCATACCTTTTAATTTCAGCTAATTAACACAACCGATGTTATTAATTAACCGGAGAATAATTAATTCTTGTTTTTCTAAATTTGAGAGAAGGGTGAGGCACAATACAAATTTTAAAATTTACTAATTCTTTCTTCCTGTTTTTAAAGGAAAAAAAAATTAAAGTGTTGGCCAACGACCATAAAAATAGTCGTTGGCCAACAATCATTTGCTTTTGTCATTTCTACATGGAAATGTAGAAATGGCTCTTCACATGACAATAGCTAAAATAGCTATCCGTTTGCCTGAGGTGTTGGAATGAAGAAATGTAGAAGCAAAAGTTAAAAGTACAATTTTTTACATTTGGCTCTTCATTTAGCTCTCCCGTTGGAGATGCTCTTATTATTACTACTACTATCATCATGATCATCATCATCATCATCGTCACAAAAAGGCCAAGGAAACAAAATAAAAAATCAAAAGCAGAAGGACCAAATTAAAATTATTATTATTGAAAGAAAAAAATCATAAACTTGATTTGAAGGATAAAATTAAAAGCTATAAAAAATTTGACAAAAAAAAATTCAAAATAGAAGAACCAAATCAAAAAACATTATATATACAAATCAAAATTAAATGATTAAATTGAAAATAAATAAAACTTTAATAAAAGGAAAAAGGACAAAAATAAACAAACAAAACTTAAAGGACTGAATTTAAAACACCAAGAACAATGATGACTAGAGTGCATTTCTCGGTGTAGGAGAAAGAAAAAAAAGGCCACCAACAATAAATTGATCGTCGTAAGCTTACATGCATCACCCAAAAAGAAAAAGGAGACAACAAAGAATAAAATAAACTGACATAAATATATTTTTACCATTAGGAGCTGCCACACGCACCATCCAAAGTACATAATAGATCCCACGCATCAATAATTTTTTTATTTTAAAAATATTAATTAAATGCTAAATGATGTTGTTAGCCTTGACCAAATTAACAATTAATAAACAAAACTAAGATGAAAGACCATTATACCACTGATTCCATGAGTTAAATTTCTTGACTTCAAGGGTATATTTGTAGTTTAACTATATATTAAAAAAAAAACTTAAAACTTATTTATTATTTGAATGATATCTTGATTATTTTATTATTTATTAAAATATTGTATAAATAAAAATACCTCAAATAAACCTATAATGACTGATTGAAAAAAACAAGACTAATCCCGGTTTAAATACAGTAATTTTGTTTTTTTTTTTTTGAAAGGACATAAACATCACTTTTACTGTTATAGTAAATAGTGAATTGTATGAAATCACCTTCACGCTCTTTGTTCAGCCGACTCTGACGGCTACGCTGTTCACTCACTCACTCAGATCTGATCTGATCTCATCTCTCGCTCTCCAATTCGCAGGTGAAATCCCTAACCCTAGCTTCCCTAAAATAATGCATGTTTCCCAATTTTGTTATTATGAAATTGTGTCAAATGCCTACGTATCGATCTGTTCTTGGCGATGGAATTTGTGTTTCGATTGAAGATGATGATGATGATAATTTATTTATAATGGAATTGTACCGATCTGTAATTCTTTTGGTTAAAATTTTGGATGTGGTATTTGTTTCTGCAGGTGAAAATGGCAGAATCAAAACCAGGATTGAGGAAGCCTGTATTCACCAAGGTTGAGCAGCTCCGCCCAGGCACTGATGGCCATACTCTCACTGTCAAGGTTGTTAGTGCAAAGATGGTATTACAGAAGGGTCGAGCTGATGGTCCTCAAGTACGCCAAATGAAAATTGCTGAATGTTTGGTCGGGGATGAGACTGGATTGATTATCTTCACTGCTAGAAATGATCAAGGTATTTTTTTAATTTTTTAATTTTTTTTGAATCAGCAAATAGTTATTCTAGTAGTGTGTGGCTTATTGGTTCCTAGTGGTTGTTATCAGTTCATGGATTCTAGGACGTTAGACCCTCGTCCCTATACCCTAGTTGACTTTTGTGTGATTAAGTAGTCGTATCATGAATTTTGTTCAAATGGGCTCTTTCTTTTTTGAGTGACATTCAATATTGTTCTGGGAAAGCTTAGTCATTTTTTTTATGACTTTTCTTTGTGTGAAACTCTGAACCTTGTACACATGATCTGATAAGTGAGAGCGTGGATTACTTTGGGAAAGATGTTTGGGTTAGATGTTCAATCAAAAGTGATAAATCTTCACCAGACCATTGTGGATGTTTTAACCATTTTCACTGCCATTCCAATTAAATGAGAGCGAAATTTTCCTGAGTTTTGTCTTTTGACAATTTGGTTGAGGCGGCATGTGTTATCTTGGTTTCTTCATCTGTCAAAACAAGGAACTGATGAAAATTCAGATTATGTGACTATCTAGTTTTTGGATTTCCCCAGTCTTGCTGGTTATATTTAACTTTTCTTATTTTTGTTTAGTGGACTTGATGCAAGAGGGTACTACTGTGATCCTTCGCAATGCGAAAATCGACATGTTTAAAGGATCAATGAGGCTTGCTGTGGACAGGTGGGGCCGTGTTGAAGTCACTGAACCTGCTGATTTCACTGTGAAGGAAGATAACAACCTATCGCTGATTGAATATGAACTTGTAAACGTCGTTGAAGAATGACTTGTGAATGGTGTTTGCTACTCAGCTATGACAGGAGAATAAAAAACAACTCCAGAAAAAAGCAAATCACTGTTATAGGACATATTAAATCCAAAATGCTTGTGAAAGTTCATTTAGGAAAGAGGATATCTGCAAGCTAATACTGCTCCAGTTGCTCTTACTCCCTATTTATTTGTGAACAGTTGTTGATCTTGCACTACTATGTCATGATAGATATAAAAATGATCGAAAGTATGTTCGGTTCTTGCATGCTTGGTCTTTTTAAGCTCTGTTGCCAACTCCTATCTTTACCCCTACTAATGTGAAATACAAGATTGGACACTCGATCAAGCCCTCCGCTTTAGTTGTAGTAAATTTGAGAGAGCATTTCCTTACGATGGATTGTTTGCTGTCGAGGTCAATCTAGGAGTAGATTTATTTGCCCCGAAAGTAATTGAAAATGCCAAGCAAATATTCTGAACCTTGAACTAGAAATGAAGTTTGGAATGCAGTATTCTCACAAGAAGAAGAAGAAGAAGAAGAAGAAGAAGAAGAGACAAGACATCTCTTACCAAAACCTTAGTAATCTTTCCAAGGCATGCTATCTCGTATATTCAACACAGCACGCTTATTCAGTCAATGTAAGACTTAAGGCGTCCACAAGCACACACAGCACAAGCAAAGGGCTGATTTAACCGGAGGTTATACTGGTTTTGGTTTTGTGTTTAAAAGTATTTTAAAAAAAAAATTAAAATTTTTTTATTTGTTTCTAATTAATATTTTTTTAGTGTTTTTAGATCATTCTGATGCGTTGATGTCAAAAATAATTTTTAAAAAAATAATTTTAATATATTTTTACATAAAAAAATATTTTAAAACAACCACAAATATACTTGTAAACCCCCTTTAACTCCTTAACAAAACCATGGTGATTTTTACAAGGCAGACTGTCCCATATATTCAACACAACATTGGGATCAGCTTGGGCAAGAAGGATTTCGGGCTTTTCAATTATGAAGTTAGAGCTCTGCGCTGACACTTGATTAGCTATGAGAGTTCAAGGACGTCTTTTATCATAGGACGGGATGTTTGATTCCGAGCCCATCCCCGACTGGGCTTGGTCCAGGCCTAAGTCCTTATCTTTATTTTTTATTTTTATTTTAAGATATTTTTTACATATATAATTGTATTAAAAAAATTTATTTATTATTTTATCAAATCCCTTCAAATGAAAATTGAAGAAACTAATTAACCAGGGTAGGTTATAGTTTATATATATGAAGAACGACTGCCCAGTGAACAGTAGTAGGAGAAACAACAAACTAACTAACAACATGAACAACATATGCAATATCTGTATGAGTAATGGTGAGGTATACCAAGTTCCCAACAATAGTACGATATAAAGTAGGATATGTCAAATGTAAACTATCGAAAGAAGAATACCTTGCATTAACTTCAATAAAAGTATCTATAGTTTTGTTATTTATTAGTAAGTCTAGCCCGCTCAAGAATATCTGCAACATATTTTGACAGAGAAAAAAGTACCAGTAATAATCATGTCATCAATATATAAGGATAAAATGAGACGACCTGCAATAGTGCAATTAATAAACAGAGCAGAATTATGACTACAAGAAACAAATTCAAGATATGAGATCACAACAGAAAATTCCTCAAACCAAGCACGAGGTATTTGTTTGAGACCATATAACGCTTTATTGAGCTTACAAACATATCTAGAGTCATGTGAAAAACCAGGAAGAGGCACCATATAGACTTCTTCTTAAAAATCTCTATTCAAGAAGGCATTTTTAACATCAAGTTGTGAGATATGCCATTGACGAACCGAAGCTACGACAATAAGAGTACGAATGTAGTCACTAGTTGAATGCTTGCGCTACGCGGCGGGCTTACTTTTTATTTTCATAACAAATACTGTAAAAAATTTATAATAAAAAATATATTTTTTAATATTAATAAAAATATTTTTTTCAAATTTATTAATTATTTTACTAATAATATTAATTATAATAAAAATAATAATATTTATAACACAAATAATATAATTTTTTATATGAATATTTAGAGTTATAATAAAAATAATAATATTTATCACATAATAATTATATTAAGAATTCCAAGGATGATTATAACACAAATAATAGTATTTTTTAAATCAATACTTTGACTTATAATAAAAATAATAATATTTACAATGCAAATAATAATATTTTTTATATGAACACTTTGAATTATAAGAGAGATAATAATATTTATAACACACATTAATATATTAAGAAAACGAGCGTGGGGTTAGGCATGGACGCGTCCAGGTCCAATACAAAGTTGGACGCGAACGTGTCCAGGCTCAACGTGGGGTTGGGCGTGACGCGTCCAGGCCCAACTTAGAGTTGGTCGCGGTCAAGTCCAGACCTAACATGGGGTTGGGCATGGACGCATCCAAACCCAACACGAGGTTGGGCGGGGATGCGTCCCGGGCCAACCTGGAGTTGGCTACGGTCGCCGCTAGACCCAACATGGGGTTAGGCGGGGATGCATCCAGGACCAACATGGAGTTGGTCGTGGTCGCGGCCATTCCCAAAGTGGGGTTGAGCGTGGACATGTCGAGGCCTAATATGGCATTGGGCACGGTCGCGTCTAGACCCAACGTGGAGTTGGGCGGCGATGCGAAGAGGTCCAACATGGAGGTGACCGTTGTCGCGTTCAGACCCAACTTGGGGTTGGGTGGGGACTTGTCTAGGCCAACATGTAGTTGGGCGCAGACGTGTCTAGGCCCAACCTGAAGTTGGTCGCGGTCGCGTCCAGACCCAACACGCGGTTGGGTGTGGATGCGTTTAGGTCGAACATGGAGTTCGATACGGTCGAATCCAGACCCAACGTGGGGTTAGGCGTGGATGCGTCCAGGCCCAACATGGGGTTGGGCGATGACGCGTCTAGACCCAACATGGGGTTGGGCGTGGAGGCGTCCAGGTCCAACATGGAGTTGGGCGCGGTCCCGTCCAGCCCATCGTGGGGTTGGGCGGGGACGCGTCAAAGTCCAACATGGAGGTGGCCGCGGTCGGGGCCAGACCCAGCGTGGGGTTGGACGCGGACGCATCCAGACCCAACGTGGGATTGGGCACGGACGTGTCCAGGTCCAACATGTTATTACCACCAAAGAGAAACCATATAGTTGATTTGAATGATAAAATTAAAAATTATTATTATTATTATTATTATTATTATTATTATTATTATTATTATTATTATTATTATTATTATTATTATTATTATTATTTGTGCCATAAATATTATCATTTTTATTAGAATTGAAGGTATTAATATTAAAAATACTATTATTTGTATTATAAATATTACTATTTCTATTATAGTTCAAAACATTAATATAAAAAATATTATTTTTTGCAATACAAATAATTTTATTTTTATTATAATTCAAAGCATTAATACATGTCCAGGTCTCGCCACATAGAGTGTCGGTCCGGCTGTGCGCCCTAGGCAAGGTAGCCCAAGTGCAAGGTGTCCCCACGTGGGGGCGCAGCATGGCTCACGCCCAAGGCAAGGCAAGCCAGCCCTAGTGTCACGTGGCGCTCGGGCTGACCCAGCGCAAGGGTAGGTCAGCTCAAACGCCAGGTGTCCTCACATGGGGGCGCGAGCATGGCTGCCAGCCCCACCAAAACTTGAAGTGACCATTTTCTCCTCAATCATTCCTTCAATGCCAAATACATCCTAGTGAAAAGACAACTCCACCCCTACACCGCTGCCCTTGCAACTCTTTGTGGCAAGGGTTGAACTGCCATTACACTGCTCCAATCCACAGTGCTTTGAGTTTAGGTAAACAGTAGGAGGAGCACTGAGTCCTTTATTAAAAATATTATTATTTGTATTATAAATATTACTATTTCTATTATAGTTCATAGCATTAATATCAAAAATATTATTATTTGTGGTACAAAGATTATTATTTTTATTATCATTGAAAGTATAATACTAAAAAAAATATTATTTGTGGTATAAATATTTTTTATAGTTATAATTGAAAGTATTAATATTAAAAATAGTATTATTTATGTTCTGAATATTATGATTTTTATTATAATTCAAAGTATTAATATCAACAATACTATTTTTTGGGGTATAAATATTATCATTTGTATTACAATTGAAATAATAATATTTAGAACACAAATTATAATATGTTTGATATTAATACTTTCAACTATAATAAAAATAATAATATTTATAAGGGAAATAATTATATTTAGAAACCCAAGACCCAATAGCCCTAGGTCCTTACGCAAGACCAATTAGCCTTGGGCACAGGGTAAGCCAGCCTCAGCGCCACGTCAGGTGTGATGTAGTGCATAAGCAAGGCAGCCCAAGTACCAGGTCTCGTCATGTGACGCATGGGTTTCGCTGTGCGCCCCGCAAGGCAACCCCAGCGCCACGAGGCACGCGGGTCTTACCCAGCGCAAGCACCAGGTTTCCCCACGTTGGGGAGCGGGTCTAGCCCACGCCCAGGTAAAGGGCAAGCCAGCCCAGTACCACATGGGGCTCGAGCTTGACCCAGTGCAAGGGCAGGTCAGCCCCAGCGTCAGGTGTCCTCCCATGGAGGCGTGGGTCTGGCTGACTCACGGGGCAGCTCCGTCAAAACGTGAAGTGACCATTTTCTTCTCAACTATCCATTCAATGCCAAATGCATCCTAGTGAAAAGACAACCCCACCCCTCCCTCGTTGCCCATGCAACTCTTTATGGCAAGGGTCGTGCTGCCATTACACATATCCAATCCACAGTGTTTTGAGTCTAGGTAAATAGTAAGAAGGGCACTTAGCCCTTTTAGTATATTGTGTAATTTTTTCAACAGAGGCAAATGTGTCCTCATAATCCATACCATATTATTGAGAGTATCCTTTTACAACTAATCTAGCTTTGTATCGCTCAATAGACCCATCAGAATTAGTCTTGATCTTCTACACCCAACGACAACCAAAAACACTCTTACCAGGAGGTAGAGGAACCAAATCTCAAGTATTTGTCTTATGCAAAGTAGAAAGTTCTTCATCCATACCTTGCTGCCAAAGAGGATCAATAATTGCCTTTTTATAGGTAGATGGCTCAAAAAGACAATGAATAAAAGCTAGAAAAGAAGTAAATGATGAAGAATAACAAGAATAAGCAAAGTCTGGTAGTTTTATGGACTTGCGGATGCGTATGGATTGACGTAGAGGTGAATCCACAATCTAAAATGGAGCTTGGGGGCTGTAGATGAGAATAGAGCTTCAGGTGTGCCGGAAAGTAAAGTGTCAATACCTGCAGGATTATAAGTATAAATTGATCAAACATAGGAAGAGGTACCTGAGGTACTATGAACCTGAGATGATAAACTACCAGAATCCTTAGAAAAAGGGATTTATACGAATAATATCAGATCTAGTCAAGTTATGAGTAGTGGATGGAATAGAAAAGAAAGTTATATGCTCGAGAAAGGCAACATGACGAGACACATAGAGTTTATGAGTTATTGGATTAAAAAAAACAATACCCCTTTTTACCTTCACCATAACCCAAAAAGACACAAATAGCAAATCGAGACGATAACTTTTTGCATTCTGCATGCAGACGAAGAATGAAACAATTACAACCAAAAACTCTAAAGGAGTAATAATCAAGGACATACCCATATAACTTTTCAAACGGAGACAAACCTGAACTATGAGAGGATGGAATGATATTAATCAAACTTACAGCAATAAGGAGAGCTTCTTCCTAAAACTCACTAGGAACAGAAGTAGATAATAAGAGAGAATGAACAGTTTCAATAATGTGCCTATGTTTTCTTTCAGCAACTCCATTTTGCTCAGGGGTATTTGTACATGAAGTTTGGTGAATGGTTCCATCTAAGGTAAGCAACTGACCAAATTTATTAGAGGTGTATTCTCCACCCAAAACACACCTAAAGCATTTGATTACACTAGAATGTTGAGTTTTGACAAGAGCTCGTAATGCTGCATATATCTCAAAGAATTTAGAACGATGTTTCATTAAATAAACCCAACAATAACGAGTATGATCATCAATAAAAGAAACATAATATCGATACCCTCCTTTGATGGCAACAGGAGAAGGTCCCCATACATCAGAATGAATCAAGTCAAATGGTGAAAAAGAAACATAAATACTTCGATTAAAAGGTAAAGTGGAAAATTTTGCCGGTTTACATCCACTACAATTATAAATGTCACAAGTTTTCAAATTTCCTAAAGCTCCTGTGGATGTAAAAAATCATAAATGAGAAGACAAAACATGACATAAACGAGAATGTCATAAATAAAAACTAGAAGATGAAATACTCAAACGAAAAGAAGACAAATCAACAATAGTAGTAGCAGCGGCGACAACAACTGACACTTTTAACTCATCTAAAATGTATAGTCCATTCTCCTTATAATCTGTCCCAATTAGCTTTTAAGACTGCAGATCCTGTACACAACAAAAGAAAAAGGGAAAAATGACTAAATAATCACCAGAATCACATAACTGGCCAACAGAAGCAAGATTCAATTTGAGGTTCGGAATAAGTTAAACATTAGAAAAAGACAAATGAAGTGTGACAACAGAACCAACACCTGCTAAGGGCATGAGAGTGCCATCAACAGTGATAACATAAATGGAGGGTGAAGGGTTTATAGAGGTAAAAGATGAAGAATCTAGAGACATATGATGTGAAGCACCAGAATTCAAGACCCATTCAGAATGTGATATACTTAAGGAACTGTGAGAAAATTGACCTATGAAAGGAGAAGCGGAGCTGTAAGGAGAGAAACTTCTGAAATTGCTCAGCTAGAGTACTAGGATCGATGATAGGGCCTGATGAAGCTACTATTACAGTATTGGGGTGTGGTGGTTTATAACCCTAAGGTGGTCTATGAGCATTAAATTGTGACCGGTTGTCATGCTTCTAAGCTTGATTCTTTTATCTCAATTTAGGACACTAAGCCTTCCAATGACCTTTCTGCTTACAAAAACTACACTCGTCGAAGCCAATGCTTGTGAAAGGCTTAGTTTGATGAATAAAGAATGGCTTAGAAGGTACTGCTAGTATAAAAGGATTCAAAGCAGAAAGAATTCCCTTTTCAGAATAAGATTGAAGACGTATTTCTTCAGCCGATAACTGACTAACAACAGAGTCAACAGAAGGCAGTGGAGAACGATGCAGAATTGAACCTATAAGTCCTTCAAAATCACTGTGAAGTTTTGTTAAAAATTGTATCAATCGTTATTGTTCTCTATGCTCAATATAGGCACCACATGCCTTTAATTCAGTCGATTCTGAAAGAGCCAACTGATGCTAAAGATCTGTCATAGCAGAATAAAACTCTTGAATACTCATATTCTTCTTATGAAGAGATCGTATGTCATTCTCTAATTGATACTGTTTTGCAAAATTTGATTGCGTAAATAACCTTTACAGATGATCCCAAACCTCATTTATTGTCTCATACTTCGCCAACTGTGTACCTATGGAATACTCAACAGAATTGTTAATCCAAGTAATAATCTTTGCATTGTTTGCTTCTCATGTATCTATTAGAACATCGTCCTCCTCCTCAATATTATTAGTTATCACATATGTTCCACTAACATATCCCCGCATCTTCTTATCTTTAAGGAAATTTCTCATTATATAACTCCAGTATGAATAATTATTTCCATCCAACCTCACACTCACAGATTTAAGTGAATCATCTCTTTCGTTAGCCATAATTAACAGACAAAAAAAACTAGAACGCAAAAACAGCGAAAGACAAAGTACTAGATTGTAGAAACAGAACAGATATCGCAGAAACTAAACAAATATCTTCTCGAAATTGTACGATTACTCCAAAACACAACATAAATTACAGAAACTGAACGCAAATATCAGATTGCAAAAGTTGAAGTAAAGATGAAATACCAGATTTTGCAGAAGCAGAAGATAAAATATCACTCAAAAAAAATTTATAGGCTAAACTGAAAATATTATTCTACCCGAAAGTTGTGTTTAGGGTTAAGCCTTGTTCCATAAAATCAGCTCTGATACCTTGTTAAATTAATTCGGATTAACACAAAAAAATACAAAGATAAAAGAGAAGGAGGCTGAAATTCTCATTAATCTCTTTATTCTAAAAGTGCATGCTTTAACTTAAATACAAAGTGATTATATATAGAGTAAACTGAAAATACTATCCTACCATTAATAAATAAAACAAAATAAATATATAGTTCTTAACACAGATCTTAGGAGAGGTAGTGAAAGAAATATTTTCCTGTAATAAGATTTAATCGAAAAAGGATGCAATTTTAATAAATGAAAAAACTGATCCGAAATTACTCTTACAATTGTTTAGAATTCTTGGAATTAAATTAATTTTTTTTAGTTTGGAATCTTTTAAGATATTGGTTTGAATTTCAAATAGAATTAAATTACTAAAAAAATAACCAAGAATAAATTAAAGTAGAGACACTCTAATTTGTTCTTGTAATTCCTTTTGAAATTTACTTTAAAAACAATATTCCAAAATTTTAACCTCATGTTAAAACTAGAAGGCAAATAACTCATAATTTCATTAATAAAATCATAAAATATACATGAAGAAAGAAAAAGTCATTCTAAAAAATAAAGTTACTCCCGACAAAGTGTGGAAAGAGGCAAACACTTTCTCAGAAAATAAATAAGCCCTGAATCATCATGGCCATGCTCTCAATTTAAAGGTCACCACATTCATGCATATGATAATTCAAATTTGATGGAAAGGGAGTGATATAGCCACTCTATTTTATAAAGAATCTACGATGCTAGGACTTCATTCATGATTTAAGTATGTAATATATATACTTTCTATTTTATTCATGTAGAAATTTGATGGATTAACATATTTTTATTTTTAATTTCTTGATTTTTATTTAAAGGAATAAGAGGTCAGGTGCCAAATTCAATATTTTTTAATATAGTCAAGTACTGACCTACACGCAAACAAATATTTTTTTTTTCTAATAAAGTTAGATATTTTTTCTCTAATAAAATTAGAAATATTTTTTCTCTTTGACAAATAAGAATTAATTGTTATTAGAAAAAAGAAGATCTTTAAGTACTCCACTAGATAAAAATGTAAGGAGAATGAGCTACAAAGACCCATTATCATCAGAAAAAAGGTTTTTAATTTTTATTTTTTACCGTATATTTATTTTCAATTTTTTTCTAAAATATTATAATTTTTTTATATAAAATATATTTATTTAAGTATTGAAAAGTCTTCAAATTCAGAGTAATTTTAATTAATAATTGATTCATTTAGTATTGGAGATATTAATATTGTGATAGTAGCTAGATAAACCAATTGAAAAAAATACTAAATAAAAAAGTAATTTCAATTATTACCCAAATAATATTTTATATGTACATGATTATTCTATCTATAACCATATACTTCACACCGTGCCTCAGAACCACATTTGACCACAGAGGAAAACATAACTTTTGACTTTTATCAAAAGATTATTTCTAAATCTTAGTCAAATTTCCTGTTTTAATTAAAAGTCAAAACCCTAACTTCAATTATTTTCTAATATGTTAATGTTTATTAAATCAAGGATAAATTACAAAAGTCCTCCAGCGATATTATGAAATTAATTACACAAGCTTACAGATATGACAGAAACCATCTCAAATTTAAGTAAATATTACAAACTCCTCTTCTATAGCTAAAATACCCTCAATATTTTATAAAAATCACCCCTTAACATTAAGGGCATTTTAGATGGAAAGGGAAACCTTTCATGGTGCGATCAGTCTGAGAACATTATAATTTTTTAGAAGATCAAAACCAGCAAATATTCATAAATCAAACATTTAAAAAAAAAAGAATTTCATTGTGATCAATATCTTAATTATAAGATATCCATTTACCAGTTGCTTCAATGCATATTGGTGTACGAAAGAAGGCCCCAGATGAGTGGGGAAGATGACTGGTGGGCACCAAGGAGAAACTCACGTACAAGCTGAGCACTTGGAGCTATCTATAATCAAACATGGAAAACAGAGAGCAAGTGGGAATCTGGCATTATTTGCCACCACGCCTTCTACTACCATTATGAATAAAGGGCCACTCATTTGAATGATAACCAAAAAGAAAAGCCTTTAGGGCACCAACTTAATAAAAGAAGAGAGACAGATTCTGCCAAGTGAAAAGAAAAAAGAATGGAAAACGTTGATGCTGATGTTTCAAAAAAAAAGAAAGAAAAGGAAAGTTGATGGATGTTACGAATCATAGACGTCATACATGACATGAACAAAAATATTTAATATTTCCTAAAATAATAACATAATAATTTTCAAAATTAAAAATAAAGACATGAGTGCAGATTTATTCTATCTTGTAATGATATTAAAAATAAAGTCCTTAAAATGAAAGAGTTTTCAAAATCTGTGATGATAACATAATAATCATGATGATAAACTTTTGTGGAGCCTTGAATAAGATTTTATTCACATTTTAAAAAGGATGGATTTGTGCATTATGTATATGTATTAAATATAAATGGTTTTCTTAAATTTTATTCCTACATAATATTTTTTATTTTATTATAATTAATTTTAAGATTTCTATAAAATTCCTATTGATACACATACAACAATTGAGCCAATAATATTATTATAGTTAAGTGCATGAGTCTAAGATTATTCTACTGATCTCCAATTCATTCTCTATGATTCAAAATTTTTAGTAAAACCTCAAGAAGTTTTTTTTTAAGTTTAACGTGGGTGTCCGGGCCAGCCTGCGCGCACCTCGACTAATCCCACGGGCCCTGAAGTTAACGACCACGTAAGCCTCCAGTGGCCATCATATGAGCAACCACAGGGCTCGAACCTGAGACCACAGAGGGAGCAAACCTCTTGGTCCCAAATTCTTACCACTGGGCCACCACCTAGATGGTTAACCTCAAGAAGTTTTAATGTCATTGATCCTTGTACATATTATATAAGATATTCTATATATTTGATGCATATTCTTTTATAATTCTCAATTGTACTTAGTTTAAATAAAAAGGCATTACATGATTTGATATTGTTATTAAACAATAATTAAAAAATAATAAAAGTGAAAATAAAATAAAATTTAATATTTATATTAAAATAAATTTATGAACAACTTAAGGGACCTTATTTTACGATTGACATGATATTTAATACATTTTTCTTGTTTTATGCTAAAAAGAAATATGCAATATATATTTGAAATAAAAGTTTATAATACGATCTTTTATTTGGTTTAAACAAGAATAATTTACAATAAACATATTGCATAAAATTGTCACTTAAAGTTTCTTTTTTAAAAAAATTATCTTTAATTTCTCACTCCTTATTTTACATTATTGTTAACATATGAAGAATTATATCCTATAATAACACATGACTTTATAAAATTAATAGTTTTATTTGTTTTTTTTACCAACTTATCAATTCGCTTAATTATTAGAGTTTATAAATTTGCTTTAGTTTTAGTAATTGGGTTAAACTATCAAATCTATTATCTAAATCATGAGGCCCTAATAACCCTATAAAAAAAATTATTAAATCCAATTCTTAATTAACCCAATATTGAATGATAAACTTAAAAAAAAAAATCAACAAAAAAAGGATAAAAAAATCCAAGTCAATAGGTTTCACATGCGACCCAGATCATAAGACCATAATAACTTTATAAAAAACAAATATAAGACAAATTATGAAGCTTAATTTTCAATCAACTCAATGTTAAAAGATTAAATTGAAAAGCATTCAAATAAAAAAGGGACAAAAACAATGACCCGAGTCAATATATGTTAACTTGTCAAACAAAAACAATAACCTGAGTCAATGTGGGTTAATCTATCAATCCCAAGTGAGGATACCGAGATAACTCCATAGAAAGTAAATCGAAAAAAATCATAAAATCTAATTCTCCAACAATTAAAACTTGAAGGATGAAATTTAAAAAAAATCATTTAAAAAAAAGAAAAAAAAACTCAAGTCAACCTGACTAAACCACAAAACTCGTAACCCGGATCATGAGAATAATGCACTCACACATACTACACTCATCATCACAATTCTCACACATTCCTTATATCCTAAAATTTTATAATTAAGTAAACTAATCCTTAAAGAATCTATCTTATCAAGATTTATCATCCAACAAGTGGATAGGTTTGAACTCATGTTACTCGCCCTTATTAACAATACACTAAAACATGTGAGGTTTTTATTGGAACAAATTTTATTGTGAACTCCCTCACATATCATTATAGATTGGAATAGTCAATTTAAAAAAAAAAATTCATCCTTGAATTTTTTTTTATTTGTTTTTGCACAATGGAGCCATTTTGAGTCCAAATTTGCATCCAATTGCATATTTTTTTTAAGAAAATGTTAGATTAAAAGTTAGAGGACCAAAGTAAAGATGGTGGGTAAAATAGGTGTTGAATTTGAATTTCATACAAAAAAATTTATTTTAATCCCCCATCTTTTTAGATTTATAGGTGATCAGTCCTTTTAGTTTTTAAAAATTCAATTTTGGTACTAAAGTTCTTTTTCTTTATTTTTCAGTATTTTTCTCTGAGAAGAGAGAAGCTCGCCAAATTCTGACTTAGAGAGAAAATCATTGTTTACACTTATTTTGACCATTAAAATGGTTAGAGTTTTTGTCAATGGGTTACACTTGGTGAGAGGAGTTTTATGGCGGTTTTCTTAAGCCTCGATATTGCCTAAAACAATATCTAAGTTGAGGATGAGAAAACTTATTTGGTTTGATTTTATTATTTAAGCTGTTTTTGAGTTTATTGGGTTGCTAAATTGGTTTTTGTATGTTCTAAAATTGGTTTTTGGCTTTAAATGGGTTCAGAAATTGGTTTGTTGGGATAAAAACCCATAGCCTTGATTTCTCCGCCACTATAGTGGGGACTAAAATTTAAGCTGGAAGATGATGTGTTGTTTGCCTTGGCAGGCGACGCATTATCTTTGTATTTCAATAGAAAAACATAAAAAGTCATCTGCCTTTTTAAATAATAATAATAAAAAACCAAGTCCATGTGGTGGGTATTGTTTTTTTTTATTTAATTCGAACTTAAAAGAATGCAATTTCACCTTTTGTTGTCAATGATCTACCTTTGTTATCTCAGCTCCACATGTCTGTCATGGTTTTTTTACTTTTTAAAATATATTATTTTGCACCAAAAAACATCATATGCTTTATTGTCGTGTAATTAAATGAAAAATAATCTCTGAGATAAAAAAATCTATTTAATTCGATGACGTGCATAACTTTCATCGCGAGTTTGCTTGAATGACTCAAGTTCACTCTGTTTTTTTTTTTTAATCAAATGTTGTTTTTCACCAATTTTATTATTCAATATCGAGTTAATTCAGGATTGAACTTTTCAGTTTTTTTTAACATTATCCCCGCGAGTTTAGCAGATCAGCTCAAGTTAACTTAGATGGATCAAATGTTTTTTCGTCTTAGTATTACATCGAAATATCATTTAATTCATGGTTAAAAACTTTTTTTTTAGAAGACACGTTATTAATACCTAGATATTTTTTTGCCCTAAACCAAAATGTTATTACGATCATCAGTGTAGTGCAAAACAATGAGCTAGTTATGTAAAATAGATCTTCAACACCCTCATTATTAATTTTTTTCTTGAACTAATATAAAATATAATCATAACCACTTAATCGGTTTCTATGAATTAAAAGCATCTTTTTTTTTTCTTTTTGTTAATGATAATTGCTTGTACTTGACTTGGATTTGGAATACACGCATAAACATACATGAAATCAATAATTAAAATTTAATTAGACTAAGTAAATAAATACTCTTTTATTAAATACTATAAGAACCATAATTCGTTCAATACAATGCAATCATACTAAAGATATTATTTCAATCCCATATGATATACATGTTTTGGTAAAGCTACACATAAATTTGCCCCACAAAAAAAGTGATGTCTCCACCATAGGATGCACTTGAAATGGCTTTCCTTGCTAATAATATCTGTCCAGTAAAATGGATATAATCAATGCAATGGCAAAGTTTGAGCTAAAAAAATTAAAAATAAAAAAATCCACCAATATGACTTTAATATAGTGTAAGAAAAAAATAATCGTGAATTAATATATATTGAGCTGAAATTGTTTCTAAATATTGTTAAAATTCTAATTTACTTCCAAAATTAATTTGAAAATTATTCAAGGCTGTTTACTATACCGAGAATTATGCTTTCCATTCTATTTATGAATAATTTTTTTAACGGTAAAAAAAAAATTCAAAATAAAGGAAGATAAAAATAAAAAAACAAAAATTCGTGAAACTATATATATATATTATGACTTTTTTTTTAATGAGCATTTTGTATTAGTTTAACTAAATAACAAAACCTAAGTGAGATACTCAGAAGCAAAAAGAAGAGGAAAAGTAAGATATAGTGTCGGAAACAACTCTTGTACGTTGTTGGGTAGAATCTTTCGGCAACTAAAGTCTTGACGGTGTTTAGAAATTTGTTTTTTTATAAAAAAAAATAGCATGATAAATTAAAAGTTGTGGAAGAATAATATTATTTTAAAAAAGTGATGAAATAGAATATTTTTACTTTATCAGTCATGATTCTGAAGCGTCTTATTATTTACTAAATATTATTATTTCTAAGTAAGATATGATTGTTGTTACACTTCAGAATAACGATATTTAAATAAACCACGTTTTTAAAGTACGACAACTGCCAACCGGCCGACCAGTTGGATGCAGTTGTATAATTGGTCGACCGTTTCATCAAAACCATAATTTTATAATTTTTTCAAATATATTTTATAAGTAAAAATATATATTTTAATCTAACTTGTAGATTAAAAAAGAGACTTCAATTAAAAGTTTTAAAAGTTATTGTTTACACAATAATTCTCACAGGTGATTCTGAGCTGTAAAGAGTGGGCCTGTCATAACTAGATGGAGATTTGCCATAAACAAATTACGTAGATAACCTAGCAGATATATTTATGAACTAATGAGACAGGTCTAAAAATACGAGAAGATTTTGTTGCGCTAGACTAAAATAATGACTTAAAAGGACTAGAATCTTGCCCTGTGACCTTGGTTTTGGTAGTTTTGATATTTTATAATTTTTCTTATGAATAATATATCAGTTAATCTTAAATTTAAATAGATATTACAGTTATAAACTAAACCAATAATTAAAATTTTATCATAATTTTTAACAATAACATATAATAAATATCAGTTTGAAAACGACTTTAAAAAAAAACTATTTAACAAAAAAGTAAAAAGAAAAGAAGAAGAAGAAGTATTGCTTCGGCATTCTACATCCTCATTGCCAAATTTATCCTATAAATTCCAAATGAGTTGTGTCTTTAAGCAAGAAATGGAAATACGTGTGGGTGCACATGAGGAAGACAACTAATGGACATACAAACAAACTTCTAGATCTCTCAAATCAAGAACGGAGTTTTTATCCACTCACATCAAATCAAGCCATATATATATACACACAATGTATGGTCCTGTCACTTACAAACTAACGTCAGCAAACTAGCTTGGACGTCCCATTACTCAAATCTTCTTTAATCATTAAACAAGCAAGTGTCTATCAAATGAAACATGTGTGGACTTGGAGACAGAGGTAGCTATTTGTGATAATCAATCAGTGTGGCTAGCTACGAGCATGTTCATGGAACCGACACCCGTCCTTCTAGTTCTCTCTCTAATTTTCTCTTGGACCATTTATCATGTTCATTTCCACATGGTGGGTGCCTCTTTAACTTCAAGATTTTTTTATTTTTTAATGAATTATTAAAAAATAATATAAATAATATCTTAAAACTTTACATTTTAAGAATAATGTAACATAAAAAAAAACATCGGGACATTAACATATACTATTTATACTCATTATATAAAACAAAATAATTACATTGTATTGATAATTATCTTTTAAGATTAAAGAAATTATAATAACAAAATTAAGAGGAAATATAAAAACATCACATTTTATCTAACTAAAAAGTGTTAACCATTAAAAAATTACACAGTCATCACATATAAGCTAGAATAAATTAGATCCCAATATATTAGTCCAAAATAAAGTTATATTACTACCTAAACTATAACAAAAAGATATCACAAGCACAATTCACTCAATTCTAAACGAGTTGTAAAGAACCTGTAACACAAAACATATATAGAATTAATATAACACAATATCTGTCTTAGAAAAATATTTACTACTATAATCGTATTTTCTTTTGATCATTAATTATTCTCAGTCTTATAATTTATCAATGTCTCATTTATTATTGCTTCACAACAAAATCCCTTTTCATTATCACTTTGTATTAATATCAATGTTCATGATACCAATGATTATTCCACTTGGTAATGTGTTCGTGCCAATAATGATATTCACTGTTATCATTAGTCATCATTTCTCAAATGACAACTCAATTTTTATCAATATTAATACCCATAATATCATTACTTACCTTCACTTGGTAATTAATCAATGCCGACAAAAATATTCATCATTATCCGTAGTCATCTTTTCTCAAGTGACAAATCAATTTATGCTAATATCAATACCTGTGATATCATGAATAACCTTCACCTGGTAATTGATACATATCAAAAACGATATTCATCATTATCACTAGTCACTTTTTATCAAGTGACTAATCAATTTATGCCTATATCAATACTCATGATATCATTAATTACCTTCACTTGATAATTAATCAATGCTGACAAAAATATTCTTTATTATCAGTAGTCACATTTTCTCAAGTGACTAATCAATTTATGCTGATATCAATACCCATGATATCATTAATTACCTTCACCTGGATAACGATATTTATCGTTATCATTAGTCACCTTTTCTCATTTGACTAATCAATTCATGTCGATAGCAATACCTATGATATAATTAATTACCTCACCTGGTAATTAATTCATACCGACAACGATATTCATTGTTATCGTTACTCACCTTTTCTCAAGTGACTAATCAATTTACGCTGATTTTTACAATGCTACTATCATTTTTCATTCTTATTTTAAATGACTAATTACTTTTCTACTTTTATTTTTTAAAATTACTTTCTTTTATCATAAAGATCTCATCATTATCGATATTAATTTTGCTATTATCATTAGTCTCCAAGTTCTTTGGATAACTAATCAAATTTCATTCTTCCACATTAATTCCTTTTACAAAAATTTTATATAATCTATTCCCTTGACATTTATTCAAAGCAAAACAATAAAAAATCCAAAAGATAGGATGCATTGCTAAATTGTTTATTATAGGCACTGTTGACATACCTATTGAACGCAAAAGTCTTACACCTCCCATCTATGGTCTTTCTACAGTGATGTCCCCTATAATATCATAACCAATAATATCAATACTTTCATAAACACAATTAGGGATCCTATTTGGCCCCTCACTTTTATCTATTAAATCTTCAATAATTTCCAATTGATAATTTCATTCATATTCATATTTTTTATTATAACTTCAATTATTCTTTTCTCAACAATTATTATCTATCTAATACTATAAAATAATAATTTACCATTTAATAGAGTTCATCACCAATTATTTAATTTTCTTCTCCTAGATTCTACACTTGGTCGGCCCTAAAGGCCTTTCTTTTCTTTTCTTTTCTTTTTTATCATTAAGCATCTGATCTCAACCTAATTCAATCATAATTAGCTCAATTAAACCCATTAAACTCATTAATTTTTATCAAAAAATCGAACAAAATTCCCTCCTTATACTCTCTCTCTCTCTACAGTTGAATATGCATCCTTGTAAGGGAATGAATTTTCCTTCAAATTTGTATAATTTTCCACTTACTCAATCTTTGTTGATGCTTCTAAACTTGATTCTAACAAAAACAAATGTCCTTACAATTATCACAACCACAAAATTTCATTTTCCATAATACCCAAACATTACTTTAAACCTCAACATGCTAAAATTTTCAAAACCAAACACAATAAAGGTTGTTCTTACCTTGATATAACAAAGAATCGAAGAGAAATTTGGAAGAAAATTAAAGCTTCCTTTCACCTTTTCTTTCCTCTCTCTCTAACACCAAAATTTCTCCTCTAAGCCTTTAAACCCTTTAAAATCACTCACTTTCCCTCTTTAATCACTCTTTAGCCTTTTTAATTTCTTAAAATCATTAGTTTTAAGAGATTTATCAAGAAATTTGAAGAAAAAAAATTCAAAAACCTAACTCCCTCTCTTAACCAAGCTACTTGGCTTTAAGTTGAGGAAAAAGGTTATTTATACTTCTTATTTTGTCTATTTACAAATTGGTCTCTAAGGATTTTAATGTCCTTTATTTTTCTCCTCATACTTTTTACAAATTTTAATGTCACACCCAACTTTCTTATTGTTTAATCCACTCTTTAATATCCACTTAAATAATTATCATTGGAATATATATGTGTGTGTGTGTGTGTGTGTGTGTGTGTGAATATTTTTATTTTATATTGGGGGTTTATAGATGGTATGTGTTTAACTCGTGTTTCAAAATAAAAAGAAAAAAAATATTGATATAAAACAAATCTAAAATAATTTTAAAATGAATTTATTTATATATAAAATAGTATAGAAAAATATATTATCCCGAGATAACAGCCAATTATTATCTAATACTAATATTAAAGTCCAGAAAACAATATTCATAGCTCATAGTTTTAGAGGGTGTTTAGGATAGATTTTGCTTATGTTTTAATGTGCTTTTCAAACTTTGTTATATATGTTAATTGGGAGGATTTATATATAAAGTCCACATCTGTGAAAAATAGTAATATAATCAAGATAATCCTAAATATCAATCGGTGATTGAAAAATATAAAATTAAATGAGCTTGTTTAATATATATACACACACACACACATACATATTGTCAAAGAACATCTAAACACTCAATCATTTAAAGCATAAGATAGAGTACCGGTGTAGACAGTAGTGAAGACTTGGGGTAAGTAGGGGCTCGGAAATAATAAAAAAATTAAGTTTTTTTAACTTTGTAATCAAGTTTTTTAATATTAAACTTTTCATCTTGGGTCAAAGCAGATTTTAAAAATTAATGAAATGACAATAATGTCTCCATATATATTAAAGCATGAAATATAATAATTATCTCTTCACTCATCATCATTATTCGTGCTCACCTTTTTTACTCTCTCAAGTTACCTCTATCAAACATAAATGTAGAAGAAAACCCCAAACACAAATTTGTTGCCTTCTTTATCACCTTCTCTTTTTGTATTTTGGTGTTGATAGAGTGGGAAATGGAAATCCTAAAGGTACAATAGCCCTAAACAATTAAAAAATGTATGCTCTATTAATAAGTTTTAGGCTTTCAAACATGTTTTGAAGAGTAGAAACCTGTTATTTGGATTTTTATGAAAATCCCCTCAAATTAAAAAAACATTATAGTTATTGTTCATAGAACTCTTATTTCTTAATTACTATTCAAAATATAATACCCAATTGCATGAATAAAATGAAATTTCATGAGTCTAAATTGGGCTGATAAGTAGGGTGTTCATTGTCTTGCGAATCGACAATATGATAAGGGCCAAGTTCAATGAAGTTTTCAATCATAGAGCAGTCAAGGCCACCATGGAGCCAAATGAGAAATAAGGTTTGGGAAAGAGCTGAAGTTAGTTTTTGAACCTCATAAAAAGTGTAGAAAATAGTTGAATTGGTTTTGGCTTTAATTGAGAGATAACTTGATTTTATAGGGAGAGCTTCGTTAGATAATATGCTTATGGGATATGTCGTATGGTACAATGCCTTCTTTGTCAAACAAACTATTGTTGAAAACTAGAAAATGAAATACAAAACTCATAGGAAACATAATGGAGAATATTAAAGTTATCTATAGTTCAAAAAATAACAACTCTACTGATTTTATCTCTAATAAATTTATTCTTATCTTATCCCTTATTAATATCACTTATCTAGTCTTTGAATTTGTAACAACTACATTGTACAATCCTTATAAAAAGGAGTTTTACTAATGATAGAAATAAGTTTAACAATAGTCTTTATGGTATCAGAACCTTTTTCCTTCAACGAGAATGTTTATTATAGCCTCAACTCTTGAATATATTATTGTTAACATTAATTTTACAGGCAATAATGACACCACCTTATTGCCTTTAATGTTAGTTCTTAACTTTCTATGAAACCAACACCTTCCAATTTTCTTTCATGGTATGCTCAATTGATGTCTTTACTTGTAGGTTATGACATTCGAGAATATCTTGATGGCACTATTGTTTATCAGAAACATTGCCTAATCCAACCACTGGATCATCCTCTATAAGTGCTTCAAATCCTGCCTTTTGGCGTTGGTTTTGGTAAGATAATTTGATTCTTCATGCAATTCTAGCTATAGTTTTTGAACCAGTTCTATCAGTTATTGCAACTTCCTCTACTGCTCGCGATGCGTAGTTAAAATTATAGCAATCATATGTCAATCATTCACACACTCGTGTTATGCATCTCAAGGAAGAGTTAACTCTTATTCAACGAGGGACTCGATCAATTTCAGAATACCTTAATATCATGAAAAGCTTAGTTGGCGAACTTGTAGTCACTGATTCTCCCATCTTTATAAATGACATAAATCTCTACGTTTTTAATGGCATACGAGCTTATTTCTATGACATAGCAACCACAATAAGGGCTCATAAGACATCTCTCACATTTGAAGAACTCTATAGAATGTTAATAAGCTATGAAAATCACTTGAAACACATTGATAATTCCACCTCAGGATTGACTGCCACTGTCAATGTTGCTCAACGCAACTGCTCCTTCAAATCATTTTGTTTTGCATAATCTTCTCCAGGATATTCAAGATCCAATCAACGATGTTATGGTTTCAAAGGAAAATCAGGTCAACATATACTTATTTGTCAACTTTGTAACACCAAAGGGAACTCGGTCAAGACATGTAGCAAGGTCCTTAAGCCAAAGTCTGCAAACTATGAAGCAACAGGTGGATCAAGCGACAAAAAATGGTTGATGGATTCTACCGCTTCTCATCACATTACCTCTGATCTTTCCAACTTATCAGAACACTCAGAGTATGATGGAACCTATAAAGTTATCATTGGTGATGTCTCAAGCTTGCGAGTAACACATGTCAGCTCTTTGACATTGAATTCTCCTGTACAACCTTTTTTCTTCACTAATACTCTTTATGTTCCACACATTTATAAAAATTTAATCTATGTGCATAATTTTACTCGTTCAAGCAAAGATTATATTGAATTTCATCCATTTTATTTTCTTGTGAAGGATCGAAGCAAGGGGACAACACTTCTTTTTGGTGAATATTAGAACGGTGTTTATCTAATACCAAAGCTATCAACCATTATGAATTCATCAGTCTTAGCACTTTTTGGTGAACGAACCTCAACTGATGGCTGGCACAAACATCTCAGTCATCCAGTTAATAAAATTTGTCATTTCATAATTCATTATTTTTCTCTTCCTTTTTTAAATTCTAGAAAAACTTTTTTTTTGGTAAAAATCGGGCATGCCGAACACACCATTATAGTTGGGATGGGCTCTGCCCAACCATGTGGGTTGAGCTTCCTAACCCAAGGCCTAAGCCCATAAGCACAACTTAGAATGGGTAAAGAATGGATGGACTTTAGTGTAGAGCCTATAAGTCATGGTGAACTGGACTCATTATAGATGAATAAATATGGATAGTTGATTGATCGAGTATTGGTGTTTATTGCTTGGAAATCATAGGAGGAACATTCAAACTAGTATGTGTTCCTTGAGTTCATGTGCAAGAAAAATTACAAGTAAAGGGCTTACCTTACTTTTACCATAGCGATGATTATTTCCTATAAATCTAAGAATGCAAATAATCCCCAGGTAAAGGTTCGGATGTAAAATAGGGACATGAAATTGTGTATATGATATTCCTTCCAATAAAAAGATAAAAGATGATGTTTGTAGAAGGGCAATACAATGAAATGACTTGATAAAAGAATGTGTAAAAAAGGCTAGGGCTAATAGGAGGATTGGATCCAGCCATGGTGACAAGTGTTAGGAAGCAATTAGACAACTGAAAGATTAACTTAATTGGTTGCACGCAGTCAATCTTATCATATTCTATAGAGATTATGAAAGTGTTGTTTTATAAGAATTGTATATATGGTTAATGTTAGATTCCTTATATTGATGTGTGTAAAAACAAAAAAAAATCTACTAATTAAATTTCATCATGTGTTATTTTTATTGTATTTTTACATAAAATGATAAAATAAAATTGAAATAAATGACATGGAAAATAAATGAGCCTTCATATATTTCTTGGTCAATGAAAGGTTGACACTTGGAATGGGATATTCAAGATATCTTGTCATAAATACAAGATCTCATCAATAAAGATCAACCAATAAATCATGTCATGTGGCATTAGAAAAGAACCCGAGGGCCCCTTCAAATCTCTATAAATAGAGGGCCTCAACCTGGAAAGGAATTCTTAGGGAGATACAAATCTTCTTCAAGACAAGTTCTTCAAGCAAGAAAGCTCTCTCAAAATTTCTCAAGCCTTCTTCGTCTACACTTGAAGTCTACAAAGAACGAATCTCTATTGGATCATGCCTAAACGTTCTATAAGAGTTCTTCAACAACACTTTGAAGATAAATCAAAGATACTCTTCAAAGTATCAAATCATCAAATCTTACTTCGCAATACATGCACAAATTCGTGTTCTTGCAAAGCAAAAGTCTTGGCTTGATTTCTCAAATAAATCAAGTTATCATATATCAAATACAAAGGAAGAATCAGAGAATTGTCTTATTCTTTTGAAAGAATACTTTACATGAAGATTGTACCTGATCATATATTTAATAAAATCATAAATTTATATACGTGTGGTTGTTTAATTTCAGGTGCTCAAAATTGTGTCATAGTGTGGTGATAGAGATTTTATATGGTTTTTATATCTTACATGTTTTATTATTGTTTGATGACATGAGACTGTATTATCTCTAGTTTTATGCTAAAGTAAGTTATTTGTAGCATTTATTTTACATTATAGAATGGTATTGGTATGTATTTGATTTAGGCTCTAAGTAGAATATAAAGATAATGTCATTCTTTAATTCTTGGAAATGCAATGAGTGTATTGCATAAAAACATAATTAATTTTAATTTTATAATTCTATTTATGTTTATATAGTAACATGTTATTGATGAGATTTGTTGAATTGTGGGCCTGAGGCCATGAGTTATATAAATACTGATTAGATGAGCTGAAATTAATTGAAACATGATATCAGATTATACAGGCACTATATGATAAATTATTTGGTAGAGCCCCGTTTAGGGGAGACTTTATCGAAATTTTAGAAAATATGACCAGAATCAAAATACTAGTTGTTTAGCCTTAAAGGCAGGATATTTATGGAAACAATGTTTTCGAGCTGAAACTTTACCACTAAATGTTCCATGAAAGTTAATGAAGTTAAGTGCTAGTTTTCAAAATAAAGGATAAAAAAATTAGGGTTGGATCAAAATGGATCATAAACCTAAAATTTAAATGTATTTATAATTCTAACGTGATTAAAGTTTAGTCAAGATTATTGGAAAGTACAAATGAGTCATGAACTCGATATTAAGAATAAAAAGGGAAGATTACCTTGGTAAATGGAGATATTATATTTAATTAAAACCATATACTAGAAGTAGAAAAAAATAAATGAACGTATAATTATAATATAACATGAGACCATTTTACTAGAATGGTAAGGAGAATGCCTACGTCATGAAGGTCTCAGTTGACTATTAAATCAAGATAATGATATGTAGAAAAATCTTTTTTACCTCTTTTCAAGGGTATTGGTTGTATAGTTATTATTAAGATGTTGTGGAAAATTCTAAGTTGTTACAATAACCTTGTAAAAATGATGTTCTCTTTATAATGTTACATTGTTTTTGTTACGCTCGTTAACAAAAAAGCAGAGTTGGTACAATAGTAATTATATTAGTTTGTCACATAAGAAAAGTAAATAATAAGAAAGCTAAAATGGAAGGCAATAAAATTGTGGTCATTGTAGCCATAAATCTGCTTACCTAAGATTAAACAAGCACACATGTATAAATATTTGGTTTTATTAAAATATATGATTGGGTACAATTTCTATTTGAAATATTCTTATAGAAAAATAAAAATCCTTTGATTCTTCCTTTGAATTTTATTTATGGCGACTTGATTTATTTGTGAAATTAAGCCAAGATTTGTGCTTTGTTAAAACACAAATTTAGACGTGTATTGTAGAGTGAGATTTGATGATTTGATACTTTGAAGGGTACCTTTGATTTGCCTTTAAAGTGTTTTTAAAGAATTCTTATGGGGTGTTTAGGCTTTGATCCAATAGATATTTGTTTTTTGTAAACTTCAAGTATAGATGGGAGAGGCTTGAGAGCTTTTGAGAGAGTTTCATTACTTGAAGAACTTATGTTAAAGAAGAATTTTTTTTCTTAAAAAAAAAAAGAACTCTTATGGGACATTTAGGATTGTTCCAACAAAGCTTGGTTCTTAGACTTCAAGTGTAAATGAATGCGGCTCAGAAGCTTTTGAGAAATCTTTATTGCTTAAAGAGCTTCTCTTGAAGAAGTTTTTTTGTTGAAGAACTTTTATGGCACATTTAGGTTTGATCCAACAGAGCTTCATTCTTTATATACTTCAAGCGTAGATTAAGGAGGTTTAAAAGTTTTTAAGAGAGCTTCATTACTTAAAGAGTTTATATTGAAGAAAATTTTGTATCTCCGAAAGAATCCTTCCCCTTTCGTTTTTTTAGGGTGAGGCCCTTTATTTATAGAGATTTGCGGGGGTTTTCAAGTCCTTTCTCATTGCCATGTGAAATTATTTTATTGGTTAATTTTTATTTATGGCATCTTGTATTTGCGACAAGATATCTTAAATATTTCATCCCTTTGTAAACCTTCCATTGCTAAAAAAAATATATAAAGGCCTTTTCCATTTCATTTATTTTATTTTTATTTTATTTTTCATGGAAAAATAAAATAAAAATGACACATAAAAAATTTTGATTGGTAGAAAAATTTTTGTTTCTACAGTTATAGACACATTTTACTATTTCATCGCAACATTATGATTACCATTTTACCCTTCCAAAAAAAACCAATGGTCTTGGTGTTAGGGGTATTTTTATCTTTTTACATGGCCTATTAGTTATCATCAAATTGATCTGGGTAAAATAGTCTTTTCAGTTTTTTAAGCACGGTAGAATAGTCTTTTCAGTTTTAATTTACCCATAAAAGCAAAAGTCTTAAAATTGACATCTAGGGGCTTTTTCATCATTTCACTTTTTAAAACACAATAAAATAACTCAATTACCCTTAAAAACAAAATTTTTAAAGCTTGCATCTAGAGGATTTTTTTGTCTTTCAAACCTTTTTTTGTTGTTATTAAGGTGGTCGAGGGTAATTTGATCTTTCTAAACATAAATCATTATTAAAATGAAAAAAGTGGTTGGTGCGTGAAATGCTCGCAGTAATGTGTGGGAGGTGTCTGCGGCGTCTCCTAGTGGATAAAAATGTCCTCTCATCATGTCGTTAGAATCATTGCGGCATCGTTCTGGTAGGGTGGCACATGGTGGCGTTTGGGGGATGGATTGTTGTCGGCGAGACTTTCTCTTTTTCCTCTCTTTTCTCTTTGCTCCACTTGAAATTCATACTAACCATTCAAATTTCTACTTATTGACATTTGAATTTTGATCCTTATTTTTTTTATTTATATTTTTTTTGTTCTTAGCCTTTTTGTAAAAGTTTAATTTGTTTTCAATTTCATCATTCAATCTCAATTAGTGATATATTATTTTTTTTTCAATTTGATCCTTATTCTTTGATTTTGAATTTTTTTTCCTTGACCTTTTTGTATAATTTTTATTTATTTTCAATTTCATTAATTAATCCAAATTTATAATATGTTATTTTCTTTTACAATTTGGTTCTTATTTTTTTTTCTTTTTGTTAAAGAGATTTTTCTTTTTAATTTCATCTTGGATCAAAAATTCATAGTTGTCCTCTAATTTATTTATTTTATCTCTGATCATCATTCTTTGAATTGTTATTTTTATTTTTCTATCCTTTATTATAATTATTTTTTTAATTTTATTTTTTAATATTTAATTAATTACAGGTCACGCTTTGTTGTTTTTTTTTTCTGTTTCCTGTCTATATTTACTTAGTGATGAAGGCTTTTGCATAGTAACATTCTCAGTCCTGTACTTTCCATTTTCATCCCACAAGTAGGTGTGATCTTATGAAGAACTTTTCTTTAATCATTTTATTTCTTATAAATAAATTTGCTTGATGGATAAGGATGCAGTATTCCATCAATTATAACCCCGCTCTCAATTAGGTCCCCAAATAAAAAGTGTTTTCAATATGGTCCCTCTCGTGAAAAGTTTGGGCCTATTTGTCTTAAAACGAAACTATTTTCATCATAAATTTTTATGGTGGGATTAATTCGGTCGTGTTCAATTGATGGAGGAGGGTCTAATTGAGAATGTTTTTGTTTGAACACTGATTGGAGAGCAATGTGATAGTTGAAGGATAAACATGTGATTTCCCTTGCTTAAATCATCTCGACGTTAACCAAAAACAATTTGATTATAAAATCCTGAAACCAAAATGTCAGTGAATCTGCGAATGATAAATGTGGTAGGTGATCAATAATGGCGCAAGTTGGCCCAAGGTTTTCAATAGAATTACGTAGTGTGCCATTTTCACGAGCTTTGTCTCGACCCTTAAGGATGGGGATGCTAATCATTCTAATGGAGATTGGAAAATGGAGTCACGGAAAGAATGTACAAACTACAAACTCCAAAACCTCCGAACATGGTAAAGCAAAAAATCACGCGAAAAAAATCCAAGCATTTCCTCCAATCATGGTGTTACAAGTGTGTCGCACGCGGCTTCGTCACACGTGTTGCCCCTTGGCGCTGTCCCAATTTCCAATCTACCCTCCCCTAAATCGAGTCAAAGCTAGCTCCCTTGAAACTCCCCCACGCTTCTGTGCTCATGTTGGACAAATCAATTGTGCTTAATCATTCGGGGGAGGGGGTTGAAGTGAACCATGACTCGAAGATTTTTTTGGTATTATCTCTTCGAGAAGAGAATATAAATGGGTTCATCCACTGTGCCCACTGGAAATCTTTTATATATAATCCTGTTTATTTTTGTATTTTTTAAAAAAATAAAAATAAATAAAAAATTTTAATTTTTTTCTTCAAATTAATATTTTTTTATGTTTTCAGATGATTTTGATATGTTGATGTTAAAAATTATTTTTAAAAAATAAAAAATATTATTTTAATATAGTTTTTAGCGAAAAACAACTTTTACTGCACTCTTAAACACCTTCTATATCCGGTACATAGGCTATACCCTTTGTTTTTAATTAATTAACTTGTTAATAAAACACTTAATTGTTTGTTTTTTAGTTTCAAATATTTTTTAAAAAAAAATTAAAATTTTTTTATTTATTTTTTATTTTAAATTAATATATTTTTAATACTTTTAAATTATTTTAATAAAACAATATCAAAAATAATTTTAAAAATAACCAAACCCACACCATCAAACAGCCATTAGAAAAAATACGCGCATTGGTATTTTGGAGCCTCCTCTGTGGCTGGGTACTCTACTTGAAGCCCTATAAATCTCCCCATCCCTCGCTCCCCATCCCACTGCCCCTCTCCCTCCTCTTCCGCACCTTTTCGCTTCTTCCTTTGACTTTGTTTTCTCCTATTTCCTCTGTTGAGATTATGTGCAAGTAATCTAGCATTATCCAAGTAATTTACCCTTTTTCGTGTGATTTGAAATCTGAGTTGCTGACAGCCAGATTAATTATTATTTGGAATATCACTTGAGAGCTAATCGCTCAACCGACCAGCGTCTTGAGTGTCAAAACTCGGTAACCACAAGCCGAGAGACCAGCTTTCAAATCCACACCGCTTCCCCTTACAAATTTTAAAAAGGGTTACCCCCTAAGTAAACAATACTCTCTTTTGCTATCCGAGCAGAGACTAGAGCCCTTCGATATATATACATTTCATCAAGTCACAACCCTACAAACCCACCAACATTCTCACTCCTCTCTCCTTAAAAAAATGCAAAATTTTCACCCCATTACCCTTCTTCTCTCCCTTTGCTTCCTCTCATTGCTCAATGTAAGTATGCCTATCTCTTCTACTCTACTCCCTGCTAACTAGCTACTGTTTTCAGTCTTATTCTCTCTGTTTGTTTCTTCTTTCACTTGCATGTTCCTTTGACGTGTGATTCTCGTACAAATTATTAGTTTTGTTAATTAAGATTAGTGAGTGATTACTTGCGGGGTTTATTTGTCATATTTAATGTGCTGTGCTGTGCAATGCAATGCAATGCAGGTGAATTATGCAGCAGATGGGAGTAGTGATTCAGCAAACGGTGAGAGCCCATTCACGGCCAAGGCATCTCTAATTCGGTACTGGAACAAGGAGATCCACACGGGTTTACCAAAATCTGCTTTTCTCCTCTCCAAAGCCTCGCCATTGAGCCCTGTCGATTTGGCAACGTTTTCTAAACTCGCCTCCCAAAACGCTCTCTCCACTCAATTCCCAGCCTTTTGTTCCTCTGCCAAACTCTTCTGCTTCCCCGATTTGTCTCCCAGTCTTGAAAAGCATGACCAAGACTCCCATTTCGCCTTCTACTTCAACAAAAACTTCACCAACTACGGCACTGGTCGAGCTGGTGGAGCCGACTCTTTCAAGAACTACTCCGATGGGATCAATCTCCCGGTTGACTCGTTCCGCCGGTACGGCCGGGACGCTGCTGGACACGACGAGACATTTTCCAATTATGCCCCTGAGACCAACGTTGCCGACCAGAGCTTTAACACCTACGGCGCAGGTGCCACCGGTGGCACTGGAGAGTTCAAGGGGTATAATGTCAGGATAAACAAACCAGATCTCAGGTTTGTGTCCTACTCTGACGGTGCTAATGGGAAGGGCCAGAAGTTCTCGACTTATACAGAGGATGCGAATGCTGGAGACGAAGCTTTCACTAGTTATGGGAAGAATGGGAATGGAGTCCCGAACGAGTTCTCAGGTTATGGGAAGAGTTCGAATGTGATTGGTTCAGATTTCTCCAACTATGGTGAGGCTGGTAATGGGGCTAGTGATACTTTCAAGACTTACGGAGTTGATGGGAATGTTCCAGAGAATAATTACAAGAACTATGGCGATGGTGGGAATGGTGGTGTTGATAGCTTCGCCAATTACAGGGAAAAATCAAACGTGGGGGACGATTCCTTTCAGTCTTATGCCAAGAATTCGAATGCACAGAAAGCAGATTTCGTCAATTACGGAAAATCCTTTAATGAAGGGACTGATAAGTTCACTGGGTATGGGAAGGGGGCAGTGGGGCAGCAGATTGGGTTCAAGATCTATGGAGTAAACACCACTTTCAAGGACTATGCCAGAAAAAAGGATGTCACCTTTTCCAAGTACACCAATGCAGGCACTGCTGATGCTTCGATGAAGGTAACTAGTGACAGTTCTGCAAATAAAAACAAGTGGGTAGAGCCCGGAAAATTCTTCCGGGAGTCAATGTTGAAGGAGGGAAGTGAGATGCCAATGCCGGACATTCGAGACAAAATGCCCAAAAGATCCTTTCTTCCCCGCTCCATCATCTCCAAAATACCGTTTTCCACATCCAAAATGGGTCTGATAAGGGAGATTTTCCATGCCAGTGATAATTCAAGCATGGAGCGGATCATCATGGATGCTGTTGAAGAGTGTGAGAGAGCACCCAGCCCAGGCGAGACCAAGCGCTGCGTGGGCTCGGCTGAGGACCTGATCGATTTTGTAATCTCTGTATTAGGCCGCAACGTGGCTGTCCGCACGACGGACAACGTGGAAGGGTCGAAGAAAAACGTCACGATTGGGTCGATCAAGGGGATCAACGGCGGGAGAGTGACGAAGTCCGTCTCTTGTCACCAGAGCCTCTATCCTTACCTGCTCTATTACTGCCACTCTGTTCCTAAAGTTCGGGTGTACGAAGCGGATCTCTTGGATCCCAATAGCAAGACCAAGATCAACCATGGTGTTGCCATCTGTCACCTGGACACATCCTCATGGAGCCCCACCCATGGTGCTTTCTTAGCTCTTGGTTCGGGTCCAGGTCGGATTGAGGTCTGTCACTGGATTTTTGAGAATGATATGACTTGGACTATTGCTGAAGCCTCTTAGTTAATCAAGGAAATGCCTTGTTTCCTTTCATAATTTGGATTGGAACCGTCTGCTAAGATAACTTAGCTGCCGTCTCCCCCTCAGAATTTAGTTAAATTGAGTCTATTTATTCCTAGTTATGTTAACTAGGTTACTTTTCTTCTTTTGTTTTATTTTGTTTTAAGAGTGGAGTTATTACTATGTTTTTTTTTTTTTTTTGCGAAATGCTTCATGTTACTGTCATTATTATCAATTATATATATAATATCTCATTGACAATGAGTTTATGTTTACATCTTTTACCAAATGGTTAACTTTCCGTACATGTCCTTGCAATTTATCCCACTCCTGGTCCTAAAATTATTCTCTATTTTTTTTTCCTTGGTTATCATGCTGTAAAATACCACCGAAAATGAACTGGCTACCTTTTTTTCATTGGGTAATTTTTATGGAATTCGTTGCATGGAAGTGTGGTAACAATTGTTTTTTAAAATATTTTTTATTTTAAAATATATTAAAATAATAAATTTTTTATTTTAAAAAAATTATTTTTAACATCAGCACATATCTAAAAATATAAAAAAACATATTAATTTAAAGTAAAAAATAAAATAACTTTTTTTTTATTTTTTTTAAATTGTAAGTTTAGAAGTTTTAGCAGAGTAAGAGGAGTTCTCTATTTGATGTGGGGGTCCAAAATTCTGAGTTTGAAAAGTATTTTTACTGTTAAAAAAAAAAGCGAAAAGTAAAAAATGTACTCATCCCATATTATATGATATGATGGTATATACTAAATATTCTATCTCAACAATTAAAACATAAAAATGGGATCCATTAAAAAAGAGAGTGGGGGAGATTCCATAAGAAAGAGCAGCATTGGAACATTAGAACATCGCCTTTTAACTTCAAATTCCAACACTTTCTTGTTGACGCTTTTTCTTTTTCTTATTCAAGGAGAATGGTGTATTTGAGTGTGATAATTTTTTTAAAAAAAAATATGTAAAATTTGCTTTTAATAAGGGTGATTATTTTCAGTTCGATTCGGTTTTTATTAAAAAAATAACCAAACTGAATTTAAAAAAAAAAACTGAAACCGGTTCAAACCAGTTTGGCTCGGTTTTGGCTTGGTTTTTCTGGTTTTTTTGTTTCGGGCTTATAAAACCTGAACCGATCGGTTTATTCAAAATTTTAATCAGTTTTTTTCACGATTCGATTTTTTCAGTTATTTTTTTTTTCTCGATTTAATCTGTTTTTTGATTTTTTTCTCCCCTGCACGTTATGTTTGTTTATATATAATTTCTTGCTATAGAATCTTAAGATATAAGTCTGGTGGTCAAGAAAGTTAACTTTTTGAGTTATAATTTTGAAACAAACTATGAAAAATTATTTTTTAAAATGTATGAGACATGAATTGTGAGCTTTTAAGATTGTCTAAGAAGAAGACCTGACTTAATTGAGTTCTTCAAAAAAAAAAATAACGTATTGGCTAAAGAAACGTTGAGTAAATATATAATAAATTAGTTCCTTTAATTTTGAAAAACAAATTAAATAGTACTTTAAGTTTCAAAAACTAATTAATTAGTCCTTTAACTATGGTTGATCATGCTTAATTTAAGATTACTCTATTCCAAAAATGCCTTTTTTACCAATCTTTTTATATTATCTACTTCTTTTTTTATTTATTAAAAAAATAAAATAAATTGGAATAGAATATGAAATGGACAAAAAGGATTAAGGTACAAATAAATTTAGAAACACGGGGACTAATTAATTAATTTTTAAAATTAAATAAGTTATTTAATTTATTTTAGGATTAATTTATAAGCTGAAGGTTAGGAATGCAAGTATATGGTGTAGAGAAAACAAGAATGTAATATGTAAGTGTAGATTACACCAAATCTGAAGGAGGTGGTGGTAAAGTGATCTCTGCATACCCTCTGATTTGTATGCTTTTTTCCCCTTTTTTATCTTACAAGAACAACTTGCTTTCATTGGATTCTAGACAAGCGTTGTGCATTTTTCTAAAGGTTATGTCCTAATTCGAGTTCTTGCTTCGTCAAATTGGAGCTCTTCTATGGGGTCGGAGTGGTTATGACTTATGAGTATGGTTAAGGTCAGTCATGGCACGACTCACAAGAACTCGTTTGAAAAAAATACGAAAGAGATAAAGAGAGAGTTCCCAGGACCCGAAACTATGGAATAATAACTCTTTAAACAAGTTTTTCCTTTTCAATATTGCAATTTTTTAAATAAAAAAAAAACACGGATTACAAACTCTTGGAAGAGAGGAAAATGCCATTTCATTGATACGAAAAATAGCGCACCCATAGCTAAAATTTATATAAAGCTTGAACGAAGATTATAAGTATAAAGTTTGAATTAACAAAAAGAACAAAAAAAATTATAACAATAACCATTAGTCTTTTAGTAGCATGTAGTCTTCTTTGTTTTACATACTTATGATAGTTTAAAATTCAATATTTTAAAAGTAAGGATTTTTAATTGTTTAAATAGAGGATGAACACGTGTTCTCGTCAATATTTTCTTCTTCAAGTCCACAAAATTATGATTAATGATAAAAGACTTGATGCCTGCAAAACAATTTTTTTTTATAGAATTTAAGTATCATCCAATGATAACATTAAAAAGAGTTGCAATAAATGAGAAAATGAACATTAAATTTTAAGAATAAGAGTTTTTGTTTTTAATTACACAGGATAAATATTTTGAAAATAAGCACATGGATACTTGGAGAATAAGAGAAATATGAATCTTTTACCCAGGTGGTTTAGATTGTATATATAGTTTTTAAATTTTGTCATGTTGCTTGAATGGAGGAGTTAGAGCATCATTTTTTCTTGATAGCATTAATAAATGATAAATATTTATTACACAACATTAATGAAAAAGATATATTCTTTACTCAATATTAATAAAGAACATATCCTCATATAATATTAATAATGATAGAAATACGGTACATCTTTAGAATACAATAATGATAAAAATATAATAAATCTTTTAATAGCATCTTGTCTTCTTTATTTTATATACCGATGATGTTTTAAAATTCAATATACTAAGAATAAAGGTTTTTGATTTTTTAGATAGAGGGTGATCACATGTTCATCTCAATATTCTCTTCTCCAAGTTCACAAAGTTGATGATTGATGATAGAAGACCTAACACCTGCAAAACAATTTTTTTTAATAGGATTTAAGGATTATCCGATAATAAAATCAGAAGGGGTAGTAATAAGTGAGAGAATGAGCATTAAATTTTAAGAACAAGAGTGTTTGTTTTTAATTATGCAAGATAAATATTTTGAAAATAAACGCATGGATGCTTAGAGAATAAGAGAAATGTGAATTATTTACCTGAGTAGTTTAAATGGTATATATAGCATTTAAACCTTATCATGTTGCTTGAATGGAAGGGTTGAAGTGTTATTTTCTCTTGATAATATTAATGAATAATAAATATCTATTACACAACATTAATAAGAAATAAATATCTCTTATATAATATTAATGAAAAATAAATATCTATTACACAACATTAATAAGAAATAAATATCTCTTATATAATATTAATGAAAAACATATCTTTACATAATATTAATAATGATAAAAATACAGTAAATTTTTAGAATACTTTTATATACTTAAGAATATAAAAAGATAATAATTCTTAATTTTTAATATTTTAAGCTAAATAAACAAATGAATACTTGCAACCCGATATGCAGCCTAAGACACATTAATGAGGGACATTTAGTAATATTTGATCTAAGAAGAGTGTGAATGCTACCGTGACTGATAAGTTATTGATTATTATTATTATTATTATTATTATTATTATTATTATGTTAGATAATAGGCTATTGGTGTAAAAAAAACATTTTAAAATATCACTGTTAGGTTTTATTTGACTAAAAATAAATAAAAAAGAAAAAAAATAAGTTTTCAGTTTTTTTTTTAAATACAATAGAAAACAAAGAACTTTTGTGTTACTAATTTGGTTTTAAAAAAATAAATTTGATTGAAGTTGAGATAATTTGAAATTTTGAAGGAAGGAAGAAAAAAACTAGCATGAGTGCATGACTGTTTTTTTTTATTAGATAGGAAAATGTTCGCGCGCGCGTGTGTATATATATATATATATAATACATTTTAATTAAAAATAATATTTTTTTTAAAAAAAAAAAACAGCATTACAAACACACCCAAAGAAAAAAGGCAAAGGGATTGCTGGTGAGCACGGGATTAAAGTGGAGATATCACAAAGAATATCTGAGAATTCTCAAAGGCATAAAAAGTCTAAACTTTCGTGCGCCGGTGGGTGGGTGGGTGGGTGGGTGACTCGGCAGTTGTTAGTGACAAGAAAAGGCTACAGAGGGTTGAAAAGCAAAGGCCACAGTGGTACTGTATCAATGGTCTTCGGGTTCTCCTCTTTGCCTTCTGTTACATTCAAAAAAAAGAGGAGGGTCAGCTCACTACTCGAAAACAGAGCACGCATTTAAAAAAAAGAGAAAGGTAAAAAAGAACTGAGGCGCCAACGAAATTCAGGATCCGGTGGTGAACAAGTCTGGGGTTCCGAGTACTGTTCTGGGCCTTCATCAAATCCCAAATTCTCTTTTGGATGACCCATTTCCAAGCTTCGGGATCATCCTCTGGACTCATCTCCATCTCTTTTTGTTTATTAGATGTTGAGAGCTGTGAGAGTGAAGTAGCAATTTCTTGAGATGAGAGAAAATGGTAAATGATTCTAATCAACCAAGTTTTTAGCATTATATCTTTAGTAAAAATCACCACATAGACAAGATTTACACCATATAGATAAGATTTACGAATATAAATTTTATAAATTTTTAGAAAAACAAGCACACTTCAATAAATATGTATTGAATATGGCGCTAGCCACACTTAGTTACGATTGAGTTTAGCAGTGTATGAAGCCCTGAAAATGCTGCCAAACCTAGATGCAAAGATTTACGAATATAAATTTTATAATTTTTTAGAAAAACAAGCACACTTCAATAAATATGCATTGAATATGACGCTAGCCACACCTAGTTACGATTGAGTTTAGCAATATGTCAATATTAGTCGCTAGCCAAACCTAGATGCAATTGAGTTTGACACTATGTCAAGCCTCGGGGCACGCCCAAGAAAATAACTATTCTCCCTCGAGTCTAATTTAGGGAAAGAACTTAGTCACTATGGGCTTAGTTATATTTGGTATCTTAGACCGTAATCTCCCTACACCTTTTTGGTGTATAAAATTTCCTTAATGATTCACTATATTTTCATCAAATATTAATATAGATGTAGGGGATATTTATCTATCATTAAATGCTATCAAGGTAAAAATGCACTTTAAACCCTTCTTTTCACACAATAACAAGACTCATGGGCTATAAATATACTATGAGATCTTCAGAACAAAGATTTACAATCTTTATTCTCTACTTCGTATATATTTTTAGAGCATCTCTCTTTAGAATATTATTGTATTTTCTTTCTCTAAAAAGATATTTATTAATTTAAGCATTGAAAAGTCTTCACCTCCATCAAAAAAGATTTTTTACAGGTGCTAGTCATAAGTCACATTGGCCTACCAAGCACCATGTATAAACTATCAACTATCTTGGCTAGAAAAAATGAATGAGATTGTTAAAACCAATTACTTAATTGATTATCTAACCCGAAAACCTTATTTCTATGCTACTTGAATTTTTAGAAGATCTTCAGAGTCATCAAAAGATTGCATGTGAAATGGAATTGAAATCCCTTGAATTGGAATTAGAACTGTGAGAATTGGAGGTTAGAGAAAGGGGAGTGGATGAAGGGAAAAGAAGGAGTTCATAGACAAAAGAATATTGATTGGTTTGAATTTTGATTAAGAAGAAAGGATTTTGATCATGAAAAGAGAGAAGTCTTAAATTAAAGAGAGAAGGCTGAGGATGTTGTTTGGTTGTTATGTAATATATAAAATGTTATTTTAATCAGGGTCATTTTTTCTTAAATTTTATATGAAGCTTAAATGAAGATTATAAATATAAAGTTTAAATTAATACAGTGAAAAAAAAAAACTATAACAATTAATAACCAATAGTCTCGTCTTCTTTATTTCACACGCTTTAAAAATAAGTTTTTTGAGTTTTTTCTTTTCAAAATATATGCAATAAGAATTTTTTTATGCATATGAGAATTTCAAGAATTTCCTTTTCCCACCTATCAATAAAAAACAATATATTTTAGACCATTTGAACTATTGAGAATATTAGACTTATAACTAAATATCAAATCCCAAAAAAATAAGAGAAAGAGATAAGGAGGAGAGAATGAGAGAGGTTTTTTTCATGATGAAATTACGCTCATTATAGCTCAAAAAGGGGTTTCTTTTCTTTGTTTTTTTTTTTTAATAACATGGATATCCAGACCAGCTTGTGCGCACCTCGATTAATTTCATAGGTCCTGAAGTTAACGATCATATAAGTCTCTAGTAACCCTGAGGTTTGTGAAACTCAAATTAATAACTTCTAAAAAGTAAATCTAGAATCTGATCAATTGAACTACATCCTAAAATTATAAAAAAATTTGTTTTTTTTATGAAAGATCGTGTGGTTGTGTTCAACGCCCCTTCATTTTTATTTTAAGGATATATGTATTATACAGTAATGACCTTCCTTTTTAGATTTTTTTTTCTTAAAAAAATCGTAATTGCATTTTGTACATAGGAATATTTGTTTATGAGTGAGTGTTGAGGAAAATATTGATTTGCATAATCAAGAAATTAAGTTAATTATTTATGCTTTTGTTGACAAAAGATTGTTGAAGATTTGGGTATCAATTACAACGTTAATAAGTTTTTATATGATAAAAGAATATCAGTGCATTCTCTTTTAGTATTTAAAGATAAAAAAAAAAAAAAAATTAATAAGCAAGGCGATTTTTGTATTTTAACATTCCTCGTTGTAATTTCTATGAATAACTAGAATTAAAATTCCTCACATATTTTCAATAAATTCTTTCAATATTTTTATTGGAAAAACCTTTGTTATTAGATAAACAGTTTTATTTTTCTAACTCTTTTAAGAATCTTATTAAAATTTTCACCCCTATATTAAATTTATGACTCTCAACCGACACTGTTTTCTATTAAATACGAAATAAATACACAGTACCTGTTGTAAGGGATACACACCGACACTATTTTATGCCTGTTTGGGATTGTCATAACGGTTGCGTTTTGAAGTATTTTTTTTAGAAATATATTTAAATAATTTTTTTATTATTTTTTAAAAATTATTTTTTATATCAGCACATCAAAAAAATTTAAAAATATATATAAAAATAATTTTAGCAAAAAAAATTAAAAATTTTTAGAAACGCGGTGCAAACAGGCACTAGTGTGCTGCTCAAATTGTAAATTTATCTTCAAAAAGTTTTTGGTTATACAAGTTATTTTTTATAAAAAATCAAACTATAAATAAAAAAGCTCGTGCAAGTATTTAATCAAATAAATTGATAATTTTTTATGTAAATAAAAAAAATACTAGTTAACAATAACTGAAAATACTGAAAAAATTAAAAGATGAATGTAAACCAAGATATTTAATATCGCTATACATGTTATTTACTCGATTATGTTTAATGAATTTATTTTAAAAAATCAACATGTAATGGAAATCAATACACACATAAAATTTATCGAATAAAATAAAATGAAAAAATTATGTAAGGTTGCACATATTAAAAATATTACAAAAAATAAATGTTTTTAATTTTAAAAATTAATTTAATTTATATAAAATATAAAAAAAATATATAGATGAATCACACAAATCTCATAAAAAATGAATTACACTAACCTCATAAAAAAATTAAACACACTCAATATAATAAAAAAAATTATTATTATTTTAAAAAGGCTAAATAAGCCAAAAAAAATCACAGAGAATGGTTATTAACCAAAAGATAAATAAAAAAATATATTTTTTAAAAATACATATAAAAATCAGTAATTTACACACAAAAAAAAGAATGAGGACAGGTGTTGTGGGTCTGGTAAGCTAGCCTTAGCACCTGGCCCACAAAGCAAGTGCCCACGAGTGAGCCTGCAAGTGAAGGCCCATGCACGTGGGCTTTTTTTTCTGGAATTAATTGGGTGGACAACGTGTCGTTTACCCCATTCTATTGCAAAAAATAGCCGATGTATTGTTTAAAATTCCCAAAATCTGTCCATTGTAGTGGTAAAAAAAAAAAACATGGTTGTTAGTTTTTTTTTTCTAGAAATTCATTTTCAATCCATTTTATTTTTACCTAAAACACCTAAGAACCTTGTTAAATGAATCTATAGCCTTCAAACAAAAAAACCGTATCAAAACCCAAAACCAACCCGAAAAATACTTCCTGAGCTCTTGTCTCTTTTTTCATGCATTTTCAAGGTCTAAAGACACCCAATTTGAATTCTTTTTATCATATGAAACTGTTTAGTACAAAAACAAACTATTTTGATAGTTAGAGTATCTGGAATGATAATTTTCTCTTTCTATGCAGGAATTTGGTAAGCCCTCCCCTCTCAAATCACACCCAAAAATAATAAAAATAAAATTTAATATCAAAATTAAGTTTATAAAATTAAAGAGACCAGTCAATTAATAGATTAAAAGGATTAGGAGCTAAAATGTTCTTTTCAAATAAATTCTAAAAAACTACCTATAGTTTTTAACTTCAATCATTTGTCTTTTTTTTTTAATATGCAATTAGATGATAAAAAAAACTTAATTCTGCAAAGTAAAAGCCAAATGCCTAAAATAAAATAAAAAAAATACTATTACAATCCATCCATATTTAATTATGAGAGGGTGAAGAGTTGGAAGATCTACAGTAAATGAGCCACGCTGATTATATTATAGGCGCGTGCGTGCGTGCGTGCGTGTGTATATATATATAAAAAAAAGAGCTAAAGTTTTCAAAATGAATAAGATGAGAAGTGTCACAAAAATTCAAGCTGTTAGGACAATACATGTCAGGACAGAAATTTCCTCTATCCCGGAGATGTCCTTCAGTCCGAGTAAGTGGCAGCATTGATTTCAGACAATAAATTGAGTCAAAGTTTTTTTTCTATTAATTTTATTATTATTATTATTTTAATTTTATTATTAAATTTTTTACTACATCAAAATAATTATCTTTGAGCCCGTTAAATTAATTATGTTATTTCAAATCAATTTTTCTGTGATTTAATTTTAAATTTAAACTGATAAAAAATTAAATTAAAAATTTTAAAGTTAATTTATTATATCAAATTTAATAATAATATTAAATAATTTTCTACCGCTTAGAGTGATGTTTTTTTTTATAGCCACGGCATAGAATGGGGCTCTAAACCGGTAAACAACCTAAAGAAATTGAAGATGAAAAAGAAATTGGATTTGAGACCATGCAATTTGTGAATTGTGGTTGGAGTTACGAAGGAGGCTTATTATTTAGGATGAGCGGGCTTTCCCATTTAAATTTTCTGACAGGTTCGTTTCATGGAGTCTGTCTTTATTAAATAAAAATTTAATCGTCAAAATTAAGTAATAATTAAAAAGTGTGGAAAAAATAGTGTAGCTTTCCTCACATTTTAGTTTTTTTTTTTTTTGACATGTTTTTTCTCTCCAGATTGTCTTCTTTTTTTTTTTCCATATTTCTTCTTTTTTTTCCCCTTTTTTTTTGGGTTTTACATGTTTTTTTCTTCTTTCTTTTTTCAAGATTGTCTTTTTCTTCTTCTTTTTTCCAAGATTGTCTTTTTTTTTTCTTTTTTGTTTTTGTGTTTTTTTAAATTATCTTTGTTAATTTTTTTTAATATTGAACTAGTTGAGAATTTAATTATGTAGTTTTTTTCTTTAAAACATTATAGATTGTTACAATGTTCCTTGCATGGTTTTTTTTCTTTTTTTTTATGAATTTTTTTTTTCAAAATGGTCTTTGTCGATTTTTTTTTTTCAAATTAAGCTGGTTGAGAATTTTACTCCGTAGTTTTTTTTTAAAAAAAAACATTATGGATTGCTACAATATTTCCCTACATGGTTTTTGTTTTGCTATAGTGTTTCTTCACATGTTTTTTTTAATTATCTTTGTCGATTTTTTTTAATATTGACCTGGTTGAGAATTTAGCTTTAACTTTCCCCACATGATTTCCCTTTTTTTTTGTTTTTTTTTTCAGAACTGTCTTTGTCGATTTTATTTTTCATATTGAGCTGGTTGAGAATTTAACTTTGTAGTTTTTTTCTTTACAACACTGTGGATTGCTAGTGTTTCCCCACATCGTTTTTTTTTTTTTTTGGTTTTTTTTTCTAAAATTATGTTTGTCGATTTTATTTTTTTCATATTGAGCTAGTTGAGAATTTAAATTTGTAGTTTTTTTTTAAACACCGGATTGCTACAGTGTTTCTCCACATGGTTTTTTTATGATTTTTTACCTGAATTGTCTTTGTCGATTTTTTTTTTTTCATATTGAGCTGGTTGAGAATTTAACTTTGTAATTTTTTTTCTTTAAAACAGTGGATTGCTACAGTGTTTCCCCATATGATTTTTTTTTTATGATTTTTTTTGTTTTTTTACCAGAATTGTCTTTGTCAATTTTATTTTTTTCATATTGAGCTGGAGGAGAATTTAGTTTTATAGTTTTTTTCTTTGAAATATTATATATTGTTACAGTGTTCCCTTACATGATTTTTTTTTGTTATGATTTTTTTCAAAATTATTTTTATCAATTTTATTATTTTTAAATATTGAGCTGATTGAGAATTACAATTGTAGATTTCCGCATGAAACACTATAGATTATTTACAGTGTTTTCCTGCATGGTTTTTTTTTCCTTTCGTTTTTGTTGTTATGATTTTTTCCAAAATTATCTTTGTCGATTAGATTTATTTAATATTAAGCTGATTGAAAATTTAATTTTGTAGTTTTTTCCTTGAAAACAATATGGATTGGAACAATTTTTTTGTGCATATGATTTTTTTATTATTTTTTTATGATTTTTTTTACAAACCCACAAAAACACACAAGCATGCCACAAGCCTGCGGCATTGTATGGGCATGACATCTAGTATAAATGAGTAGAGTACACTTCTGACCGGAAAAAACTGGAATTTTTATCTTCAAATAAAAACTAAATTGTAAATATTAAAACTAGAATTTAAAGGAGAAGTTTTATGATGCTGTAATTATCAATACTTAAAGCGGTTTAAAAATAAAGAAAATGCTTATGGAGTTACAATAATATGAACAGTGAAACTTTTTTTGAAAAAACGCTTTCCTTTATTTTCTCTTTTTTTTCAACTTCATTGTAAATTTTTTAACAATTGTCTAAGTCATCTTTAAATCAATCAAGCCAACTAAATAATATAAAGACAATTTAATTTTAAAATAGAGTTGAGCAAGGAGTCAGGTCGATATATATTTTTTTGTTAATTTTATTTTTTTCTTGATTTTATTCTCAAATAATTTTTACTTGTCAGGAGAGTTATATTTGAGCCAATCAAATTGATTGGTTCATGTCGTAATAAGTTGCACACCATTTAATTTTAAACTCAAAGAAGAAGTTGGGCCGGGAGGCTTTATATATATATATATATATATATATATATATATATATATATTTCATTATTCTTTTATCAATTTCATTCTCATTTTCTTTTTTTTACTAGTTAGGTAGGTTGTCTTTAGATAGACCAAGTCGACTAGGTTATGTAGACACAACTCCTACATGATTTAATTTTAAACTTGTGTTAGGCAAGTAGTTGAGTTAATAGGTTTTTTTCCTGTAAATTTCATCGTTGTTTTCTCAATTTTGTCCTCAATTTTTTTTTGTCGTCGGGGTTGCCTTGGGCTAGTCAAGTTGACTAGGTCATGTCAGAGCAACTCCCACATGTCTTAATTTTAAACCTAGACTAAGCAAAAAGTTGAGCCGAAAGTTTTTTTTTTATTAATTTTTTTTTCTCAATTTTATACTCGAAATTTTTTTTCTAGTTAACTAAATTTTTTTTAGACTGATGAAGTTGATTGGATTATATCAAATTAATTTTTATATAATTTAATTTTAATTTATTATTAAATAAAGATTCAGATTATACAACAAAATCTTTACAAACAAGCTATATAGCAGAAAGCACGATACCCGTACATCCACTTATTTACAAGATAAGGCAGCAAAATGAGCCCAAGCTATAGGGAAAAGATGAGGTGGTCCTTAGACCATCCAATTTGTGGTGCTTTATCATGTATAATTCAGGCCAGGCCATATATGTTGCGGCACTAATGTCTCTTGTAGTCAGTGCAAGGAAGCATTATTTATTGTTTGAGCCACGTGATTGTTAATATTATAATTATTAGAGGTTTATATAATTATTAATTTTAAAATTTATAAAATTAATTAAACTGTACACAAGTTAGCTTAAATATCTACATTAATATTAATAATAATAATAATAATAATAATAAAAAAGCATTATACGTAGTCTAAACACTCTACATGTAGCTGTGTAGGCTTAGAACTTCCACAGATTTTACAGGAAATTGCTGGGTTTTTGGACACTGGGAGGTCAAACTTTCATGACATAACTGTATTATTCGAGAAAGTTAAAGGTACATGCGTTTAATGTTGCAAAATAATGCAAGCAATCACTCACAGAACAGCACATAATGTTTCAATTCAGCCAAGTTCAATCTTTAGAAGACAATATTGGCCTCCTCTCATTTTTCTTTCTGGCCTGGTCATTCTAATCTTGTGCTTGAAAACTAGATGAAATTATTAGAGAATAATATAAATTATATCTTGAGGTATTATCTAATAATTTAAATTTTTAGGTTAAATTGGTTTTTTAACATAGTATCGGAGCCTTGATGACCAAGCGGTCACGAGTTCGAATCTCACCATTCCTATTTATTTGATAAAAATTAAGAACAAAATAATATGAACCTGTGCAAGAAACCTCATCTAATAACTTAAGTTTTTAGATTAAATTGAGTTTTTTTTTTTTTTTTTTGACAGAAATTGCTTAATCAGATTCCTAAACAAGTGCTCAACTCTTCATTTTTTATAGGGTGAGAAAATGACAGAGTTATACAATGGAGTGATCCTTTCCATGGTTAATGAACCGGTGGATTGAATAAGGACCTGGCCGACTCGCCTCCCCGGATAATATTTTTGGAAAATCTGATCGGAGTTTGCTAAGAGATGTACCACCAAGAAGCTTGTACCCGGAGCATGGAAGAGGTATTAAAATATATTTGTTTTTGTATTTTAAAAAAATTATTGAAAAAAATTATTCTTTTATATATTTTTTTATTTTTATATATATCAATATCAAAAATAATTTTTTTAAAATTTTAAAAAATATTATTTTAATATATTTTTAAATAAAAAACACTTTAAAAATAATCACACCTTACAATAACAATGATGATAGTATGATACATCATCTCATTGCTTCATCTGATCCCATTATTTATTATCAACTGCAGGAATTTTATTAAAACTATCACGAGTAAAAAAATATTTTTAAAAATAATTATTTCGTAATAATATTTTTATTATCCACTGCCATAATAATGGTATTGGTACATCATCCCCGTTAGTTATTATCCACGGCAGGAATTTTATTAAAGCTGTCACGCACCGACGCCTCCTATTTATTTAATGCCTGGATAGAAGGTCAATTAATTTTATCTATTGCTGACACTGAATGGATGGAGGTCAGTAGAGGAGAGACCACACTGTTGATAAAGTTTGTGATAAAATTGAGAAGTTTGAGATTTAATTGATAACAGTGTTATAAATTTAGGACTAAATTAAAGTTTTACTTAATTTCTTTCATTAAGAAAAAAAAAAAAAACCCGAAGGAGAGAGTTTTTTTATATGCCTCTCCTCACGTCACATTATTAACCAGAATAAGGAATTTTTTATTTAATTTTAATTTTATTATTTAATATTAGATTTTTTTGAGAATAACACTTTGTAATTTTTTTAAATTTATTTTTTATAAAATTATCCTAGATTTGTGACACAAACTACGAGTTTAACAGGTTAATTCAATTAACTCAATTTTTTGATTGATTTTTTTTGTTGATCTCATATTTTAATATTAAATTGATTGAGAATTATATTTTATGATTTGTTTCGGTTAGATTTTTTGAAGTTATTCTCATCTCATAACTTAAGTCACGGGTTTGCGCGGGTTAATCTTGGTTGACTCGAGTTTTTTTTTTAATTGATTTTTTTTTATTTTCATCTTTTAACACTATATTAATTGAAAATTAAATTTCAATTGAGTTATGCCGATCTCATTACTTTAGTTGTGTCTCTATATTTATTAAAAAAATTTATTTTAACTTAAAAATTATTTTTGCTGGCTACTATCTTTGAATTGCCAAGACAAGACGACTTAAGTAATAACGAAACAATTCCCTTATTTTTTATTTTATTTTTTTTATTTCCGTTGTCTTTTTGCAACCCAAAAAACAAAAATCATTTAATCTCCTTCAGTTCTTGCTCTTCCTACTTCTGTTGACGTAAAAGCATAGCCATTTTGTACGATCTGACTACATTAACTTGCAAATAAATGAGTTAATATTTTCTTATTTTTTTTTAATTCCCAGAGTTGATCTAGTCAAATTTATATTCAATGAAGTTAAATTATAAATTAGTATAAATTAGGGTACGTGGAGTGTGATAAATGTTATATTTTAAAATATTTTTTATTTTAAAATATATTAAAATAATATATTTTTTTAATTTTTTAAAATTAATTTTCAACATAAACATAACGAAACAATTCCCTTATATTTTATTTTATTTTTTATTTTTGTTATCATTTTGCAATCCAAGAAACAAAATGAATTATTTTTTGTTGAGGTTGATTTGATATTTATATATGTTTAGTTAAAACTATGGTTGAAATTGAGATTGAATAAAAAATAGTTTAATGTGTTTGGTTAAAAATGCTTTTAAAATTGAGGTTATAAAATAATTTTAAAAAATATATATTAATATTAATGGTTTTTAATTTAAATATTGTAGATTTAACTATTGCTATTACATCATGAAATAAATAATACTTTATATAAAATATTTTTTATTGTTCCATTAAACTATCTACAATTCCATCACGTATGAAATACATCCAACAATAACTATAGTTTTATTGGTTTCTTAAGAGCGCAACAACATCAGGTAAAGTATAATCAAGACCATAATTGAGATTGTGATCAAATTCTGCAAATGCTACGTCATCAAACGATCTCCGTCTAATTTATGTAGTGTCATTGAATAATGTTTAATACTGGTTTTTTGAATAAAACACAATTAAAAATAAAAAATAATTTTTTTATTTTACTGGATCAGACCCGGTTCAATGCATTTTTAACTTTTAACCACTATTCACGTGAAACAGTGAAGCATACCTCCACTGTTCACGTGATAAGAGCTGCTTCTTGTGCTTTTGGTAAACCTGCGGCACAATCACAGTTTATGGTGAGTTCTACCAAAATAAAATTTTGTTTTTTGTTTAACTAAACAACAATATCTGTGGTTGCGGGTGAACCTTACATGCAACTACAATACCAAACGCCCTTTTAATCTCTTCAGTTCTTTTTTTTATTTTTGTTGACGAGATTGTGATAAGTTATATTTTAAAGTGTTTTTTTTAAATATATTAAAATAATTTTTTTTTTAATTTTTTAAAATTAATTTTCAACATAAACATAACTAAACAATTCCCTTATATTTTATTTTATTTATTTCCGTTGTCATTTTGCAGCCCAAAAAACAAAAAGCATTTAATCTCTTCAGTTCTTGTTCTCCGTACTTCTGTTGACGTAAAAGCATAGCCATTTTGTACGATCTGACTTCATTAACTGGCAAATAAATGAGTTAATATTTTTTAACATTTTTTTTAAATATCTAGTCAAATTTATATTCAATGAAGTTAAATTACAAATTAGGGTACGTCGAGTGTGATAAATATTATATTTTAAAGTATTTTTTGTTTTAAAATATATTAAAATAATATATATTTTTAATTTTTTAAAATTAATTTTCAACATAAAAACATCAAAACAATTCAAATATACTAAAAAAATCAATTCTAAATAAAAAATTAAAATTTTAAATAAATTATATTTTAATCACATTGCCAAACATCCCTTAATCTATTAAGTGAATTGAATTTGGTCATATCAATAAGTTTTCGATTTAAATTAAAATCTAATACCGGATTAGACTTCAAATCCCTGATTTTTAAATTAGGTTTGAGTCGATTTTAATAGCTACAAGTATAACTTCAGATGTGAAATATACTTTCTTTTTCGGTATTTTTTTATGTATAAAGATAACATGATATGGGCTGGATACGGACGTAATCGTTTTTGATGGGCTGGTAGCTTGCCCATCAGAAATGGGCCATTGCCATGATTAAAAACCCTATCATATTAATCCATGCTGAATCCTTCAACCCTTTCGTGTTTCCATTATCGTGAAAATGGAGATGTCTTGTCTGTGGACGAGACGCCTGCTGTTGGGAGCCAACTCTGTGCTTCTTGTGAAGCATCCTGCAATTGCCTTCTCCACTTTTGCTGCTACTCGTTCAATTCAACCACCACCACTCATTTCCCTCTTCTCTTCCAGCCGTCGCTCCCTTTCAACCACCACCGCCACTTGTTCACCTCCGCTCCATCCTCAATCCGACATTGGTAATCATATAAAAAGTCCGCAATCATGGGGTTTAAATTCCTTTCTTTTTTTTATAATCATTCACTCTGCTATTTTTTTTTGGGTGAGGGTAGGAAATGGTGCCGTGAATGCTGCTGCTGCAGCTGCTATTCCATTGGAAAGCCCGAAGATGCTTCTGAAAGGAATGTCATATACTGAACTCGAAGTATGCATTTGAGCTCGTTTTTTTTTTTTTTTTTGGATTGTTAATTTCCGATGCAGTTTTATTTCTCTTGTGGCCGGTTAAGGCACTTTAATTTTCCTTTATCAGTCAATTTGGGCATTCTAATGCTTAGTTTCATAGTAAGCATTGTTCTAATGTGATTGTAGTAGTTTGGCTTTATTTTGTTTCTCTTTTCATTTTTCTGTAACATTTGGAGGGTAAGCAGCCAGCAGTAGTTGCTTTATTTTCCTTCAGGATAGGAAGATGCAAACGTTAAAGCTTACAGATTTTCAATAATCTCTTATTTGTTATCGTGGGATTTGTTCCAACAGAAATGGGTTCAATCTTATGGATTCAGACCTGGTCAGGCCATGATGCTTTGGAAGCGCCTGTATGGAAACGGAATATGGGCACATCATGTTGATGAATTGCAAGGCATTCTTCTTCTATCCCATCCTATTTAGTTTTTAATCTTTTAGTGCCTGTTTGGTAAAAGCACAACTGCTTTTGCATGCTTTTGGTTTAAAAACAGTGCTTGGTTAAGGTTTGGTTTGTTTTGAAACTGAAGCACATGACAATTTAAAAGGAAAATGCTTTGCTTTTAAAGCAAAGCAGGCTACCCCTTGGTTTTAACCAGAAGCAAAGCAGGTTATGTGTGGTCTACTATTTTCTTAAGTAGTAAAAATACATTTTTTTTAAGAAAAGCGCAACAGTCAATTACCGAACACTGCTTTTACCAATGCCACTTTCATCTCAACTAAGTAGCCAAAGCATAGCACAACATAACAATACCAAACAGGCCCTTAATAAGCTCATTAATGTTGTCAATGATTTTGCAATGTTTATTTCTATTTGTTGACTCTCTAGTTGTTTCACTGTTGAACTTCTTGTCCTGCCTTCGAAAAACGCTGAGTCTTATGGACTCTATATTTGTTTTTACCTTGTGTAGGTCTGAACAAAGATTTTGTGAAAATGTTAGGTGAGCATGCCAAATTCAAGGCATTATCTTTGGAAAATATTCTCACAGCATCTGATGGCACTAGGAAGGTATCCATATCTTTACCAGTTGTATTCATTCTCTCTTTGTTAGAATTTTTATATTTGTCTTTGTACCTCTTTGTCCCACTTGTAGGTCACTTATTTTTATGGCTTAAAAACTTAAATTAGCATGTAAGCTTTTGGCAGTTGTACCACTGAGAATCTTCTCATGATTTTGAAACTCACAGGAACTTGCAGATTTTATTTAGGTTGGATGATGGATTGGTAATAGAAACTGTTGTTATACCTTGCGATAGGGGTAGGACGACAGTTTGTGTTTCAAGCCAAGTGGGTTGTGCCATGAATTGTCAATTCTGCTTTACAGGCAGGCAAGCTAATATCTTCCACATTGGGACTTTGTGTTTAAACTATTCATGTTCTTGCCACTAATAAGGTGCATTTTCATGTTACATGAATCTGGTTTTTCAGGATGGGTTTGAAGAGACATCTGTCCACAGCTGAGATAGTAGAGCAGGCTGTTTTTGCACAACGTCTCCTAACATATGAAGTTGGTCCCTTCACTAATGTTGTATTTATGGTAGGTGTATGATCAAGAAAGTCTTTTAGTTTGTGAAAGCTTTTCCACTTAGTTTTGACAAAATTAGATCTCAATTGAGCGTTATGGATCTACCAAATCAGTGTTATTTGGAATCTTTATTAGGAAAAAAGAATTATTTCATGACTGCCTTTCCATCACCACTGTCATTATTTATGTAAATGTGGTAGAAAAATGAGCAACTATGGAGACCTGTCTCCAGTCTACTTTTTTTTCTTTCATTATAGATGGATACATTTGATTTAAGAAAAATGAAATTCATGATCCTGTACAAGCATGTTAATTATGGATTTTTGAATACAAGCTTTAAGCTTAGTTGGTATTTTCTCATTCTAGGGTTTCTAGATTTTCTCCCAAGCTCATCAGTAAGCTCCACTCGGAGCAAGCATCTTAAACCCAATACTTCAAATATAAGTAGGTTATGACTGAGACTATCCATTATTTTTATATGTTAGGTATAACAATCATCAAAACACCACATCACTTCTATGAATTTTCCAAGCAACTGTAAATCTCAAATGATATATGATTCTCTTCCATCAAAATACTACATTAAAAAGCAGTCCACTGCTCTTGGTATGTCTTCTGGTTCTTAAAATGCCGCTTAACAAATGTTTTTATCTACTTTTGTATTATAAGACAACTGCTGACCAGGAGTTGAACTAATCTTTTTCTCCAAGAACAGACTCTTGAATCTTCAAACTTGCCAAGAAAGCTTTTCTAATTATTGTCATAAAAACTTGTACCTGCAGGGAATGGGAGAGCCACTTCAAAATATTGACAGTGTTATTAAAGCTGCAGACATTATGGTGCATGACCAGGGCCTTCACTTCAGTCCTCGCAAGGTCACTGTTTCTACTAGTGGGCTTGTTCCTCAGTTGAAACGTTTCCTCCATGAATCCAACTGTGCTTTAGCTGTTAGTTTGAATGCTACGACTGATGAGGTACATTTCATTCCACTTTATCTTGATTTACTGGAGAAATGTGCACATGTGATTGACCATCTCTGTTATAACAAACTATGCAGGTCAGAAACTGGATCATGCCGATTAATCGGAAGTATAATTTAGGGTTGCTTCTTCAAACGCTTAGAGAGGAACTTGGCTTAAAGAATAGCTACAAAGTTCTATTTGAGTATGTGATGCTTGAAGGAGTAAATGACAGGTTAGATTGGCCTTGTTTCCTTTGCATTTTTTTTCATGTGAGTATTATTGTTTTGTGCAGCCTATGATGTGCAAATGCAGCATTCTTATTTAATCTTAGATCTCCAAATTGACAGTTACAACTCAATTAGTTTTCTTTTGCAACTAAGAAAGATCAAAACTATTTGGTCCATCAATATACTGAGCATATTTATTTGTGTGGCATTTCCATCTGGGATTATCTCGATTTTGGGTGATGATGATTTGGTTAGGATGTTTTTACTTATGTTGTGTCAGCATGCAGACCATATACTTAGAAACATTTTATCCATGATCCATGATTTATGGGTTTTGCATGCAAATTAAAATGATAACTAAAATATAAATATATTTATTTACAAAATTGTTACAACACAAATCAAAATAGTGATAAGATTATAACTAGAAACAATTGTAAGTACACAGCTGGTAGCTAAATAAATTACATTTGGCAGATCTCAAAGAATGAACAAACAAATATATACAATTGTGCCCTTAACAAAGAGAGAAGAAAAAACGATAGACATGCACACTTGTCAGGTGGTGGAGCTCTTCAAACCCTGAGTAGTGCTAGGTAGCTGCTAGGGTGTCACGATATCAGAGACAAGTCCATATGTTGCCCTGGTCATGTAGCCCAGTGTCACCTCCAACTGGATAGGACATAACATATTCAAACCGTTTGCACATAAGGTAACACAAAGGTTTGTTAGCTAAGGTGTTCCGATTCATTTGAGCTTAGATAACCTAATACAGCTTCCATAAACATACTTTGTTCAAACATTCTTTACAATAGTAATGTTGAAATATGTATAAGGGTTAACAAAATCATTTATTGAATAAAAATATCTTAATGAGGTACCAGAGAAAAGATTACTGTAAATGATTTATGTTACATGTTCCATTGTTTCAGTAGAGTCCAAAATCAATTGTTATTATCAAAAGCAACCTAATACATCCTGTCTTTGTTTAATGAAGTTTCTTTAACAAAAACATGTGAATTCCAAGAAGTTGGACTGTAGCTGAATAATCAGATTCTACGAAGTTGGACTTTGGCTGAATTTGAAACATAAAGTAAAGAATTACAAAACTAGAGTAATGCATTTCATTGGTTAACATGTATGTACTCCAGTAGAGAGTGCAATTAGATGGAAACATTCCTTGATTATATCAAGGGAAATAATCCTTCCTGGCTCACTGGCATAAGAAAATCCACCTAAAGGTAGGAAAAGAACCCAGGGCACCGAAGGCTAGTTTTGTTAGCCTGGCTGTCATAAAGTAATGACTGACTTTTGGAAAATTGCTCAGCTAAACATTGTGGGCAAAGTTGGCAACATGTCATACTTCTTCAGCCCAGTTTAGTGTAAAAAAAATGCTAAACATTAAGAATAAAGAACAAGAAAAAAAATTCAAGACACTCATGGACCTTTGGATCATGATCTTAAAGGGGGTTTTGGTAAAAAGAAGAATCTTCTCCTTTGAGAATAATAAAAAAAGGAAAGTGAGAAGAAATCCCGGTAGCTAAGTGGTATAGCGGGCGGAACTTGAGCATTTTCTGCATTGGACCCAATTGCCCATGTGTATTCTTGGATGTTTTTTTCTTGTTATATTTCTCTCTCTCAATGTTTAGCATTAGACTTAGTGTAAATCCATCATTATTGACCAGATTCTTGAAAAAGCTGAGGCTTTTTCTTTGCTTAGCCTTCATAGCATGTTAATTCAAAAATAGCTTTGGAGTCAACAATCCAATTTATTTATCTGTTTGAAATTGTTGTATTGTAGTGTCAACATTGATAATTGTTTGTTTTCAGTGTTGATGATGCATACAGGCTTATTGATCTTGTTCAAGGCATTCCATGCAAGATCAATCTCATTCAATTTAATCCTCACTGTGGATCCCAATTTAGACCAACCAGTACAGAGAAAATGATCAAGTTCAGAAATATTTTGGCAGAAGCCAAGTGCGTTGTTTTCATGCGATACAGTAAAGGCGATGATCAGATGGCTGCTTGTGGTCAGCTTGGCAAGCCTGGAGCAATCCAGACTCCCTTAATTCGTGTTCCAGAGCAATTTAAAATGGCTGTAAATGCTTAGGTGCGTTCTCGTCGTACATTAAAGATGAAGTAGAATTCTTATGTTTGAAAGGTGAAGGAAAATTGGGATTCCAAATTGTTTTATAACTAGGTCTTCAACATTAAGGTACGTTTATTGCCTCAAGGGCCTAGGTCTAGCTCTCACACTGATGCTCGATCATTGCTGCTTTCAAGGGGGCCGCGCAATCGCCGTTTTGGCCGAGTGGCACAGTGTCTCCCACTGACCTCCCCCGTTTTGCATAAATGACAAAATCAAGCTTAGCTACTGAGATTGACCGCTAACCGGCATGATATGTTCTGATTGATCGTGCGATAGGAAAGAAAACTTCAACACCAAAGCAGCATTCACCATGATTCTATGATGCCTTACAACATCAGAACCATGTCGTGTCTTGAATCTTGAATTTTTTTTTTCATTTCCCTCGAGGACCATCATGGCCGACTTGAATGCATATCCTAAGCTTCATTTTGGTGTCTTGGTGAATCATAGGTAAGTAGTCCAAGGCAAAATTAATGGGATTAGATGTCCAGAGGAGCACTAAATTAATTGGATCTCAATCGTTAAGAGAACATTCAGAGAAGTCATAAATTCTGAATTCGTTGCCTCGAAATTGCTATAATTATTAACAAATATGGAAAAAGAACTGGTTTTTCCAGGTGCCGTGAACAGTGAAGCAGCTCCTCTTTTCTTTTCATTTTCATCTTTTTTAAATTTTGTTCCTAGATTTTGTTCCTTTTTGATTTAATTCTCGTGTCCAAAGATAAAATTAAAAGTGAAAGGATTACATTATCAAATCTTGTAAGCTCTCTTGCATTTAGAGTGAAGAAAAGCATTTCCTATATGGATGTGGGCAAGTTAGTCGATCTCTTTCCTTGCTTCTCTTTATGAGCCTCCTCCCATGTCATTCTCTGGGCTTACTCTCCGTGCTCCTGGTTTTGACAGTAAAACACTATCTGCTAGGTTTGATTACATTGTGCGTGACTCCCAGGCTCACGCTTTAGCCTGTACTTGTGTACTGTATCATACTAATTTATACTTTTGCATAAGCATCCATTTTTATCTTTTTTGTTCTCAACTACCTTAGCTTTTCATTATACAGACACTGCACTTTATGATGCTATTGATCATTACAAAGTAAGTATTCTTTTTAACCTACTGCAGGTTAGTGGATAGCATGCGAGTTGTGGGTGATGAGATATGTCAGCATGACAAGGATTGTTAGTATATGCTGTGTTAGGATCGTAGATTGATGCACAAACACAAAGCACAAAGTCTTAACGTGATTTGATAAAAATTCTTACTTTTACAAAGCTTCTGATTTTACTCATTGGAGAGAAAATATAAATTAGAATGAGGAAAAAACACTTCTCAACTCAACCCACTTAGTGCACCCATGCTCTTAATTACATAGTGCAATATTTCAGCTCTCACAATACCTCTATTTATAGATGAAATGGAGGAAAAAACCTCTCCATTTTCAGTCAGTAATGATAGCCAAACCATCGAAAGTTTGCCCCCACCATTTTTAGCATTTTCAGCCACCTAACTTGCCGCCATTTTTTATACTTACCATGCAGTCATCTTGGACATCCATGTAGACATTTTATTTTATTTTATCTTGGTTTTCGTTGCTACCATTTGATTCCACATATAATAATTTTCCACTAGGAGACAAATGACGCCATATTGATCTCTATCTCTGAAGACCAACTGAAGATATACATACTTCCAATTTCTCTGTAGTTAATCCTTTTATCACCATATTAGTAGGATTCTTGCTTCCCCGGATCTTCTTAATTATCAACCGTCAACTATTAAGAAGAGGCTGAATAAAATGACACCTTAATTGCATGTGCTTTGTCCTAGAATGGAAAGCTAGATTCTTTACAAGAAAAATAGCACTCTAAATATCACTATACAAAATAGCGTTATGATGTTTCTTGCCTAGTTCATCCAAGAAGCTTTGTAACCAAATCATCTTTTTTCTAACTTCAGTTACAACTACTTATTCAACCTTTGTAGTAAATAGAGCAATAATCGTATGTACCTTCAAATCACAACATACAATTGTACTACATAGAGTATATACGAACCCTGTAGTGCTTTTCTTGCTAACAATGTCACCAGCCAAATTAGTATCCATATATCCATGAAGCTTCAAGTCCAACTTCGTGAAATAAAAAAGACATATCTAAAGAAGTACTTATATATCTTAAAATCCACTTGACAACTCCTTAATGATGTTTACCTAGATTACTCATATATCTACTCACAACTCCTATTGACAACTCCTATTGCAGGTGCAATGTCTGACCTTGTACAGAAGATAACACATGATACCTTTGATTGCTGACGCAGAAGGAACTATACTCTTGTAATTCCTTTCTTGAATCACTGAACACGAAAGAATAAAGAAACTACATGAGTATAGTGTTGACTTTCCTGAAACACATATATGGAGTGAAAATAATAAATTTAAAATTTTTAGGTGTTTCAATGATCCTTTTAGATAGATCTAGAATTGTTTAGGGTTTATACAAAGATTACCCGAAAATCAAATGTTCTTTTCGGATTTGAATATTTGCTTCAAGGCTGAGTTGTCGCAAACCATTAGCAGTCCAAATGTCTAGCCTCTAACGGCAATCCACTTGAACTACTAGTGAAAAATTTCCTAAACCCTTTTAGGAGAGAGAGATTGCTATACCTTAGAGTGCTAGCTCTTTTCTTTTGTGTTTTAGGTGTTTATGTACTGTACTATTATCTTATTTTCATAAGAAATAAGACGCATAACATTCTAGTTATAGAAAAACCTAAAAACCTTATAAAAGATAAAATATCAACTTGCCTTTTAAATAATATCACATATATTAATTTAGGATAATTTTAGAAATTTATTCAATCAAGTCTTTACTTGATTTTTTCTAGGTTTAGAATTGTAATCCCATGTATTAATTACATTCCAGTCCTTAATTTTTAAAACTTATTTACAATCATATCACACTTGATTAATCATCCCATTTTAATTTCTGACCAATGATTTTTATATGTGTGACCCATTAGGTTTCCTAATAAGTTGCCCCAAATATAAATCATAATCCTAAATAAAATAAGATTAAATAAATTAAACAATTTAATTTATTATCAATTCAACAATTGATTGACCTGTATTTGAAGATCAAGTACAATGTCCAACAACTTGTCATGATCCTTCAAATATTAAAAAAGTCATAAGTGGTTTGACTTAACCTTTTAGTAACCAGTTTCTTAGTGTGATTATTATCTCTTCATCATAAATGTTTTAATTTAAACATTATAGCATATAATATGTCTGCTTTGTTAAATCATGTTAATTCTTAATATTATAGTCATTAATTATTTGAATAAGATTTTGAAATTCTTTTCAAAGCTCATTCCACCTTGACCAAGGATTTCACAATCAATATTATTTGAGAACAGATGAAACATTTTCTCTAATTTATCTAGGGTGAAGAATCCTCTCTTAATTACTTAAATATCTTCATATAGTTTATGCCATACCTAATATTTTTCTATTTATTATCCTTAATTAGGATAACTTGTGGTGAGGATCAAAGCATAACACTCTTTATAAGAGATAATTTAGTGATTTCAAATCTAAAGATCACTTACAGAACTATCACGTAAGCCTTCTCATAGACATAAGTGATCTCTCCATATAGAATTCTCTTACGGGCTAATTTAATGTACATGTTATTTGACAAACATTTATATGTTAGTTCCAAGTATCCCTCATACCTCAATATATAAGAGCAATGCAACTGCTTCCTTTCATAAAGGAAAAAACATAATATGTACTGGTCTAAAAAACTCTAATTAATATCCATGCTTAATAGAATATTGATCAGGAATATTTATAAACAATGCTTTGATGCAATAAAGATCTCATTATTATAACATCTTTATAATTTCATTTGCAAAACATTTTTATCCCATGAACTTTATCTTACTCTAGATTGATTAATTAAATATTAGAGTCACTAATAAAATATAAATGAATATTAAAGATAAAGAAAGATTTTATTAATAATAAATATGTTTTACATGAATAAAATCAATACTACATGTAACCAATCATTTGACTACAAGACATATTCACTAATAATCTCTCATTTACACTAAAGCAAATCACTCATATATCTAATACCATATCCCTCCACATGGTGAACATGCTTCTATTAGGACAATGCCTTAGTGAGAGGATTTGTAAGATTCTCTTCAGTGAGTACTCACTCTATCCTTACATCTTTCATTTCTCTGATTCTCTAATAAAATAGAATTGTCTAAGTATATTTTTAGATCATTGATGAGACCTTGGTTACTTGTCTTGATCAATGACTCTAATGTTATCACAGTACAAGGTTACTAGATTAACAATGTTAGGAACTGTACCTAGTTCAATGATGAACTTCTTGATCCAAACAACCTTTTTTGTCCCCTCAAACATGGAGGTGTACTCAATTTTAGTTGTAGAATTTGTTGTGGTCTCTTGTTTGGAACTCTTCCAACTCATAACACTACTATTTAAAGTAAAACATATCCTGATTGAGATTTACTATCATTAATATTTGATTGAAAATTAGCATCCGAATAACTATGAACTTCTAGTTTATGTCCTCTATAGACAAGAAAAACATTATTAATTCTTTTTAAGTATTTAAGAATGTGTTAAACTATATTCTAGTGACTTTAATCTAGATTAGATTGATATCAACTTGTTATGCTCAAAGCATACGATACATTTGGTCTTGTATATAACATTGCATACATAATGGATCATATAGTCAAAGCATAAGGAATCCTTTCCATCTTATCTCTCTCAATCTGTGTCTTAGGACACATTTCTTTGGAAAGATGTATTCCATACAAAATAGATAAGTATCATTAAATTCTTCCATGCTAAACTGTTTTTTCATTTTATCTATCTTTACATATCTTTACTTTATAGGCTGCTTCTTTCATATCCTTTATGGAGAAATTCTTGGACAACCAAATCTTTACTGTCTGGAGTAAAGAAATGTCATTTCCTATCAATAATATGTTATCTACATATAATATTAAAAAAATGACTTCACTTCCACTAACCTTTTTATAAATTCAAGGTTCATCCATATTTTTAATGAAATTAAACTATTTGATTATCTCATCAATATAGATATTCCAACTCTTTGAAGCTTGTTTAAGTCTATAAATAGATTTTTGTAGCTTGCATACTTTGTTGGTAAATTTCTTAGATTCAAAATCTTCAGGTTGCGTCATATACACATATTTATAAAGATTACCATTTAGGAATGCAGTCTTGACATCCATTTGCTAAATCTTATAATCATGGTATGCAACTATAACAAGCAAAATCCTTATGGACTTTAACATAGCTACCGGCGAGAAGGTTTCATCAAAGTTAACCCCCTGTCTTTGTCTGTAACCTTTGGTAACTATAGTTTTGCACGTTTATACATTGCCATCCATGTTAGTCTTTCTCTTAAAGACCCATCCAATAATTTTTATCTCTCTAGGTGGGTCAACTAAAGTCCGTACCTGGTTGGTGTACATGCAATCCATTTCAGATCTCATGGCTTCAAACCATTTCTCGGAATCATTATTAGATATTCCTTCTATGTAGTTGATAGGCTTATCAAGTATAGGCAACTCATCATCATCAACTTCCACAAGAAATTGACATCTCAATAGTGCATGATGTGTCTTACTAGATCTACAAACTTCTTGTGTTTCTTGAGTTTCAGGTTGAACATCAAATGCTATAGCCTTAGGCTCTGGTTCCATTTGAATGTTAGTTTGTGGTTCTTGAACTTTTTTAATTTCTATTTCCCTCCAACTGTTGATTTCAAGAACAAATTGTTTCTCTAGAAAGGTAACATATTCCGAGACAAACACCTTGTGCTTAATGGGATGGTAGAAATAATATCCAATTGATTCTTTCGAATATCTAACAAACTTACAATTATTTAACCCAACTCTTAGCTTTTTAAATACTATACGCTTCATATAAACGTTACATCCCTAAATATTTAAGTATTATATGTTTAGTTTCTTACCATTCCATATCTCATATGGAGTCTTATCACAGATTTTGATGGAACCCTATTTAAAATGTAAGCAATAGTTTGCAAGACATAGCCCTATAAAGAAAACAGAAGGTTCACATAGCTTATCATAGACCGTACCATATCCAATAAGGTACAACTTCTCCTTTCAGAAACTCCATTTATGGTGTTCCAAGAGGTGTTCATTGTGAGAGAATCTCATTATGTTTTAGATAATCTTAAAATACTTGTTTTAAGTATTCATCACCTCAATGGAATCAAAGTATTTTAATACTCTTTCCAATTTGTATTTCAATTTCATTTTTGAATTATTTGAACATTTCAAATGATTTTGACTTTCATCAAATACACATGTCCATATCCAATATGGTCATCAATGATGAAACATTTATATCCATCTATAACACAAATTGTTATTGGTCCACATATATCTGTATGTATTAGACCTAATAATTCATTATATATTTCACTATTTTACTAAAGGATGTTTTGGTAATCTTAATCAATAAATAAGCTTTACACGTTTCATATGATTCATAATTAAAATGATTAAATATTTTTCTTTATGTAACTTAGTTATTCTTGTTTCATTGATCTAACCTAGTTTTAAATGCCATATATAATATAGATATTGATTAACTAATATGTTCTTCTTGCTATTTATATTAAATATGAACATTTCAAGATCAGGTATATGCAAATCATTTGTATAAGTACCAGATCTATAATAAACATTATTATTATTGAAGGATCAATATTTTCCCTTAACAATAAATTGAAATCCATTCAGAAATGGATACAATGGTTCTAAAAAATGGTAGAATATAATAAAAATTATAAGTTCTAATATTAGCCCACTTGGCAAAGTTAATGCAACAACACTTGCTTCATTGCCAACTTGTAGGCCCACTTTACCTTTATTCAATTATAAACACACATGAAGCATAAACTTTCAATAAGCATTTTAGCCTTCACGGTTACAAGATAATCATTGCAGTTTCTCTTATAGTGTCTTTCCTTGCCACAATGATGACAAGTACCCTTGTTATTATTGATGCCCCAAGTAAGCTTCTTTGCTTAGACTGCAAGACTAAGTCAACACTTAATTCATGGTCTATGATAAAGCCTAATTGGCTAATTTCTTTAAAATATCCAATTATCCTCAACATATAGGTGTTCACTAATGAATCCTTTGTCATCTTACAACGAAACAATTTCTTAGAGGCCTTATACCTCTCAATGTATCTAATTACATTAAACAACTCTTTGAGATGCATAATTATTATGGCATCCATATTCTCATGATATGTTTGAAGTTCAAGTGACATGCTAGTTAACATCACACATGTAGCCTACTTATTGTCATCAATATGACATTGATATTTAGTCATAACTTTGTTATCAATGTCCTCATCAAACATCAACATCCTTTTTTTCCGTTAGGTTTTCTGCAGCGTAAAAGACTGCCCTTGCGCTACGTTGCCTTGTGCTGGTGGCCACCTTAACAATGACAGTAAAGGTTTTTGCTGGGCTTTACATAGTGCAAAGGACTGCCCTTGTGTTATGCCACCTCTAGCATGAGGCAACAAACTTGCAGCTGAGTGGTAGTGGTTGACGCCTCTAGCGCAAGGCAATAAGGCCAGACACGTTGGCGCTGTTGTGGCGATGGCAATAAGCCAACATTAATGACAATAAGGAGGATAAAATATAAATTACAATGAGGATGATAAAATAACTCTCAACTCAACTCAAACTCTTTGTTAGTGCACTCTTGCTCTCAATCACTTAGTGCAATATTTCAGCTCTCATAAGCCCTCTATTGATAGTTGAAATGGGGAACAATAATAGTAAGCTTTGATGGCTCTTTCCGTTCTTGCTTACTCGAGTCATATTTTGTGATCTTGACCTCTATGAGGGGTATGACAACAACATACTTCTTTGTCCACAAACCTTTATCTGAAGGGTTATCAGCTTTGCCCAACATTTTTTGTTTTCTTAGAAGGGGAATCATGGAGTCGGCCTTATGTGTTTTGGTGGATTGCCCCATAGTTTGATCATGTCTCCAAATGTTCAATTTGGGTTTTCATTGGGGATGAGGCTACATGGGAGAAGATTTGGTTATTTACAAAGAGTTGTTTTCACAAAGAACTTTTAGAATTTCAAAGCTATTCTAAAAAAAAATCATTTTGATGTTCGTTCAAAAAAAACTTGTTCTAAAAAATTCAAGCGATTCTTATGGATAGGTTTGCATGAGTGTTGAAATTTTTTTATTTTGCTTTTGGTGAAGTGAAGTGATGTTTGATTGGTCAAAATGGTTCAAGCTTCAATTTGAGGGTTTCAAAGAACCAGTTTTCAAAGCATTCATTTTGCTTGCATGAATAATGCCTTGTTTCACATGGGAAAGCAAAGCCTACCAATCCAGATTACTTGTATTTGATCAGAAAGGGCTTGATTGAGCATGTAACGTAGGCTTTGGCTCTTGGCTATGAAGAAAAAGGATATTTATTGGCTCAAAAGGTGTTTAAGGGATTTCAAGATTAAGGATCACTAGTGCTTATATCCCAAAGTTTTTTTTTGGTCCATGAATTTCTGGACCTTAAAATTGATTTGCAAAATGATCCACGGTGCCCCCCAATGTTGGGCCTTTTCTTCTTTTGGTTTTGAGCATCATTATATTAGTGATTTTTGTGGCAAGCTCAAATCGTTTTGGAACTCTTTCATACCCCCAACTTTGTTTGGGCACTTTTGATCATTGAGGATTTTCTTTCATACCCCCACAGTGTTGTTTGGGCACTTTTAATCATTAAGGATTTTTTTGCACTTGCCCCCTAGTGGAGAGTGTGATCCTAGCCAAGGTTAGTTTTCAAGAAAAAGTTATTAGGCTCAAAGGGGGACTGCAAGGGATTTTTAGCATTGTGAAAGGATGATCAAAGATGACCTTTCTTCATTTCAAATGCATACAGTTAGAATCGACAAGATTTTCTTTCTCACATGCGAATATGCAAAATGGTTTCTCATTATTCATGCAGTCAAAACTCAGCTTTGAAGTTATCTCATGGTGTTCGGGTTGTCTTTCAGGTTTTTTAAGTGTTAGGATACTTGAATTTTCAGAACTTGTTTATTAGAACAAACACCAATTTGAATTTTTTTTTGTATTAAAACTTTGATTTCCTAAAAATCCTTGTGAAAACATGGGGTCATGCCTGTTTTTTCTGGGAAAGAGAAAAAAAAGGAAAAACACCAAAGAATTCTTGGTGCAGTGGTTTTATGAGTACAGAGGTGTGCTCAGTATGTTATTTGCATGAAGGTACATCATGAACATAGAAAAACACGATTTTATTAACAGGAAAGGCTCATTCGATATAGAAAGTCTTGTGGCATTATGAGCTAAATTGCCAACAAGACTAAAACAGGTTGAAACAGACATGATCAAACAAAAGGAAATAATTAAGTAGGCTCCATCTTCCCATTCTATAGCAGAACTTTGTCCTCTATCCTCGAGAGTTCACACTACCTTTTTCACACCTTGCTTTTGCCATCAGTGCTTTGAGGTTTCCAGAGCATTCCGCCTCCAGTGCATTCACCGATCCAGTACCTGAAGCATGATTAGGTAGAGGGTTCAAACTCACGTTTGGAGTTCCTTCAAATGTTATCCACCCAGCTTTGATCAAATGCATAAGCCTATTTTTGAAGGCACTAAAGGTATGAATGTTGTCCCGCAACGCCAGCATGGTACTCACAAGTGAGGTCGGGCTTGTACCAGTTGGGGTAAGGTGGTTGCAGAGGTGTTAAGGGTTTTGGAGCTATATGCTCGATGCTCAATAGCTTTTAGTACATCTCATTTAAGGGCAACGGTAATGGAGGTAGTTGTTCCTGGACTCTTTGGTGTTTGGCAGGAAAAGAAGAGTAGAGATTAATGTTGATGATTTGGGGTGAAGGGGATGGAGTGTGATAGTTTTGGAATGGGTTCTTCCTACCCCTATAGCCACTTTCAACATATTCAACCTCCTTCCTTTTACCTTCAAAGCCTCTTTTCTCAATGAGCGTATAAATTCTACCACTTTTAACTCTTTACTCTATTCGCTCAGCTACTGCCACAGCATCAGTAAATTGCTGGGCCGAACTACCCATCACATGCTCATAGTATGGGTCCTTGAGCATGTTGGCAAATAGAGTGACCATCTTTTTGTCCAAAAACGGGGGATGCACCTGAGCAGTTAGATCTCTCCATCTTTGAGCATATTCCCTTATGCTTTTTTTATCCCTTTTTTCAAGATTGGACAAGCTAGTTCTGTCAGGAGTGATGTCCATTTTATACTTGTATTGCTTCACAAAAGCATCCACCAAGTCTTTCCATTTATGGATTATGGTGTTGTCCAATCTCATGTACCAACTTAATGCCACCCCACTTAAGCTATCCTGGAAAAATTGCATCGGTAGTTTTTCATCGTGTACTACTTCTGCTATTTTGTTGCAGTAGGATTTTAAATGAGTTATAGGGCATTGTGTTCCAGTGTATATGATGAATTCAGGAACACGAAACTTTTTCGGGACAACCACATTTGGATTCAGACACATTTCTACTGCCCGTACTGGATCATATAAATCTACCCTTTTAATGGCTCTAATCCGGGCTTCCAATGCCTCCATCTTATCTTGATCGATGCCATCAGATGACTTGGTCTTATGGGACTTATTGGCAAATGGATCTATGACTGCAAGGGCTGGAACCGGTGGCATTGAGTGCATAAATGCTGGATTGTATGGAGGTTCTTGACCATGTTCACTCATTGTTTCTTCATGTTGAGCTATTTCCGGAGGCTGAACAAAAATAATTGGCCGGTTAGAAGGACCTTCACCAGAGGCATTTTTAAGTGTTTGCTCGAGTAAGTTAGTGAGGCGAGCCACGCTTGCTTTCAGAGACTCTAACTTTTCTTGGAAATGGGCGTCACGGTGAGCACGCTCTTCACCTTCCATGTTTCTTACAATGGATGGATGTATGTGTGTGGATGCAAATGTATGCACATTTGGTATGAATGGAAAATACCCATGCAAAATGATTATGTAGGGAGTCTATGCTCTAAAGGAAGGTTCTAGGTCATTACATGATAGGTAGGCTTTCTACCTGGTCTTAAAAAGGGTCCATGAACTGCCCAGTGACCACCTCACGTGAAGGTAGTATAGGGGTTTACAAGAAATGGTTGGGGCATAGTGTGACTGCCATTACCGAGTAAACACTCAGTTCATAGTTGGATGTTTCACGAATCTGAACCCCTACTGAAAGTCATGAGGAAGACCGCTACTCCTCACCTAACCGAGAATTGGGCTTTATTTGTAAAATTAAAATGCATGCTAAAACAATAAAAATACGAGCTAAAATTAAAGACCAATAAAAGGAAAACAATCAAACAATCAATGCTTAATCCGACCAAACATGGCTTTTCCCAGTGGAGTCGCCATCCTGTCGCGGGGGTGCGAGCATCGCGACGTTGTCTGGCGACGGCGGAGGCTTTTGTCGTGCCTTCTGTGTGAGGTGTTGTGTGTTGGGAAGGGTTTTTAGATTTAATCATAAAATTATGATTAATGTTTAGGAGTCGCCACCAAGTATTATTGTCACTATGAACCTATGGTCTGCGAGAGTCTGGGTAAGGGACTGGTTATGCAAGGGGAAGACGTATCACCCCCAGTGCACCCTACCTAAGATAAGCTGCATTGTTGTTTGATTGTTTTTTCTAAGTCGGGTTTCTATTCGTTGGTCTTTTCTAAAGTTCAAGTTAGATGTCTCTTTATGAGAAAATTCCTATCTTATTGAGTTAAATCCTAATCACATTTTTACACCTTGTATCTCTAATACCCGAGGGTGTACTTTATCGTATAATTTTACATCCCATAAATATAAAAGTCTACATCTAGACCCTAAAAAAATATTGGAAAAAAGTTTTTGATATTTTGGCCAAACCCTAATGGATGATGATAAACTGGTTATGATATTCATTTTTTGGTTTTTAAAAACCATGAGAAAGATGCAATCTTTTAATGAAAATATGCTTGGAAAAGTTTTAGGATTTGGTTGTATGCATGAAAACAAAATATTTTTTTTTTGTTTTTTGAAAGGGAAAATTAATTTAAAAGTTTTTGAGATTTTTTTTTGAAAATGTTTTGGATTTTTTTTAAAAAAATATTTCAGAGAAAACCTAGTATTTTAATACTAGATTTGTATTTTACAGTGTAAATATACAACCCGATATTATGCAAAATTGGTAGAAAAATATTTGGGAAAATCACAATTTTTTTTGAAATGATTTTTGCATTTTTTTAATATTATAATATAAATAAATATATATAGTAAATATACATGGGCTAGGCCAGCCAGCTGACTAGGCTAGACTCAACCCAAGAAAGGTTGGGTGGGCCGAGATTGGACCAAACTAGTCGGGCCGCTCTCGGCCCAACATAACTTTTGTATTCTCCTTTTTGGGCTAGGCCGGACCCAGCCCAGACATTTGAGCCGGGCTGGAACGGGTCAGGCCCATCCCAAATGTTAATTATTTTGCAGAATGTGAACTTACTGTTCGCGTTCTGCATGCAACTACACAGTTGTAGATTGTGGAGAGAAAAATGGAAGGCAACCTGGCAGAGAAGAAGAAGCCGTTGTCTAGGTGGCTGACAAGAGGCTGGCGGCGACGTTGGTGGAGAGCTTGGCCGCCAAAGTTACTACTGTGCAGGAAGAAGAAGTTAGCAGAGGAGAGAGAACGGCTAGAAGGAGAAGAGAGAAAGAGAGTCACGGTGGTTGCTTGGTGGTTGTGTTGGCTTCCTGTGGTGGAGCTGGTGGTGGAGAAGCTGGGGATGGCTCTGGTTAGTGGTTGGAACGGCGGGGAGAGAGAGGGAGAGAAAATTGCAGAAACAGGGGCAGAGGGGCTGCTTTTTGGCCGACTTTGGACCCCTTTTCCTCCTCCCTCAGGCCATGAAATCCACCTCTATTTATAGGTGGTGGAAGAGGGCAATCTTGTCTTCATCGGGGAAAAATTTTCAGCCCTAGATTTGATTGGAAGAATCCAAACCGTTGGTTCAACATATGTACCTTGAACTGCCAAATCTGACAGTCCAAGGCTGCCTGAGTTGGCTACTTTAGGCTAGTCACCTGAGTAGTTTTGATGTTTATAGGCCTGAACGGACCATACTCGGGGATATAAAGGGATTTCAGGTGACCATTTTGGTTCATGTTTTATCAATTTTGGGGGACATACGAGGCATTAAATGCACATGCAAAACTGCTACCCGGGCAGTGTTCACAGGGAAGACAATGAACATACTCCTTTTTTTTTTAAATCCAAAATGGCGCCGTTTTGGGCTGAATTAGGGGTTGTTTGCCGATCTTCAATCTAGTCCTCAGCTTGTATTCTTGTGCAATTGTACCCCTAATTAACCCGAAACCTTTGATTAAGTGCAATTTAGCCCATGCCGAACGTCAATTGGAACCCTGAATTCACGCGCATTTTGCGCTTTGGTCCTTGGCCTTAGTTTTATGCAATTTAACCCCTAATTGGCCCCAAAACTTCAATTTTCTTGCAATTTGGCTCTTAATTTCAATCAATTAACTTGGTCAAAATTAAATTTGGTCTTTTAAAATTTCAATCTTCTCAATTAAGCCCAAATTAGACTCCCAAACTTAATTTTTCATTAATTAAGCCCCAAATAAAGGTTTTATAGCCTAAATTGAAGTTGATGAGTTAGTCTTTTTGACTTAATATTTTTATGTTTTGAAATATCCTAAACCCAACAGACTTTGGTTTAGCCACGAGCTAAGCCCAAGACACCGTGGATTTAGCAAGATGCTAGACCTAATATACTTGGGTTCAGCAATGAGCTAAGCACAAGATATTGTGGGTCAGCAAGTTGTCAGACCTAATATATACTTGGGTTCAGCTATGAGCTGAGCCTAGAGCACCGTGGGTCTAGTAAGTTGTTAGACCCAAATTACTTGGGTTCAATCATGAGATAAGCTTAGAGCACCGTAGGCCTGACAAGTTGCTAGACCTAGTATTCTTAGGTTCATCCATTAGCTAACCCAGGGCATCATGGGTCTGATGAATTGCTAGACCTAATTGGTCTTAGAGATCTATGTTAGGACCATACAGTTCTCTTTAAAGATTATTGACATGACTTGTTCATATCAGGAATAATCATCTCCCTACACCTGTAGGTGTATAAAAGAATAGAATTAACACTTTCTCCACACTTGTAAGTGTATGAAATATTTTTAAAGGACCTACCATATTTCCATCTCATTAACGATGTGTAAGAGATTCTTTTTCCTCATTAATGCCATCTAGAGAAGAATTGTGTGTAGCTTTTTTTGTGTGCTCTAACTAATTCTTTTTTTTTCTTGGCTAATGCTTTCATTAAATTCCTTATTTGTGTGTGTGTGTGTGTAATCACCTATTTATAGGCGAAAAGTTTTTTTGTCCTTTTCCCTCCCATTGGTCCCTTTTTTTTCATTTGCATTTTTGTTCCCTTTATCCGTGTGTGTGTGTGTGTATATTTTGTATTTTAATAATTTTGAAAAATGCAACGTCAACACTGATTCGATGAGAAAAATAAACAATGATTTTGAAATGGACGCGTTAATAGCTGAATGTGTTGAAAACAAATTTTTGAATTTTGAATTCTTTTGAAAAGACGTTAAAAATATTAAAAATGATGCAAATATGTCAAAAATATATTTTTTGGATTTTATTTTTGTTTTTCAGTATTTTTTATTTTTTTGAAAACTATTAATAAAATGAGGTAAAAAATCGGGTTATGACACCTATCCCAAGGTCTAGCCATACCATCAAATCTTACTATCACCTATTTTTCCCTCAACTTCTTTGCATGAGCAGGTTTTTGTCGAAATGTATCTTTTATAGGCTCTATTGGCCTATTGGAAAAAGGTGAAGAACTAGGGAATGAAAGGTTTTCCTTCAGCACTACTGGTTAGCGAATAATAGTTTCTAAAAACCCTAATCGTGGGTTTCTCCTTGAAGATTCTCATCAACTTATCAAATTTAGACAAGGCAGTCTACCTATTGGGGTGGAGCTATGAGGTTGTTTGTTTGCGTGGTTGCTTATGTTTTTGAAGCAAACCACAACAAATAATTGTTTGGTAAAGTTAAAAACACAATTTATTATTCATGGGGCCTAGTGCATTTCACGTTTAAAACGCAAGTAAAATCAAAGCAACTCTTAGCTGCTCTTCATCTTTTGTGCAGTGATCTAAACTCTACACTGTTCATTTTTTTTGAAGTGAATAGTTTTTTTTCTTCAAAAAACCAGTGCATTGAATTAAATTCACTCATACTGTTCACGTGAACGTGAACAATAAATTTTTTTTTTTGAAAAACTAGTTTAGAGTGAATTAAATTCACTCGTACTAATCATGTAAACACTATTTTTTCCCCCCGAAAAACTAGTGTAGAGTGAATTAAATTCACTCGCACTGTAATCTCAATTTTATTCCTGATAATATTTTATCTAATTTTATAGCACGCTCAAAAAATCATGGAAACTATAGTTCTTGTAGAATGAATTTTGTACGTAATGGAATTGTAGATAGTTTAATGGAACAATAAAAAATATTTTATATAAAGTATTATTTATTTTATGATGTAATAGTAGTAGTTAAATCTACAATATTTAAATTAAAAACCATTAGTGTGTGTGTATATATATTTTAGTTATTTTATAACCTCAATTTAAAAAGTATTCTTAACCAAACACATTAAACTACTTTTTTGTTCAACTTCAATTTTAACCGCAAGTTTAACCAAACATATATAAATATCAAACCAACCTCAACTAAAAGTACTTTTTATAAAACAACTTTTTTCAAACCACAACCATAAAAGCTACCACAATACCAAATACTCTCTAAGTAGAACTCAGGTTGAAGTAACAAAAAAAAATCCCTTAAAAATCATTCTAAAGGAAACGAGTATCCAACCTCGTACATACATGTAGGTGCAATAATGATAATATTGTCCTTCATTGTTTGTTGGTGACTCGATCATTAGTCTCAGGCAACAGGATCACATAGTCCCCTGGTTATTTAGCATTAACTAAGATCACTTGTTTGTATGACACCGTACTCTCTGCCTCATTTGGAGGCATCCTAGGTAACCTTAGTTGTCCCTTAAGATTTGAAGCCTTTTAAGGAACAATCTCATTCCCTTTTTCTAGTGGAAGAGGGTTGAGTAGGCACTATTTTCAGATCTAGGACCTATTCTAATGACTTTAGATCCTTGATGAGTACTTATAGTTTTAGGCCTCAAACTAAAATCTACCTCAAGAGACATGATTTTCTTGCATTTTCCAGAAATCATTCTTAAAAAAATTTAAAACAAAAAAGAAGAGGTGAAGTGTGATTTCTGTGTTTACCTAAAAGAAAACGATTCTTATGCATGAAATGAAGAAACTTGATTTCCTTATAAGGCTCCTAGTATAGAAAATATAGAGATAAATTTTGGCAATTATAAAAAATAAAATTGAAAATGAATAAAGTTTATATAGGTCATCGCCTTATATTTCCAATGCACGAAGAACACGTGGCATCACATCATAACCTTAGAAAGGCTAAACGCCTACTACATTGATTACACACAGCCAAACAGTTTTCTCAAAAAGATCATTTCGCCTCTCTCCAACAACATTTCAAATGCCACCTTTTTAGGGAAGATAAGACAAGCCTGACCAGTTGTCTCCCAAAAGACTTTTCCAAGTCCTTATGCATTTAATACATAAGGACTTGGGGGCAATTGATAAGTCAAACTTTTTGACTCAATATTTTTATGTTTTGAAAGAGCCTAAACCCAACATGCTTGGGTTTAGCCATGAGCTAAGCTTAAGGCATTGTGAGTTTGACAACTTGCTAGACTCAATATACTTGGGTTCAGCCATGAGCTGAGCTCAGGACATCGTATGTCTAACAAGTTGTTAAACTCAATATATTTGGGTTCAACTATAAGCCTGATGAACTACCAGACCTATCTCTCATAGGTTTGGCTATGTGCCAGACCCAATTGGTCTTAGAGATCCATGTTAGAACCATAAAGTTCTATTTAAAGATTATTTGCATGACATGTTCATTTCAGGAATAATCATTTCTCTACACCTATAGGTGTATAAAAAATCAGAAATAATCATTTTTCTATACCTGTAGGTGTATGAAAGGTCTCCCAATAGCCTACCATATTTTCATCTTATTAATGATGTATAAATGATTTTTATCCCTCATTAATGTCATCTAGAGAAAATGACTCTTCAGTCCCTCCACTCCATCAAAATAACAAAGTTTAGGAAGTATAAATATCACCTGAATCACTTGGGTAAAAAGTTTACAATTTCAACCCTCCAAACACTCCTAACTTAACTCTTAGAGCATTTATTATACCAAAAACAAGAACAAACATCTTTTTTCTTGGAATTTAAAGCTCTTTTCTTTTATTTATTATGTTCTTCCTATTTAAAAATCACTAACTTTATCATCGAAGAGTCTTTAAACTCGTAAAGACTGTTTTGCAAGTATCATGACTTCTACCGACAATTACAAACTTCTTAGGCTATGGAGAAAGAAATATTGATATGAACACGTGATTAACCACTATCTAAACACCAAATAACCTCATTCCTGAGTATATCAAATTTTGATCAAGAGTGTTCCTAGAGCATACCTGCCCCTTTTTTTCAGTTTTCTTTCTACTAAAAGGATACATATATACCTGTCTGTAGTACACATCATGGCAATTTGTTATATTTTGTAGTCCTGCAATGGGTTTTCTGCTCCTTAGGACAAGCTAGAACACTTCAAAGATAACACCACTCAGGATATTATTTGTTCCCATGCCTAAAATAGATAATGCAAATATAACCCTCTTCCCCCAACCCATTTTTTTCTTTTAGTCCTGCAATGGGTTTTCTGCTCCTTAGGACAAGCTAGAACACTTCAAAGATAACACCACTCAGGATATTATTTGTTCCCAGGTCTAAAATAGAAAATGCAAATATAATACATGTTGTATGCTAGTATTTTCTTCTATAGAGCATTAGAAAAATTTACCTTAAGGAGTGATTTTTTTAATCAGGGAAATGGTAATTTGACATTAAAAAAAGAAGATGATGCTGTGTACAATGTGAAAATTGATTTGACACGGGGAACAAATAACCCTCTTGAAAGGTAAGGAGTACAGAGACAAATTATGATTATGATGGAATTTGTTCTTTAATGTTGGCTTCTGCAACTTTAACTTTGACTGTGGTCTTTTCTTCAGACATGTGTTTCAACATCCACAATCAGAATTTTCCAGGTATTAATTTCACTTCCAATGTGCTTATATTCAAGTGTTTTTCCTAGGATTTTTTTTTCTTGCGAGACTAAAGATGAGTATGAATCTCAAGATTATTCATGGTCTGCATTGTATAAGTGTAGCACAGGACAGTAGAACTCTTATAATTTTGTTTGCAATTTTTTCTTTACAATCTTTTGTTTTCATAAATTAGAGGCTGGAAGCTAATCAACGACTCGTCTTTCAAAATCTTTCGATGTTGCTTGTTGTAATATCATTCTTGGATTACACTTTTGAATTAAGCCATGTTCTGTCAGAATAGAGATACAAAACGCTGGCAAAGAACTCTATACGTGATCATCACATCAGTCTTTTTTGTGAAGATAGGAATGTGAGGGTGTATGCTAAGAAACCCGACCTGGTTTGTAACAAACATTACGATGTTTTTAAATCATTAATTTACTTTGCATTTGCTATCTTCTGATAAATCAATGCTTGGACATCATCATACAGGTGAAAACAGTTTCTGAGGCTTTCGAAAATTTTCAGCTAAAGACATGGAATGAAAGCACATGTACATGGCTACATGCAACTCCTGATAGCAAGAGGAATCGCCAGAGGTTAGAAAAGCTGTACTGAGAAAAATCACCAAAGGCTGTTGTGATTGCTGCTATTGTGTCCTATTCCACTGTGCTTTTATTTTGGAACTTGTACGTACTTTTTCCAAATGGAAAAAGGAAACTAGCACAGAAACAAACACAAATGATAGGAGAGTTTCATTAGCAAGTGTATAAATTCACATTGCTTGCCTCCCTATATCTCTATTTACTTTGATACTCCTGCACAATATGTGAATCTTCTATCATACTCTGACCTGTTGGTGGATGATGATGGTGGTGGTGATTTCCACTAATGAAATTGTTTTTACATTTCAACCATTGGGAAAAGGTTTTTTCTTGTCATTTTAACATTGATTTTAGTTTCCATTAGGGTGTTTTTTTGTGTATATACAAAATGAGCTGATGATTGTATTTTCAGAAGGCATCGCAAAGTTACTTAAGAACTTGCAGCTAGCTAGGTAACTTGACGAGATCAGAGGATACTTAAGCAGGTTATATCGGAGGTTTGGTTTCAGTGGAAATTCTCTGGTTCTTTAGATGATAGTCTTAGAACTATTCTTATCAATTTGCATATGCTTCGAGGGTTCGTGGGAAAGTTGCTGATGTAATACATTTTATTGATTGGTTTCTGAAATTGTCTATGACATGATCTTTTCCTTTCACATTTGACGCATTGCAGATTGCTCGGAAGAAAACTGAGTTGGCGTTTTTGTTTCGAGTTTGTGGCTTTGGGATAGATTGCAAAGCCTTCGCCTTACGCCTATGCAGGCATTAGCGAAGATGACCACGCATGCGTCTGTCTGGCCGGCCTTGTGATATTAAACATGTGCCGCCATCCTCTCCTGCTTAGCTCGAGGTCTGTTGTCAGGGTTTGAGTCCCATCGTGCTGATGTCATCATTGTTTGCGAACATGGATGAACCGTGGATAAGTCAGGCGCGACATCTCTCCCAGAACGTGAAAAGTTTGGAGCCATTTATTCAGGCGGACGGCATGACCTGTCATTTTGTTACAGCTTAGCTCCCACTACAGAATCAGTAATCTCTACCATTTGATTATTGCCAATAGGTATTTCCTTCAGTTTTACATCTCGGTGCATGAATTCAGGTAGTAAATTAACAACAAATAATCAAATCCACCCCAGCAGGCTACGACGGCATCGTCTTTTCCCTTCTCCAATGATCACAATCAACTTAGACTGAAGTGGTTGCGCATTGAAACTAAAACCTGCATTTCCATCAAGCTCAAAAGCCCACAGATATCATTGTATTCTTTTCTACTTTCATATTGTTTGCATGCAAGGCATTGCATTGGCATCCAGTGGCGTTTAACTAATTACAGGTCCAAAAAGGCAAACAAAACAAAAGGAGTCACAAAGGATGTTAGGCGGACACTGCACCACCATAAAAAATAAAGCAGCACTATTCAAATCCCTTCTCCTTCTGTACATTTGGTGAATCAATTAAACTGGGATACAAACTGGTAACTGATCAGTGGTAAACAACCAAGACATGTTAGCTATTTCGCTTTCTCTGAACCAAATTACCCCGGCTATACACGAACATCTTTTGCACGTGTAATGTAGCATTTAAAATGCAAACCACAGGTAGATAAACCACCCAATCTTGAAAAACTAATAGCCCCATATGAACCCCAAATTTAGGGAGGATCCCCACCTGAAGACAAAGAAGAAGATTCTGAAATATGACCACTCTTAAACGCATTTTGAAACTCATCCATAAGTATAGCCCTGATTTTCTTTCTTAAATCAGAGGCCTCTTCAGGTCTGAACCACTTCTTGCCAAACTGAAACGTAACAAATATTGAATCAAGGAGTTAAACTACATTGTTGAAATTATTCATTCAAGTCTGGGTTGGGAGGAATTACCATTGCCAGATCTCTCTTTTTCAGCCTCTCAGGAGCCTCTTGAATGAAGCGCTCCATGAAGAAAAGTACAAAGAGGCCACAATCATAGTCATTTTTCTGCTGGGGCACCTGGGAGGAAATTTAGTAATGGGATGTAGTGAGGTGAAGTTCAAACCAACCATTAAAGAAATGAGAGAGAAGGAAAAATGTGTCAACTTCATTAATGGAGCTCCAAATTCACACATTCAATTGAATAATAATAACAAAAAAAGCACTACCACATATCCGTGAGACAATTGAGGAGTAAAAGGCCAACAACTTTCGGGAACTATATCACCAATCACCCACCCCGCCAAGCAGGTAAAAGTTTATAGATGTTTTACATTTTTCAAGAAGAAAATCATTGTATGGAAAGAATGTAAAACCATTCGAGAAACAGTAAATACAGTTCTCCAACAACACTAAATATCAGCTAAGGAAACGCCACCCCAAGATCTTGGAGCAAAACATCATAACAATGCAAGAAAAAAAATTTCTACTCAGCAATATTTGTCTCAATGGCTGATGATATCGAAATTCCAGAAATTCCTGTTCTATCCAAATGCATGCAAAACATTGCACAACATCAGAATTCACAGATTCTTACAAACAAAGCCTGTCCCACTCCACAGAACAATGTTGAAAAAGATAGGTACGACTTTTCATCACAGCAATAACATTTAAAGGAAATCCAGGAAAAAAGCTTCCTTAGACCTCCTAAGTAAATCATTAGGATTAATAAGGACTAAGGACTATAGTCAAAACAAAAGCCTCAACTTTGAAAATCACCCTAGCTTTTCAAATGTGATTAGCAAGAGAGAACAAAACCACACATGATCTGGGGTTGGTATAGGCGTCAAGGAAAGATTTGCAAAAAAACAAAATCCACAAACGTCAGAAACCACACTCTACAATCAAGCCTGGCAGAGAAGATACAGAAGTTAAGGATATAGGCTGTTTGGAAACCTTGGAATTGAATTCAATTCCAAAGGTTAAATCAATTTCTGTATTTGAAACCCTTGTGAGGGTACTAGAATTCAAATCATAAGAAAAAGGCAAAAGAAAATCAGAGGGGAGAATAATATTCATCATCAATGAAAATAATATTCCAAAAATATTCATCAACACCTATTTCTTCAAATGATTTGCTGCCCTCCTCTTCTTTTGTTCTGTTCGCTTGATAGATTATTACGAGAACTAATGTGTTTGTTGTGGTCCTTGTGGGCTTGTGGGCGCTAATCATATGGTAACCTAGAAAAATTCTTGATAACATCAACAATATAATTTAATTTAGTCTCTTAAATAACAATTGGTCCTTTTAATGATACGAATAACAAAGAAAACTCTCTGAAAAATTTAATTTAGCTATCTTTTATAGGAACATGTTGTATTTTATGCACACAACAAGCAAATGGGTCATACTATTAGGCTCGTTGATCTAAGAATTAAAAAATATTGATCATTGTTAATTAATCTCTTTTATATAGCCCAAAACAATCACCAAACTTTTACTAAAAAGAAGAAAAACCATGATGAGAAACAATAATAAATAGTCGATAAACAATTAAGGGCAACATATATATAAGTCTTTGTAACAATTTTTTTTTTTTTTTAATTTAGAGCAAAATAGTCAAGATTGTTAATTCAATTCATTTCCTCGTGTATTCCAAACAGTATAATTGAATTCAATTCTGTGGTTTAGTATTTTATTCCGAACATAAGAATTGTAATAGGTTATCAATTGAATTCAAATTACATGTAGAATTGAATTCAATTCCACATGTGATTTGGTTCCTAACAAGTTGTATAAGCAGCCAAAGATCTTGAGGTTCTCTCATTAAGATTCAAAGAAAAAGAAAGATCCAATTAACATTACCCCCTCCATTATGCAAATTGGGGAGACTGTACAAATGGGCAAAAGTTTTAAGGAATACCCATGGTCATATTAAGGCATAAATACCATTCAAGGGAAATGACCATGACACAACACAACGCTTGGGACATTTTCTATATAAACTCACCGCAATGATTTTGTCCTCAATCCTACGATCTAGATGTTTCCATATTCTATCTGGAATTGGAAAATCTGTAGGAACTTCTTGATTCATATACCTCCATTCTTCTTTCAAATAACTGCAGCACACAAGTAACACCATTCGTTAGGATTTGAATTTACAGCATTCTAACAAGGCATTACAACGAAGCTTTAATTTATAGTTCTCTCCCATTATCATAATAGTTCCCAATGCTTCTCACATGCTCAACCTTTGAACATAGAAAAATGAAGTAATTCCCACTGTAATTTTCTGCAGCTACAGTTCAAAGGTACTTCTTTCTCAATAATAATTATCAAAAAGAATTTTAAGTTCGCAACAACACTATCAGTCCCTTTCCTGAACAAACCCAATAAAAAAGACATTCATAGGAACAAGGTACAAACTGTTACATTACTTCAGCAAGAGGTTAGTTATGAAAACAACTCTACTGCTTGGAAGGACTTTCCTGTCTCACCTTTTAATGTTAGAAAATACTGTACTGCTACGATGAAATCCCAATGAATCTAAATGAAGAATAATTGGTCCTGATTCATCTTTCTTATCCGGGAAACATATAATCACCAAGCTCCAATGAAGACTGGATACATGAAAGACAACAAAAATATGTGAAACAGGTGAGAAATGATTTTTACCAGATGAGAGAAAAGGCAGGGAGAGGATAGCATCTCTTTTGGTTGGGAACTAGGCACCAACCACTGACATGAGACAGCACTATTATAATACTGAACACTAGTACATACTTTTTGCTGTTATTTCATAATAAAAGACACTGATACACATTTCTCATGAGCAAGCATGTTCACAAATATGCATGTGTACAGTGCATACAAAGATCAGCCATTATCTAGTCCAATGGCAGCGATACAGGTATCATAAGTGCAAAAGGTTCGAGTCTGCAAAGTGGCAACTTCATACGAAAATGCACAACATAAAAACAAAGAAAGAAAACGAAAAATGTTCATAACCTGATTATCCTGCCTGGATCCTCCTATGCTGGAGGGAGAGGCAGTGCTGGCTAATGACCTTAAACAAATGTATTCAGTCTCAACTACTCATGTATAAGATGACTCCTATTGTGCCAATATCCGATTCCTTTTCTAGTCAACATTTACAAATTTTCTTTTCTTGTTTTTTGTTTTGGTTGAAGGAGCAAACCATCCCAATAGAAAGGTGGCCAGTGTTCGTCGCCAGATTATTCCAATCTATCATTTTAGAATGTTACACATCAAACCAATAAAGATAGAAATAAAATAGTCCATTCTTTTTTACTATCTCTGAACAGGCATAATAACCAAAAAACAAATTGAGAGCTTCTCTAAGTTCCAAAGCCTCCTGTATCAACAAGCCCATTAAACTCGATTACGAAAATGTTAAATTATACGGGATACCTAACATTAGATTTCCTACCATCATCTGGGGTGGATATTGGTGCCTTTTCTTATCTTCCTTTGTCATCGTTCTTTTATATTTCCTAACGATACAATTACTACCATCATACAGGGTGGATATTGGTGCCTTTTTGTCTTCCTTCATTTTTGTGTGGTGGTGCCTTTTCTTATCTTCCTTTTGCATCCTTCTTTTCTTCTTCTTTTTCTTTATCCTTTATGGTCTTTCAAAATTCTCAACCTGGCATAAATGCCTTCCCTTTCAGCTGACTTAACGAAATAATACCAAGGCATAACAAAAATACCAAATAAATGCATTACAAAACCATATTCTAATAGATATAATGGAAAAGATGCTGATTCATCTAAGCACTCTTTTAAGCACCTCTAGACCTGGCCTTAAAGGCATTTTGGCTTGGTGCCTTGCACCTAACACCCAGGGGGGGCCTAACAGCATTAATTAAAGAATTTTAAATCCTTCAACTGGATGGTCAAGTAACTATAGTCCCATGGGTTTAGCTTAAGGGATCCTGTTGAGGTGCATATCTCAGGTTTGAATCCTTGCCTGAATAGTTTGAATTTACCAGTGTGGGAATGAGGAGCTTCTCCACTCACATGGAGTTTACTAGTAACCGCAAAGAAATCCTCACATAAAAAGTCAGTTAACTAATGACTAGACTAATTTCAATCTTACAAATAAAAAAGATATAAGAGCAATAATCTTGCAATCACAGCCTACATTTCTCCTTGTAAGCAGCAATATGCAATCAGAAATAAGGGAAGAGTTGGTAAAGCAGTTAAAATTAACATAGATAACTTACTCATCGTGTATGGGAATAAGTATGTAAGCCTTTTCAAATATATTGACACCTTTCCACCACCTTCTGAACTTGACAAAAAATGATTCCTTGTCACTCCCCTGCATATAAAAGGGAAGATGAGTTATGAATGAGTGTGAATGGAGACGGTGCAGGCATAATTGTGCATTCAACTATAATACATTTCGAAGCAAAAACTTCAAGAAATTACCAAATATAACCAAAAGTTTGCCCTGGAATTTTTTATTTTAAGAAAACAAGGTGTTTTTAATCAACTCAATTCTTAAACCACCACCACTAAAACAACATTGAATTCCCGTGTCACACAAGTAGCTATTTATTTTAATTCCTGATTTTCTCAAGATAAAAATCATGGGCAAAATCTTACACTAATTAAAGCTGAGCTGCCTCAGTCAAGATCCATCAAATCATTTTCAAATTACTTTCACATAAAAATTGTAAAATTTAATATAAAAGCAATGACATTGCCAATATTTTTTACAGGTTATTAGCTCTACTACTTCAGGCATTCAAAAGCTCTAGTACAAAATAGCTTTCAAATGTCAGATCTATGAATGTATGTTCTGATGAATTAAACAATGTCACTTAAAAGAGACAAGAAAGCTGACATGTTTCCTTTTTTTACTAGTTAAACACCAAGCAAGAAAGCTACCTTATATGATATAGCCTGTTCCAGCTTCTTGTAAAAGAATGTGTTAAAAAAGTGATAATCACACGTCGCCTTATTTGCTGGAGATGCTTGCAGACGTATATATCTAAACAAGAAAAGCAGTAAATAACTAAAAAGAGAAATTTAAGACTGTCACTTAAAATCTGCAAAGAAAAACCTAGAACATCCCCAAAAATAGGGCATTCTGAGTACATACACAACAAGATTTGGAAAAAGCATTGCATTTTCAAATTACAAAAAAAGTGTAAGGAATGAATTCTAGTATTTCTACTATATTACGCTAATAATAGCCAATAGTATCACATGTTTTCAAAATTTAATAATTTATTCTTCAAATAGTAAACTCTCCTTCAATGTATAATGAACTGAAAATCATTCCTGTTAAGAAATAACAAGCAACTCCAGATACAAGATACAAACACCCGCTTTAGGAATGCAGTTCCAGTACACTTTAACCTCATGGTACCCAGTTTAGGCAACAAATAGGCAGGCCAGCTCGCAAGTTGGTCAGGCACAAACTCATATGAAGACTCATGAGAAAAATAATCCACCCAATCCAACTTTGGAGATCAGTAAAAGAACAGGCTGAAGTCAAGGACCTATAACATTGAGCTTTACTGCTTGCAAGACAGCCTGAAGATGTACTTCATAGAATACTCCTACGGAATTGCTGATTTGCTGGTGAATCCATTGTTGCTTATAGATGTTTTATGAGGGACTATCTTCATCCTAGACTGCATCATTTTGCACAAGTGTATCATTGGACTTCTGTCCCATCTACTTTGTTTGGACTTTGCAGCACATTGTTTGGTGCGTTTGGATCTAGGTGTTGGGACTGTCATGTTTTAAATTTTAGGATAGGAGCTTGACATAAAATGTCCAAATTTTGGAATGGATACACTTAATTCCTATAAATAAGCATCTTCTCCCTTCAGATGTTTTCCAGCTGAAATCTAATAAAAAACTAAACAAGTTACTGATGCAGCATAAGGCAGACTAGTCCCAATTCCTTTGTAATTTTTATATTCAGGACTTATATATTACTTAGGGAACTCATAATTTACAATATTTTGTATCACGAAGGATTTTAATTAGCACACTGTTTTAATTTGTTAGTGGTTTTCTTCCTATTTTGGTTCCAAAGTTATCAGATTTGTGGACATTCGGGTCACTGGTAGGAACATGATTCGCACATGTGTGCATTCATGATATGTAGGGGCAGTTAGTATGATAATTTGGATCGTGGTACATTTAGAAACCTATTTGGGTCATTATTAAATATTAATATTATTAGGCATCTATTATATAAAAATAGCAATATTAGCAAATGAAAGAAAATATTATTGGTTGAAGATTTTTCAAATAACATAAAATAAAAAATCTAGTTCCAAATAGAATTAAAAATAGGCCTAAAGAGAATTGTATACTAGGCTAAATTTCAACTTAAAAACCTGGCCTACAGGAGGTCCAATTCCAACACTTAGCATTTTATAAAAGTCAATTGCACATTTATTATTATCAGTCTCTTGCCTTTCATCGCATCTCTCTTGGCCTTTTCACCGCATCTCTTCTTCTTATCCTTCCCTTTTCTTCTCTCTTCCTTTCTCTCCTTGAAACAACTGAAAAGCCTTCTTGCTTCTCTCTTTTTTTTCCTTCCATGTTTAATTTGAAAACGCTAAGAGACTAGTACACCAATTTCAGCAATCCAGGTTGAGTGCCTCCACAACTGAGTATTCAATGTACTGGGATCTGCAATCTGAATTGTGGTGCAGGGGGGAGTCATTTCATCGAGTTATTGATTCTATGTTTTTGTGGACATCAAGAACAAGGTTCTTGTAAATTCAAGAAGCTCTCCTTGTAAATTCAAGGGTTTGGTCTATTAGATTCTTATGTTCTCTATACATTGCATTCTTTCACTCTCCTCGCTAATATGTCAATCTGTATCAAAGACATTATTCAAAAGGAGAAAAAGGACTTGTCACATATGGAATCTTTTATTATGTCAACAAACACGACAAACGGCTCTGCTCATAAACTTATAAAAATAGCCAGTGAGCTGAGTTGGAGGTCATAACTCAGTGTGTGCCAAGTTTGCATTTTCATATTTTTCTATAAGCCATACTAAGTGGTTGTCAAAGTTTCAAATAAATCCCTAATGACCAACTCCTTTTAAACTGCTCTCCTCAAAACAGTGTTACCATATTAGGCAATATGGTATATATAGCAATAATTTATATTTATAGGATCTTTGTGGTTGATAGAACAATGCTAGGGATTTCGAATGATTTGATAGAGAAAATCATGCATGTAATTAATAATAATTAGGCTGTAAATAGGGAGAATTCTGACTATTTAAAGAGAGGCAAACCTCCATTGAGAGGCATTCAAACCGAAAACAGTTGCAAGGAGTTTGGGCATATAGCAAAGAATTGCACTAAGAAGTTCTGCAATTACTGTAAAAAGGAAGGTCACATTATTAAGGACTGTCGCATACGACCTCAGAATCGATCTGCCCATGCCTTGTATATTGTTGACCAGTCCAACCTTGTGACCACGCCTCTAAATCAATCAGCTGTCCCGGGGTCTTCTTCTGCTCTTACACCAGAGCATGTTCAACAGATGATAGTTTCCGCTTTTTCTGCTCTTGGACTTCAAGGTAAGACACAACTACTCCCCCCTCCTTGGTTAATTGATTCTGCGGCTTCCAATCACATGACTGGCAATTCTAAAGCACTACAGGATGTTTGTAAGTATGATGGTGAGCAGAATATTCAAATAGCTGATGATCGTACTATTCATATTACTGCCATTGGCAATCTAAGTCCTGCATTTACCAATGTTTTTGTGTCTCCTGACTTATCTGCCAATTTAATCTCTGTTGGCCAATTAGTAGAAAATGATTATTCCCTTCATTTTGACCATCGTGATTGTCGTGTGCAGGATCAGGTATCGGGACAGGTAGTAGCAACGGGGCCTAAAGTGGGACGTCTTTTTCCTCTTCAGTCTTTTTCTATACCTCGTTCAGTATCTTTGGGTTGTTCTTCTATTACCAGTACTAGTCATCTTTGGCACAAGAAATTAGGACATCCTAATTCTGTTATTTTGAAACATCTTGTTAAAAGTGGCAATTTGAATAATATACATTAGTTTTCCTCCCATTTGGTTTTTGATTGTGCTTCTTGTAAACTTGGTAAAAGCAAATCCTTATCATTTCCTATGCAAGGAAGTCGGGCTTCTGCCTGTTTTGAAATTATTCATACAGATGTTTGGGGTGTGAGTCCTGTTCTTTCTCATGCGCAGTATAGATATTTTGTAACATTCATTGATGACTATAGTCGATTCACCTGGATCTATTTCCTTCATTCTAAAGCTGATGTGTTTTCTATTTTCCAAACCTTTGTTGCTCTTGTAGAGACCCAATTTTCTACCAAAATTAAGATCTTACGTTCTGATTCTGGAAGAGAATACATGTCTCGTGACTTTCAATCCTTCCTACAGCAAAAGGGTATTATCTCTCAACGTTCATGTCCTTACACTCCTCAACAGAATGGAGTCGCCGAGCGTAAGAATCGACATCTTTTAGAAGTTGTTCGTACCTTACTGCTTGAATCTTTTGTACCTCCTTGATTTTGGGTAGAAGCTTTATCTACAGCTGTCTATTTGATTAATCGTCTGCCTTCTCAAACCTTGAATCTTGATTCTCCATATTTTCGTTTGTTTGGAGTCCTTCCTGACTATAATTCTCTTCATGTTTTTTGTTGCATTTACTTTGTTCACTTACCTCCCATCGAACGCCACAAGCTTGCTGCTCAGGCTGTTCAATGTGCTTTTCTAGGCTATAGTAATTCCCATAAAGGATTTGTATGTTACGATGCGGATAATAACAAGATTCGCATTTCACGAAATGTGATTTTCTTTGAAAATCAGTATTTCTTTCCATCTCGTGGCAATTCAGTTTCTTCTTCTGCGTTGCTTCCTTCTTTTGATGATGTGTCTACTACTGTAATCGTTTTAAGCCAGGAATTGTCTATCAGCGACGTCACCCACTGCCTCTTTCTACTCCTGAACCAACATCTGATCCTGTTTTACAAGAGCCTTGACGGTCCACTCGGGTTTCACAACCTCCAGATAGGTATGGCTTCTCACATTTTGCTCTTCAGGCCAATATTAATACTATTTTTGTGCCTAAATCTTATTCTGAGGCCTCTACTCAAGAGTGTTGGCAACAAGCTATGCAAGATGAACTTCAGGCTCTTCAGGATAATCATACTTGGGACATTATTCCTTGTCCCTCTGGGGTAAAACCTATTGGATGTAAATGGGTATACACCATTAAGATGGGTGCCGATGGATCTCTTGACCGATATAAAGCTCGCCTAGTGGCACTCGGAAACCGACAACAATATGGCCTAGATTATAAGGAAACATTTGCTCCTGTGGCTAAAATGACTACTGTCCGTATTGTTATGGCCATTGCTACCTCGAAAGGATGGTCACTTCGTTAGATGGATGTAAAAAAAGCTTTTCTACATGGTGATTTGCAGGAAGAGCTTTACATGACTCCTCCTCCTGGTTTGTTTTCTTCCTCTTCTACTGAGGTTTGTCACTTAAAGCGATCTCTATATGGTTTGAAGCAAGCACCACGGGCATGGTTTGAGAAATTTCGTACTACTCTTTTGGATTTCACCTTCACGCAGAGCCAGTATGACTACTCTCTCTTCTTTTGCAAGACTGATATTGGGATTGTTCTACTTCTTGTGTATGTCGATGATATTGTGATTACAGGATCTGATTCTCAGTTGATTGAGCAGCTTCAGCAACAACTCAAATCTTCCTTTCTTATGAAAGATCTTGGTCCGCTGCAGTATTTTCTTGGTCTTGAGGCCCAACATTGTCCAACTGGCATACTTTTGCATCAACATAAGTATACCCAGGAGCTTCTTTCCTTAGCTGGACTTTTAGACGCTAACTCAGTTCTTACACCTATGGAGGTCAACTTGAAGCTACATCATGAGAATGGTGATCTATTGCCTGATCCCTCCATGTATCGGCAGCTGGTAGGAAGTTTGAATTATTTGACTATTACCCGACCTGATATCTCGTTTGCTGTACAGTAGGTTAGTCAGTTTATGCAGGCCCCTTGCCAAACCCATTTAGTCGTTGTTCGTCGTCTCCTTCGATATCTTAAAGGGACGTCTGGTCGTGGTTTGTTCTTTTCTTCAGGGACTTCTTTACAATTAGAGGCTTATAGTGATGCTGATTGGGCTGGTTGTCCAAATACTCGTCGTTCTGTTTCGGGTTGGTGCATGTTTCTTGGCAGTTCTCTTATTTCTTGGAAGAGTGAAAAGCAAGCACGTGTCTCAAAGTCATCTACCGAGTCTGAATATAGAGCCATGTCATCTGCATGTTCTGAAATTACATGGCTTCGAGGGCTATTACGTGAACTTGGTCTTCCATAGCTTACTCCAACTCCTCTTTATGCTGATAACACCAGTGCTATTCAAATTGCTATCAATCTTGTTTTCCATGAGCGCACCAAGCATATTGAGGTGGATTGTCATTCCATTCGTGAAGCACTTGTTCGACAGGAGATTACTCTTCCTCACATTTCCACCGAACATCAAACTGCTGGCATATTTACCAAGGCTCTCTCTCGTCACCGCCATCAATTCATGATTGACAAATTGATGCTTCTTGATTGACTAGCATCAATTTGAGGGGGTATGTTACCATATTAGGCAATATTGTATATATAGCAATAATTTATATTTACAGGATCTTTGTGGTTGGTAGAACAATGTTAGGGATTTCGAATGATTTGATAGAGAAAATCATGCATGTAATTAATAATAATTAGGCTGTAAATAGGGAGAATTCTGACTATTTAAAGAGAGGCAAACCTCCATTGAGAGGCATTCAAACCGAAAACCAATTTCAATCTTTCTAACAAACAGCAGTACAGTTGAAACAACTACTCTAAGAAGAAGAAAGAGAACAAACAGAGAGCATCCAACGATTCAATCAACAGCCTGAAATGTAGAAAACTCACTCACAAATTTTCATGAACCCTAAATGTGCAGGGTTTAGGAGAGTAATAAATTGAATAAATGCCCCAAATTATCAGATCAAAACTAAACTGTATGCTAGTACAATTACCTGATGTAAAAGTTCATAATAGGCGATGTCAAAAAAGCTTCAGGGGCGAGGCAATCCATATCCTTGTAAGCAATTTCAACAGATGCTGGATCATCTCTGTGTCAAAGATAATCAAGAAGTCATCAGAAGATTATGTGTCATCCCTGTTGCAAACTAACTTAAAATAGTTAAAGTCATCAGAAAAAAAATTGTTGTACCTTGATGGATAAGAGATCTTGGCATCCTTCATGCTACAAGTAACAGAGGGATCAAATTACCATTAACAGCATAGTCAAAAGTTGAAACATGGGAAAAAAGGAAAGAAAAACATTGGGAGTTTCAATTACTGTTCAGCCAATTCTTTTGCTAGCTCTGTTGTCCCTAGCTGAGGTTCATCTTCGTCTAGGACAACAACTGTCGGATCCTGTTTAAATAATGTTATCATGTATCCAATCAGCTGCTGAAGACAAAAATTCTTATTGCAGAACAGTGTAAACAGCGGGTTGCTATTCCATAAGATACACTTGGCTACATTTGAGCATAGCAGAATAAATTTCATGCACCAAAACAACTGGCCATTCTCAATGTCATGTCTCAACTCCCCATTTTCTATTAGCCTGTATCTTTACTTCTGTTTGATACAGTTCAAAAAATAAAATTTTCCAGAGTTTTTTAATACAGCTTACAACTACAGTAGTGAAGAATAAATTAACTGATTTTTGGGATTGTGGAAAGCACCATCATCAAACATGTGCTTGGGCATCCCACACCCAATTTCAGTGAAACATCAACACTAACACAAACCACACCTGATCATCAGTGCAAGGATATTTTCCAAAGTCCACACATGAGTTATGACTCGATAAGAGAATATTCAAATTACTTTTAATTTTTATAATTTTCATGAGAAGATAGTGATGGTTTAAATACAAATAGAATTGAGTTCTAAAGCAGCTTCTTTATAGTTAAAAGCCATTAAAACATATTATTTATGAAAGCTACCAAGATAGAACATAATGGTTACTGTAGCTCCAGCTGCTTTGACTAATACTAGACCTCAGGTAAAGCTTCTTCAAAACATAAGTAGCTCCACATTCAGGTTCTCAGGCCATATACACAATCCCAGAACTAGGTCCCACTAATCAGATCTACCATTGTAAGATCAAATCTAGGAAACGGACGCGAACAAGCATTTTTAGTGTTCTGCCAAAACCACCAATTAACTTCTAGAAATATCAACAGTAGAATTCAAAGAAATTGCAATTCACACAACTCCATGACTTGCCACATGTTTTTCAATATATATAAAAAAAACAAAGAAAAAAAATCTGACTTGAGAGCACCAAGAGGGTGCAAAAAACTAAATGAAAAAAAATGTAGTTTACGAGAAAGAGAATAGACAAAATTTATAACAGAAAGATCATCCACAAAATATATTAGCGCCAAAAGAGTAGCATTTAAGTAGCTATCTAAATAACAAAGAGAAAAATCTTTTGCATCCCTCAAAAACCCTCCTATCATGACCCTACATACTAACCAAACAATAGCCAGAGATTGCAGATATTACAGGGAAAATTTCCTCTGCATAGGGTGGATATCAATCTGATGTAAACAAAGTGCTAGGCCAATAATTTCAGAATCTAGACAATCAATGCAGAGAAAATTTTTAATAGCATTAATCACAGATCATTAGACATGACTCTACAAGTGACACTTCCAGTTAAAATATCATAGTCTAACCATTTCAATCACTAGTCTTCTTCTTCTTCTTTTTTTTTTGTATAGCAAAGAAATGACACTCTAATTATCACTATCACTCTGAACAACAAGCTTTTTCTTATGAACAATTACGTGTACAATGCACACCATCAGTCATTTATAGAGCTTACCTATTGAGGTGGCTATTTAAATTTTTTAATATTTATTAAGGTTAAACATTATTCGCTCAAACAGTCAATGGGGGGGGGGGGCCGAAAAACATACCTTCCTAGGCCTTGAACCATTTGAAGGCAGGACTCGGCAATCATCCTTCCTACCCGAAAAAATCAAATTAAAAATTAAACAATGCCCATGAAATATAACATGCATTTCTTCCATTCAACTCAACTGTTTGAGGCAATAAGGGCAGATGAAATTTATATACTCAAGGATTCATGTGAAGAGGCTACCAGGTTGAAAACCATGCCAAAATGCTAATATGGTATATCTTATATGACATTGATCTTAGATTAATTCTACACACAAACTCCAAGTGTCAATCTGTATTTATTATGATTATTAGATCAGATCGCTTAAAATTTAGAAATCAAATAATATAAAAATCTTCACGAGCAAATATTCTTGAAATGTGTTTGGATAACATCCTTTTTCAATGAGGTATGTTGTCCATTATTCCTCGCGCCCGTCAATTAGTTAACAATAGACATCTTCACAAGGAAAAACTAAGAGAAGATCACATAAACTGGTAAATAAGAGTGCAACTGAACAATGTGTCACATCAATGGGAACATATACAATCAACCTTTCTTTTTTTTATGGGTACGAAGAAAAATCTTGTATGCATACAGCACACCTTGATATAAATACACATATGACACAAGGATAACGTGATGAATGTTAAAATGCTTACTTCTTAGAGGAATTGGTGGAGAAATTTTCGCTGTTGTGGTGTACAAGACGGGCAGAAGAAGCTTTACCCTTTTGATCACCATTAGCAGGTCCACGTCTTTCTCCATTAAGAGAGACGATGGCAGCACATTGAAAAGGCAACTGTCTTGATGATGACTGTATGTTCTGTTTTCTCCTTTTCCATGACCTTCCATTACTTTTCATATTTTGGCGATTACAGTGACCCAAGGTCGTCAATTCTTTATCGAATGCATTACCTACCCTACAATCTGTCTGTTAAATAAATAGTTAGGTAACAGCAACTATGCTATGCAAAGAAAGAAACCCCTAGATATGAATGAATGGCTTGAAAACATAAAGAAGAGAATCATACATTTTCTTCCATCTTTCTACTAAAAATAGTGGAAAATTGGGATTTTGAATTTTTGACTTGAGATGATGCATCCTTTTGTCCAAACCCATCTGAAGCACATACAAAACCCATTTTCAGATACCTTAAATATCTTTTTTATTTTCATAAACATTTAGGAGAGAAAATTGAAGTTAGCAATTCTACTTGAAGCTGTTGAGTTTCTGTGCTTCTCACATTCAGCAAGATCCTGTCCAGTAAAAAAAATTAGCAACCAATTCATGCGAGAATCAATTTTCAAGACTCAAAAATAAAAATCAAAGAGATTGATGGAAAACCCACTAAAACAATGGAAAACAGACCATTTGGGCAGGGCGACGATGTTTTCTTTGATCAAGCTCTTCTTCCATGGCCTTAATAGTAAGTTGAAGCTTCTCTCCTTTGTCAGGCAATGTAGGGCCTAACTTCATAACATGAATTTTGTTTCTCTCAATTTGTTCCTCCAGCTTCTTATCGGAGATTGAAGCAAAGTCCTCTCTCTGACTCGGCGTGGGCTGTGGTTGCGGTTGTGGCGTGTTTTTCACGATCACTAATGGCGGTGGTTCGCCGTCGTCTCTGCCCATGATCACGTCCCAGTTTGAGTCCAGGTCCAGTGGTCTCTTCTTTGACTTCTCTTCCCCCATTCCATGCAATAAAAGTTCTGTCTTTTTGTACAAAAAATTGGGCAGTTTATTTTTTAGGATTTAGGAAAGAGAAGGAGAGGGAGAAGTACAAAAACAAAAATAAGACGAATGGGGTTAGATTATAGGAGTCGCGATACTTCCACTCAGGGTCGCTCGAGGTGGTGCTGCTTGCTGCTACGGCTGAAATAATTGGGCTGAGTATTGGAATTTGGATACTATTGGGCTATAGTTGTTAAACCTCATCCCGTCTGGAGTCTGACCAGCCAAGATCCCGTCTGGAGTAAGTTGGCAGATTGATTTTCTTGAAACCTTGTAACCTATTTTTTTTTTTTTTAATTAACTTGAGTTTTTAATTAAATTTTATGAAAGTTAATTTAGATTAAATTAATTAATTTTATGAGTTTAAATATAATTTTGATAACAAGTAAAAATATTGTTTAATTTTTAAAAATTCAAGATAATATTAAAAAAAAATATTATTAAAACAATGATAGATTAATTCGACGTCAATCCTCAAGTGACTCATGTCATATATTTTATTGAGTTTAATAATATTTTTTTTTAAAATTATTTTTAATTATATTTACAGTTTATTTCTCAACTAATTCAATATTAAAGGATAAAATCGAGAAGTAAACTTGTCAAACCTATAAACCGGGCACCTAGGCTAGCACACCAAACCTATGAACCGAGTTATTGACTCAAGTGAGATTATAATTTGTTTTTTGAAAAAATATTTTTTATTTAACTACATAATAATAAAAATAAATAATCGCAAAATCAAATACCAGCCTAATACTAAGATGCTGAAAACACTAATGAAATAAAGGAAAAAAAAATATTAAACTCATCACCCTTTTCTATGAAACTAATGTTTTTAGAATATGATATAAACAAAAAAAAGGTTAAGTTCAATAGAGAGAGAGACAAAAGACACCCTAACAAACTAATTTTGGATTCGTAATTTTTTTTTTTAAGAAAAAATTAGAAAAATTAATAGAAAAATATAAATTAAAATATTTAATATCATAATATGAATAATTTACTTGATTGTGTTTAATGAATTTATTTATTCAAATTAATTTGAAATAGAAATTGACAAACACATAAGATTTATTAGGTAAAATAATAATAACAAAACTATTATGCAAGGCTGCATATATTAAAAATATCATAATAAATAAATATTTTTCATTTCTAAAAATAAATTTAATATATATAAAATATTAAAAAAAACTACAAATAAATAATACAAACCATTTAAAAAATTAAACAAATCCAATATAATTAAAAACTAATCATTATTTAAAAGAGGATAAATAAGCAAAAAGAATCACAAAGAAGTAAAATACAAATTTAAAGATTATTTTAAAAAACATATATAAAAAGTTCTAAAGAAAAGAAAAATGCAAAGAATGAGGTCTGGCCTAGCGTTTGGCCTATGTGTAAAGCGCGTAGGCCTGCAACATCGGGGCTAGTTGAGTGGGCCTTTTTGTAAGATAATAATATGGATGACATGTCATCTTTTCCAATTCAATTTGGAAAAAAAAATGATGCATTATTTGGCATATCTAGATTTTAGCCACTATGATAGCTGGAAATTGGGATGCTTGGTTTTTGTTCTCTAAAAACTAATTTTTAACACATTTTCAACTGAAAACACTTAGAAAACACCCTCATAAACCATGTTCAACCCATCTTTAAACCTCCAACAACGCAAAAAAAGGGTCCAAAACCAAGAATCAACCCGGAACCTAATTTCTTCCCTAGATTAGATCTATTTTTTTAAGCATTTTTAAGGTAACAAAACACCTAATTCAAACTCTCATCATCATATGGAACCATTTAGAACAAAAATCTAACGTTTTGGTGGCCATAATTGTTGAAATGATGCGTTTCTCTCTCTAGGCTAGGTTTTGACGATTGCCTCTCTCTCCTCTCACCTAATAAAGACTAAAAAAATGATGAAATTGAAGTTTAGTACTAAAATGAATTTTTGAAAAATGCAAATGACTGGTCAGCTTATAGCAAAAAAAATATAGGGGAAAAAAATAAACTTCACCAACAAATTCAAACGCACCACCTATGTTACTTGTGTATTGCACTTTAGTCACCTGTCTTGCAATTCAATTCTCACCCCGCAAAAAAATACAATTGGGCTCAATTATGCAAAAGAAAAGTTTGAGAACCAAATTGAAAATTTTCAAAAATTTCACTATTGTAATCCATAGTAAAATATGAGAAGGTGAACAGTTGTGTGGCTACAGTAAAAACATCACACCATTTAGCTTTATAGATAATAATAATATCCTAGGAAAAAAAATAATGGAGGAAATTTTTTTAATGTACATTTTTATATTAGTGGTAATAATTTTTTATTCAAGCTAAAATTTTGTTATAAGATTTTAAGACTCTGTTTTAAATAGAGTTACAATTTTATAGCAATGTAAAATTAAAAAGGTTTATTTTCTATAATTCTAGAAATTATTGGTTAGGATTTGTTATATTTTCACAGTTGATTATTATGGTTTTTTTCTATTTAAATTAGAATTCTTTTATTGTTTTACTATATTTAATTAAGATTATTTTTCTAGTTTGTTTAGGATTTTTTTTTTTGGATTTTCTTATTGATTTAAGTTTTTAAATTTATTTAAGGAGTTGTAAATATTCTAAAGATATAGACTACCTAAATAATGAATATTTAGTGATAAGATTTTGAATTAGGTTTCAGTACTGTGATTCCTAGTCGGTAAACTAATGTATTCTTTTATTTATTGTCTTTCTTATATTACTTCATTCTACATCAAATTAAAAAAATATTTTTGTTCAAAAAAGCATAGTTTACACCAAAAAAATATAATATTGATTAAACTTGTTTTTGTGGAGATGAAATCTGATTGTGGAACATAGAAACTCATCCTTATTCATTGAATCAGAGGTTATATATATACAATAGAGATAATGTTGCAGAGTTCTAATCAAACACAATAATTAGAGTTCCATTCTATACAAATCTTATCACTAGCTTAAATCCTATTCTTCAGGAGGTTCAGTTGGAGTTAGTTCCATACTTGGATACTTGCTTACATGCCCCCTCAAGATGGACAGGGTCAATGAGTCCAATCTTGTCTTTAAGAAGCCAAAACTATGAGCGGGGTAGTGATTTCATCAGTGCATCAGCTAACTGATCATTCGAAGATACATGAGTGATTGAACCCTTTGTAGAATGAAGTGAAAATCAATAGCAACATGTTTCATTCTTGAGTGAAACACAGGATTAGAGCTCAGCTGGGTAACACCAATATTGTCATAGTAGATGACTGGAGTATAACTCACTGGAAAATGTAGTTCAAACAGTAAAGAGCACACCTAGATGATTTCAGCTGTTGTGCCTGCAACTGCTCTGTATTCAGCTTCAGTGGATGAACGTGTCGTGGTGTGTTTCTTCTTGGAAGACCAGGAGATGGGATTCCGACCAAGATAGATTACATGGGCGCTGGTGGAGGATAAATCTTCCATGTTTCCCCCCCAGTCTGCATCAGAAAAAGGCATGAACTGAACATGGAGAATGACGATGAAGTAGCAGATAGTGGTTGACAGTGCCAAGTAAATATCGAAGGAGACGTTTCACTAGTTTCTAGTGGACATCTGTGGGCTTGTGCATGAATTGGGAGAGCTTGTTTACAGCGAAACAAACATCAAGCCGAGTTAGAGATAGATACTGAAGGTTTCCTATTGTTGCACGATAGTGTGTAGGATCAGCCAGAGGAGCACCCATGTCTAAGCTTAGTTTACAACTAGGAGGCAGCGGAGTTGACGTGGGTTTTGCATGAGCAATGTTGGTGTAATGTAGTAGGTCCATAATGTACCTATGCTGTGAGAGAAGCTTGCCACCAGTGGGATGAGATTGAATTTCAACGCCTAGAAAATACTGCAAAGAGCCCAAATCTTTTAAGGAGAACCGAGCTGCTAAACACTGAATGAATTGAGTGACAACATGTTCATTATTCCCTGTAACAATAATATCGTCCACATAAACCAGCAGATAAATGAGGTGAGATTGCTGATGGAAGACGAAAAGTGAAGTAACGGCCACGGAGTTAGAAAAACCCGATGCATGCAGAAAATTACGTAGTTCATGATACCATGCACGAGGTGCCTACTTCAAGCCATAAATTACTTTTCTAAGTTTACAGACAAACTCAGGTTTGTCCAGATCATGAAAGCCCGGAGGTTGGGCCATGTATACATCCTCAGCAAGTGTGCCTTGTAGAAATGCATTGTTAATGTCAAGTTGGCGAAGTGTCCATCCATTGCTGACAGCAATGCTGAGAACCAGGCGGACTGTCGTAGGTTTCACAACTAGACTGAATGTGTCATGATAGTCTAGTCCAAGACGCTGATGAAAACCTTTGGCTACAAGTCTGGCTTTGTAACGAGCCACGGTTCCATCTGCATTTCGTTTGATCCTGAAAATCCACTTACAACCAACCAAGTTAGAAGCACAAACAGGTGGGACTAAAGTTCAAGTGCCATTGCTTAACAGAGCACTGTACTCTTAATTCATGGCAGACTGCCAGTATGAGTCTTTTGTGGCCTGGGCAAGGGTGGTGGGTTCTTGAGGCTAAGTGGTAAGGGTAGTAGTATACGTGAGTTTCTGAATGGGTTTGTGAATATTGTTTTTGGACCGGGTTGTCATAGGGTGACAAGGAAGAGGTGCTGTCGTGTGGGTATGGTTGTTGTTGGGTTGAGGACGACTGGGGCAGATATAGAAATGGTGGAAGATGGCAGGGAAGGGGTTTCTGATGGGTTAGCCAGCCCTGGTGAGGGATGAAGGATCACTGGCGAGGGAGTTCTTGCTTCAGGTGCTGCCGCAGAAGAGTGTGTAGAAGTGGATGATGGAATGGTGATAACTGGTGGAATCCACATGTCAACTGAAGTGGATATGCATGGTGGTTCCTGTTTGTGTAAATCATGGTATGGAAAAATATGCTCGATGAAGGACACATGCCTGGACACAATGATTTTTTAGGGCTCAGGTTCAAAGCATAAATAAGCACTTTGTGATAGAGAATATCCTAGAAAAATGCATGGTTTGGAACGAGGATCTAATTTTTGAACAGTGTACGGGTGTAGCCAAGGATAACATAAACATCCAAAACTAGAAAGTTTTTCATAATTTGGGGAATGTTGAAAAATAACTGCATAAGGCGAAAGATTTTGTAACTTGATAGTTGGCATGGGATTGATGAGATAGATCGCGGTAACAAAAGCATAAGACTAAAAAATACATGGTAAAGATGCATGAGTTAAAAGTGAGATGCTTGTTTCTACAATATGCCGATGACGGCGTTCAGCAAAGCCATTGTGTCCAGGGGTGTGTGAGGGTGATGTCAGATGAGATATTCCATGCATAACAAGGAATTCTTTTAACGCAATATATTCACCCCCATTGTCAGAATACAGAGTCATAATTTTTGTCTTGAAATAATTTTCCACGACTGCTTTAAAGCGAATAAAGGTGTGGTTTTGACATCAGATTTTTTTTTAGCGGATAAAACCATACGTATTTAGTGAAGTGATCCACAAAAATAACATAGTATTTAAAACCATCAACAGACAAAATAGGTGATGTCCATACATCAGAAAATATTATTTCAAGCGGTTTATGAGAAGTCAAAGTGGATAGAAAATGGTAGTTTGTGACTCTTATTACAGTGACATGCATTGCAGACAAAGTCTTTGGATACTGAAGACGAATTCAAATTATGCTTAGTTAAAATTATTTTTAAAATAGAAACAATTGGATGACCTAATCGAAAATGCCAATTTATGAGAGCTATTTTGAGACTGGAAAAGGCATGAGGGGTGACAATGCATGGCCATTCGTACACACCTTCTTTGGTTTTACCCTTTGCGCAAATTTCCCTCGTCATTAAGTCCTTCACAAGAAAACACCAGGGTAAGAACTCAACAGATACATTATTATCAACGCAAAATTGATAGATAGAGAGTAAATTGCGTTTAATATCAGGCACACATAATATATTGTTAAGTTTAAAAGAGTGAGTGGATGAATGAAAGTAGAGGAACCCAGGTGTGTTATACGCAGACTTTTAACATCCCCTATCATAATATCATTTGTGTTGGTGTAGGGCAAGTGGTGAGCCAAGTTTTGGAGATCTGTTGTGATGTGGTGGGACGCCCCACTATCCAGAAGCCATGGAGACCGAGTCTGGGAACTAGTCTCTGCAAGGTTGGCCTGCGGTTGCCACAGAGTAGGACTGGAATTTTGTTTGCTGTGGAGGGGAACAATATGAAATGAGGGATATTTTTTCGTTGTGTGTCCTTGAATGCCACAGATTTGGCAATACCCCAGATATGGCCTTGGCTGAGATCGACTGCTGTTGGTGGTGTTGTGAGTGGTTAAAACTTGTCCTGTGTACCGGTGGTGTTGGTTGGTAGAGGGGCACCAATTTCCACCTGAGTTATTAGATGTGGATCGGCCAACGTTGTTGAAGGGATACCTGCTTTGGGTTCGACTGGAGAGGTGTGCTGTGGGGGAGAAATTAACACCCTTATTGGCTGCCTGGAGTGAGGCTTCGAACATTAATAATTTTTTATGAAGTTCATCAAAGCTAATGGCATTGTCTCTAGCTTGCACTGCTCTCACCAATTCTTTGTAGTCATCACCTAGTTCTTCTAGGATTTTATCCGCCAGGTCTTCATTATCTACAGGTGCCCTTAGGACTGCAAGTTCATCAGCTTTAGCCTTGACTGATTGCAGGAAGTTTATGATGCTGAGAGTGCCTTTGGTTAGCGATTTGAGATTGGCTTTTATCTGTTTGATGCGACCCTGAAATGGAGTGGCATATGTGGCTGCAAGGATATTCCATGCTTCGCGAGCTGTTGTGGCACGAGCAATAAAAGGAATAATGGTTAGTGTAATGGATCCTATGATGGAATTCAAAATCAGTTGGTCTTGACGTATCCAAGTATGATATTTTGGATTTAAGGTTTGAGTGGTGGGGTTGTCTATATTGGTGGTATGATATTTGTGATGGGCATAGTTTTGTGCCGTCTATGTAGCCTTGCAAATCATAACCAATGAAGAGTGTCTGAAACTGAAGTCACCATGACAGATAGTTGGTGTTGTTGAGTTTCACCGGAGCCTGAGCTGTAACATTAATGGTAACAAGGGTTGTGTTTGAGGAATCACTCATGGTGATTTAGATAGAACAGAAGAAGGGAAGAAGGGAGTGAATGGAAGGAAAAAAAACAATGCAATTTAGTGCAACAACTCTGATACCATGTGAAGATAAAATCTGATTGTGGAACGTAGAAACTCATCCTTATTCATTGAATCAGAGGTTATATATATACAGTAGAGATAATGTTGCAGAGTTCTAATCAAACACAATAATTAGAGTTCCATTCTATACAAATCTTATCACTAGCTTAAATCATATTCTTTAGGAGGTTTAGTTGGAGTTAGTTTCATACTTAGATACTTACTTATAGTTTTGGTCTGACAATTTAATATGATAAACTCAAGAATTCATAAATCAAAACTTGAAACAAGCCAAGTTTCAATTTGAATTAGTTTAAATATTGACCGAGTAAAATTTAGGTAATCTCATTTTAAAATAAAAAAATACTAAAATTATGTTATTTTGAAAAGAAAAAAAAAACTTTGATTGATACGGTAATTCAGTGGGGTTGATTCATTATCTGCATGTCCTTTTTAATTAGTTAGATTCAAGCCAAGAAGACAACTATGTAAAATGTTAAGAAATATTAATTGTGAAGAAAATAATTAATATTATTAAATATTATGTCTTTTCCATTTTCATTTTAAAGTTTTTTTTTCAATTAAAACAACTTTTTTTAGCTAAATAATTAAAAAGTTCACCTTAGTTGTCGAATCTGTCTTGAAACCTAGCTTCGAGTCTTTCAAGTTACGCATCAATTCATTGAATCACATGCTTCACAATTATGTCCTCGATGGGTTGTCAAATTTTCATATCACAAAAGGTGTTTGTTTCCCAATGCAGGGATTCAAGAACCATCTCCAACACATTTGTTTGTTTACAATATTTTTTTAGTTGAAACATGTTTTTCATATATATGGTTAATTAATATAGTATATATTATATGCTTTCTGTATCACAAATTCACTTGTAGCAGGTTGGTAGAGTAGCCTTTTGCTATTAGCAAGAACATGGTTACAACATAATATCGAATTTATATTTTCTTTTTGGTAATTTTTGATCAAATTAGGTTGGATAGTTATGTTGTGTCAACTAGATTAGATTTTGATTGGGTTAATTGAGTTTAACTAGATAAATTAATTTCTTGTCTAATTCAATTTCAATCTCAACTCAAGTTAAGTTTTATATTATTGAGTTTCAAGATTAACTTATCAAGCAAGATTTAATAATTATAATATTCATATATAAATTCTAAGAGGTGTAACTCAATTAGTCAGATTCTAGATTTGCTCTCTAGAGATCATTTGTTAGAGTCTCACAAATCAAGACTACTGGAGGCTTATATGATCGTTAACTTCAGGGCCCGAGAGATTAGTCGAGGTACACACAAGATGGTCCGGACATCCATATTCATAAATACAAACAACAAAATAACTAAGTCTCATAGAATGGATGTATAGGAAAAAATTTTACTTGATTATGTTCATGTAAAACTCGAAGATAAAAAATCAGGTTTCCGATAGGATATGGATACTACTCTACTTTACTGGACGTGAAATGCATTTATACTAGGGTTCCTCCATTCTATTCCAAAAAGAATAAAATCAACAGCAAATGGAACGCGAATATCCTTCTTGTTCTCTCTTAAGTTCGTTGTCAAAGTCATCACCTCCAAGGAGAGTATCTTCAGCACTGCAGTGGCTTTTCACCTCAAAGACACCCTCAATGGTACGAAGAGAGACATCAAAAGTACCCTTTGCCTTCTTGCCTGCCTTGCTGCCTTCTTGTCAAGACCATAAGCAATGGCAGCAGCAGTGAGCTCAATATTGACAATACACATGACATTCAAACTAGCATCCTCCATGGCCTACCTCTGTGAATCATAGAAGCATGGACGATGATCATTTCATTCTTCATTGGCTGCCAAGACGAGCCTCAGCAATCCTACGCATCTTAATGAGCACCATTGAGGTGATATTATAACAAATTTAGTGACAGATATACTGCAACATATTAAACTCATCACAGATACAACAACTGAAGCAGGATATGGTATGATTAAAAATTTATAATAAAAAAATTGTTGTTTTTAATTGATTTTGTGCACAGATTAAAATCAGGTTATGGATATTTCTCTCTCTCTTATTTATCTCTCATCCTTGTGTCACTTTCTCTTTTTTCTTTTTTTCTTTTTTTGTACATGAGGAACATAGGAAAGAAACCAACTCCTCAAGAAACTAGTACCAGCAGCTAGCATCTTCAAAGTAAAGCAGGAATATGTTTTTTTTATAAAAATATTTTTTAAAAAATCACTGAAAAACATTTCAGATTATAATATTGGACATGTCCCAACACAGATTATATTATTGCATGTCAGATTCTGAAATAATCATTGTCTTGTCCAATATGAACATTAAATACTATAAAACGTTTCATGTACTAATTAATATATACACCAAATTAATATTACACATAACTTATATACTTTGTTGAATCCAGTCTTATCCTGTGTAGCATGCCGAGTACATGTTAAATATAGCTTATTGTGTCGATAAAGCAGCAACCCTCCTGTCGTTTTGAACTAGAATAATCATACCATGTTATTGTGCGGAGAAAAAAGGGAACGTTCATCGATTTGATTTTATTCCATGCCTTGTTGTCTTGGCAGCTTACAAGGAGCTGTGTCACTCGTCAAATACAATGGTAGCCCTTATTTTGGGGGTGGAGGGGGTGGGTCATGTTCATTTTTTAGTAAGGTAATACGCATTACTTGTCGATCTAGATTCTTTAAAACATTGTATCTGGTTTCTGTTTCCACGAAAATATTCTGTGAGAATATATGCTATTAGTACGAGAAATAGTATAAGATGAAATCAGAGAAGAAGTTGGTTTAGAGACATGGCAACGCTACTATTAAGATGTTTATTTATTTTATACAGAAATAACATCTTTAAGATATAATTAAATTGTTTAAACTTCTAAAAAAATTAGAAGATAAAAAAAAATCTTATAATAAAATATTATGTATTTTAATATTATGATTGTTAATGAAACATATATATTTTAAATTAAACTGAATAGTTGCTATTTAGTTTTATCCTAACAGTTACAAATGTCAAAATTAATTATAAAAATTAAAGAAATTAATTCAAAAACAAATTAATCTTACTGACATAACAAGTTCCAAGTTCCAAGTTCCAATTGATGTCATCTTTTGATATTATAAATATCTATATAATAGCATTAGAAAGCTCACTAGTTAAGCTCATCCACCATAGCTTTCACTTAATTTATTACGTAATAGAAACTCACACTTAGGTCCTGTTAGTTTACTGGAAAGTAGTTTTCTTTTAGAAAGTGAATTCCGGAAAAGTGAATTATTTTCTGATGTTTGGTAGTGTAATGAAAAATAAGTTGGAAAACACTTTCCAGTGTTTGGTTATGTCATGAAAAATGAGTTGGAAAATAACTTATTAATGTTTTATTTTTTTTCAAGTTTATTAAAATAATGAAGAACAAATCTTACAAATTAAATACTTGAATGAGAATGAAATTGAAAAAAAAATATAATTTCATAAATTATCCCAAATGAAATAAATAAAAATAAAAATAATAGAGATCAAATCTAACAAATAAAAAAAATAAAATGTGAAGAAATTAAAATAATAATAATTACCATTTCATAAATTATTTCAAATAAAATAAGTAACAATCAAAAAAATGATGACCAAATTTGATAGATAAAAAATTTCAATTAAAAAATAATAAGAGAAAAGCAAATAACAATTATAAAATTGAGGACCAAAGTTAATATAAAAATTAAATTCTAAGGGATGAAATTGAAAAAAAAATTCAAAACAAAATATATATAGCAATCAAAAGTGTGAGGATCAAATTTGATATAATCAGCAAATAATATAACATTTCTAAATTTTTCACAACTTTCAAAAAGTGTTTTCCGTCCAAAATAAAAGGAAAACACTTTATTGGAAACCAAACCAAATTTTTCTTTGATTGGAAAGTGTTTTCCGTTGACGAACTTTTCTAATGACAAATAAACACAGGAAAATTTGAAAAATAATTTTCAGAAAATCACTTTCCATCAAACAAACACCCTCTTATAAATACTTAAAAATAAATATCTTTTTTAATACGAGATAAACATTTTTTTTTTTTTTTACAAACTACATCACCGATCTTTATCCTCCTCAAACTAGAATCCACACCTCCTAACAAAAACTTATCCCTTAAGCTAAGCTAAGCGGATCGAAAGTGTCCCCTTTTTTTTCTTTTTCTATTTTTGTTGGTACTGAAGAAAAGAGAGACAGGACTAGCTAAAACAAAGGCGTGGGCAATGCATCTAATAGTTCGTGAAGTCTAGACTCTTACAACAATATCGAGCCAGATTAATCACACAAACCAACTAAAAGCATAAGAGCAGACTGAGCAGTGATCAAAACAAGGCATCTAATAGTAGGGAAAAGCGAAGCTAGCAATCCCAACACCGAAAGTCATAAAAGTAATGTATCCGCTTGAAACAAACGCACACATGTCCCTCTTAGTTAATTTCCCCCCCTGCCCCAAAAGGTAAGACGACACCGGTTAGCTAGCTAGCTTCTTCCACTATATAATGAATGCACAGACAAGCTAGCAATGGAAATCTTCACATCTCACCTCTCCGGCCAACTATCTCCTCCTGCTCTCTCTAATCCATACTAGTAAATAAGATGAAGGTCAAGCAATATTCTTGTGTCCTTCTTCTCTACTTCTTAACTCTCACAACCCTCTCCTCCTTGGTAGCCTCGCAAACCTGCAAGAACTCTTGTGGCCAAATTCCTATCAAGTATCCCTTTGGAACTGGCCTTGGCTGTGGGGATCCACGATTTCAACAATACGTGACTTGCAACCAAGAAAAGCTCACTTTAACCACCCATACTGGCTGCTATCCGGTCACCAACATAGAATATTCCAGTCATGTTATACACATCTCTGATCCCTCGATGTCAACCTGTGCTTGCACTCAAACAAGCAAAGGGTTTGGCCTAGACTGGGACGCTCCCTTCTCTTTTCACGACGATACTGTCTTTACTTTACTTGACTGCTCAACCACTTCATCACCTATCTACAGAACCAATGGCGCCTATGATGTTGATAGCAACACCACAGTAATCCCTCAGTGTGACAGAACAGGTGCACCCATTTGCAGTTTCTTATATTCTTGCAGAGCAATCAGTATGCTCAATCTTCCAATCTCTACCTGCTGTGTTTACACACCAGTAGATCTTGGGCCTTCTTTTGAAATGGATTTACAAAAGTTGCAATGCACTTCATACTCTGGGTTCTATAGCTTCAATGGCCAAGAATCTAACCCTGAAAACTGGAAGTATGGGATAGCACTTAAATACAAGTTCAATGTGTACAATGACTATCCAAGTTCTTGTGCTAACTGCGAGAAAAGTAATGGAGTTTGTGGTTACGGCGGAGCTTACAACACATTTGTTTGTAACTGTCCTGGTGGCCTCAACACAACATCAGATTGTTTCTTTCGATCACCATATAATCACAGTCCAAGGCTTCTCCCAAGGCACACTGCAGGTATATATATATCTACATTTCTTCAATTTATTTTTCCCTTCCCTTCGAATCTATTTTTGGTCCTTGATATCCAACTATATAATCATTCATATCGATCATCTTTGAATCGTTGCAGGCAATTTCTTGATCTTCTCCTTGGCATACTTTATGGTCCGGGTCCTCTTTTAGAGCTACCCCGAATATTTTCAGGCTGACAGAAATCCAATGATCTACAAGCAATGCCAAGATTTCTCTCTCGTGTGAGACAGCTAAAGAATGCAAGCCCGTATAAGTATTTGCACATAATGTAAGAATTCAATGTACCTTAAGATGGAAGAAATGTGCAAAAGATAAACAGTTTCATTCTTCTTTTTCATTTTCCAGCCTCTTTTTATCTTGATAAAGAAGGAGCATAAGGGATCAGGTACTCATGACATACAGTTCATTTACGCACTCCAAAAAATGAATGTGCTACAGAGTTTAAAGGCTAAACTTGACAAAACCATCAAAATTTTACTCGAAAAGGGCAAAAAAAAAGCATTGAAATTTAGAGGTTGTGGTTCGATATTAGCTGGGCCAAGGGTGTGATTCCCATTAGCAAAGTGGACCTTTAGAGCACAGGGGAATTGGCGGCCTGCTTTTCCCTAAACTAAACCAGATGATGGAATAAGGTTCTTTCTTTTGAGCACTGAATCCACTAAGAGAGAATCACTTTCATTATAAAGGTTCTTTTTCTTGGCCCTAAAATCCCTAAGGAAGCTCAGAAAGATATAAAGTAAGCTCTATACCTCCATTTTTATTCTCTTATCATCATTGCATCAGCACTTACTATTTAAAAATAGTCCACTATTTTCAGTATTCTCTTATCATTGGCATCACCACCTACTATTTAAAAATAGCCCGCTGTTTCAATGTGAAATCAAGACACCAAGAACATAATTACAATTTAGAGATGAGGGTCTTTTATCATTTTACCACAGTTTGATAAGATTTTTTTGGGTAAATAACACAAGTTAGTAAAATAACACAGTTTTGAACGTAATTATTATTGAAAATAACAGTTATTTTAAAATCCATATTTTATTTAAATTAATTGACATGTACAACCTGAAATTTTATAAAAATTAAATGCATCTAGTGACCAAGAAAAAGAAAGGAGAAAGCGGATGGGGGAGGAGAGGATGAGGGAATAAAAAAATTGAAAGAAAGAATAGGTTATCAGAGACACATCAAAACTCTGTTTTTTACATATCTGGTATCGTTAGAAAGATCTCGACAAGATGATTCTAACTACACCATGAAACACCCCAAAACAAAGCTGTAATTGATTAGGATTTTTGTTTGGGGTTAATTACAACCTCGTTTTGTGGTCTTTTAAAGTGTAATTAGAATCATTTCGTCGAGATCTTTCTAACGTGTGTTGAAAACAGAGTCTCGGTGTATCCCACGTGATCCATTCTTTTTTTCTCATTTTGTTTTCCCCCCATTTCTCTCTTCTTTCACTTCATCTTATCTTATATCTCTGTCTTGACCATTAGGTCTTGAATTTTAATTTTTAATTATTAGATCTTCATAGAATTTTGGGTTGAGTTTTATTTAGATTAATTAATTTATATGAAACATATATTTTGGTTTTGACTAAACAACATACTGCATACAAATATGATATTCAAATAATAATTGTGATTAAATTGTGCTATATTCCAAATATTTTTTCAATTTATATCATTCTCTCAAACTTTTATCCTAATTGTGTCATTTTTTCAAAAACTTCCAAAGAACATAAAAAATAAAGGGAGTGAGAAACGGTTTTGACTAGCACTAAGTGGTCCAAGATTCTCTAAGTGACTATTTAGGGCTGTGTTTGCATTAGAATTTAAGCAAATTTTGGAATTGTTTTTGTTTCAAATTAATTTTTTTATTTAAAAATTATTTTGATATGATCATAAATAAGTTTTAAAAAATAAAAAATATATTGTTTTAATATATTTTCAAGTGAAAACTATTTTAAAAAACAACATTAACCATATTCCCAAACATGATCTTGTTAGATTGTCTGAATAAAGCTGAAAAGTTCAAAAGATTTGCATGCTGCAAGTTTTTCTACATAATTTTTTCTCATTAATTTAGAACATATTCTTATTCTAGTTAATTTTTTTTTTTTGAATAACAAACTTCATTCATTTTGCTAAAAAAAATAATTTAAATCTTTTTTTAATAAAAACAACAAATGTAACATAGCATAAAAAATTAAAATTATAATTTTAAAACTTAATTTAAGAAAAAGCCGTGAGGGTCAATCCTATTTTTTTAAAATAAAAATAATATTGTTTTGATCAAAACAATTTTTTAAAAAAATTCAATGAATTTTAACCAAATCAACTAGAATCTTTCTTTTCTATTCTATAATGTTGCAAATTAGTTTGGAAATCCTACCAACAACGTAGTAAAAGATATATTTTTTTTCTTTTTCTATTACATTGTAAATTAGTTTAGAATTAATCCTACCAACAGCGTTTCACGGTGAAGTATTATGCTAGTAATTAGCATTTCAGGTATGACAATGTCTTATCTCCTACCTTTTTCATTAATAGAAAAGCTACCAAGCTCCGATTCTGGTATTTCAAGAGAAGGGTTTTCCTCGACGGTTCCGAGGTGTTAACCTTATGTTGCTTCACTGTATGCCCTTCTATAAAGTAATTCCAGTGTTTCTGTCAATGTTACTTATCAAGTTCCTCGCAGCTAGCTAGCTAGCTACCTACCTACTAGTCAGAGCTTCTTTATGTGATTCATGAGATCCATCCAATTGATAAAATATTTTAAAAGCAAAGATTGGATATCTTGCACTATTTTTATTTCGACCCCTGTTTGATACACCCTTTATTTTATGTATGTATGCATGCCTGTTATTCCCTCCTGGAAGCCTAGATTTTACTGCTTTTCAGCCTTAATTACGCTTAAAAACAAAGCTTGAATCAGAAATTCATGTCTCATAGTATAAGTTCAACATATTCGCTAATGTCTGCAAGTAAAGCAAGGTTTCTTTGGTGTTGCAGTCAAAACTCGGTTTGTCTAAAATCTAAATTTTTTTTATTTGAAATTAATTTTTTTAGTGTTTTTAGATAGTTTTAATATTATGATATTAAAAATCACTTTTAAAAATAAAACAAAATTTCATCACATTTCTAAACAAAAAATACTTCAAATTACAAATTCTACTAAATTTCCAAATAATCAGTTGGCACACAAGGGAAAAGGGACAGAGGTTTAACAAGACTGCTTGTTTCCTAGTGTTGGCGATATTTCTGTGTCACTCTCACATCCACAAGCCCCCATGTCGGTACGCAAGTGTGAACCTTTTTCAAGCCTCAGAAATATCCCTCTATGCCTATTCTAGAGCCAACAATTGGAGGGTACTTGAATCAAGAGGGGAAAAGGGGAAATTAAAATATAATGAATGGACTCCATGAGAATCCAGAATCCTGCTACATCTTAACTTAAATCCCTCTGAATATGTACAGAGATATACAGCCACTGCAAAACTTGCCTCTGTTGCTTTCATCTGTTCCTCGCGTTTATCATATTGTAATCATTGCTGACATGATAAATTGATAATCATCTCATATTGCAGCACTGGGATTTTCCTTGATTTAATTTGTCCCAGAGGCATATCATCTGCCTTGGCGACTGATAATGAGCAGTGTAATAATCTTCAATGCATCCAAACTGGCAAAACTTCAAGCTGTGGATATATTCTACGGGTTTTGAATTGTTAAACTTTTCCACCCACATTCCCATGCTCACGTCTTCCATCTTAAATAACTGCATCAAGTGGATATTGGTTCACATTAATCACTCACAACCATAACCACACTAAGTAAGCAAATCAAAGGCATGACAGAGACAGGCACTCGGATGATGGTACAAAGTGCAAACAGCATGCATGCACGCAAGCACGAACAAAAAAAGGAGCAAAGGTGACACAGAGCAACATACTCTCAACTTGTGACTCTCAAACTCAGCTACAATAAAATCCGCAACGTCACATGAAATGATGTAGCCTGGACCATTTGCATAGGGTGGATACTCTTCTTCTGGCCATTCCTGAATTAACAAACATTGTTGGTTAGTTAAGGTATTTTGAATGGGTAACACACCATGCAACCCCCCTTACAACAACTTATTAACTGTAACTAATTAATTAATAATTAAAAAATAGATTATGGCACGTGAGCACTGAGTACAATACTTCAAGATATATTACCATCTCTCCACTGGAAATCAGATTAATTTTGGAGGTCTAAGTACTATGGTATTTGGGTAAAATCAGGGCTCAACATTATGATTTTTGGTTGGCATGTAGAACAGGGTAATAATAAAGATGGGAGCAGAATTCCCTATAGGAAAGGGATTAAATAGAAGAAAGGCAGAAAAATAAATCGGAGAAGAAAGAAATCCCCACAGGAGAGAGATAAACAGAGAAGAAGAAATATGGAAGAGTGATAGTAGCAAAATGAAATAGCAAATCTCGATTCAATTTATAATCAGTCTTTATTAAACATGGAAAAGATGCTCTTAAATAGGCAGCAAAACCCCATTAGCATCATTTTTAGATAAGGTAATTAACAGCAATCAAGATAGAAGAATTCTAACCGACTAGAACAACTAAAATAAAACAAGATATTAAAGCTCATTTCCGTATAGCTGGTTTCTCATCACTTCTCTTTCAATTGCCAATTCTAGACAAGGGACTTTATATTTACAAGTACAACTAAAAAACTATACAGGTAAGAGAAATGTAAAGCATGAAATCACAGCAATACTAGAAGATAATATGTTGCAAGAAAAAACATTATCATATGGATTTGGAAAACACGCATTCAACTCTTAAGGCAAAGTAAATGAACTGAGAAGTCAGACAATGTACATGGAGGTGTATGTGGGCAGGGGATTTTGGTGGAATTCTAACTAGCACAACAACCAACCACCATTCATCACTGAAGTGCAAATGTGAGCATAATACCCAACATCACGGAAGGAAAATTAGTCAATGCAAGTACCTCATACGTCACTGCCCATTTACCATTACGCAAGGGCTTGTGGTAGTAGTTAATGTTTCCAATGTATAGGCTTCCATCTCCCCGCACTTTCTTCGCTTCCTTGATCACGGCATCCACTCTAACAAAAGTATCATCATCACACTTCATGATATACTTTGCATCCACTGTACGGACCTATTAATAACAAACAAGGATGATAAATACAATCTTTTCAGTTAGTAATCTTAGGATAAAAAAGAAAAATAAAAATGAAGCTTGAGATGAAATCACATCCATACTAGAAGAAATAGATGAAGACAACATGTAGAAGAAACATATTAAATCTTGCAAGAAAATAAAGTAAAGAATTGGTCTCACTACACCACTCACCCCATATTCACAGATAGCAACAGTCTTCAAGACAACAAGTTCATAGTTATCCATGTAAGGAACAACAACAATATCACCAAAATACTCTGCTTCTTTTTTTAGGTCCACGTTTATTTCCTTTCTTCCATTCTGTCACATGAAAAGTACATATTTTACTAAATGTTAGTATTTTCAGATTAAGGTTAACACAAAGAAGGTTTGTAAAATTAAACACACCTCCCATAACCACCCTTACCAATGCTACAAAAAACCGAGCTACAATTTTTGAAGATCTTATCAACTCATGCTGCATCCAGGTTTTCCTCACAGCCATCCGCTCAGCAAAATGGTTGCCAGCAGAGAGGACACCAATGAAGAGCTCTGCTTGGTCATTAGGAAGAGGAGGTGCTTGCCACTTTTTAAACATCTCAAGATGCTGCTGTGGAGCAAAGCTTGGATGTGAAGCAGGTAGAGAAGCAGCAAATACAGACTGTACATCAACATCCCCATTCAAATATAGTCCAGTGGCATCCTCAAGAACAAATCCCTGCAAGCATCGCAAATACATCAAATTTTAAGATGATGTGTAATTGTCAAAAGAATAAAAAAAAAATCAACATATCACATAATTGCTCACAGTGCGATATGGAAAAGAAGTGATATGTCTCCCATCAACATTGATGTGATAACCTTCCAAGCCAGCACTCAGTGTAAGAACAAACAATTTGCCCTCTACAAAAGGATAGGGCCAGTTGTATGACATCTTCTTTTTCCACCCTATCAGCCTGTTCAACCACCAGGTCGCCTTAGAATCTTCTGAGCTACTATCATCATCACGAAGCCACTTCTCACATTTCACCAGTCCATCAACTTCACAGAACTCGGAAAAAAACACAACAATCAGTGCCCTCTTAAGATTACAGGATTCGAGTGACAGTGGTGAATCAAAGAAGCAAAAGAGGCAGCCAAAAAAATCCTGAAAAGCTAGTAATCGAGAGAATTTTAACCAGCTTGCTTAAAAAATCCTTAAAATCATCCTATCAATAAGAATAATGCAGGTAATATTTTCAGACATGACAAAACAAAATAAAGGAGATGCAAGCCAGATCCCATGGCAACAGGTATCAAAAGAATGGGCACGTGCACAAACTTTCAGGTAATTTTACGAAGTCCCCTGAGAACCAATGAATCGAGTTCCAAGTTAAATTATAATTTCCAGATAAATCAACCACGAAAGCCACATTACTAATTCATCAAATCCATCCACAACAAAATCGCAATCAACATAGAAAACAGTTTTTCAATCAACTCAGAGAAATAAAACCTTACAATATGACATCAACAAAGCGAGCATGCATAAAAAACCAAAAAATGAGATACCAGTTTCCTCATCAGCTCTAGAACTCCAGCCCTCACACCTCAAAGCGTTGCCCCACTGCATTCGATAACAAGTATTCTGCTCTATCACTGGTTTCCCACTCCAATCACCTTTCAATCTGGGATTGAAATGCAAAATCCTAGGTGGGTCCTCTCCATCAACGGTCTTCAATCCCTGAAGCTCCATCATGAACTGTGACACCATCACTGCCTCCTCCCCTTCCTTCACCAAAGCTATTTTCGGGTCTCGCTCCGGGTGAGCCCACCTTGGCTTCCCCACCACCGTTATGTGGGACCCTAATGTCAACCCGCACGGCAGCTCCACGATCCAGTTCCGAGCCCCGAACTCGGACTCCGATAAAACAATCGAGTTTGGACACTTTTGTTCAGTGGTGTTGCCTTTATTCAAGTCGGGTCGGATTTTACCCGACTCCACCTCTTCCCATAGTTTCTTACCAACAACCCACGCCTGTCTTGCAGCCTTGTGGAGCACAGAGAACTCGTCAGTGGCAGTATCAATGGCATCGAAGACGGTGTCGTTGAAGAAAAGACCCGAGAGTGCTCGGGTCTCTCTCATTATCCTTCTCGGTTCGACCCGAACAGAATCCGCCAAATATAGAGGCCTGGGTAAGGCATCGCTGAGAGAGCCGTCAGAAGCGTAAAGAAGGGCGGTTTTGAGAACGAGAGGGACTTGAAGGGTCATGAAAAGAAGGTAAAGAATAAAGACAGCCATTAGAGCCTGAATCAAAGTGAGTCGACTCAATAACTTCACTCGATGATGAATCATTGCTGTTGTCTTATCTTGTCGGTGCTAAATTTAACTTTACTAAATAATATATGACAACAGAGAGAGAGTAACAAAAACCCTAACTGTATTTACATGCACTGGACCAGACCGGACTGGAATTTGTCTGAAAATTTTAAAGGCTGGAAGAGAAAGGAGACAGAGCGCAGTTTTTTTTTTTTTTCAAATATTTTTTCTCTCTCAAGTGAACAAATAGGAGATCATGCAATTATTTTTAAACAAGACAAGAGTCTTGCTCGTTCAGTTGATGAAAAGGACACACGTTTTGAGAAAGTGGGGAAGGGTGGAAATCTTATTTTAAACGGATGATTATAAAACAGTCCCTAACTTATATAGTCAGTAACAACTCAGTTCCAAATCTTGTTTAAACCTTGCTAATTTCTCCATAAGCTTGATTTGGTTTAAATGGGTGATTTATTACTTCCATGCTACCATCAAATGTGATAAAGAGATTTAAAGATTTATAATAATAATGAAAATAATATATATATACACAATAATCTATTTGAGGATAAAAAGTAAATATTACTTATTTTTCAATTAATAAATAAATTATTCTATTGACCTTTTTCTAGGTCATACACTTTAAAATATAATACTGAATATTTATTCAAAGAAGTGAAATTAATGATTTCAATTTTATGACAAGGAGAGCAATGGGGGTATGAAATCGTTACCAAGGGAAAATACAGGGAGCATTTAGCAAGATTTTAAAATTTGAGGACTGATCTATCAATGAGAACAAGTATTTCGGACTTATTTGTAGTTGGGTAATTTTAAAAATGAGGGACAGGTCGTCGTGGAATGCTGTCTGCACAGGGCGCACCACATTCTATTCCTTCCCTTGGCCTGGTGGATGCTTACGTGCTGGTCAACTTATCATTCTCTCCCACATCTTCTCCATTTTTATATATATATATAAAATATACCCCATCTTGATGACGCTCTCGTAGTTATTGAGCTTTCCAAAGCCTTAATTATGGATTATACGGTAATTTAGGTTCATCTAGATTAATTAATTAAAATAATATTATTTAAAAAGAATTAAAAAATAATCAACTGGATCAGCCGGTTCACAGTATATATATTTTTTTATTTTATGGATTATGATATATTGAAAAGTGTGATAGTAGTTATGGTTTAAAGTATTTTTCATTTAGAAATGTATTAAAATAATATTTTTTAATTTTTTAAAAAGTTATTTTTGATATTAGCACATCAAAATAATTTAAAAATATAAAAAAATAATTTTAGTAAAAAAACAGAATTTAAATTAAAAAAACATGATTTTAACTGTATTTTTAAACACAGCCATTATTTTCTTATTTTTCCTTTTAGATTGTGAAAGTAATAATAAGGTTATGAAACGTTGGGAACATATATTTTAAAGAGGGTGGGGGCATGGAAAAGGAGAGGTCGGTTAGTAGCTTTTAATCGGTGGACTCTTTTTGAAATTTTGAAACAAAGTGCTGGATTCGGGATTGTTTGGGAAGGTGATATTGGCAATCCAGCGCAGGAGTGAGAACTTTTTGGTTTGGAATTGGAAAACCAAACCGGATAGTTTGATTCGGTTCCGTATTTCGACTTTGGTTACGTTTGAGAATTGAACGAATTGTAAAATGAATTGAATGAAACGAAAATTAAACCGAATAAAATAAAATGACAAACACTAGATAGTTACTCATGCTGTGTACACAATACTATTTTTTATTATTATTAACATGGATGTCCGGACTAGCTTACGCGCACCACGACTATTCTTATGGGTCCTGAAGTTAATGATCATATAAGTCTCCAGTGGCCATCATATAAGCAACCAAGGGCTCAAACCTTGGACCACAGAGGGAGCAAACCCCTTAGTCCCAAGTTTTTATCACTAGGCCACCTCCTAGATGGTTATATACACAATAGTATTAAACCTTGTCAAACCTGCTAAGTTATCATGGTAACTTGGTAAATTGATCACTCGATCAAGTTTCGGAGCAAATTTTGAGAGAGCTGGGTATCATCTAACCTACTTAATAGGTCAATCTATAAATCAGCAGACCAGATAAAAACTCAACTTTTCTTTTTCTTTTAAGAAAAATAATTTAAAAATAACATTGATTTAACATTTTTTTAATAGTAAAATATTTAAACAATAATATTTTTTATTGACTATATCAAACAGGATAAACATGTTTAAACCATAACATATAACATGAATCTAGTTAGGTTTAATAATCTTGTTCTAATCATGAAAATAAATTTCAATTTAAATAAAAATTATAAATCGATGATCTCTCCACAACTACATAAAAATTGAGAACAATAAATATGAAAAAGTTATCCTAACATTTTATAATGAAAAAATCAAGAAAAAATATATTTTATTCTTATTTAATATTAATGAAAACATTATTATAAAAATTCTGCACATCAAACTCATATATAATTATTCATAAAACAATCAATAATATCATTATAAAAAAGTTATAATCCTCTTAGAAACAATATCATGATTTTTTTACTACGAGCATGTTTTTAATCAAAGACATAATAAAATTATATATATTTTTTAAATTCCATACATTTAAAATAAATAAAATAAAATATATTTCTTCAATTTCAGCTTTATTTTCTCACTAATGCATCTCTCAATTGTTTCAATTTATTTTTTTAATTGCAAGCACTATTTTCCAAAAATAAATAATAAAAATTATAAAATTATGTCAAAAATCTGTTATAATTTTTTAAAAACATAAATTTTATTTTAATTAACTATTCACAAGCCTCTTTTTTCTTTTCATGTCATGTGCATAATATTTGAAAACAAAATGTTAATATTCCCATAAAAATATATAATATTATTTGAGAATCATGACAAAATTAAATACTAATTGAAATATATTGCTAGTTTTTTGTTACTGCATTTAATCTAAATAAAATAAAATAAAATTGGAAGGGTAAGTCCTAAGCTCCTAGTCTAATAGAAAAAAGGCCAAAAGCATTGTCTGCTTGCCAAGATTTCGGGCATAGGAAATGTGATCAGAAAATAGTCCTAGGATTTTTTTGGACTTAAAAATCATTTTTTTAAAATATATTTTCACCTAAAAATACTATAAAAAAACATTCTAAGTGGCTTAATAAACCAATTTATCAACTTAAAATATTTTTAAATTGATCAAAAAATATAAATTGAAAAAGAAATTCTCCATCCCGATCTACCTTTTCATATAAGATAGGGACTTAAAAATGATCTCAATAGAACTCATCTTATCAAATAGTTTTCGTTTACACCAATAACATCATTTTTTATTGCTAAAATATGGTTAACCAATAAATTTCTCTTTCACACACACCATTTTACATCAATTTTCTCTCTCATCTCACAAAGTCAGGGACTAAAAATAAATAAAATAAAATTTTAGACTAAAATATAAAAGTTCTAAACTAAATGGATCAAAAAAAATAAAAATAATATAGAAATCTTTTAAAATGCGCTAAATGAATAGTTGAAAAACATAAATAAAAGAGCCTAGACATCTGCCTTCTTATTAATTTTAATACTCAAATTTTAAATTTCTTTCAAGCAATGAAACCAAACTTTTTTTTTTCAACTCAATACCAAGATTTTTGTTTGATACAGGATAACAACATCAACTTAATGCTAAGGTGTTTTTTTAACACTACAATAACCATACAAAAATAAAATCATCATAATTTTTAATCAATAAAATATAAAAAGATAAAATTAAAGAAACAAATCAATAATCAAATTGAAAAAAAAAAGAAATACTATTCCAATCCCCCGTATCTGTGCTCATGATGTGCAGTAAAAAGGCTTTGTCCATGCTAATATCTTGTAATATTTCATGAAATTCTTTCATTTTTAATATCTCTATATTGGTAAAGAATAAGAAAAAACAAAGGACCCCCACCATAATTATTGGAAGTGTTATATAATTTTGATTTTGTGGATTTTGTTAATATTTGGCTAGGGTTTAAGGAATGAGAAGGAGAGAAAAAGAGATTTAGCAATTTTGTATGTAGTTAAGAGCATAGTTTTTAGACCCGGTCTGGTGGCCGGCTCGGTTCAAGGCCCGGGTTTTGGGTTTTGACCGGATCACTGGGTTGCCCAGGTCAATTTGTTTTTTTTTTTAAAATCAAAACAACATCGTTTTAGTAAAAAAAAAAAATCAACAGATTGCAATCGGGTTTTTGACTAGGTCTTGCCGGGTCATCCGGGTCACACCTGGTTTTTCCTTCCCTTGTTTTTTCTTTAACCTAGCCCGATTCCAGCTCCGGGTCAGCCGCGTCCTAGATCGACCTGCCGGACCGAGTCGGGTTTTAAAACTATGGTTAAGAGGAAGTAAAGGATCCCTAAGTAAGACTCTTTATTTTGATCGATGAATTATAGTTAAATTAGTGTATATATATGAAGAATTTTGATTTTAGAAGAAAGATGGTTAAGCTTTGTGATTTTGCCTTCATTAATATGAGATATCGGTATTAGCTTCTTCAGACAAGCAATTCTGAATTTCAAACATTTTATCAAAATTTCTTAATTATAACTACATTTAACTACCATTAATGTCAATAACTTAATGAGTATCCTAAATTAAAACAGCTCTTATTCTACTATGGTGCTAAGGACAATTTATTGTGTATAATAATAATAATGCACAATGGTTTTTTTTTCCTTTTCAACCACTGAACTTTTTTTTTATTTTTTTATGAATATCATAGCATTTTGTAAATTGTCTTGATTTCGAAACCATGTCAATATTTCAATGAAGGCCCTATTTGAACACGTGGTGCAAATCATGTTTTTTTAAATTTAAATTTTGTTTTATTTTTTGTTTAAAATATTTTTTTATGTTTTCAAATAGTTTTGATATACTGATGTCAAAAATAATTTTTTTAAAAATAAAAAAAACTTTATTTTGATGCATTTCTAAGCGAAAAGCACTTTGAACCGTCACTACTACCACAATCTCAAACATACCCGAAGAATGACTTCCCCAAAACTGCAGGTCTTTTATCAAACTAGAAACTAGAAATTAGTATAGTATGATCAAAGTTTTTGAAAAATAGTATAAAAAAATATTTAATAAATAATATAGTTTTGACTCAGCTATTATTAAAAAAACATAATTTTATTAATAACCGCTAATGGTATGGTAATATTATCATTAACATTTTATTAAACAACCACTAAATATAACTACTAATGAGAATAACAGTTATGTCCCAAACTCAATTTCAACACAGAACTAAGTCTAAACCATCACGACCAAAAGCCAAACAAGACCATAAATTATCAAACCTCAAACTCGTAATTTAAAGTGTGATATTTTAATTATAATCCCAAATTAATGCATGTATTTTTTAAACAATGTTTTTATTTGTGTATTTTTTAAGCTGTTAATGAAAGATTTGAATTTTTAAACAACATGTTCACATGTTTATTTGTTTTTTGTTGATATTAAATCATGCTTATATAAATCAAGTATGAAAATACATAATATATAAGATAACTTTAAAATCAACATGACAATTAGCAAAAACAATATTACAAAACTAGTAATAATAAAGATAACTCTTAACTAGAAAAATAACACAACATAATAATACATCTAATGTTATTTATATCTTTTACAACAACGAGTGGATGAACCAGCTTCATTAATAGCATGACTTCCACTTGTCTGTGTGGTCTCATCCTTCGAAACAATATTATATAGGCTTAATGTGTCTCATAATAGGTCAAGTATAGTACGACATGTCTTGAACCAAGAAGATACATAATAGCGAGCAAGTCCATTATCATCATCATCATCATCGATATAACAAAGATCAACCGCATCATGGTGACCATCATGTAGCAATTGTCCAACCTAGCAAATAGAAATTATTAATCCATAAATAAAATACAATGATTTTGTCAAAGCCTATAAAAAGTAACAAATACTTACAACATTTTGAACCTGACGTGCATGTGGCTCATACTCCATCTCCTCGCGTGGAGGAACTTGCTCTGGGTTAGGTGTAATGATTCGACGTGTTATGCTTAGATACCAACCCATGTATTCCTTCTTAGAAATTAAAAGATGCACCTCTCTAAACATGAAATTTCTTTGTGCATCCCATATCGATATATGCTAGAGGTGGTGCAACATCTAATTATAATCAACATGCTTACCCGAACGACTAATAGAATGCAATTGATCACTCGTATCTTTATCAGACGGGATGTGTTACTTAAAGCCAAATTGTCATATTACACGGTTAAGGTAATGCAACTCAACAAGCTTAAAAAATATGAGGGGGACAATCAATGTCTATAAATTCATGGCCGATGTGCATATAACAAGAGTAGCTGCCATATCATTTGCTCAATAAGGATTACACAAGACCTATTGAAACATCAACAATGCAATTATTTCTCATCATTTACCAATATCAACCCATGAAAAACTATCTTTTAACATTTATAAATATAAAAAAATTCAACATCAGCCTATGCAATAATTTTCTAACATTTACCAATATCTAAAAAATCAAACATCAACGCAAGTATATTCTCATCATTTACCAACATCGACACACACAATTATTTTAACCGATTTACCAATATCCAAAAAAATTCAAATATCAACACAAGTAATTAATTCTCATAATTTACCAACATCAACACACATAATTATTTTACTCTCATAATTTACCAATATACTTAATTTGATTGCCGTTTATCTAACTCGCTACGATAAAATGACAAAACACGGGTTGAATTATGTTTAAAATATCTACTTCTACACCATCTGTTAATAAATAAGCAATGAAATTTATTAAATAAGGTTCCATGACAAATATTCTTAATCTAAACAACATAATTTATATATTTAGTAACATATTACATATATCCTAATGAAAGTTGTATATCAACCTTCAAAACCTATATAGACATAACATGTGTAAACTTAATTCGTGGCTGCCCCAAGTGTAAATCCTCCAATGATCATAGCTTTATGTACAAAAAAATATACAACAAATAGTAACCAACTCAATTATAAAAAAAATATAATACAAAAATAACAAACTTATTATATTTATTTTACTTGTTAAAGCAATAAACATCCTCCAGCTTGCTTTGATTTCCCCAAACTTGCTTGACACAGATGCTTATACAAACATGTAAGGACACCTAAATCCCAACTATATAGTGGAATGGATTGGACTGGAAATCACCAGCAGTGGTAGGTGGAATAAGAACACATACGTCCCATTGAGATCTGCAAAAAGTATATTGTCAAATATATGAAGTATGTATGCTTTAGCATACCTACACAATAGAACATCAAATTCAAATCAAAATATAGACAAATAAATATGATAATTAAACTATTAGTATGTATTAACATACCATTATAGGATCTTGTCATCATAATTATCGGGTAATTCAGAAAAAATTTTCCAAAGCCATCTCATAGATAAATTGTTCCCCTTGAACATTTCAGGAGGAGGGTGCTCGTCGAAATGCACACTCGTATAAAGTTATCGTATTCTAGATACCCACGACAAACATGTGATGTAATAAAAACCCATCTGCATGATGTATGGAATCACCGAATTTGGAAACGATATCAACTTATGAAATTTGCAATAAATCTTACCCATATCCTCCATAATAAAAGAAAAAAGTTTGATGTATTAACATGTATTAAAAGTTTGATGTCTTAACATGTATTAGCACGATAATTGATCATCTTCGTCAAATGAGAAAAAAAACATACATTCCCATTCCATATGACCTATGATCTATGTGACTCCTGCAACTATAGAATAAATGGATCAATTGGTCCAGGATCCATGTATTGAGGAACTCTACGGGAAAATAAAGATGACGTGCCTCATATATAAGACATCCTAACTAAGTGTACTTATAAAATACAAAATTTAATTCAAAATTAGAAAATAAATATTATAAATAAACAATTAAAAATAAATTAAAAATAATAATAAATTGACATGTAATTATCTAATTTATTACATACATTGTTTATATTCACAAGTTTTTTTGTTATGTCCTGTCTAACCACATATGCCACATTTATGTTGCAAATGCCCCTCTCTCGCATTCATCTCATTATGCAATCAAGGTGACTTTTGTTGACTCCAACCGGTTTTCCATCTTGAAGGGTCCGAGTATACTTAAGGACCATTATACTCATTTCACTTTAATTCATCAAGAAAGGGATTGAATAGAGGTCTATATGTATTCTTATATATTCGAACACTATAATACTAATCAATAAACTAGGTAATATCATGATGTCTTTCTGCACAACATGTAAAAACATGAGAACAAGGTCGATGACAACTCTTTCATTTATCATGGGAGCATGTTCTATTTGCCAACTTAACTATTCATCTAACTTCTTTTTTGACACCTGGTTTATAAAGGGTGTGAACCTGAAAAGTGCTATCATTAATATTGAAAAGTACTGTAGTATGATCTCTATATCTAAGTATGTTGGCATCCAATTCCAGCTGAACAACAAGAGGTCATAATTTTCCTTGTGTAATGTAGTCATATGCATAATCTTTTTGCTTATCAAAATAGGCATTAGTCCTAAAAAATATCAATTGGACTAAAGCAGAAACATACAAAGCACATGAACCTTTTAAAATATGATTAAAAGATTCAGAAAGGTTTGTTGTCATATTTTCATATCAGTGACCCCTATTATAAGAAAGTACCCATCTTTTTTTCAGTTCCCACTCAAGCCATTCTTTTCATTTTGGATGACTATTAACCATATCATCAAACCATTCATCAAATTTATGCTTCAAAGATTCATAACACATCCTAAGAAACTCCTTTTTGGCTGACAAATCTTTGAATTTGTGATTGAAGTTGCTTGCCAGGTGTCTAACACAATACTGATGATATCCAATCAGTTTAGGCCAAATTGCTATCATTCCATGCTTAATACTAGCATAACTATATGATATAATACATATACCACACGAATGTTACTTTATATCTTTGCAAAGCATAAAGGTATTTATATTATAAATGTTAATAAAATTGATCGTTTTTAATTAGAAACGAAACGAGTGATTTGACTTGCATTTTAATGCAACAAGTAGGAGAAACTAGTTTTTAATTATTAGTATGAAAAATAAAGAAACTAATCCACGAGTATAGGCTGCTATAAGAGTTCAATGTAATTATGTTAATAAAAAATTGCTAGGCAGCTTTTTATCAAATTCAACTATTACATAAATAATACTTCAAAAGTTAAACAAAAAAAAAAATCAACCGCTTTCTAAAAAGGGATAAGACTCATTTAAAAAGATAGTTTATTTCAACTGCAAACAATTTTTAATGACATTAAATATAATAAGTAATGGATTTTTATAGATATAAGAGGCATTTAGCAGTACGGTTAAAACGCTATTTGTCTAAAATTTAAAAATATTTCATGAAATTCTTTCATTTTTAATTATCTCTATATTGGTAAAGAATAAGACAAAATAAAGGACCCCACCATAATTATTAGGAGTGTTATGTGATTTTTATTTCATGGATTTTGTTAATATTTGGCTAGGGTTTAAGGAATGAGAATGAGTGAACAAGAGATTTAGCAGTTTTGTATGTATTTAAGAGGAAGTAAAGGATGCCTAAGCAAGATTCTTTATTTTGATCGATGAATTATAGTTAAATTAGTGTATATATATGAAGAATTTTGATTTTATAAGAAAGATGGCTAAGCTTTGTGATTTTGCCTTCAATATTAATATGAGATCTTTGGTATTAGCTTCCTCGGACAAGCAATTCTGAATTTCAAACATTTTATCAAAATTCCCTAATTATAACAACATTTAAGTACCATTTTCAATAACTTAATGAGTATCCTAAATGCACTTTTAGCTTTTTCCACAAATTTTTTTTAAAAAATTTCTTTCATTTGAACTAATTCTTTATTTTTAATTAGGTTTGAATGTTTTCTAGGCCAACAATTATTTAAAAAAATAAACATGTATTACAATGTTTTTTTCCCCTATTTTTCAACCACTGAACTTCTTTATTTTTGTATGAATATCACAATATTTTGTAAATTGTCTTGATTTTGAAACTTATGTCGTTGTTTCGATGAAGAATGGCTTCCCCCAAACTGCGGGTCTTTTATCTAACTAGAAACTAGTATATTTTGATAATTTTTTTTGAATAATAATAATAATAATAATATTTAAAAAACAGTATAGTTTTAACTCATTCATTATTGCATTTCATTAATAGCACGACTTCTACCTATCTGTGTGGTCTCATCCTTTGAGACAACATCATCTAGGCTCAATGTCTCTCCTAATAGGTCAAGTGTAATACGACATGTCTCGAACCAAGAAGATGCATAATAACGAGCAAGTCCATCATCATCATCATCGAGGTCACAAAGATCAACCGCATCACGTTGATCAACATATATCAATTGTCCAACCTAGCAAATAGAAATTATTAATCCATAAATAAAATACAATGATTTTTTCAAAGCCTATAAAAAATAACAAATACTTATAACATTTTGAACCTGACGTGCATGTGGCTCATACTCCATCTCCTCGCGTGGAGGAACTTGCTCTGAGTTAGGTGTAATGATTTGTTGTGTTATACTTGGGTACCAACTCATGTATTTCTCATCAGAAATTACAAGATGCACGTTTCTATAAATAAAATTTCTTTGTGTATCCCACATCGATATATGCTAGAGGTAGTGAAGCATCCAATTATAATTAGTATGCCTACTCAAATGACTAATGGAATGCAACTGATCACTCGTATCTTTATCAAACGGGATGTGTTGCTTAAAACCAAATTATTGCATCACACGGTCCAAGTAATGCAACTCAACAAACTCAAAAAATATAAGGGAAAAACTGATGTTCATAAATCCATGGCCGATGTGCATATAACAAGAGTAGTTGTCATAACATTTATAAATATATATAAAAAATTCAACATCAACCTATGCAATAATTTTCTAACATTTACCAATATCCAAAAAATCAAACATCAACGCAAGTAATTAATTCTCATTATTTACCAACATTGACACAAATAATTATTTTAACCGATTTACCAATATCCAAAAAATCAAATATCAATACAAGTAATTAATTCTCATCATTTACCAACATCAACACACACAATTATTTCACTCTCATAATTTACCAACATATTTGATTTGACTGCCGTTTATATAAATCACTACGATAAAATGACAAAACATGGGTTGGATTATGTTTAAAATATCTACTTCTACACTATCTGTTAATAAATAAGTAATGAAATTTATTAAATAATGTTTTCATGAAAAATATTCTTAATCTAAACAACATAATTTATATATTTAGTAACATATTGCACATATCCTAATGGAAGTTGTATATTAACCTTCAAAACCTAGAGAGACATAACATGTGTAAACTTAATTTGTGGTCGCCCCAAATGTAAATCCTTCAATGACCATAGCTTTATGTATAAAAAAACATACAAAAATTAGTAACTAACTCAATTATATAAAAAAAAATATAAAAATAACAAACTTATTACATTTATTTTATTTGTAAAAGCAATAAATATCCCCTAACTTGCTTTGATTTCTCCAAACTAGCTTGACATAGATGCCTATACAAACATACAAGGACACATGAATCCCTACTATATAGTGGAATGGACTGGACTTAAAATCCTCCAGCAGTGGTAGGTGGAATAAGGGCACATGCATCCCATTGAGATCTGTGAAAAGTATATTGCCAAATATATAAAGTATGTATACTCTAATATACATTCACAATAGAATATCGAATTCAAATCGAAATATAGATAAATGAATATGATAATTAAACTATTTGTATGCATTAACATACCATTGTAGGATCTTGTCATCATAATTATCAGGTAACTCGGAAAAGTTTTCCCAAAGCCATCTCATAGATAAATTGTTCCTCTTGAACATTTCAGAAGGGGTACTCATCGAAATGCACACTCGTATAAAGTTATCTCATTTTAGATACTCACGGCAATACATGCTCACCCGTATATAGGTAAGCCAAGCAGAACAACAACATCTTGCAATGTAGGTGTCATCTCCTCGACACGAAAGTGGAACGTATGAGTCTCTCATCTCTATCTCTAAATGAGCGTCATAAGTCATGATCCATCTTTATGTACTACAAATATATGATGTAATAAAAGCCCATTTGCATGATGTATGGAATCACCAGATTTGGAAACAACATCAACTTATGAAATTTACAATAAATCTTACCCAAATCCTACATAATAAAAGATAAAAGTTTGATGTATTAACATGTATTAAAAGTTTGATGTCTTAACATGAAGTAACACAATAATTAATCATCTTTGTCAAATGAGAAAAAAAAACGCACATTCTCATTCCATTTGACCTATGATTTATATAACTCTTGCAACCATAGAATAGATGGATCAATTGGTTTAGGATCCATGTACTGAGGAGCTCTACAGGAAGATAAAGATGACGCACCTTGTATATAAGACATCCTAACCAAGTGTACTTATAAAATACAAAATTTAATTCAAAATTAGAAAATAAATATTATAAATAAACAATTAAAATTAAATTACAAAAAATAATAAATGGACATGTAATTGTTTAACTTTTTACATAAATTGTCTGTATTCACAAGTTTTTTTGTTATGCCTTGTCTGACCACATATACCACATCTATGTTGCAAATGCTCCTCTCTCGTGTTCATCTCATTATACAATCAAGTTGACTTTTATTGACCGCGGCCAATTTTCCATCTTGAAAGGTTCAGGTATACCTGAGGACCATTATACTCATTCCACTTTAATTCATCAAGAAAGGGATTGAATAGAGGCCTATATGTGTTCTTATACATTCGAACACTATAATATTGATCAATAAACTGGGTAATATCAAGATGTCTTTCTGCACAACATGCAAGAACATGAGAATAAGGTCGATGACAACTTTTCCATTCGCCACGAGAGCATTTTCATCCGCAAACTTAACTATTCATCTAACTTCTTTTTTGACATTTGGTTTATAATGGGTGTGAACCTGAAAAGTGTCATCATCAATATTGAAAAGTACTGCATTATGATCTCTAAATCTAAGTATGTTGGCATCCAATTCCAACTGAACAACAGGAGGCCATAATTTTTCTTATGTGATGTAGTCATATGCATAATCTTTTTACTTATCAAAATAGGCATTTGTCCTAAAAAAATGTCAATTAGACCAAAGCAGAAACATGCAAAGCACATAAACCTTTCAAAATATGATTAAAAGATTCAGAAAGGTTTATTGTCATATTTTTATATCGGTGACCCCTATCATAAGAAAGTACCCATCTTTTTTTTGGTTCCCGCTCAAGTCATTCTTTCCATTCTGGATGACTATTACCCATATCATCAAATGATTCATCAAATTTATGCTTCAAAGATTCATAACACATCCTAATTAACTCTTTTTTTGCTGACAAATCTTTGAATTTGTAATTGAAGTTGCTTGCTATATGTCTAATACAATACCGATGATATCCAATTAGTTCAAGCCAAATTGTTGTCATTCCATGCTTGATACTAGCATAGCTATTTGATATAATACATATACCACAACGGTCACCTGTAATGTGACATTGAATGAGTTGTAAAAACCAACACCAATTGACATTATTTTTTTCTTCAACTAGTGCATAAGCCAAAAGAAAAATCAAATTGTTTGCATTAAAAGCAACTTCAATCAACAACTTTCCACTGTACCTTCCATACAAATTGGTGCCACCCACACTAATAATTGGCCTACGAGACTTAAACCCCTAAATTGTAGGACCAAATGCCTTTAAAACACTACCAAACATAATTGTTTCACTATCAAGCTGTCCTTTATGTTTCCACTTAACAATTGTTCCATGATTTGATTCTTGTAAAGCCACAAGCTATTTAGGTAATATTTCAAATGAGCCTTCATGTATTCTAAAAAGTTCCTCAAATATCTTTTGTTTTGCAGCCCATGCGTTATAGTAACAAGTTTTGAACTTGTAGTGCAATTTCATCTTTCTCTCATGCTGAAAACAATATATGCAATGTTATCTTAGACAAGAGTTACAACCACTGATGCAATAAATTTAGTATATAGTTAATGATGATTTTTTATATATATATGTAGTAATGCATATGTGTTTACCTTTCAATTTTGCTATCTCAAAGAATTTGACCTTTTATGATATCCCCCATGTAAGTACCATTGATATTCAGGTATATGAACACACTGTAGTTGGAAAAAAAAATGTCTAGTTTGAATGTTAAACGTGATATTCAAGTGAATGTGCAATGTGCCATTGTTTGACAACATTCATAAAATCATCTTAATTTTTGAAATTTTATCCACTATCAGCTGATTTTTTATGAAAAACAAACCAATCATTATAAACCATATCATCAACTCCAGTATCACAACCAAATTCTAGAACTAAAGGCCTCATCTCACCATCACCATCACCATCACCATCATCATCTGATGTTTCAACTAAACTCCTGACACCCTCATTTTCATTATCACTAGGATTGAAGGAGTCATACCTACACTGATCATAATATGCAGTTTTAATCCTATTTTCATCAATTGATTAAAAGCCTATCTAATTGCATCAATTAAAATAAAATTTATATCAATTTAAACAATATAGTTAAATATGACAACTAACCCAATAATCAATTTAAACCTTATTTTCTCTAATTCAAGTCTAATTGATTTCATAAATAACATTAATAGTATTAACAATACATAATTGCAACATTCAAAACCTAAAATAATCTAATTATCAAACACAACACAAATTCCTAATTATCAATCACAACACAAATACCAGATTAAATCAAAACACAAAATTTATTAATTCAATAATTAAACTCATCAAATTAACAAACAATGCCAATGTTTTACCTTGCTTTTATGATGTGTAGGTGGTTGATAGTTGCGATAGTTTGGCTAAACACACAAGCTTAGCTGGTGGTTGCAACAAAAAAAGGTAGAAATACTTGTGGAGACAATAAAAAGATGATTCTGGTATTTTGATGAAAGATTGGATAATGTTTTGGAGGATTTGAAGGCTGTTTTGTCTCGAGTTTTTTCAGGTCTAGGGTTTTATTTTTCTAAGGAGTGGTGGCCATGAAAAAAAAAATAATAATCAATTTAAACCTTATTTTCTCTAATTCAAGTCTAATTGATTTCATAAACAACATTAATTGTATTAACAATACATAATTGCAACATTCAAAACCTAAAATAATCTAATTATTAAACACAACACAAATTCCTAATTATCAATCACAACACAAATACCAGATTAAATCAAAACACAAAATTTATTAATTCAATAATTAAACTCATCAAATTAACAAACAATGCCAATGTTTTACCTTGCTTTTATGATGTGTAGGTGGTTGATAGTTGCGATAGTTTGGCTAAACACACAAGCTTAGCTGGTGGTTGCAACAAAAAAAAGTAGAAATACTTGTGGAGACAATAAAAAAATGATTCTGGTATTTTGATGAAAGATTGGATAATGTTTTGGAGGATTTGAAGGCTGTTTTGTCTCGAGTTTTTTCAGGTCTAGGATTTTAAATTGTGATCGTTAAAAAGCTGCTATTATAAATAACAATTCTTCAACAACCGCAATTTAAAATAACAGTTACATAGATACTATGCCATTTCCCCGAAACTTTTCATAAAAATGTCATTTCCTCCTGACTTTTTTGAAACTGTGTTACAAACAAATGCGCATCCATAGGCAGAGAAAAGTTCACGGTGGTTGCCAACAAGGATGGGACATTGCTTAGGAGGCTCTTGGCCTAACCGCTAGAAGAACTTTCCTGCTACTTTGTGTCGGAGTCCAGTGGTATTTAAGTTTTTATTCTAATTTGTAGGGCAGAGAAAAAATGATTAATCCAAGAAAAAAAGTTAATAAAAAAACCAAACCGTGAACGATTAAATCAATTAATTAAAAAAAAAACATTCGGTTTAGTATTTCAGTTTTATAAGACGGAAATTGAAATAACCAGATGAACTAAATCGGTTCAAACAAAACTAAAAACATCGGGTACTATAAATTAAAAAATTTGCTTTCTAACCTGGGTCCCAAGCAAACCACACCAGCCAGCAGCCACCTACTCCCTCACACACCCACCCTTCAATCTTCATCTCCATAGATTGATTTAGATTGAGAGACTGGAATGCTCTTCTTTTGAGTTATCAAGAAAAGAAAATGTAAACCCTACTTGCTAAGCCTTTTTGGTCTTCAAAGCTTGAAAGCAGAGTTTCCTGCTCGGCTAGCAGCAAGAGATCATTTTTTTTATTATTAGTGAGTTTTTATGAATTTCTTGATGGGAACTTCATTTACTTTCTTTTCTCTTGGAGAAACTATTCAGTTTGTTTCTATCATAATCGATTGGTATGCATTTCTTTTTTCTTCTCTTTTCTGGTGCTTAAATTTGACCAATTCACCTAGACTTCAATTCCATTCCATCAAAGCTGTTCTTGTCACCCAGCAGTCTGCCATTGAAGATCCCTGCTTGCACAGGCCACTGTCTAGTATTTTCGTGTAGCTTTTCTAGCATTCTAACTATATTTGTAGTGCATTGCATCCTTTAGTGTTGAACCTTACTGTTTCTCAAAAAGTTTATACTTCCAATTGAAAATACTGGCTAATTCACTGAAGAATCATGTGGGGACTAGGGATTTCCCTCCTGGACAGGTTCATGAAAAGCCAATTTCCCTAATCCACTACTGTGTTTTGCAACTATATCACTCCATTTGGGGTTGTTCAAATTATTGTGCAGCGGCTGCCCAGCGGAATTTAATACCATTGGTCCTTGATTCACATTAGCCTTGCACATATTAGTAGGGTTTGAGAGTAGTTCTGTAAATGGCTATTTTGCGCATTTCACGCCAATATGGACCCTGTGGGGCAAAAGAAAACACGGCAAACTTGTAGGATAAGCTTTTTACAGCTGTTATGCATATGATAAGTAGTTAAAAGCCACCACACAAACTTTTATTTAAGCAATAAATGACTGCAGTAATCGAATCAAAATATTTGAAATGTGGCTTTTGACAGTAGTGTTGTAAGCTTATTCTGTTTAACATAAAAAATTTGAACTGTTGAGTGACCATGGGTCTATCGCCTGGTTATCATATATTCCTAGGTTTCTGGGCTTCTACTGATCTTAGAGGTTGTGTGAGTTAGACACTGCTAAGCCAAATAAAACACTCTGCTTATGATTTGTTCCCTTCTGTGACTTTCTGGCTAGTGTTATTTTGACCAGCCCACTGATCATGCATTATATAATTTAATTTTTTCAATTACGTTTGGTAACATTATTTTCATTGGATAATTACAATGAAAAACCTTTAAAATCAGAACTCATCATCCACCAGCATCAACCACCATTGGATCCACCACATATAATAAAGTTAAACAACATCAACTCCTTACATCAAGGAAAAGAAATACTAAAGATAGAAAAAAATCATAAATTTAGGATTACTTTACAAAATTTGATGGTAATTTTAAAGCTCCTAAAGCTGAATGTAATTATTGTGAAAAAAATTATACATCTCATAATATCCTTAATGGCACAAGTAATATGTGGAGTAACTTAAAAATATACAATTTTTTTTTTTTATGGTTTATAAGAAGCAAAAAGTTTTAGTATTAGAACCTTAGAAAGAAAAGGGCGAACTGGGAGATCAAAATATGAGAACTCTTAAAGAAATAGGTTATAATTATGATGAATATAGACAAGCACTAGCATGAATGATTAAAATTGATCAGTTGCCTTTTAATTTTATGGAGGGTTAGGGATTTAGATTATTTTGTCAGACTATGCACCCTAGATTTCCTTCTCGTTTCACTGTTATAGGAGATTGTTTGAAAGTTTATGTGGAAAAGAAGGAAAGATTAAGGACAACTATTAGGGGTCAATAATTGTGCTTAACATCTGATACATGAACATTAGTCCAAAACATTAACTATATATGCTTGACAACTTATTGAATTCATAATGAGTGGAATTTGTATTAAAAAATTCTTAATATTTTTTTTATCAAGTTTCAAATCATATGAGGAAGACAATTGGACAAGTTATTGAGAATTATTTATTAGAGTGGGGGATTGATAAATTTTTTACTATTATAGTATATAATGCAAGCTCTAATAATGTGACTATTTTATATTTGAAGAATGTGATAAAAGATGGGTCAACTAATATATTGTCAAATGCATATTTGCATGTTAAATGTTATGCACACATTGTAAACCTCATTAAGTGTGATAGATTAAATAGATAATGTTTTAGTTGTTAAGATTCAAAATGCAATTAGGTTTGTGAGATCTTCACCTTTTGGGCAAGTTGCATTTAAGAAGTGTGCAAAGAATATGCAAATAAGATGTAAGAAATCAGTATGTTTGGATGTCGCACACAATGTAATTCAAATTATCTTATGTTACAAGCTACTAAAAAATTTGAAAAAGATCTTTGTGAGGTAATGTTTATGTGGAAAAGAAGGAAAGATTAAGGACAACTATTAGGGGTCAATAATTGTGCTTAACAACTGATACATGAACATTAGTCCAAAACATTAACTATATATGCTTGACAACTTATTGAATTCATAATGAGTGGAATTTGTATTAAAAAATTCTTAATATTTTTTTTATCAAGTTTCAAATCATATGAGGAAGACAATTGGACAAGTTATTGAGAATTATTTATTAGAGTGGGGGATTGATAAATTTTTTACTATTATAGTATATAATGCAAGCTCTAATAATGTGACTATTTTATATTTGAAGAATGTGATAAAAGATGGGTCAACTAATATATTGTCAAATGCATATTTGCATGTTAAATGTTATGCACACATTGTAAACCTCATTAAGTGTGATAGATTAAATAGATAATGTTTTAGTTGTTAAGATTCAAAATGCAATTAGGTTTGTGAGATCTTCACCTTTTGGGCAAGTTGCATTTAAGAAATGTGCAAAGAATATGCAAATAAGATGTAAGAAATCAGTATGTTTGGATGTTGCACACAATGTAATTCAAATTATCTTATGTTACAAGCTACTAAAAAATTTGAAAAAGATCTTTGTGAGGTTAGGTAAAAGCAAACCTAGGTATATAAGTTACTTTATGGATGTTGATTCAAAAGGGAGTAAAAACAACATAGAGCCATCTAGTTTGGAGGTCTGGAAAAATGCTAGATCTTTGGTGAAGTTATTAAAGATCTTTTCTGGCTTATTGCATCTTACATCAAATTTTTTTCTTAATGAAATGATTTATATGTGCACAAATTTGTTGCAATTGTGTAAGAGTAGAGATAATATTTTAAGTGAAATGATGATGGATATGATGTTAAAGTTTGAAAAGTATTGAGGTTGTGAAGGAAATTAGAATTTTTTTTATTGTATATATCTAATGTTTTAGATCCACGTTTCAAGTTGAAATATATAAGATTTTGTTTTAGTGACTTGTATGATGATGACAAAGCACAAAAATACTTTGATGAGCTTGTATGAATTTTATTTGAAAGCTAATAAAGTGGTGGATGATAATAGGTATAAACATGATGTTAATGTTATTGATGCCATGTAGGTAGATGATAAGCTAAACATTTTGGCTTAATTTAAAAAGCATTGGCAAAAGGAAGATAGTGTGGAAAATATAAATGAGGTTGGGAAGTATTTGGTTGACGGTTGTGAGGATTCTAATGATGATAAATTAGATATTTTGGGTTGATGGAAATGTAATGTTTCAAAATATAATATACTTTTGAAGATTGCACAAAATGTGCTAGCTATTCATATATCTACAGTAGCTTTCAAATTAGCCTTTAGCACTGATAGTTATATACTCAACCAATTTCAAAGTTTTTATCTCTAAAAACAGTCCAAACACTTATTTGTTGTCAAAATCGGTTGTATTATAGACTAATTTCAATCGACATTAGAAATTTGATAAAAGATTTTGAAACCCATGAAAACCTTAAGTCAAGTAATTTTTCTTATAAATTTAAGCTTTTTATTTTATGATTTATTGATTTACGTGTTTTCAATTTTACATGTCTAATTTTTTATTTTATAGAATTTAATGGAAAGTTACATCTAGTAATAGATGATAATTATTTAAAAAATTGGGACATCTATTGAAAACATATGATACAAATGCTAATTTTATTTTTATATTATTTATTTTAATTTATCATGTTATAATTCTATATGGTACAATGTTCTTAATGTGCTTCTTGACTGAGATGATGTGCATAATGAATACTTATTTTCTTGGCATGTTGTGTTTTATAATAATGTTATTTTTAAGCCCTTTAAAGGCAATACTTTGTAAATTTGGATTTTATTGACTTGTTGGTATGTGCTATTTAAATTCTCGTGCTCACTAAGAATGCATGATTGACACTAATAATTTAATATCAATAAATAATCAGGGCAACATATTTAATATACTTTGTCTTCTGGAATCTTGTAAGAAAACTAAACAAGATTAACATCAATTATGTACCTATCAGATAGCCCATAAAAAACTCATTAGAAAGCCCATTAGAAGTCACGAAAAGCCTAAAAAAAAATTTCATAATTGTTTAAGATTTTGAAATAAAATAACTAAACCGAGCTGAAAATTTGGTTTTGATTCAATTTGGTTGTTTTTTTAGGTGAAAAATGAATTAAACAAAAAATGATTACCCCTAGGGCAAATGTAATTGCAATGAAGGTATATTGAGTTTGTGACGTGTGAAGTGTTGCATACTAAAGTTTTAATATAGTGATCTCCATCCTGAGTCTTGATGTGTGTTTTCTTTGTAGAAATGTTATATTCTCATAGCGAATCAAAGCATCATGGTGGAAGCCTTTTTGAAAGATTTGTGGGGAGCTGATTTGATTTTATGGATTGAGTTATCAACTTATGAAGGTAGAGTAAAAATGTTTGTTGATAGTCGAGAAGAACTTGTGGGGAAGAACAAGGGGGTCCCTTAAAAAAAGGCTTTTAGAGGGACAACAAAACAAGAAATTAGGTTTGTAGATGCACCTTTTATGGCTATATGCAAAGTTATTTAATAGTGTAATTATTTTTTTTATTAAATACAAATTATATTGAATATATCATTGGAGACAAAAGTTGGTGCATGGATTTTCTTTAAAAATCAAGCATAGACTACAGTTAAAAAAAAACTAATTTTTCTAGGAAAGTTACTATTCACCAAGACTCGAATTACTTTTTATGGTAATAGTGTTATTAAGAAATTGTGTTTGAACAAAAAGACCTTTGAACTAGGCACTAAGAGCAATGTAATCTTTTCACCACGATACAATTGCTTTTTACAAATTATATGGGGTTAGATTTGTATTTAGTTTTTTTATATAGTAAAATTACCAATTTATCCTTAGAATAAAATAATCTAATGGCTACTACTCAAGGATATTTTTATTTTTTTTATTTGTTTTATAATAGTATAATTACCTCCCCTTAAACACAAAACAAACAAAACTCTCACCTATGTTTTTTTTTTTTTTGTCATTTTACATTGGTTTATTGTAAATTCCAAAGGTACGGAGAGGTATTGTTATATATTAAATTTATTAAATATAATTAAAAAAACACCTTCCAGAGTGGTGTTTGAAAGATCTCGGCACCCCAAACGCAGTGAGACAGGGCGTGCCCCTAAATCGCATCAGGTTTGGCATTGGTGACCTTTGTTTCTTTCTCTTTTCTCTCTCCCCACCCTTGAATTCCGCGTGCTCCCTTTTAAAAATTCAAACCAACCCTTGCAATTTATTTACCGTTCACATTTGATCTCTTTCCTTTTCATTACTGTTTTTTTCATTTTGAATAAACCATGAAATTAAAAATATTTTTCAATTTCACCTCCTTTTAATTTTTAATTTTTCAGACTTGATCCTTATTTTTTTTATTACTATTTTTTTTATTTTTAATAAGCTATAAAATTATATTTATTTTCCAATCTCACCCCCCCTTTTTATCTTTCAAATTTGATCCCCATTCTTTTGATTACAATTTATTTTTTTAGGATCATTTTTTTTACAATTTCATCCTTCATGTTTTTTTTTTCCTTTCAAATGATCCTCATTCTTTTTATTGCTATCGTTTTTTTTGGAAAGTTTTTTAAATTGATTTTTATTACAGATTTTATCCTTCAAAATTAAAGTTTTTGGAAATTAAACTTCTTGATTGAATCCGACTCAAAGATGTCATAGGTTATTAGTTTTAGAGATTAGATCGAGTTTAGAAGATTTGTCCGAGTTGGCTTGATTTTTTTTTCCTTTTTAAAATCTATTTTTTTTTTTACTTTTTTTTTAGAGATTTGCTTTATTATTTTTTACGGTTTGCCTTATATGAGATTAGTTTCAGGTTCATAACTATAGTCATTGGTTTCAAAGGTTAACGTGGGTCAACTTTTGTTTTTTTTTTTGGTCCTTTTTTAAAATTAATTTATTTCAATTTCATCCTTCAATATTTAATTACTTGAAACTAGTCTTCTTATCTTTTTTTCCCTTTTCGTTTTATTGGGTTATCACGATTAGGTATCCATGATTACGTGGTTTGTGGATTAACCTAGGTTAGTTAAGATTTATTATTATTATTATTATTATAAGATTAATCCTGGGTTCAGGACCAAGATCGTCGGTTTCAAAGGTTATCATGAATTGAATTTTTTTAGGTACCTTTTTTAAAATTGAATTATTTTAATTTTATCCTTTAACATTTGATTTATTGAAAATTGGTCTTCATATTTTTTTTTATTTCCTATCTATTGGGTTATCCTATTCATTTTTTTTACAATTTAATCCTCTATGAGTGCTTTTTCCTGTCAATTTTGATACCTATTCTTTTTATTGCTATCTTTTTTTCTTCGGATTTAAATTGATATTTGTTTTCACGATTTTATCTATCAAAATTAAATTGGTTGAGAATTAAGCTTCTTAATTGAAACTGGTTTAAAGATTTCATGATTTCCATGGTCGTGAGGTTTGCAAATTAACCTGGTTTGACTCATGTTTTTTCCAATTGATTTTTCAAATTAAATTTCATTTGTCCTTAAACATTATGTTGTTTGAGAATTAAGGTATAAGATATTATTAATTTTCTTTCGAATGCGTTCGCCCTGGTATCATGTCTGGGTAAGAGATTTTGCATCTTGACTAGGGTGGGCACAAATTGAGTTTTTTTTAATCTTTTTAAATTATATTTTTTTTCTTAAACTTTCATCCTTCAACATTTTATTTGCTAGAGATTGAGCTTCACTTTTTTATCATTTTTTTTGTAGAGTTATCATGTTCTTATTTGATTTATTATAAATTAGTATCCAAACTTGTTTTCCTATATTTGTTTCTATGAGATTGTGCCAATGGTCGCAAAGTTTGCGAGTTAACCCGATTTAACTTGGTTTTTTTGTTGTCTTTTTAAATCTTTTTCTCAATTTTCCCTTCATCATTGAGTTGTTTTATAATCTGAGTTGGCTTAGATTAGGTTTTTTTAACCTTTTTTTCATTGAGATTTTTTTTCTTATTGATTTATTGTTGGTGCATTTTTTAAATCATATTATTTAATTTACCAAGTGAACCAATGACTCAGGTATTGAATTTGTTTCCTTAGCATTCTTTTTTTTACGTTGAATTTTTTTTTTATCCAGCCAATGACGAAGTGCAGTCTACAAATCTAGTAATTTACTAACAATATTGGTGTAAAAACTATAGATGAGCCACTTAGTGCTACCCAAGCCAGAGGTCAGACCTGTAATAGCAAACAAGCTCCAAAAATCAATAATATTCTATGATGGTTGGCTATTCCAGAAACCTATTGCTTGATGCACTCTTAATAATTAGGATTGATTGTATTTCCTTTCCCGTACATATCACCTATTTTAGCTGTTAGGATTTCTCATGAAAATCCTTTGTATTTACTGTTCTACACCCTTTAAAGGCAGCGTTGTAGAATCATAACTCTAACCTTTTGGCTTCCAATCTTGTACTTTTTTCATGGTATCGAGCCTTCACCATGTTAGAAGAAAGTGGAACCAATACAAACACAACCCTTAGTATATTGAGAAGGGGAGAAATCCAAACACAACCCTTTAATGATCTCAATTCACCATATGTTTTGCGTCTCTTAGATAACCTAGGGACTATTTTCATGACTTGTGTTCTCAATGAGGGATAATTATCCTACATGGAAGAGAGCTATGAAGAATGCTCTCCATGTCAAAAACAAATTTGGTTTTATTGATGAGTCTTTTAAGAGACCAGAACAGACTTAAGAACAATATGCATTTTGGATAAAGTGTTATATAGATTAGAATTAGAAGAGTGTTTTTCTCAAGTGAACGTTTCACGCATATATGAACTCAAGAAAGAGATCTACTTGCTTCGTTAAGATAATAAAAGGGTCTTTATCTATTATTCCAAGTTTAAGGCTCTTCAGGATGAACTCCAGATGTTTGACATTATTCCTCAATGTCACTATAGTGTTGGAAAAGAATTTGCAACAACTAAAGAGAAAGAAAAGGCATATCAATTTCCCCTTGGTCTTAATGATTCTTTTAAAACGGTACATTTCCAAATCATAAACAGTGAGCCTTTACCATCTTTGAGTAAAGTATATGGCACTATTATTCATGAAGAAAAATAGCAAGCAATGGCAAGGGCATGATTTCCTGTCATAGAAGCCACTATATTTGTTGCCAATTCAGAAATCAATAAGAGATAATATATTTTAGAAGTGATATGAAAATCACAATTATTCAGGCCATACACAAGCTGAATGCTATTAACTAATAAGTATCCACCAGGTTAGAAACAACGTTGCTGTAATGATAAAGAGAAACCAAGCAAGCCTGCAACCTGAAAGTCAAAGAATCATGCATATGTTATGAACCTAATTGATTATGAAAGAACAACAAGATCGAGTGATGGCTCTAATATTCCACCCATCTCTTGTCTTACCTTGGAACAATATAACTAGCTTACATGTTTTCTGAATGAAGGTTTCGTGAGCCTCGCTAATTATGCTAATAAGCTTGATTACATGTGGATTATTAATAGTAGTCCCTCTAACCATGTGGTTGTTTCCAATGAACTTCTTGATAAAAAAAAAAAAAAGCTTACTATTTCAGGTTGTGCTCCATTAGTATACCCAATGTGATGCGAACATTGTGATCGTGTGGTCATGTAACCAATAACAAGATAATAATAAATCTTGGTAAGCCAAAACAATTTTGATAGGAGTGTGACACAATGAAAGCTTGTCCCAAGGCACCAATATTATTGGGGAATAAGAAACCCCACCCTACAAATACCAATTCGCGAATGAGAAATATAAGAAAGACGCCATGACACTAGTTAATCTTCGATAAGTCAATTTAGTTCGTTAAGGAACCAAAGAATGCGAGAATCTCTCTCACACAAGTTGAATAAATTCAATAACAATAGTATTATCAAGTCTGAATATTTTGTCCTTACAAAGAGTATTTACACTCTTGAAAATAAAAACCCTAATGGATCTACCATTGGGACTAAATGGACCTACTTATAAAACTGACCAAAAACCTATACTAATAAACCCAAAAGTATGAATCCAAACAAGCCTTGGTGCATAACTAAAAACTAATAAATAATTAAGCCCAAACAAGCTATAAGCCTTAGCTAATTAATCAAACCTAAAAGCAAAAATTAAGAATGAAAAACAAAGTGTTAAAATTCTTTGTAAATTGCTAAAACATAAAGAGAGGAAAAAATAATAAAAAAACAACTGAAATTAAAGTATTTATAAAGCCCCATCAAGAACCTTTGTAGCCTAATCTCATGCACCAGTTTAGGGCTTAAATAAACTTATTTAATCTCCCTTTTCTATCCAAAGTTAACTCATTATAGGTTTGAACTGATTGGGCTAAAAATAGCCAAGAAAAAACACTTTTTCGATGAATATATCAAAACAGTAACAAAACCTTAGAACAATTTAAATAATATTTTATCAAACTTCGATTGACTTGAGATTTTACCATAATATATTTCCATGTGTCTAGTATCTATTTGTAAAATTTTAGCTTGATCCAATATATATTATGAGAGATATGCATGATCTCACAAAATAGGCCAGTAGACATTTTAAGAAAAAGTTCGAACTTAACTTGGTTCATATCATCTCCTCCTTCTTCAAAAGGATTCATCCTTGAATATATAACATGAAGATCGTTCCTTTAAGAAAACAAATTAGCATCAAGTTAAAACATAACATCCTATCAAACTGCCTTGGTCTCCCTAACAAGATGTAACTTGCATGTATTATAATCTATAAGGTCTATGATTCTTAATGGTACAAAAGTTCAGATTACTAACAAGGTTAGTACTAGCTACATTAGTATGACTTCCACTTTCTGTAATCAAACTACACATTTTGTTTTGTACATGGTAATGCATATGGAAGATGTTCTTCCCCTATTGATCATTATCATCTTCCTTCACCTGAAGTGTACACCTTATAACCAAGGCCTCATCTTTAACTTGTATGTAACCTCATCAACAGTATAATTCTCAAATGGTGGCCTATCTTCATAATTAGATTTGTTACTTTCAGACTCTATGTCGTCATTGTCTCTCATAATCATTATTCTCTTGTTTGGACATTCTAAAGTGTAGTGCCCAAGCCCTTAAAATTTAAAACACTTAACATCACAAACATGTTTAGACTAAGTATCACATTTATTTTTAAAATCCCTAGAGACATCAACTATGGCTTTAGATGGTTCAACTTTGGTGCTAGTGAAGGGTTTCAGTTGGGCAACCCATTTTATCTTAAAATTCAGCTTCTATAATGATGAAGAACCTGAATTGTAAAATGGTCATACATTTCCCTTTCTTTTTTAGTTGCCTTTTTACTTTCATAGCTATATGAACCATGTCCTTTACTTTACATAATGTTGTAGCTTAACAACATTAACTGTATCTCTATTCAGTCCATTAAAAAAACCTAAACATAATAGTTTCTGATCTTCAACCATTTTAGATCTAATCATTGCAATTTCCTACTCCTTGTGGTAATCTTCCATAGTTTATGACCTTTGATGTAAACTTTGTAATTTCTAAAAGAGCTCTATGTTATATAAGTTAGGAATAAAGCATTTTCCCATTATGGCTTTCATGTAATCCCATGAATCAATATGCCTTTCTTCATTCATTTTCCTACTCAAAACAAGTTGATCCAACCATATTAGTGTATAATTTGTAAATTTAATGACAACGAGTTTTATCTTTTTTTGTTATTTATAGTAATGACAACAAAAGATCCATTTAACGTTCTTTTCTCACTCTAGGTATGCCTTTGGATCAATTTTTCCTTGGAAAGCAGGTATTTTTAACTTAATGGTGCCTAGCTCTCCACCTAAATTATCACGATGCCTAAAAGCCCGAGAATTCTCCCTTTGACTGAATGTTCCACCCTGGGCAAAACTAACATGCCTCTTAGCCCTATTCAACCCAAATCTATTCTCTTGTCCCACGGATGCAAAGTAGTTCTCGTCGTTGTCGTTATCATTATCATCATTTGTGTTTTCATCAACAAAATCAACAAAGTTAGTTTTAACATTTCGGACAATGTTTCCTCTCCAATAACCCCATACTCAAACCATCCATCCTATTATTTTGTTGTCTCATTAAAGCCACTTTATCTTTCAAATCATTCATCACCCTAGTCAAGTTGTTGAGCGAAAGCTTGCATTTGGAAAGTGGTATTCGCTTTTGGTGTTGCAGACTCGTTATTTTCAAACATCTTTAATTCTACAAAAATTGATTGGTAGTAAGAAAATATATCCTCATAACTCTCATGTTTCATATAATTCAAGGCTTTTAACTTAATTGTTCTCAATATACCTTTTATGTCTCGATTTACCTTCTTGCAGTTCTTTCAAATCTGAAAATCAATGAACCAACTTCAATGACTATCATAATGCAATACAAATATATATAAGTAACTTAAGGATGAATAAGATACTAAAAATAAGTAAAACAAAACTACAATAATGATTTCAAGAGTAGCAAATGAATTCGTATGAAATATGGACGATATTATAACTCAAAATAAAATAGATGTAAAAATCAATGAAAATATTTATTTGACTCCTAAATAACCCAAATATAACAAAATTAAATTGATTAGGTTGAAACAACTAGTAGTAAACATGTTTTTGTAACTTAATGCAAATCTGACTCCTTACACAATTTTAAGCACTAGAATTGAAACCCGGACCAAACAATATCAGAATAACCTAAAATTTAATATGTAGTACCCTTATACCTATTCAATAACAAATATCAATTTATAGATCATTCTCTTATGCCTAAATATAAAAAAGCATGTATGATTAATTTGCGGTAGAATTTAATTTAGAATTGAAACCCTAATCAAAAGATAAAAAAAAAATAAGGATAAATATATTAAATAGTTAGATTTCACCCAAAATAACCAATTTATCAATTTAGAAGTGATTTCAAAATGGTTCGATTCAATTTCTTTATTATTTATGTTTTCATGATAGAATTGAAGCTTCAATAATGTCTATTCTTCATATTTTTTTATTGACTTTTTATGCTACTGATATGTTTAGGGCAATAACAAAATGAAATAACACCTTCTTTTTTTTTTACTAAGATGCGAAAAACATAAAGAGAAGAAAAAGATTGGAAAACACCACTAAATTTATGAAACATAAATAAAATGAAATTTTTAGAAAGATATGACCTAATTTTGAAGCTTAGATCTAATACCAAGTGATGTGAACCTTGTGATCACATGGTCACACAACCTATAATAAAATAACAATGAATTCTGTAAAGCCAAAACATGTCTGATAGGAGTGTGACACAATAAAATCACATTTCAAGACACCAAAACTATTAGAATAAGAACCCCCTATCCAACGAATACCAATTTATGAATGTGAAGTATAAGAAAGACACCACAAAGTTGGTTAATCTTTAAGAAGTCAATTTAGTTCGTTAGAGAACCAAAAAATGAGGGAATCTCTCTTTTTATTGTGTTTTTCTTGGGTACCCTCATGGTAAAAAAGCTTACAAAGTCTATGATCTAAATACACAAAAATCATAATTCCCACGTGATGCTATTTTTTATATGTATGTTTTTCCTTTTAATTCTGGTTATGATCAGATACCAATGTCATTCTCCATTTACCTTTGTTTTGAGTCTTATATTGACGATACAGATGATCTAAATTATCATTGCTAAATTCCATACCTAAATTCCATATTGAAAATACTATTGTAAACACTCCATTTATTAAGCAGGTTGTGGATGTTCCTGCTTTTTTTAGGCCTTGGCGTGAACGCTAACTTGCATTTAAAATTAAATGTGTTTCCTTTGAGCTACTATTTTTAACAAATCCCATTCCATATGCTCTTTCCCTTGTTTTTTGTTTCAACTTCTCATCAATTATTTCTAGTTGCCATCACTTATCTTGATGAGCCTTTTATATTCTCCTAGGCTATTAAAGATCCTTTTATGGCAGCAAGCTATACAAACTAAAATTATTGCTCTTGAGACTAGTGGGACTTAGGATTTGGAGCACCTCCCTCCTAGAAAACACGTCATTGACTCCAATTGGTTTATAAGATCAAATACAATGTTGATACGACTTTTAAGAGATTCAAAACTTAACTTGTTGTTAGGGGGTTTACTGAGGTTGGAGGAATTGATTATACCATTAACTTCACTTTAATTGTTAAAATCACTAGTGTTTGTTGCCTTTTAACAGTGGCTACCATTAAAGGATGAATATTGTATTAACTAGATGTCAACAATGCCTTGTTACATGATGATTTAAATAAGAAAATTTATATAAAAGTACCCATAAGCTTTCGCAAGACCTGTGATACATGTGTATATCGCCTGCACAAATATTTGTATGATTTGAAATAGGCTTCTAAACAATGGTTCCATAAGTTTCAAACTTTCTTAGTTGATTTTGGTTTCTAGCTATTAGATGCTGACCATTCTCTATTCATACGTGGAAGAGATAATAACTATAAACCATGGGTTAAAAAAATTAACTAAGTTAGCATTAAGTTGAATGAAAAGAAACATAAGAGGTTTAATGTGTAAAAAAAGGCTCTATCTTTAAGAAAAGGCATGATTTTGAGAGGGAAAATATGGGAAAAAGAGAAGTGAAAAAGAAAGGGTGCGATGACAAATCCCTCTGTAGCTAAGGGAAGGGTACAGGATAAAGGATCTAAGAGTAGGTAGGGACAAGATCATTTAGAGGATGTTGCCTCCTATATACCATCAGTACCATATTAGTTAAGTTGGGGGAGTCATAAAAAATATAGGGTGATGCTGACTCTAGACATGCTAGGGTATCGCAGCCAATAAGGTTTGGTCAGTAGGGACATGAAGTTGCAGCACCCGCATCTACCCATGCACCTTGTGCTAATCCTGTATTATTTGCATAGATAGTGAGGGTAGTGATCGAGGGCAATGACTCGACCAAAAGATTGATGTTTTTTTTCAAGTGTAAGAATGTCGAAGTAATAAATAACCTGGCAAGACCAGGGTCGAACCATAGGGTGGTTAACTGTATAAACTACAAATAAAGAAATAGATAATAACAGAAAAGGAGTTAAAGAGAGCTTTGAGATGTGATATTGATGTAAGGATTTAAACAAATATAAAATAATTGTCAAGGTTAATGGATCCACTAATGGTATTTTAAATAAGTATAATATAAACTCTTTTTATTATTCAACTGAAAACCACACACAAAGGAGGTTCCAATCGAATTATAAATTGTTAACATGATTACATTAGTTATCTTATTTGAATAATGCTAATACTTATAAATGTTGTCAGGTATTCATGATAATAACTTATGTTAACAACAAATCAAGTTCCTTTCATAGCACAGGTGTCGGTTATACCATACGGTTCTGCTATGAAAGTGCCAAGTATTTGTTGTACCAAGGGTTATACAATATAAATCTAGAGTAATTATTTAACAAGCAAAGTATTAAAAGTGAACAAGATAACAAATACAAAACATGTTAGTATCAAACATTAAAGTCCATGTTAACTTATATCTTAGTTAACATAATGAAATAGAGAAACATAAATAAACAAGATAAGAACATAAATAAGATATAAGTTAACTAAGTAAAGGAAAGGAAATAAAAAGCATAAACAAGAGATTAATATAAACAAAACTTAAGCATTACAAAAATATAAAGAGAGAGAGCAAGAACATGATCTTGATCTGAAAATCAAGATGCCTAAATGCATGGTAAATGCCTCTTTTTTATAGGCCAAAATTCAGAACTATTAATTTGATGACTAATTGTTGAGTTGGTGGCCACCTCTTGACTTGGTAGCAATCCTTATCTTCTTGTCTGCAGAAAATTTCATTACTAATATTAGAATTTGAGCAGATAGTCCTCATGAAATTTCTGGAAAATTATCTTATATTTCCAATAAAACAAGAATCGATGCATTTGGACTTTGAGAACTCGAGATATGGGCTGAACACTGAATAGTGTCTAGGCTGCAAGACAGATTCCGACTTCTCTGTTGTTGCTACAATTTGAACTTAAAAACGGTCCTTTTGAATCTTGGACTCTTCATGAAAGTTTTAGGCCTATGTCTTAGTTTTCCATACATATAAACCAGACCTAAATCCAAGTTTTACATCTCCAGTTATGATCCAATAACCGAATGGTGCTCCAGTTTGGACTAAACCAGCATCTCTTTTCTAAGCTTAGCCCTCTTTTTGTCTCTCAATTTCAGTAGTTAAACTCATCAATCAATCATTTGACTTATGTGATAGGACTGCATTTAAGATGAACATTTATTATAAATTAAAGGTATCTTATATTATTAGACATGTTATTATAAAACATGCTCTGGTTAAGGAGATATTGATACTTCAAGTGCAAAATGATGATATAAAACCTTGATAAAAATACATTTTTAAGTACTAATCAGGCAAGTCTAGTGCATCAACCTTATCAGCGCTAGTAGCCACAAAACTTATGGACAATATAGTTGCTTTAGTAAAGATTATTTAGAGTATAAGAGAGATGCATTGTGAGCCTATCTAGAACTGATTGTCATAGTATTTGCATTGCAGGTATAAAAATATTATTTATGTAGGTCTCAAGTTTATATTTACATAAATCATAAAAGTCTAGGATACCTGATGACTTAGTAGGAACTTAATAGGCAACTAATAAGATGGATATAACTTATTAAAGATTATGATTATGTTATAGATTACCATCTAGGAAGAGCAAATATGGTTGTAGATGCTCTTAGCAAAAAAGAGAAAGTTGTGATAGGAGAACTAAGAGAATGGAATAAAGGGACTTGATGGACTTAAGGACGATTAATGTATAGTTAGAAGTAGGGTCTGGGGGTCTTTATTGGCATAACTAAGAGTACAATTTGTGCTTCGAGACAAAGCATTGGAAACTTAACAAAAAGACATTAAAGTATATAAGGTGAGGAATAAGATTAAAGCCTTGTTTGACATTGCAGAATTATGCTTTTGAAAAATTTTGAAAGTTTTTTTAGCTTTAAATTAATTTTTTGATGTTTTTGAATCGTTTTAATGTGTTAATATAAAGAATGAATTAAAAAAAAAAACACTATTTTGATGCATTTTCAAGCAAAACACACTTTGAAAAACAACGTCTATCACATTTTCAAATAGACCTAAGTTAGGGTTTGAGACTCCATTTTGGATTTTAGATGATGAGATGATAGTAATGGGAAGGTGGATGTATCTGCCTGAAGATAAAACTTTGAAGGATGAAATGTTAAAGGGAGCTCATAAATCAAGGTTTGTTGTGCATCCTAAAAGTACTAAGATGTACAAATTCTTGAAGCAATTCTATTGGTGGCCAAATATGAAAAGGAAAATATGAAAGTGGAGCATCAAAAGCTATATGGGCCTTTTTAACCTTTATTGATACCTCAATGTTAGTAGGAATATATCACTATGAATTTCATATCGGGCCTACCTAGGGGAAAGAAGGGAAATGATGTCATCTGGATAATTGTAGATCAATTAACAAAATTTATACTCTTTTACCGATAAGAATGACAGATCCAGTGGATAAATTAGTCAGGTTATATGTGAATGAATTGGTGAGACTTCATGGGATTCCAATAATGATTGTGTTAGATTGAGACCATTGATTTACTTCTCATCTTTGGCCTAGTATACAACGGCTCTCGGTACAAAACTAAATTTAAGTATTGTTTTTTATCCTTAAATGGATGGACAATCTGAGAGGACAATACATACCCTAGAAGATTTGTTAATAGCATATGTATTAGAGGTTAAAGGAAATTAGGAAGATCATCTGTCTTTTATGGAGTTTACCTATAATAAATATCAAGCTACTATATGCATGACATTGTATGAAGCTTTATATGGTAAAAAAATGTCAAACTTTAATATGCTGGGAGGAGATGAGTGATAGAAAATTAACAGGACCAAATATATTATACATAACCTCGAAGAAGGTAAGGATTATAAGGGACCGAATGAAGGCAACCAAAAAGAGTTATGTGAATGTCAGGAGAAGGCCTCTTGAGTTTAATGTTGGCAATAGAGTGTTTTTGAAGTTATAGAAAGAATTGGACAAATAACATATGGATTGGCATTGCCCCTATATTTAGCCAAGATTTATGATGTTTTTCATGTCTTATTGCTACGTAAAACCAAGATAGATCTTTCACAAGTGCTGCCACAGATTCCTATTGAAATCAAGGAGGACTTGACCTTGGAAGTGAAACCTGTAAGGGTGTTGGATCGCAATGAGAAAGAGTAGGAATAAAAATATTCCTATGATTAAAATATCATAGAGGAGTTCTCAAATTGAAAAGGAAACCTAGGAAAGTTAATTTGAGATGAGGAGAAAATATGTTTGTCTATTCTTAGAAGTAGGTATGGAAATCCAAATTTTAAGGACAAATTTTATTTTTAGGAGGGGAGAATGCAAACCCTTGATCAAAAAAATTAACTAAGTTAGCATTAAGTTAAATGAAAGAAAGCATGTGGGGTTCAATGTGTAAAAAAAGAAACTTTGGCTAATAGTGTAATAAGTGAAAAATTAAAATTATAAATAGGTGAATATTGATCTAGTTATTTTGAGTGGTTTTATGTAGGATGAAGTATTGAAATGGTTAGTGTAAAAGTATGTTAGAATTTCTATGTTAAGGTGTTAGGATTAAGGAAATTATCGATGATCGATGATGATATACATAAATAATGAATGGGTAAAGGTTCAATTTAATGAATTGAAAGAGAATTTAATCCTTACCATGTTTAAGGGTTTAATTAGTGTATGTAGGAATAATGTTTGGGATAATTGATGTAATTACCAATTGTATTGTGTGGAATTGTGTTGGTTGGAATGAATGATAAATAAATAATGTTTGATTTGAACCATTGTGAAAAGAAAAATTCACCCTTGCATGTTCTTTGTGTTTCGACCAAATTTGTAAAATTTAGGGTTGACTTTATATGGATTGTTTATTGATGAATCATGTAAAATTGTATTAGTTTAAGTGTTGGATGATAGTTTAAGGTGTTAATTATGAAGGTTTTGAAAGAAACATGTTCATTCCTTAGGGGGGGAAGTTGGTCAACATATAGGTAAATGGGGAAGTATTCTTCTTTATGTAATTAAAGGTCAAGTAATGCAATAAAAAGGATAAGAACTTACTAGTACTCAAAGGTACTAGAGGTGTTAGATTTATCCGTGGGATACTAGAGGTGTCAAATTTATTAGATGGTCAGGATATGAAATTGACTAGTATCTGTGGGATAATTGAGGCATCATTATGAATGATGAACGAGAGTTTTTGACTAGTTTTCTAAAAGAAATTAGAGGTGTCAAGTATACCTAAGACTGGGATTTTTAATTGACTAGTACTCGTGGAATACTAGAGGTGTTAGTGCGACTGATGACCAAGATTAAGAATTGACTAGTACTTAAAGGGTATTAGAGGTATCAGGTTGCTTGTTGACCAAAAGTTTATTGACTAGTTACTCTAAGAGTATTGGAAATGCTAGTATGTCTATTAAGTGGATATATATTATGATTGTTCTAAAATTAACAATGTTATATTTTAAAAGAAAATGAGTATTTGGGTTAAATAAGTTTTTAAGCTTGGAATTAAAGTGTAATGTGTTGCTACACAACTTGCCATATACATGATTTAATTGTCTTTAATTAGTGTTAATGTAATTGCAATATTTATTACAGGACTTTCATATACTCGTGCAAAATAGTTGGCATTTTCATATAACTTCTTTTGATAGATTAATAATAGGAACAAAAATATATTTTGGATTTAAATTATAATATATTTGAATTTATGGATGTATCTTATTTTGTGTTATCAAATTTAATGATGCTATTGTAAATTAAATTAGAACATGAATGTCATATTTAATATAATTAAATGAAGTTTGATCATAAATTTAACCATATCCATGTTTGTTCTCTTGTTTTAAATGAGGATATGCTTCATAACTTATATTAATGTTCTTAGTTTATAATTGTTCAAGTACAAATTAAATGCTTTTTTTATTTTTATTGTTTGAGATCCATATGTTTTAAATGAATACTTCATAATCTATGTAAAATGTCAAAGGATGGATTGAGGGAATAAATATTGTCTTTTGGTGTATAATTATGTGGTCTTGATCTAGGATGATTGAATCAAGTGATAGGAGATTGATTTTAGAAATGTAAAGAACTATGTCAAAATTTGGAATGCCCTATATACAGAGGAAACTCTGTTTGTTGTGAAATGTATTAAAAGTGGGTTTTGTTACATCAAAATTTAAATCAATGAACAAAGAATAAATAACAAACATGTATGATTTTGCTCAAACCGATTGATCAAATGGATTTACCAAATGATTTGGTTAACCGTTTAATGAAATGAACAGTTAAAATCATTATTATCTCAATCAAATGATGGAATTTATTGACCAATTGATCTACTAGTAGGAGAATTAAATAACTATGGGAGATATCGGTTGACTGAATTATTGGGTTAAATTAATTTGGTTGACCACTATCACTAATAATAGACCGTTACAAAACAAAACAAAAAAAAAAAAAACAAATTTACCTTGTTTTTCCATTAAAGGAAAGGGAAATTATTTGCAATTGCATATAAAATTCAGGGTTATGATAGTAGTTGTATTGTTTTTTTAGAATATATGGATGGTATTATTGTGGTTGCTTACTGTTTTGATAAAATTTATGATCTTGAAGAGTGCTCACATACTTAATTTCACATCAAAGATCTTGGTGCGTTGAAGTATTTTTTAGGAATTAAAGTTTCTTACTCTTCTAAAGGTATTGTTCTCAAAACCAACACCTCTATGATCATCATTACTCATAATCCTTTAAATCCTCATAGGCTTCTTTTTCGCCTCCTTGTAAGTATTGCAGTCGAGTCATTCCTGCTCATGTCAATGTTTTACTATGCATTCTTGATCTCATCTTTGTAGAAATGGGTATACTCATTTCAATCCTTAACTATATTTGTCTTTATGTTTCTGGTGATGTGATTGCTAATCTTCTTCAAGCAAATGTGCTCTTCAAAAGCCATATTTATTCTATAATTGGGTCACAAAGTTTTTGTGAATTCATAAAATCTATACAACCTTTTGTTTTCGTTTCATTCTTTGTTATAACCAATTTTTTTAATTCCATCTTTTTTTCTTGATTGAATTTCTTTATTTACTATTGAATTTGATTTACATTTATCAATGAAATAAAAAGACTTCTATTAAATTCTCTATCCAAATTATAATAGTAGAAAGGTGGGTTATATATCTTAGAATGACATATGTCATAACATGATCTTGGCCCCTAAAATTTCCATTTTCATGAGAAAATATTAAAAAAAAAAACTCAAAAGTTCAAAGTTCAAAAAAATATTATGAATCTCAAATAGACATGTATTTAATTCATAGTTGGTCAAAACACTGTGAGGATAAATGATTTGAGGTCTTGCTGAATAAAATTGACTGAAATTAGGCATGGCTACACAAATTAAAAATTTAAAGACCAACATGGACAAGGTGTAAAGTTTGGGAGTCCAATTGTATTAATTGAGGGCCTAATTAAAAAAATATTAAATATTATGGTGAAATAACAAAAATTAGAAGATTGGGGACCCAATTGGAAGAAATGGAAACTTGAATGGGCTTAATTAATACATTCAGGGCTTAATTAAAAAGAATAAGTTTAAGAGTCATTCAAGTTAAAATTAGAAGAATTAGTAGATCAAGGACCAAAATGCAAAAGGCATTAAATATTTAGGGTTTCAATTTACTTAATCAGAGACAAATTTAAAAGAATTAGAAGCTTCAAAGGTTAATTGAAGACATAATTAAAGAAATTCAAGGTCAAGAATCATTTTGTAAACGGCATTGGAATTCGAGGATCCAATCGGAAAACACCATCAGGTGGAATTGAAAAGATTTGTAAAGAATATAATCAATTGAGAGTTTAATTGAAAATTTATAAAGACGATAGACTAAAATTGAATGGACAAGTTTAAAGACCTAATTAATTTAGGATTAATAAAACAAAACCGTTTTACATTAAATAAAACAATGCGTTTCAATTGAAACTATGTGTTTTGATTTTAAATGATATCGTTATGATAATTCTTGAATAAAAAAGCAGACAACAAGTCATTTAGTACTGCTTATTTTCTTCCCTAAAAGGGTAGGCAAAGCCCGTCTAAGCACCATGTGAGGATAACGTCGTCCGTTTAAGAATCTCGGCCCTAGGAATATATGGATAGTCCTTTTCCCTTCAGCTGAAAGAATGATAGATTTTAAAACAGTTAATGTGATCAAGAGTGTGGTTTCCTTAGAGTTAATCTGGCTGCAACAATAATGGCTAAGGCTTTATATTCCTTGAATCACTGTAGGGAAGCTGGGAAGGGTCATCTCAGGTGTTGTCTTCAGTTGCTATTTATTTGGACTGTAAGTCATCTAGTTGAAAGAAAAATTTCTGGTTTATTGTTATCCCCTGGAATCTTTACTCTAAAATGGATAACTTTACTGAAAGACCCAGGTAGGAACGCCTACATGGGAGGGAATGTTTTAGAGCTTGAGCGAGTCCTCATTCCACTAGAGAACTCGTTATGTATATGTTGATTCCTATGTAGCAGACTGTGGGAACTACCCTTGGGTCCCACTAGTGATGTTGCATCAATTATTATCCTCACATGGTGCTTAGACAAATAGGATTTGAGCAATTCATCCCCTGGACTACCGAGTTGGCACAGTTCTGTGAATAATTCAAGATTTCAAGAATTTATTATAACCTTCAAAGCAAGCATGAAGGTATCCTCACAGAGTCACTACTACCAGACGAGTGGATGAGAAGATCACCCTAAGACATCCAGTATGGTGAATGAACCAAGGAAAAAGGCAAGAAATAGCACCATATGAAGAATCCAAGCAGCTAGTGGTACCATACACGGAGAGTGTACAAGAAGAGATACGAGCATATTAGAGTCCCAGAATATGAATTTGAATTTTGAGGTGGAGAAGCTAGGGGGAAAGAAAAGAAAGTTGGAATCTAATTTGATGGCTCAAGAGAAGAGCTTAGCAAAAGTAGAAGAAAAAAAGGGATGGGTTGATGACTCAACTACTACAACAGCAAAAAAGGTTCCCGGATTCACAAAGCGCAATTCACGCTATTGACTATAGTAAAGAAAAAGCAAACTATAAAGATGGTAAAAATAGCGGAAGAAGCGTCTGGTGCTCAAGAGAAGATAGCAGGGTTAGAGAGGATAAATGACGCACTCCACAAACAGTGCAGTTAACAACAAAATGTAATTGCCTTCATGGATGGACAAACTGATTAGTTTGCTTCCATAGAAAAGTCATTGATGTCGACCAAAGAGAAGGCAGAGAAAGAGTCTAAGAAGTGGGCATCCGAGACTATACGCTATCACTTAGGAGGTTGAGGAGTACTGCACAATACATAGCTGGAGGTGAACCGGTTACTCGAGGTGCTTTTCTAGGCTCTATATTTTTATGTTTTAAAAATATTTTTGAAAAAATTTAAAAATAATTTTTTTTTTTTGCTTCAAATTAATTTTTTTTTGTGTTTTTATATTATTTTGATGCGCTGATGTCAAAAATAATTTTTAAAAAATAAAAAAAATATCATTTTAATACATTTTCGAATGAAAAAAACTTTAAAAAGTAACTATAATTACACTACCAAACACGCTCTCTTCAGTGAGATTAGGGATGGACTTAAGTAGATTGTAGCATATCCTGGATTGAGGCCTCATAGAGAGTAGAGCAGTAGCGTGGTACAAGGCAAGCAAAAATGATGTATGAGGCTTTTTTTATTGTCATATGATGTGTTAAACTCATTTGATGGCATTCCTTTCAGATTATTGAAAAACAAACATTGTATTTTGACTTCTTAGTATAATGAAAAATGCCTTATTGCCTTAAATGAATGTGTTTGAATGATTATTGCTCTCAAATTGGCCTAAGTTCATGTAAGGTTGAAGTTCTTAATTAGTGACTTTTGAGAAATCTAATTTAAGTTCCTGAATCAATAAAATAAATCTTGGAAAAATAATACACATACATAATCAATATGGCCTCATGCATTCATAATCATGCATGCATATGTGCTTATAAATTGTCATACTTTTCAAGTTGAAATATAGGTTTTTCAATAAGTTGCACCTACAACACTCAACTTAGAAAAAAAAAACAAATGGAGAATGAGAACAATTATGAGAAGTATGGCTACCATAGTAATGAGTGTCAGGGAAGACAATCTACATAAAAGGTTATGAGTAGGCTAATCTTGCAGAAGCAGTAGTTACTAAAAAATCAATAAACTTTATGGCACTTGGCTTATCGGAACAAGAGCAAGATATTTGGTGTTATGATTCCAATGCCAATAATCATATGAATGGTAGAAAAAACCTATTCACTAAACTTGATAAGAGATTTCGAAGAGAGATATCATTTGACAATTTCTCTTAAGTCTAAGTCTAAGGGAGATGAGATGATAAAGAGAATGTTTTCATCTCTGATGTATATTATGTGCTAGAAATGAAGACAAATATATTGAGCCTTGGACAACTAGTGGAGAAAACCTATCAAATCAATTTAAAAGATATGTACTTGACATTTGCAAATACTCAAGAAAAGTTGCTTACTATAGTGAAGATAGTGAAGAACATAATGTTTCCACTTATTGTTCATCATCATCTACCAAAGTGTCTAAGAAGCATTGTCAATGACAAATACCAGATATGGCATCTTAGATGTGAACATTTTAATTTTAAGAGTCTAGAATAATTAGGAAGCAAGATGATGGTGAAAGGTCTTTGAAACATTCAACATCCTAATGAGCTTTGTAAAAGCTATGTTCTTAGTAAGTATCACAAAAAAAAATTGAAAATAAAGTAGATTGGAGAGCAACCAAGCTACTCAAGTTAGTGCACATTGATATGTGTGGTCCATTAAATCTAAAATCAAATAGAAGTAAAAGATATTTCCTCACTTTCTCTTACGACTATAATAGAAGAACCTGGGTGTATTACTTGAAGAGAAAATTAGAGGTATTTGATAATTTCAAAGAGTTCAAAGCCTTTGTTGAAAAATAGAATGGCTATCAAATTAGAATGCTTTCAATATGGTGAATATACAATAAAGGCATTTGAGAGCAATAAAGCATTTGTATAATTTAGCCTATACTCTTTAGCTAAATGGTGTAGTTGAGAGAAGAATTGTACACTCCTTAACATGTCTAGAAGCTTGTTAAAAGAAAAGTCATTGCCCAAGTTTTTTTGGACTAAAGTAATTTCATATACAGCTTATCTATTAAATAGATGTCCTATGAGAAGTTTGAAGAATAAAACACTATATAAAGCAAGGGCACTCATAAGCCAAGTGTGAGTCATTTTTGAGTTTTTGGATGCGTTAAATATACTAAAATTTCTAGATGTTAAAAGAACCAAACTTGAAGATAAAGGAGAAAAGTTTGTATTTGTTTGATATGATGATTGAATCACGGAATACACATTATACAATTCCATCACCAAGAAAGTGTTTTGTAACTAAGATGTAATTTTTGAAGAAAATGAATCCTCAAGATAGGATTGAGACAAATCTTCCAAAAAAGCATACATGACTATTAAACAAAAAAGAACTAACACATTTAATAGAAAAGGAACCATAAAGTGTTCATCCTTCAAAATGAAAACATGGAACTCTATACTTATCATCAGGAGAATTTTTTTACATAAGACTAAGAAGGGTTTAAAACTTGAAAGAATTGTATAATGACATATGACTTATACAAAGTGACAAGCATACTCTATCTTGTCCATAAATAAGTTATAACCCAATTAGATTTCAAGACATTAACAAAGAAGAAAAATAGAATGCAATGGATGAAGAAATTAGATCCATTGAAAACAATAACACATGGGAGTTGATTACTCTCTCATAAGAAAACAAGAGCATTAGAGTTAATTGGGTTTACAAGAAAAAGAAGAATGGTCAAGGATAAGTTCAGAGGTATAAGGTTATACTTATTGCAAAAAGGTATAAGCAAAAGGAAAGAATTGACTATAGGGAATTTTTTTCCCAAGTTGCAAGACTTGAGACCATTATATTATTTATTTCATTAGCTCCATAGAATAAATGGAAGATTTACCATCTAGATATGAAATCAACATTTTTTATTAGAGTCATTAAAGAAAAAGTCTATGTTGATCAACCACCTGATATGTGAAAAAGGCTAAGAAGATATGGTGTATAGGCTAAAGAAAACCTTTATAGGAGTAAAAGCAAGCTCCACATGTATGGAATATCAAGATTGATGACTATTTCATAAAGAATAGCTTTGAAAAGTGTCTTTATGAACATACATTATACTTGAAGAACAAAGTTGATGGAAGTGCGTTATAAGCTTGCTTATATATTGATGATTTAATATTCATTGATAACAATCCATATATGTTTGACACTTTTAAAATTAACATGGTCAAAGAATTTGAGATGACATATATAGGTCAAATAGCTTATTTTCTTGGCATATAAGCTATTCAAAGCGAGAAAGAAATCTTTATTTCACAAAGAACTATGCAAAAGAGATTTTAAAAAAGATTGGAATGGAAAAATGTAACCTAACTCTAGTTAAAACAAGATTGGAGTTGAAGGAGAATATGAAAGGAGATATAGATCTCACTTTTTTAAAAGTCTAGCTGAAAGTCTGAGGTACTTGACTTGTACTAGACTAGATATACTTTATGCAGTTAGGCTAGTTAACAAGTACATGGAGATCCTAGACTAGTCTCATCTAAATGCAACTAAAAGAATTATTCACTTCATAAAAGGTTCTCTTAATAAAGGTTTATTCTACACATATTGTTAAGACTTTAAACTTATTGTCTGCTCTAATAATGATTGGGGATGTGACTTAGATGAAAGAAAATGCATAACTAGATTCTCTTAAAGGTGCTCCACTAGTGACCTCAATTACCCACTCCATCCAACAAATATGTGTTTGTTTCTTAGTTTAATGACTTAGTTTTTAGTTAACAGCTAGATAGATGGCCCGCGCTATATCACAAATCGGGTTAAATTTTTTTAATGTAAAAAAAAATATTTAGGTGATGATAGCGTTTTTAAAAAAGTAAAAAAAATTGGTACTCGAGTTATCGATTCAAATAATTTCGATAAGCTTGGTTAATTTAATAATATGATTGTAAAATAAAAAGTCAATAAAAATAGAAAAAAATGACAATAACCAATAAAAAAATGCTTGTCAATATCATGAAAAGACACCCAGTAAATATTTTTAAGAAGTCTCTACGATCTTATTTGATAATAAGCTAAAATTAAATGAAATCAAGAAGATCTTATAAAGATAAGAATGAAAAAAAAATGAAGCTCAATCACTAGTAAAGAAAACACTAAAGAATGAATTGAAAAAAAAATTAAAAAGGATAAAAAAAAATAACTCAAGTAAGTTGTCAAACACATAGCCAATTTATGATAGTGAGATGACCCCATAAAATATTAAAAATTAGAAGGCCCGCGCTATATCACATATCGAGTTAAACTTTTCTTAACGTAAAAAAAAAAAAGAATGTTCAAGTGATGATAGCATTTTTGACACGATCAAAGAGTTGATGTCTTATCCCAAATGCAGGAGTATCAAAGTAATAAATAACCCGACAAGACCGGGGTCGAACCACAGGGAGGTGAACTATATTAATTATAAATAATAATAATAAGAACAACAGCAACAACAATGATGGTGATGGTGATGGTGAGTTAAAGAGGACTTTGAGATGTAAGATAAATATGAAGATTAAATAATGATAAAAACAAATGTCAAGGTTAGAGGATTCACTAATAGTATTAGAGATAAGTAAAGTATAAACTCTTTATAAATTATCAACATGATCATATTAATCATCTTATTTACGTAACACCATACTTATAAATTTTATCAGGTATTCATGATGCTAACTTATGTTGACAACAAATCAAATTTCTTTCATAACAACGATGTCGGTCGAAGACTATGAAGGATCAAGTATTTGATGTACCAGGTTTTATACAACACAAATCTAGATTAACCATTTAACAAGCAAGGTATTAAGAATTAATAAGATAAAAATGATAAGACATATTAATAGCAAACTTTCTTGGATATAAACATTAAAATCCATGTTGAGTTTATATTATACTTATTCTAACACCATTAGTGAAACCTTTTCACCTTGACATAATTAACTTAGCTAGACATTATGAAGAAGAAAAACATAAATAAACAATATAAGAACATAAACATGATATAAGTTAACTAAGTATAGTAAAGGAAATGAAAAGCATGAACAAGAGATTAATGAAAGCAAAACTTAAGCATTACAAAAATATAAAGAGAGAGATCAAGAACATGATCTTGATCTGAAGAATCAAGATTCCTAAATGAATGGCAAATGCCTCCTTTTATAGGCTAAAATTCAGAACTATTCATTTGATAATTGATTATTGATGTGGTGGCCAACTATTGATTTAGTGGACTTGGTGGACAGCAGCACTCAAGCATTTTGGCTGGATGAAATGACATTGCTGCAATCAGAATTTAGCAAAGTGTTCCTCATGCAAGTTGTTGGCAATCATCTTGTCTTTCCACTATAACATTTCAGAGCATTTGGATCACTAGAGCTCGAGATATGGTTAAACTACTAAGTAGTGCTGCTGGTGGACGTGGTGGATAGCCCTCAAGCTCTTGTCTGGATGTAATGTCATTGTTACCATCAGAATTTGAGCAGGTCTTCTCATGAAAGTTGTTGAAAAATGTATTTTCCTTCCACCCACCAAATTTCACATCATTTTGCCTTCTAGAACTCCAGATATTGGTAAACTTCTTAGCAGTGTTTGGGTTGGATTGTAGGACAGATTCTGACTTCTCTTTTGTAGCCAAACTTTGGATTTGAAAATGGCAGATTTGGGTCTTCCACTATTCATGAACATTGTAGGCCTATTTATTAGCTTTCTATCCATATAAGTCAAACTAAAATCCAAGATCTACAACTCCAGATATGACCCAATAACTAAACAGTGTTCCAATTTGAATTGAATCAGCATCTCCTTTCTAAGCTTAGCCTTTTCTTTGTCTTTTCACTTTCAATAGTTAATCACATCAATCAATCCTTTGAATTGTGAGATATGCCTGCATTTAAAATGAGCATTTACCATAAATTAAAGTTATCTTATATTATCAGACTTGTTATTATAAAACATGCTCTAGTTAAGGAGTTATTGATACTTCAAGTGCAAAATGATGATATAAAACCTTGATAAAAATGCACTTTTAAGTACTAATCAGTTTTTAAAAAGTAAGAAAAATTTATTCCTCGGGTTATTGATTCAAATAAGTTCAATAAGCTTGGTTAATTTAATAATATGATTGTAAAATAAAAAGGCAATAACAATAAAAAAAAATGACAATAACCAATAAAAAACAATGCTTGCCAATATCATAAAAAAAAAAAAAAACACCCAGTAAATATTTTTAAGAAGTCTCTATGATTTTATTTGATAATAAAACTAAAATTGAATGAAAACAAGAAGATCTTATAAAGATAAAAATGAAAAAAAAAATGAAGCTCAATCATTAGCAAAGAAAACACTGAAAAATGAATTGAAAAAGAAATAATTTTATAAAAGAATTAAAAAACATTAACTCAAGTAAGCATGTCAAACACGCAGCCAACTTATAATAGCAAAATAACCCCATAAAAGATTAAAAATAACCTAAAAAAAGACCAAAAGCTACTCTTCAAAACCCAAGTTCTGAGACATGAGACCAGGTTATCCTATAAAAGCCAGACCCCTAAAAATCTCGATGCAAAATTCCCAACAATCTAAAATTTAAAATAAAAAAGCAAAATAAATAGGAATAAAAAAAATAAGGACCAAATATAGTGCAAAAATTAAATGAAACAAAACAATGAGGGATAAAACTGAAAAATAAAATAAATCAAGAAAATAATAAGAAAAAAAAAGTAACAATAAATAAAACAAGGACCAATTATGTTATTAATACTAAACAAAATAAAAGAATGAGGAATTAAATTGAAAAATAAGATAAATCAAGGAAATAATAAAAAGAAAACCAAAAATAGCAATTAAGATAATGAAGACCAGGTTTGATTGATGAAAAAATTAAATAAGAATGAAATTGAAAAAATATTTTAATTTTATAAATCAATTCAAATAAAACAAACAATAATAAAAAGAATAAGGATTAAATTCAAAGAAAAAAAAAGGTTGAAAGGTTGGTCTAAGAAATCAAAGGGTTTATGCGGGAATCAAGGGGGGAGGGGGGCTATTAGTGTCAAATTAGTAGTTCATTGTTCACACGCGCCACTCAAACATGGAAGAAATGTTAAGCACACTCCAGCACCGTCCTGGAATTTGGTGTTTGGTTAACAGACAATGTTGTACGCGCCACCCAAAACCTACAAAGACAGTCACGCGTCAACAACTTTTTTCAATAATATTTAAATATGTAAAATTACCTAATCACCCCTTATGCCATGTAATAATTTAAAAATGATGAAAATAACAAAAAAAAAAAAAACCCTTGATAATATGTTTAGGATTTTTGCTATTAGAGTCAATTAAATCATTTTACAGTTTTTTAAAAAATAAAAAGACTAAGTAGCCCCTCAACATCAACAATTTTTTAAAAGATAATTTAGTTTTTTACCATGCGAAAAAAAAATAAGATGACCGATTTGACCCCCCCTTCTGTTATGTGCTTCATTGGCTTGTAACATGAAAGTTATTATTACACCGTAGCAATTTGGAATGCAATAAGTCTACCTCTATAGTGAATTATTAAGCACCCTTAATTTTTTTTAATATTTATTAACACATATAATCCTTAATGTATTTTCTTGCAACTAAAATCTATGTTAGCAACACATGCATATTTTTTCTACATTCAAATAAATTTGGTCCAACCTACAGTAAATCACTAGCCTATTATCTAATGTAATCTAATAACTGGAAATTAGAAAAACCCGCATCGAAGCATAGTTGTTAGCATAACTCGAAAATCTAACTTGAAAAGGAGTTTGAGTCAATCCACGGTTGCCATGTCATCAGGTCAACTCGTGGGTCGCTGGAGCAACCATGGGAGGCAGTGGATTGATTTTTGAGTTGCAATATTTAAATAGAAGTCTTATAGTATACAACTGCTTCATCTCAGTAGCGTGTCCTTAGGAGACATGTTTTGGAATTTTTTGAAGATCAGGAAAGAGTTAAACTGCATAATATTAGTTTAATCATTTCAAAACCTTGAATAATATTGTAATCCGTAAAATCCTGATTCTTATTGACTCCTTTCACCGAAACCATGGACATCATAATTTAACACTTTTCTGCTTTTCAGCATTACAATCTGTAAAGGGAAAAGAAGACAAAAGTAAAAGGCAAAACAGAGATCTTTGACCCACTCTACTTGCCTCTCCCAAGTTCTAGCCCTTGTACCCATTGTCCAGGATGCAAACCCAGCTCGTTTTTCCACTTCCCCAAAAATAACTTGTTCTCAGGTATCAGTCCAGACAAAATGGCTTCTTGGCTGTTATGGCTGATTGTTGTGTTCACCATCATAACAGTTGGAAAGGGAAAGCAAAATGGTCACCAAGTATGCCACCCCAATGACCTGAAAGGTCTAACTAGTTTCAAGGCTGGAATCCATGTCGATACTTCTAGCCGCCTGGCAAAGTGGGTTGGTCATGGTTGCTGCAGCTGGGAAGGCATTACCTGCAACGAAACAACAGGCAGGGTGACTGGAATCCGTCTTCCAGGATTCATTTCCACAAATGATTTCGTCTTCCAATCTCAGATGAGAGGGTTGCTGTCTCCTTCAATAACACTCGTGAGCTGTCTCGAAGTCATTGATCTTGGTGGTCTGATAGGTCTTGCTGGCAGAATCCCACCATCAATTGGTTTGCGCCTCCCAAATCTCAGAAAGCTTGATCTATATGGAAACAAGCTCATCGGCCCAGTGCCTGATAGTATCGGTAAGCTGTCAAAACTTGAAGAACTTCACCTGTATGAGAATAGATTGTCTGGTTCTCTCCCATCAACCATGGGTAACCTTAAAAACCTTAACCAGCTACTTCTATATTCAAATGAACTAGCTGGTACGATACCTGATTCATTCACGAATTTGACGAATATTGTACAGATGGATCTTCATAGCAATATTCTGACTGGTCATATACCAGAAAGGATTGGTGAAATGCAGGTATTGGAAAAACTCGATCTTTCGGAAAATCTCTTAACAGGTAAAATTCCACTTTCATTAGCAAACTTAAATTCCATCTCAGAGTTGTACTTGGATACCAATCATCTAGAGGGTGAGATCCCATTTCCATCAAGTTTTGGCCAACTGTCTTCACTTGGCTTTCTTAGACTGGATGATAACCATCTAACTGGAAGGATACCAGCCAGTTTTGGAAATATGGTTTCTCTTCAGAGAGTTTCCCTAGCAAATAACAAGTTTGAGGGGGTGATTCCCTCTAGTTTGGGCAATCTTTCAGCTTTGAAAGAATTGTATCTCTCTGGCAATCTATTATCTGGCCAAATACCAGAATCAGTAGGTCAACTCTCTCAACTCATCATGTTCAATGTATCTCACAATCAGATTCAAGGACCACTGCCTCATGAGTTGTCTTCCCTTGAAAATCTTCAAACACTAGATTTGTCATTCAATCATCTTAACCTCATCTCCTTCCCACAGTGGCTAGCTGAATTGCCATCCCTTTCCAGGATATACTGTGCTAGATGTGGAATCCAAGGCGAAATTCCAGACTTCTTGCAAGCGACTCCCAGTCCAATACAGGAACTGGACTTGTCGTCTAACCATCTCACTGGAAGCTTGCCGGCATGGCTGGGGCGCCTTACTCAGCTCTACAAATTAAACTTTTCAAGGAACTCACTTGTTTCAAGGATCCCTGTTTCAGTTAGAAATTTGCAGTATTTGGGTGTGCTTGATCTCCATTCAAACAAGCTAACAGGCCCAATAAATAATGTTTTTCAGATAGGAAATGCCTTTTCTGATGGTTCATTGACATATATTGATCTCTCCGATAACTATTTCTCTACTGGTATTGTACAAGCTGGAGTGGGCTCACAAACCGGGATTCAGTACCTCAACTTGTCCCATAATTTTCTTGGAGGGCGTGTAACCACAACTATAGGGAGATTGAAATCAATGCAAACATTGGATTTGAGCTGTAACAAGTTAGGTTTCAACTTGCCGGAGGCTTTAGCAAATGTTAGCTCCTTAGAGAAGCTGAAGCTGCAGAAAAACCACTTCACTGGCAGAATACCAGTTGGGTTTCTGAAGCTGAAAAGGCTGAAGGAACTGGATTTATCAGATAATCTTCTTGCAGGGGAGATTCCTGCAGGTAAACCATTAACTGACTTTCCCCAGAGTTCCTATTCTGGAAACAAAGGTTTATGCGGAAAGCCTCTTTCTCCCTGTAAGGTAAGAGGTTTACTTCTAGTTGAAGAACCTCTAAAACCATGCTAATTTTTTCAAATATTGATACACTAAGTAGATTGAATTCCATGATGCATTCCATGATCCGCTATCTCTCTTAGAAATTGGTCCACGCTTATGTCCACTAAATTATTTAGCAAGACTATGAATATTTATATTTGCAGAAGACTAACTGTTTCATCAACGATTGAAGAGAGATTTTCTTTAAAATGTTCCGTTCAAAATGTGTTTTCGTATCAAAAAAAGTGTGCATCTCTATCACAAAAACATTTATCATATCCTTCAGGTATAAATGCTGAAATGATTTGTATCGTAGCTTAGGCTTGCGCATAATCGCAGGGTTCATCATCTGTGCTGGGATAGACTTGAAGAGCATACAATTACCAGGTACTAATTAACACGAGGTTTGACATTGCGAAAAAATATGCTGCTTATCAAAGCAGTACCGTACAATGATCTAATCCAATTAGATTTTGTGTGCGCGCGCTCGCACACACTGCACTTGTTTGCCTCAGCTGTTTTGATTGTGAATTTAAGGACTGAGGATGAAACAGAGGTTTCTCTAAAAATTACCCTTTATTAGATCAGAAGGAAGCCTTACAATGTTTATCCACTTAAAGATTCAAACGGCTCTTGATTTAACCCCAATTGGTGGTATTTCATGTAATCAATTCCGTTTAATCTTATACAGCACAAGATCTGCTCTGGCAACTCTTCTACTTTGTTCCCCTGTTATAAAATGAGAATACAGACTCCTCATGAATATCAACTCCACAAACCACCAAAGAAAATCTAAAACGTTTTCAGTTTCTTTATTCTTGAAAAATAAAACACGGACACCCATTAAAAGGAAAGATATACTTGCCTGAATTGTGAGGCCAATATCCAGCACACAAATTTTAAGCCTGTCTAGGAATGCTTGAAAACCTTTCCTAGAGATATAACTGAACCTATGCATATCGATGTCAATCTCGAAGTAGTTATCTCCCTGCAAAAAAGTACCAAAAAACCCCTGGTATATAAGAAGGAAAGAATTATAAAAACCATCTGGCACCGTTTCTTGTCTGGTTTAATACAGCTACTTAGACTGCTCGTATTACATTGACTCACTGTAAAAATAGAAGATCAAAGTAGCAGAATAGCAAATGAAGCATCCCAGTACAGGAATGACCCTTCAAGTCACTACAGTAACATTAATAAATCATTTTTTTTAATGAAAACCTAAGGTATTTAAATATAGGGGTCAACGATTATGAATATCTAGTACCAGCTGCAAATTGTGTTTGAATAATCAAGACATTAAAAGTCATGTTTTAAATGGAAACAAGTAAAATGGAGTTGAAAGACCAGTATGAGTTGTTGGACAAGAATATACCAGGTAAAACTCATGTTGAGGACGTGAAAGAACAGGTTTCTCATTGTAGGCCTGCATGATTTTCCTTTCTGCAGCACTTAAATGAAGATCTTCTACATTTACAACACGGCCCAATATCTTCAGCCTTTCCCGGAAGGATGCAATTGTATCTACAGGGAAGCCTTTGACCTTTTCAACTTCATCATCAATTAATCGCTGTTTTCAGAAGGATTGTGGATATGAAACAATAAGAATAAGATTTTCAATCATTTAATAATGAAGAAAACATAAAAAAAAAAAAAAAAGCAGTGAAACAAGAGAGCAGCAAGCCTCAAATTAACATTATAAACAAGTTGACATGTTAAAATAAAGAAATCAGCACACCACACCGGCAGAAAAGCCTTCTCATTCTTTTTCCCTTTTTCAGCATCATCACCAAAGATAAAATGCATCAGACAGGATTTTAAATATTCTGAAGTGGTAGTTTATGATAAGAGATTAAATGAGAATGATCTTACTCTTATACTTTCTTGAAAGTGGGTTGGAAGTTCCTTCGAGTAACTATCAGAAAGCTTAAAATACAAAACAAAATTTGTTCCTTCTCCATCACTTTCACTCTGAAAAATTGCAGCAGGATACAAAGGAACCTGTAGAAGCCACAATGGAGTCAGCACAAATAAATAATACGAGGAGATTTTCATTCTCCTTTAACTACACTGTCAGGAGATCCTGAATAACTGCATCCATGTACTGACAGAAAAAATGGAAATACCTGAACATTTACAACAAGGATGGGTGGGAAGTTCCCAGCGGAGTTAATAATTGGGAGGTCCACAAACCGAGCAATATGATCAACTTTTCGTGGAGACAAGAATACATCAACACCAAATGGGTAATATGCAGAACAGTTAGGAGCAAATTCCTTCTTCTTGTCCCTGCCAGAAGAAAAACAGAAAGTATTTTCAGAAGGAAACAATTTTGGTCGTGTGAGTTCACATTTGAACAAGTCTGTAATAAATGAAAAACAAAAAGGATTATAAAATACTCTGCAAGATTGCACTGTATCAAGCCTACAAAAAATGAAAAACAATTATTGACTGACAAAAAATGGCTTAAATCCTATGTTAGCATTAAAATATTTTTTTTACAATGCATTTGGAGCTGCTTATGCAATAAATCAATCCAATTCCATCAGCTTAGTTTTACCTGAAATAACTTTGTCCTCGAACTTTGAAACTGCATGGCTCAATATGAGACCAACAATCAAGCATTTTCTTTTCCATAGGGCAAAAGGGTACTTGCGAACCTGCTATTGGTCTCTGCAGAATCATCTTTGAAGAAACTGAAACCATAAAGAACAAAACTATAAAGAGGTCATCATACAAGTATATAATACTTTTATAAAGGGAAAATGTGGTTTTGTTGTATTACACTACCCACTACCTCTAATAATACAAATTAGGAGCAGCGTAGATTTGTAAATTCCTTTGGGATAAACCTCAAGCACACATGAAAAGCATCGTGACCTTCATATACTAAGTGATTTACCTTTTTCCCATGAAAACAAACCACAACCACACATAACTTACTGCTCTTTGCAGTTTTAGTTTATATCCTTCTCAAGTAATGTATCTCTAACATCAAATCCTCAATTCTTAATCCCAACAATCAAAAGCAACGTAAATCACAGCCCAGTGACAAAGAGTTCATGAAAGTGCATTTTAAGAAATAAATGAACTTTTCAAATGAAGGAATGCATGTAGAGCAACATTATCAAACATATCAACAAATCAGGCTTCATGTGTAACATAGGTGAGTAGACTGGGAATATTGTAAAAGGCTTTAAGAATCCGCAGTGTTAACCTCCTGCAATATGGTATTTTGTTACATACACTCGTATGTATAAGCCTTAACGCTCATCATGAGACTCCATGTTTCATCAACATTTATGCCTTCATTCCTTTAAAAGAACCAAAACAATTGCAAGGAAGGAAACAGGTTTGCAAACATGTGAGAAGAAATATAGTTGGAAGTATTGTCCGTGTCAAAACAAAACCAAATTAGAAATTATATAATTACTAAAAAATATCACCATGAATGAAATTTTACAAATACAGAATGATACTTTTGACTTTTGGCAAGCATCAGCAGAAAGCAATTTCATAAAGTGGAAAACAACATCAATAGTTGACACTTCTTGATAAACCAAACTGTAGAGAAAATTCTCTGGTATTTTTATTGAATCTGAATAATAATCTTGATCTTCATAAAATAAACTAGACATCTCTATTTATATTAGTACTAAAATCCATTATAGGAAAGGATTCCTAATTATAACTTACCAAATTAATAGAATTAATCTAGTATTAGGATTTCTAAATAGTAAAATACTAATTAAAAAAAAATCTTAAGCTAAGTAGAAAACAAATAATTAAAATCCAAAATTAACTAGGAATTAAAAAAAGAAAACAATAATTTCAGGCTTCGTATCAAATGTTTCCAGGTTTCTTTGCGGACTTCTTTTCAGGCTTGGCCTTGCTAATCTGGTCCATAAACTCTTGGAATAATTGTTCTACGTCACCTCTCCAAAATACTTTTCTAAGTGTTGCTTTTATCCAAAATACTTTTCTAAGTGTTGCTTTTATTCTGCAAACAAGATTTGCAATGTGGTGGAACGTAAGGTAAAAACTCCCTTGGTGAGCTAAGATTCACACCACTTATTCAACTAACAAACGACCAAAGAGATTAGATAGCTAGTAAACATCTTTTAGGCGAGGGAAATCTCAAAAACTCCCACATATGCAAGCTAAATATTAGGTACAGCATCTGCTATTTATTAGATCCACATACAACTTGATACCATGGTTTTTTGAAAATTTAAGTAGTAGCGTATTAAGCAATTAAATAGACATATTAGCAAGAAACAGTTCAAATTTGCTGATCCTCAACTAAACCTTGATCCCAAAAGCTGAAATCTAAGGAATCCAATCTATAAGAATGACAATCACATTCTCATATGATCAAGGTTTAATGAGAATGATAAATAACAACAATGAGCATAAATTGTGATTATTTTGTTTGCCTCCAAAATAACGTTGCAACTGTAAAAAGTTGACAGATACAGTACTTACATAAAGTGTTACTAGAATTCCCTTCCTTCCACTTGAATGGGAGTTTTAAGGCACCCTTTTTCCTTGCACTTGGTGGACTGGAGATAAGTGATCTCCTCTTTTCAACAGGTGGAACAGTTGAAGCAAGACAAGGCAAACAGTTGCCTGGAAGAATTCCACAATTGTCTAATAATCCTTCCTCTCCAGCATTTTCATCTGCAGAGGTGATTTCATCGAGGAACACAGGTTGCTTTACTTCATTTGAAGATCCATCAGACTTGGATACAGAATCAACATGATCTAAATTGAAGACACGAATATTTGTTTGTTCAGTAGCCTCACTAACGGAGTCATGTGTGGAATTTCCTGCAGATAAATCCCCTGCCTTCTGCATCTGATCAGTGAATGAGGAATGTTGCATATTGACATTACAGTCTCCATGATTGGCAACTCTGCCAGATGCAGTGCTTGAGAGTGATACACCGTCAAATCCATTTAGGGATAAGATATCTGTAGATGATAAGTGGATCCATAATTAGCAAAAATAAATCTATGATTAATCAGCAAATGAAGAATTAACAACCAAAATGCTTATGTATAGTAGAAATCAATATCCTCATTTTACCGTCTGGAACACTTTCAAAATCTTCATCACAATCAGACTCCAATATTGCAGCTGAGTCAAACCATGCTTCCTCCTTACTTCCTGCTTCAAATTGCAGTTTAATAAAATCAGGCACATATCTATAGCAGGTAAAAGGAGGAAACAATATCCGCAAATAGACATGATTCCACAATGAAGTTAACAACATCGCATCATGATTAGACAAGTTACCAGAAATGAATGTTCAACTTATCAAAGTGTAAAAGCTTGAAATATGAATATTATCATATTATTAAAAAAAAAATTCCATGAAAGCCCCAGTAACTAGAGAATTATCAATACTTATTAACCGGATCATTGGGCTTGTGCGAAATCATCAATCTAGAATGCAACTGAATAACATTGCAAATCCTCCCCCATCTTCTGTCCACTACACTTCTGTCCACTACAGCATAACGACTAGAAGAAAATAAGCTAGCACCAGTTAACTGAAGAAATATTTTATGGACCAAAGACACTTCTAATGTTGAATCATGATCAACTAGTACCTAATAAATAGAGTTAACATTTGGATATTTAGAGATTAAAGGAAATGACCGTTCTGTGTTAGAACAAATGCATTCGTCAAAAAAGGAGAGCAACACATGAAGCATGGTACTAATCAGAAAGAAACCACTGGAAGGGTCTATTGGGAAGCCCCCAATTTGCAATGTAGTCAAGAATCATCAACTGGCAACATCTGAACTAGATAGAGATCAGACACGAATCAGCTCTGCAGTTTCAAGCTTAGATCATTTGTCAATCTTCTTCTTCTAATGTTATGAAGATCTACTAAACTACATACTTTTTAATCATCAAAAGAATTAGCAAAATAAAGAATCACATTTCAAACGCCTATTATTCCCAGAGGAATTGTGCCTGTATTCATCCGAAGTGCCTAAAATATCTATTATTTCCAGATTAATTGATCTTGGATTCATCTGCAGTGCCTAAAAGATGAAATCAGGATAGGAAAATAGCAGTGAATTACTTCCATGTATGCCAGAAACCTCACTTCAAGTTTAAATAAAAAACATTGCCCTTTTATCGTTTTCATTTACCAATAACACGCATCATGATATTGAAAAAAAATAAAAAAGGAAGATGAAATGGGCCACTTGCCTACATTTCATGCAAACAGATTAGCCATGCACCCCTAAATCATTATTGCAATCTAAACCCCAAAAAGAAATACAAATTCCAAACCCAAAATGCAACCAGCAACAAACGATCATTATATCACTGAGATCACACCATACAAATCTAACCCGAAAACAAAATCAACAGTAAAATGCTGGGAAATGAAATCAATAAGGAGAGAGGGAGGGAGGGAGATGTCAAAAAGAAGAGAGATTTTTGGCATAGAAGATGGAGGAAGGACCTTGAAAAGTGGGGTTGGTGAAGGAAGGGAGGTGAGGAGGAAGAGGAGGAGGAGCAGCAGAAGCAGGGCCATCAGACTTGTCATCAGATAACATTCTAGATGGCGGCACTGATCTTCTCTTGAAAGCAGTGCCTTTCCTGCGTATCTTCATCTTTTTTGAAGACTTCAATCTGCCACCCACACACCCCTCTGGAGTTGACACACATGCTCCCATAATTTCTCTTCTCTGGCTTTCAAAGATCAAAAAGGGAGCATCTTCAACAAAATAAGGATTAAGCACGGGGGAGGAAGAGGAAAGGGAGATTAAGAGAAATGAAAAATAAAAAATAAAAAGAGAGAGAGAACAACAAAATCAAGTTGAGTTAAAAGGGGAGATCTTTTACAAGGACAAGTAGTCGTTCCACTCCCACAAGGAAGAAAGAGAGAGGCTCAAAAGAGTATACTACAATTGATTGCAAGCAACCTCCAAACCCATTTCTTTTGTTTTTATCTTTTAATTTTATGAGAAATAATGCCTAAAATTTCCTTCTCTTTTCTAAAAAAGCAATAAATAAACTACTAATTTTTCTTTTTTTATTTTTTATTCAATAAGTAAAGATATTATAAATAAGTTTGTCTTGCTTCTAAAGGGCTAGTATGGTACCTACGGAGATTTTTTTTTCTTGATTTTCAAGATTTCAATCTTAAATTTATTACTAAAAAATTATTAAATTTCTTTTACTGATTTTTTATTTTTGAATTATCTTAAAAATATATCTTTTAAATTAATATGTAGATGGATAAGCCAAAGAGTTTATTATTATAAAGCATAATTATCAAATTTGATTTGAAAAATAATTTTAAAAAGATGTGGTTTACTTGATCACCATTAATTATTTTTCATTAAAATAATAATATTATTTTGTTTTTAAAAAATAAGTTAATTTTATTGAGTTAATATTTTTTGATTCAATTTAAAATATACTTCAAATCACATATTTTTTATTATCCTGTCAGGTTGAGCAGGTTTAATAACTAGAAAATCAATACTGAATCATATATATATATATATATATAAAGGAAAAGGAACAGGGACGTGGGGCATCTATCATTTTGCCACTTGGGTGAACATCATTAGCCGAACGTGTGGGTGAACAAAACAAGAGAGAGAGAGGGGGGGGGGGGGGGGTGGCAGACGAGAGAGAGTCGGTTCGAGTTCCTGGGGACCTCCCGCTACGGTACATCGCAAGAATATCTGGTGGTGGTGTTACGTTTATTATTTGTTGTTTTCTTTCCCCTACCTTTTTTGACTCACTCTTGTTTCATCCTTCAATTCGGTGGGATTTTCACACCTTGTGTGTTAAATTGAACAAGGTCTCGCTTCTAAAATGTTGTCGGAGGTGGAGCCAAAAAGAATAAATCTAGCAATTACCACACAAAATAAATAAAAAATTGACAAATTAATATAGGAACAAAAAGTTTTGATGAAATAATATAATCTGACCATGTCGCGTTTTAGAAAGCGATATTAACTAAATATTGTTATTCTTAAGCGTGACAAGATAATTGTTGCGTTTTAAAATAGCGACATTTAGTAAATTTTGTACTTCTGAAACACAGCATGGTCAAACTATACTATTTATGGCTCTACCGATCGACTGATTCTGAAAATTATAAGGAAAATCTTAAAATTGCCAAAATCAAGAGATTTCGGTAAGATTTTTGATATCTAAAGATCTGAAGGTCCACGTAGCGATGTTGTGCTACCACGTGGAAAACAACCTCTAGAAATTCTTGTAATAATTTGAATGTGATCCAACGGTGAGATCAAAAAGTTATGGCACTTTTGAACTGTTATTTTGGTTTGGTGCTATCGAATCTCTTCTTAGGCTTAAACTTGTCCCACTATTCCATAAATGCATCTGATAGGCTATCCATATAATTTGTTTGGGATAGATTCTTATTTGGTTATGACAGACTTTATATTTAGCTGCTCAGAATCATTTATTGCTATGAGGAATAATTTTTAAGATTTTAATTGTAGTCTATTTTTTTAATCTAAAAGTTGGACAAAGATATATATTGTAACTCATAAAATATTTTTAGAAGAAAAACTTAATAAAATTATAGTTTTATATAAAATGGTTAACCGATTAATACAATTAGATTTAACTAATTGATAATTAAAATAAAAAATTAAAATTTAATCATGTTGTGATTAACAAACATGATATTATACAACTATATTATTTTACTAAATATTTTTAAAATGATGTTATTCTATTAAATTTTTTATAGCCACGAAAGCTTTGTAGTAGTATACTATGCACACGCAATTTGATGGCTATGACAACGACGTCTCCCATGACTTTTCATCTGCAATTTAGGGAATAATAGAACGTTTTGGTTCTCAAATATGGATTCTATCATTGTATTATAGGTATAACTAGATTTGTTACCCATGCTCCATAATGAGCTTGGCAAACGTTTTTTTTTTCCTAATGTAAAAGAAATGTCAGGGTAAAAAAATCAAAGATCTGAATTGTTAGTTTAATTGATAATTTAAATAACATGAATAAAATAATACTACAACAATAAATAAATTTCTCAAAAAAATAACAATAAAAAAATTAAAAAAACCAGACTTGAGCTTTTCCAGATTATTAAATAACTAAATATTGAAAAGTGAAATTATAAAGAAAATAAAAAACAATCTAAAAAACCAAAAATAAAAACATTATTAAATCGGGTGAACTCGAAAACCACGCGATTATAAACATAAAATTATGATAATTTTGTAGAAAAAAAAACAAAAAAGATTTTTGAAAGATAAAATTAGAATAAATCAATTTAAAAAAATAAACATGCGTTAATCTTTAAAAATGATAATTTTGATCATGAACTCAAAGCTAACCCAAGATTTGAATGTTAAAAAGATCAATACAAAAAAAAATTGGGTTCTTAAAAAATTAGAAAGTATATAAATATTTAAGGAATGGGATTAATATCAAATAAATTGAATGAAAATTAAAGATAAGATTAATTAAAATTATTGAGTGAAAAAAAGAGTTTGGATTCTTAAAAAATCAGAAAGTATATAAATATTGAAGGAATCGGATTAATATCAAATAAATTGAATGGAAATTAAAGATAAAATTAATTAAAATTATTGGGTGAAATACGTGCCTTTTTTATAACATTGGATTTTTCAAAATTATAAATCAAAGTAATATTAAATATTACACAAAATCGTCCTAATATCTTTTTCAAGATATAAATTACAAATATATATAACTTAAAGTAATTAATTCATTTTATTTTAACATTGATTTGACAAGACGACAATGCAAAATTTGCAAGAATATTATTTTTTATTGATCGAGCACAATATTATTTTGAAAGGGAAAAGAGCCCTGAATCTGAAGTTCAAAGGTTTGGTGTTTAAAGTCGTCAATGTCAAGCCATTGAAAAAAAAAAAAGTGAAAAAATGACAGATTGGTAGAGTAGCTGTGGCTGTAAATGAAAGTGTAGGAGTGCTCAAAATAATAAATTCTTTATCAACAAATAAATTATAAAGACAGGCAATAAATGACAATGTGTGTGGTGCACATGAGTTGTCATGGGACCCCCTGCGTCAAACATGGCGATATGTATGTATGTGGTTTCGCCCCTCCCTCAGAAATTTGAGAATTTTACGAACCAAATTCCAGCCGACGTACCAACTAAACAGCACCAAATTCCATGCTAGATACTTGTGACAAATTATTCAAGACCTATTAGGTAGATCTAGATGCTTTTCCTGCACCAGATAACGGGGTGGATTAAAAAACGTTATTGTTATTTTTTTGTGGCATCGCTAATTTTATTTTTAGTGAAAAGAAATAGTGTAAAAATAAATTTGATATGACCGCTCGTCGTAGCGGATCTAAAAATAAGTTGAATAACTGATAAAAATATATTTTAATTTAAAATAAATATTTAAGATGAGATTTTTTTAAGTAAATATTGAGAAGACATTATATTAGGTTGATTCAGATTAACCTATCAATCTACATACAAAGTCATATCAAATTAAAAAACAAATCAAAATAAATTATGAAACTTAATTTCTAATAAATTCAATGTTGAATGATAAAACTGAAAAAAATCAATTAATAAACCCAAGAAAATAACCTAAGTCAACCCGAATTAACCTGTTAAATTTGCGACCCAGGTCACGAGACTAGGATAACCCAATAGAAAGCAAATCAAAATAAATTATAAAATGTAATTATCAATTAACCCAGTGTTGAAAGAATAAATTAAAAAAAATAGATTAAGAAAAGGGCATAAAATACAACTTAGATCAACTCAACTCGCCAAACCCGTAACCCGAGAGATAACCTTATGGAAAACATAACAAAATAAATCATGAAGTCTAATTTACTATTAACCCATTATTACAGGGGCATTGTTCATATAATTATTTTTCTTTATAATAAAATTGATAATCTCTCCATTCTATATTAAATGATCACAGTTATGCGTTGGTGAAGTCATGGAAAACTTCAAACAAAAATGGATATTCCTAGCCAACGAGCTCATGGAGTTATGGAGCTTATCTAACACTTGGTTTTTTTTTTCTAGTGTGTGGGTGAGATGGTGGAGATCGAAGGCAACTAGATTATTTAGAGTGACCCGTGTGAGAGCGATTGGTGTAGCTCCTCTAGAATGTAGGAGTTGTTGTGACTTGCTTCCATATCATTATGTCATGTCTCTTTCTAAAATTAGAGTTGTTGTTGCACACTCGTTGGGGCATTCATCATTGGGGCATTCATGAAAGCTTGTTGTTGTTGTGCAAGGGGCAGAGTGTCAAGATACAATTGCATCATTACCATTGACCATGGAAAGAGTTTTTAGTAAATAGTCAAATGAAATGAATTGAATTTTTGTTCAAGTTCTCACAAACAATGCCACTAATAAAGTCGTGGAAAACTTCAAACATAAATGGACTTTCTAGGTGACGAGCTCTGGGCCCTTATTAATCCTGTAAAACAAGATCATCATGGAACAAGAGATACTCCGATACTTAAGTCAATTTTGAGTGTTTGTTGATTTAAGAATAAGTAAGTAAAAATCATGAAAAAAAGTTTAATTTCTCTTTCAGATAGTTTTCAAGATCCTCAACTCTGCCTTACCTATCTTTCTATGACTCACATTTTTCAAAATGATAGTTTGAGGCAGCAATGCAAATGGTTGAGCTTTTCCAAGAAAACAATCAAAGGAGGTAAAACATGTGGTTCTGTTGAAAAAATCCTCATGGTGAGCTTTGGGTGGTTTAGATAATTGTTCTTGATTCATTGTGTTTCTCCTCCAATATAAGTATTGGCGTCAATGTAGGTAAAATTTATGGGATTGTGTATAGAAAAATATATAAAATATATATTTTCACAACAAAAGAAAGAGTAGGAGAAAATATATATAAAAATATGTAAAATAAAATAAAGCGATGCACAAAAAAGCTCTGGGTTTTTCCCATAATTGAGCTGCGCTCGAGGGCGTGCCCAATTGCCAAGACCTTTTTTTTGTGCATTTTTAGTTTATTTTACATGTATATTTTCTCCTACTCTTTTTTTTTTTTAATTTTGCAAATAATTTTTTTTATGTTTTTTCTATATACAATCCCATACATTATTTCGCTTTCTTTTGCCTACAATTCCATAAAATCCCGACATGTCTCCACGCCAACATAGCAGTGAATTACTTCCATGCATGCAGAAACCTCACTTCAAGTTTAAATAAAAAAACATTGCCCTTTTATCGTTTTGATTTACCAATAACACGCATCATGATATTGAAAAGAAATAAAAAAAGGAAAATGAAACGGGCCACTTGCCTCCATTTCATGCAAACAGATTAGCCATGCACCCCTAAATCATTATTGCAATCTAAACCCCAAAAAGAAATACAAATTGTCTCCACGCCAACACTTTTATTGGAGGAGAAATGTGGTGAATTAGGCACATTCTCTAGACCACTAAAAGTTCTCCATGATAATTTTTTCAACATAACCACACGTCTTACCTCCTTTAATCGTATTATTGGAAAAGCACAACCATTTGTCTTGCCTAGGACTATCGTCTTGGAAAAGATGAGTCGTAGAAAATTTCTAAAAAAATTAATTGATAAAGAAAACGAGGTAGAATTGTGAATCTTAAAAACTACTTGATTGAAAGAAGAAGAAAAATTCTTTTCATAATTTTTAATTACTTATCCTTAATCAACAAACACTCACAATTAACCTAAGCATCAGAGTATTTCTTATTTCACGAGGAACTTGTTTCGCAAGATCAACAAAAACCCAGTTAGAAAAGTTCATTTTTATTTGAAGCTTTTAACGGCTTTATTTTTTTAAAATTAATTTACACTATGTTTTTTTAATTAATTTACACATAAATAAAATTTACACTTGTGCATCTAAGAAAGTGTATTAAATATAAGTTGAAAAATAAAGGTCATTGATTATTCAATAGACGCATAAAAGGATAACTATAGACGAAACTCCAATGTACAATGAGTTTCACAAGTCAAACATTGATGGGAGTCGTGCTTCCTTCGTTGTTGAGATATCTTAGCATAGAAGAAGGTAGTATTGCTTCATCGAAGAAAAGTCCAATGACAATTGCTCAAATTGCTATTTTAAGTGCGTGTTTGTTTTGTGGTAGAATATATTTTTTAAAAGTATTTTTTAATTAAAATTATATTTAGATAATTTTTTTATATTTTATATTTTTTATATTAATATTTTAAAATCATCAAAAAAATATCTAAAAAACACATTAATTTTGTTTTGTTTTTCATGTCAAACATACTCAAATGCAATTTGAACACAAAACAAAAAAGCTACTATTATGTTATTTGTTTCTAATGTTATTTGAGTATGGAATTAAACTGACATTTTAATTTTAGTACTATGTTTAGAGCAATAATAAAGAACCATGATGAAATTTAAAATTTTCAACAAATGATCTTTAAGATGAAAATAATTAAAAGAACAAATATCAACAATGATGGTGGAGATAAGGACATCAGCCATTTTAGTAGTAATACTAGCTATTTGATCTCAGGCTGAAAAAACTATTATAAATAATAAATTGAAAGTGTAGTCTTTTTATATGTCTTTTTTTACATAAATAAATCTTTAAATGTAAATAAAAAGGCTTATGCAAGCATCTAATTAAATAAATCAAGAATCATTTGTGTTAATAAATGAAAAAATAATCATTAAAAATAAATAAAGAGATAAATGTAGATTATGATATTTGACCTCGCAACATAGTCATTTACCTAGGTGTTTAATGATTTTTTTAATTAAAATAATTTTTTTATTTAATCAAATAATAATAGAAATAGATATACACTGGAAATTGATTGAATAAAATCAAATGAAAAAAAAATCATGCAAAGTTAAATATATTAAGAATATTATCCAAAAATAAATATTTTTTATTTTTTGAAATAAAGTTTATTTATATAAAACAAAAACAATTATACATGAATTAAAACAATCTCTTCAACAACTAAATACTTACAAAATAATTAGAAAAACAATCGTTATTTAAAAAAGCTAAATAAAAAATAAAAAATCAGAGAGAAATGATATTAATTTAAATATAAAATTAAAAATACATATTAAAAATATCAATTAAAAACACATGATTAGAATAAAAAACAAGAAAAAAGAATAGCGTTGACTCATTTTAAAAGAGCCCGTGTGCTAGGGCCATTTTTTTAATTGTTATTGGGGCAGACATATTGGTCGCCCTAAATCTTTTTGAAAAAATAAAGAAAGATGATATGTTATCTATTTTCCTCAAATTTCAGCCACTATGATCGTCATAAAATCAAAGTTAATGATTTTTTACATAAAAATATTGTCAATCCATTTTGATCCAAAACACCTAAATTAATTTGGAAGGTATATGGACTTTAATGAATATTGCTCTTAAATTTTGAAAAAAAAGCCACCCATTTCCTTTATTTTTTTCACTTTGATCCGCTATCTTTTAATCTCATCATTTTTCTAACAAATTGACCTACAATTTTTTTCTATATGGGTGAAATAAAAAAAAAAGAAAGAAGAGGGGTTAAAAAACACTATGAACAATGAGTCCATAATGTTTTGTTGTGAGAGGATTCACAGTGCATTTTGGATAGTATTAGAAGAAGAGGTAATAACATAATAATAGTAATAATAATATAAAAGAATCGGACGGACTCATCTGATAACAAACAGGGATGAATGCATGATTTGTAAACCATGGGGTCAAAACGTATAGTTTTGTTATCGGAAAGCTATTTTATAAAACTACCTAAAAATATTGTTAGCTTTAAAAAAGCTCAAACTTTGAGAGGACCATGGCTATCCTTGAGAGGAGTCTCTAATAATGGAATAACACTACGTTAAATAAGCTCGAGGAAAGCATATTTGTTTCTCTGCAAGTAGGGACAAAGAAGCTGAATAAGCCGATAAACATGAACTGATTCGGAGTGCCGGTTCTCCAGAAAAAGGCGTTTAAGTTTAACGCAGCATCTACTCTAGCTGGATTGGCATCCTGCGGTAGCTTCTTTTCCACTTGAAAACTGAAAATGGGAAAGATACTAACGCGATTGAAATTATATTTGTTTTTTAGTTAAAAATTATTATTTTTTATATTTTTAGATCGTTTTAATTTTTTAAAAATACAAGAATATTATTTAATATATTTTTAAATAAAAAATACTTTAAATCACAATTGCTATTACAATCCCAAACATGCTCTAATTATAATTATATATATATATATATATATATATATAACCAATAAAATGAAATTGAAAAGTAAAAGTTGATTGGAATTGTATCTCTTGAGCATCCATTATTCCCCAAATGGCCATGTAAGTATTAAGATTATTTGTAGTAAGAATTGTTTTTTAAAATATTTTTATGTTTAAAAAATATATTAAAATAATATTTTTTATTTTAAAAAAATTATTTTAAAAATCAATATATCAAAATGTTTTGAAAATATTAAAAATTATTAATAAAAAATAAAATAAATTATATTTTTTTAAAAAAACTTCTAAAACAAAAAGACAGTCGCTAAATGGAGAGTAGCAAGTTGAGGGTATCTTTTACGTGAAAAATTAAATGTACCGTGGATGGCGTACGCAACAAGAAGTGTTAGATTACTCGTACCATTAGAGTTCCACACGTCTATGCTTGATTAATGCTTGTTGCCTATCATAACCTCTCAGGTCTCCTTAAGTAAGCATCGTTTAATATCCAATACTTTTCTTCAATTAAATAAATTTAAATTCCAATGATTCTAGTCCATTTGATCCGTACAAGCATGGGCGTAGCCGATATCATTTAATACATGAGATATATTATTAAAAAATTTATTTATTTAAAATAAAAATATCATATTATTTTATATTTAAATATTAAATAAAAAAAATTAAAATGTTTTGCGGGCCGAGCCCTTCCTTGCCTCCCATGATTCCACCCCTGCATGCAAGGAGGTGCTGTCTAGTGACTGTGTGTATTCAGACGATTCTTTTTAAGCACACGAATTTAAGTTCCAATAACTCTAATTTATTAAGAAAAAACTACCCTTTTTATATAGCTCAAGATCTACTTCGTTTTTTTTAATAAATAAATAAATAATGCTTGCTAGGTCCCATTAACCCAAGAACTCCAGAGGTGTTAACATTAAGTTCCACGACTATATTTCTTAATTTTTATTTATTTATTTATTAAAGAATATTGTGTATGAACTGTGAAGCCCACCAAACAATGAACCCCACAAATCAAATCAAAACATTATGGACGAACAACCACAGGGCAATGCTTTAGGTGGGGAGGTCTATACTCTTATCCTCTGATGCAACAATGGTTGAGTATTTTATTTTTTATTTTTTTTATAATTATAAGTGTACGAGTCACTTTACATATATTTTGATAAATCTTCTGAGTTTCTGAAATTAATAATTATATAAACTTTTAATAATTCTAAAATTTATGCAATTTAAAATGATAATTTTTGGAAAATAAATCTAAAATTTACCGATGAAGCTTTACCTCTCATTAAAGAACAAAAACATGTAGCCCTTCCGAACAATTCTATTTTATCTTTGCATGAATTCACGGTTGTGCTTGATGGTCAAATGTTTCAGGCGAGGGGTGGTACGCCTTCTCTGAGTCCAGCGGGTAATAATTAGCTTAAGACTGTAAGTTGATGGCCTACACAGGAGAGGACGTTTCTCTGCCCTTATTCTTCCCTCCCTCAAGCCTTGTAGATGTAATTAACCGGTGTGTTTGGCATTACATTTTGAGAGTGATTTTAAAAAAATTTAAAATTTTATTTATTTATTTAAAATTAATATTTTTTAATGTTTTAGATTATTAAAAATTATTTTAAAAAATATTATTTTAATATATTTTAAAATAAATTTTTAAAAAAAAACTAACAGCTATCCAATCACACAAGCATACAAGTTGCCGCTTTGACTGTCAAGCTCAGTGGCGTCTTTTTCTCCCTGTCCCCGAAAAGATGGTAAGAAAATTAAAGCAGGCACCATTAATTTAAACCTCTGTGAAGGGAAGTGGTCGACCAGCGTGCCGTTCTGGTCAAGTTTGCACATTGATCGCCCTAAATTCACGTGCAACCCTAAATGCTGAGTCATACGCCATACCGAATAAATAATTTTTTTTAGATTTTATTTGTGTTATATTTTAAAAATATTTTTGAAAAAATTTAAATTAATATTTTTTTATATTTTCAGATATTTTAATGCACTGATATAAAAATAATTTAAAAAAATATTATTTTAATATATTTTTAAATAAAAATACTTCAAAAAACAACTACAACCAAATTCAAAAGCATCCCCTCTTACCATTTAACTTCCTTCAAAGTTCAACCTTATTTGAAGAGATGGAAGGGAAATTTATGGAGATTATTCATGAGCAAATATTTCTCGTAATGCCAGATTAAAGAACCAGTAGATCTAGAAAATCCACGCAGGAGATGCCTCAAACCCTTTAGGTGTCACTTAATTTTGCCCTGAATGTGCTCAGCAAAGAATCTCATAGGATCAGAAAAGGAATTTAAATGTGGCTAAAATCTCCGAGTCTGGAGCTGTAGATGCTTTATAACTAGTGTCGCACCTGATATGTCCAGCTGGGCACTTGTATAATTGCCATTGTTTTTTATGTCCAGCGTCAATGCCATCATTGCTGCAGTACTTTATAGACTACACTCACTTCACTTTCTCGGCATCTGCTTGTCCTGTGCATCTCTATCACATCACTAGCAACTTTGCCCTTTCGGAATGAAGTACATGGAGGATTTTTTTTTAAAAATAATAATAATTAGCAAAGCAACATGAAACTTCACGGGATCATACTATTTGAAAAGAAAAAAAAAATAACATATTTTTATTCTATCATATTTCTAAATTGTGATATTTATTAAATATTATCATTTACTAAATATTATTATATTCAAGCATAATATATTATAAAATTTAAACTTTTACTAGTTTGAAAAACACAACAAAGTCAACAACTCTCTCCATCTCAAAACCAATGTTCTCGGTTCTTATTTATATAAAAGCCCACCAATCACTTTTTTTTCCCTTTAAAGCACCTACAAATTAAACTCATTTTAGTCTTCAAGCATTCTCATATGTTTTCCTCTTCAAAATTTTGTTGTTGTTGCCACCCATAATGTCTATACCCTAACCTCTTTTCTAGTTCTACAAGTAAAGTAAACATACTGCATTGCTATGAATTTATATTTGGTTTAGCTAAAATAAAATCATTGTTATTTTTTTTACAAAATATCTTATAACATATTTATGTTATGTCATTACTGTGATACTATTGTTTCTTATGTGAACAATATAATCACATATAATAGTGAGAGCAGTTTGTTGTTAAATGATAATTTAGGCATGACATGTACAAAACTAAAAGAAACTATTTGTCATGGACTTAGGTGAAATTATAATGACATTGATGTTGAAATAATTTAGAGGTGTCAAATTGGTGAAGAATAGTATTATCCTATATCGATTATATGTGATGATAGTTTTAAGATAATGATTGATTTTTTCATCCAAAGTGAATTGAACATGATTTTATTGTATGTGAATAGCTAACCAAAATCTTTGTGTGTCCCAACTTCTAGTCGAATATGTATAAGTGCCTTACAATCCTTCAAAGTCAGTTAGTAGAAGAAAAAATTGCTTATTGTCGAGTGATTTACTAAAAAGGATTGATGATATTATGTTTGACAATCCATTTGCCAATCAACATAGATTTGACTATTCCAAGTTTAGTGACAATAGAGATGATGAGACTAGCAAGTGAAACTACATGAGTGAGTTCAACCATATATATTCCAGGTTGAATTTTTATACATCCTAAAGCATATCAAGCTTGACCATGACTTAATCTATGTACTAATTGAGGATGTACTAGTTGAGGATGTGAGACACACACATTCCATCTTACGTATAGGGAGACAACATCGACACTACAGGACATTGTAGTTTTGCTTGGACTTTCTATTGATGGACGTGCAATCATATCTACTAGCGTGTGTAATTAAATTATATTATACATGCATGCATTTTAATTGGCACCCCCTCTTTCTGAATTGAAGAAAGGTAGCTTACATCTTAAATGGATTGAGGAGATATTTACAACATCATTAAATGATGCTAATGACGAGGTCTTGTATAGGCATCTATTAAATTATGATTTGAATGTGTTGACTATTTATAAGTATATAAATTAGTATGATAATCTTAATGCGTTATGTATGTATACCAATGCATATAAATTACATGTATTTAGTAATGCATTATTCACATACCTCACCGAGAGACATGTGTTTTAATTTATTCGACGCTTCTGGATGATTTTGATGTTAGGACCTGTTTTTTTTAATACTTGTACACACATCTATGTCTTACATGCATGAAGAGAGCTAAATAGGTAAGGCAATGTTTGCTACTTCTATATGTATGAATCAAATAAATCAAAATAGCAATTGACATTTTAAATTTTTGTTGTTAACACGAAATAAACAACTCATTTTTTACTTAATAACAATTATGGTCCTAAGAGATGGGCCAACCCTAAATGCCTAGATTGCCACTTATGACTATCTAGACTATGAGGGGCTATATTTCAGCTCCCACTAAGAAACAAGTATTACAATGTGTGTTTTGCAATTATATGCATTTATATTTATTAATTGTAACTTTAAAATGCAATGAAACAAACATATTTGTAATGTTAGGTGATGCAGTAGTAGAGTATTTGTGATAATCCAACACATGTGTTGTTATTTTATTAGAGCGAGCTGGATATACAACAACCTATCCATGTATTTTTCAAACCATTTGCTCAGGACAGCAACTTCAATTCAACAAGTTATTGTTGTTTAATATTTATGATATTTGTCTTCTATAAGTCATATGGACTCTGTATGAGGATGATAAATTAACAATTGCTCTAATTGTTTGCACTAGCGAGATAAACATATAGACATCAATTTTCCTATTGATAATTTTTAAGATGGTTGAGTTGCATTGCCCAGATCGAGTAATGTGACAATTCAGCTATAGACAACACATTCCAATTGACATTAATATGAGTGATACGTTGCATGCCATAAATTATCGGGGTAAAAATAATGATTATGATTGGTTAAGCCACCTTGGAGCTTATGTATCATAGTGAAATGCATGAAAGAATAAGATATTTACAAAGATGCATCTTGTGATTACAAATGAGGAGTATATGATTTGGTATATGAGTATCACATATTGGGTCATTATACTAAATCCCAAGCATGTTCCTCCACCTATATACATACAATACGAGTATCATGCCTAACATATTCAAAATATCATAAGTAATCAAATCTTTTTAGAATTAATACATGTTAAATATTGAGTTTTATTTATTGATATTTTAATTTAACATTAATGTTTTATTAATATTAGGTTGGCTTGTTGCTACGGAAGGGATGAGAGGCCTTATTTGTGCTTTGTAATATTGACGAAGAAAATAAAAGATACACTTATGCATCTCAGTGATTCATTGTTTATTGCAATGGACTTGATACTTTTGGAGAAAACTTAACTTTTGATGATGCCATGACAGAAGACGAGGCCAGAGAAGCAAAAGCAGGAGCAAGATGCAGTCGTATTATTGACGAGCTCGGATCATCCAATAGACGACGTAGATATTGATAAATAGATGAGTTATGTTGACATATTTAGAGATTTCAATTACAAGAATTTTATATCAATTAAGTATTTAAGATTCCTTTAACATGTATATTTATTTATTTGCATTTCCAAGACTACTTGTGATTATGAAACGTGATAATTTATTATGTTTGGTTATTATGGTTCTTTATAATTATTTTTAAGCGAGATAAAATTTTGTGTATAGTTTCTGATCAGGAGAAACTTTGTCCAAATTTTGTTAAAATTAAAAAATTTCTTACTCTCTAACATTGTTAACTAAATTAAATATAAGATTAACAAACTAAATAATAAATCTTGTAATAATAATTTTTTGTTAGATTTAGATCCATGAAAGATTTGTTGTTGAAATCTTCATGGAATGACTACTAGAATTTAATTGATATTGCAGTTGAAAACCACAATATTTAATTACTGTCATAATTTTAAATCACAACAAAAATTATATGTCGTAATTCTGAATCGTAACATTAATTATAATATTTTAAAATATTCCATTTTACCAAAAAATTTTATCACTATGCTAATTCACCATTTTTTTTTTAAAATTTCGATATTAATTGCACAATTTGTCGTCCTAGTTAGAGTGCATTTAGGACGCTAAATACAGTAAGAGGATAAGATTGGGTTGGACAGTCATTAGCAATAGCTATCTTCTTTTTAGTTTGGTGCACGCTGGATTAGATTGAACCATTGTTTTGTTTTGTGATCGGTAGGTAGGAAACAAGATAAAAACAACAAGGCATTAGTGCCTTTATAATTTCTCGCGTATATAAACATAAAAATAATAATCTAACTCTTTTTAATTTTATTCAAGTCATATAACTAATTTATGTTAAATAAGTAATCATTTTATATTGTTTTATTTATTTCCTTTTTATAAATAATATAGTTTTTCATATAATTATTTTTAAATATTTATTTTTATTACTATATTTAATTACTAATTTATTTATTTATTTATATATTTGATTACCCTCTTGAATAAAATAATTTTTTTATTTTATCTATTTTAAATCCATTATTTTATTTTATTTTCCAAATAAGTAAAAATTCTTTTCATCTTAAGAATAAATAAATTTATTTTATTATTCATAAGTAATTTATATCTAATTTATGTTTATAAAAATATATATATATATAAGAGTTCAAAGTCTAAAAGATTGAAGGATAATTTCGAATTTAAGAAAAATGAGCATGGGCTGTACTAAAATGAAGCTTGGATAACAAAATAACAGTGTCTGCATCATCCGGAAGAGAATAGCAGCCTCAAACGCCAACTCCAAAGTAAATGCAACTGTGCCAAGCATCAAACTGGAAAACAATCTGATTACAGCATTCAGCGTGCAGATGGATGAAATGTGTATTTTGATTATTTTGGGACTAATTGTAGTTCGGTTAAGCATAAACAATCAAGCACCAAAACACACACACACACACACACACACACACACAAGCATAGCCTGCAGGCCTTCGCAAAGCAGGGTGCCGACTGTACTTACAGAGCCAATATCCTAAAATGAAAAAAGTTCATGCTTAGCCTGGATCTTCTGAGGTTTCCGCCTGGGTTGTTGAACGCTAAGAATCTAAGTGGTGAACATATCAACGTACGTTACCTGGTTTAGAAGCTGTCTTATCACAGAGATCCCAGCCAAATTTCTTTCAAGTACAGAAATACCTGGGTTGTATAGAAATTCATGGTAGACTATAGCTTGCAGGTCTATGAATAAGGTAACAATATGAACTTTCATTTACATGTCAGCTACCAAATGACCAAGCCCTAGAGCAGAAAACAACACGGAGAAGGAAGATGAAACCTCGATTTTCTCCTGTGTCCATACTGGAAGCTTTGTTTGGAGACGGATCTTACCGAGTTTTCCAAGGCTACAATCATATTTTTGACACTCTGCTGTAAAAGGATATATTCTGGGATCAAACAAATAATCTACTCTGACAGGTTCTTCGACTGGGAGAAAGATGGTTTTGATGGGTTTTTATGTATGCCATTTTAGCTTTTGATAATACAGTAATTTCAACAAAGAAACTTATTCCATAACCTGGAAACTTGCGTCGTCAAGAAGCTTGTTCATTTACATGTCAGTATCTTCCTCTGTCACTACCATATCAGAGTCGTCTTGGAACTCTAGTAATGGGGAGAATACCCTTTTATCCTGACATAGAAGTAGTTTAGTCAACAGCTGAACAATGTCAACAAACCAACAGGCAAATTGACCAGTTTAAATCTACAAACAGAAATTATAGGGAACAGCAAGATTTTAGATTAGCTCTTCACTCATATGCCATAATAAAAGTAAGTCATGCGGATCCATGAGATATTTTATACCATCAACAAAGTACTAAAAGGATTCATTGTGATACTTGAAAGGTTCTTAGGAATAGGATTGAAACAGAAATAGCTTTAACTTGAGAGAATCATATAGTGAAGTAGAAAATGGAATCTTTCTCTAACCTCTTCATTCATATTTACAGCAGTCTCCTGAATCTTCTGTAATATTATTGCTAAACGCCCCACCTCACCATGCAATGCCCGAGTATGAAGCATTCAGAAACCAATATTCACTAATGGGTAGAAGTCAAATAAGCAGCCAACAGTTTCAACCTTTTTCTCAGAAATTAGATTCTGTATTTCTGCATCATTTGCAAATAGAGTTTTCTGAAGGTGATGCTCGTTAAGGAAGCTCATAAGAAATATCTTCAGCTAAATGTCTACGACATCAAAACAGAACGAAGAGATACTCGATGCTTAAATGGATATCTCTTCTATATGAGTTTGGCATTTGTTATCAAGTTTTGTTACTTCCAGCTGCTCTTCTAGCTCTGAGATGATTCTGTCCTTTCTTCGGAACTCGTTCTCATCATTTTTAATCATTTTCCAAGTTGCAGATCCTTTCTGCAAAAAGCAAAGTGAGTTTAGCTCTATCAAGTTATAGCTGGATCTTGAAAAGCTATGTTAATTCAAATCAAACAATACCCTGAAACTAATATACTCCGATCCTCAGATCATGACTGGCATTGTTGACATTGATAGGAAACAACTGAGCTCATATCTTTCAACTATCCTCAATCTTGAACTGGTTTGGGATCTATCTCTCTCGTTCAGTTCTGTAATGAGCTAATCTTTATGCAAGCTGGTATGGCATTAATCTTTATTTATCACTTCAACCACCTCATTGTTGATCTCAATATATCCACATTGATAATCCATTGGAACATCCCTAAGCTGGCTCCTGATATGACCAAACCATTACTGAGTAAATGTCAAACCTTATTCAAATTGAAACTGGAGCTGAGGCCAGTGCTGATCAATCACGAGTTTTCTAGATAAATCGAACAGGGTTTAATAAGTATGGTTACCATGTTTTAAAAATAAATTATGATCTTAAAATTCGTTTGTCACCTTAGCTTGAAAATAACTAAAATGAGATATATTTAATCGTGCCAACAAATAACTAAAAGAAGTTTTAGGTATCAGAGATAATTGATTTGTCAATGAGTTCATCAAGAATTAATTAATTAATTAATTATGAAATGGCAGGAATTGATTCTCTACTTTTGTTAAGCTATGAGAATCAATAAGAATTAAGTAATGACTACAAAAATAAAAACAAACAATTTTTTGTTCTTGTTTCCAGAATTTGAAAATAATAAAAATAAAATAAAAAAAACAATAATATATATCAAACAAGTCTTGAAATTTGCTATTATTTCCAAAATTCACCAATATTCCCCTTCGCTTTATTATTTAATCTTCAAGAAGTTTAATTTTATAGTTTTTAAAAAGTTTCAACATGGCTCCTTAGTGAATAGTTAACAAAAACTTTCAAAACTTTCGTTGTTTTCCCTTTTCTTTCCCTTTTTTATAAGTTTTCAGCTCTTGTTTCTTTTTCTAAAAATAGAGGTAGATTGTTGTATATCTAAAAACAGAAGAATTAAAACCATTTAGGTGGTGGCCCAGTAGTAAGAGCTTGGGACCAAGGGGTTTGCTCTCTCTGTGGTCTCAGGTTCGAGTCCTATGGTTGCTCATATGATGGCCACTGGAGGCTTACATGGTCGTTAACTTCAGGGCCCGTGGGATTAGTCGAGGTGCGCGCAAGCTGGCCCGGACACCCATGTTAATAAAAAAAAAAACAGAAGAATTAATTTTTTAAAAAAATTGACAATCACATGCACAAAACCAGGTTATGATGATGCTTCATAATTCAATATATTAGGAAATTTGAGGTTTTGAGATAACTGAGGGTCTAAAGGGTTGGTGACAAAGACATATATTCCTGCAAAGCAGTCTTTATTGGTTGGATTTTATGAGCCTCTCATAGTTAAGACAGTAACTTTATAGTGAAGAGTTTTAGTAAATAAGTATTAAATTCTAAAAATAAAAATGTTTGTTCTTAGTTTGTATATGATAAATGTTGAGAATATGTTACAAGTGAGTGAAAATTGTGAACCCTTACCTAGGTCGTTCAAAGAGTATTTATAACATTTATTTTTGAACTTTCTTTGTTTTGTTCGAGTGGTCAAAAATATTTTTCTTTTTATATCAAAATTGAGAGGGAATCCCTTACATCAACATTAGATTGATGAGAATACCACGTGCCTATAAAAAGCGGTCTTACATAATTCCATACATAACATTAATGTTGATAGAATCAACCCTTATAATCAGTATTAATGTTGAATGACACATAACCAGTTCTTAGGGGATTTTTACATAGTTAGGGTGTAAGGAGATGATAACCCTAGGTTATCCTATTATACATTAAGGTCTAGGACGATCCTATACCCAAGAATATTGAGTCTAGCGTTCATCTAGGTTCAAAAGCACATGGGTTTAGCATGTAACCAAGCTTAAGGGAGTTAGGTTTGACATCTTGCCAAACTCATAAGAGCATGGTCCTGGCACGTAGCCGAGCCCAAGGGAGTTGGTTTGGCACATTGTCAGGCCCACAAGCATTTGGACCTAGCATGTAGTCGAACCCAAGGGAATTGAGTTTAGCATCTTGCCAGACCCACAAGTGTTTTAGCCTAGCGCGTAGCCAAGCCCCCAAGCGTTTGGGTCTAGCACGTGACTAAGTCCAAGAAAGTTGGGTTCTGCATCTTGCTAACCCTCTTTTCCATGTGTTTTGATCTCTGTTGAGCTTTTATAACGAGTCATCTTTTTATCGACCCCTTTATCCATAAGCCTTTTGGGTAAATGAGTTTTAGTACAAAATACATTGATCCATTATGATGGAACTAGGATTTTTGGTATTTGCGAGTGCATTTATTTTTCGCAAAACGATTCAAAAAAAAGAATTGAAATTTTTTTTACAAAGATAAAAAATCAATTATAAATGTAAATAACTTTATTTTCAATAGCAAACTGGTTACAAATTGCATGTTTTTTCAGTGCTACTAGTGCCCTAGTGGGACCACACCCAAATTCTTGTTCCTTGTCTATTGTATTGTAAGCTTGGTTTTTAGTCCAAGTCCAATGGGATTATCAACTTGCTTTGATACATGTTGAGCCATGTAAAGTGTTGATTTTAGTGTTAAATGGTTGTATTTGATGAGTTTTAAATAGTTCATATCGTTGAAAATTAGACTAGTAGACGACATGTTTTCTGTTTTATTTTTTAAAAAATAAAAGATGGATGACATGCTCTTTAATGTTAGGAAAAGGGTCTGGTTCGCAGGCTAGACGTGTGGGTGGGCCCACATGTGCAAACCCCTGAATAAAATCCACAAAATTAATAAGGAAACTATTATGTTAAATAAGTAAATCAAGTTTTGGAATTATAAAGATAACTTTGGATTTTAAAAATTTGAAATAAAATATTCATGTGTTAGTTTAGAAACTAAAAGTATGAAAATAGTGGGAAAACAAAAAACCAAATGGAAGGGATAAAAGGGGAAAGTGATGTTCTAGGATAAGGTTTAATGGAAAAAAAATGTTATTGTCTCATTACTTTATATATATATATATATATATATATATATATATATATATATATTGTTTTTTATGTTAAACAAAAAGAATAATCCGATCTTTTTTCTATTTTTTAATGATTATCTGATTCAATAAAAAGTAATTACAAGAAACAAAATTATTCAACACAACTGGATCAATTGTCCATATTATGAGATTGTATATCTTGATACATATTTATTTTTTAATTTTTGAATTTAGTCTTTAGTTATCGCCAACAAGTTTTAATTATTATCACAAATAATTTTTAATTTATTTAATCAAATATATACAATTAATAGATAAAAAAGAAGGTAAAATAGGTTGGATATCAACACAGAGAAAGGTTAGAGATGTATGCAATTAATCTCTTAGAACTCCAACAAGATGCTTAAAAGAATGCACTTCATTTTAATTCTACAAACCAAATGAATTTTGAACTCAAAATATCTCTACAAGAATACAATCTTAGAATCAAAGTTTATAAAACAAGAATAGACGGATGAATAGATTGAAAAGGAAGGCAAAGGAGGTTGGATAACAATAGAGAGAGGAGGAAGGCAAGAGATGTGTTGTAAAAGTGTATAAAACAACTCTTATTTCAGTCCTATTTTTGCTAATTTCTTAAACCAAAACTAATGAAGAATTAATTTTGATAATTTATCATAATTAATTCATGTCGTTTTACCTTAATTACCTGTAATGAAAAAAACATGAAAGTTTTAAGCATTAAAAACCATATGTTTTTCCTTTGAAAAAACCTTTCCAAGAAATATTTCTTTAGGGATGGCTATATTTATGTGTTTGATAACGAACTGTGAGCTGCAGGCACATCAAGCGGTGGACCGAACTGTGAGCTGCAGGCATATCAAGCTGTGTAACTTGGCACATGACATGCTCTATATATATCGTGTATTTTGCTCGTGTAGTTTCCAAAACGACACCGATCGACTAAAGACATTGGGGGTTTTTAACTCGTGATCAAATAAAATACCTTTCGGACTCGCCATCTCGGGAGAGGAGTGAGGAGTTTGGGCTCAAGGGCACGGCTATCAGTGCCCTGCGATTCTCTCTTGCTTTGCTGCCTGCCATTTATAACATTGCACTGAAGGAGACACATCCAGCAAATTAGGATTTTGCCTTTAGCACGTTGAAAATCTGCTGCCTACAGGTAATAATGATCTCGAGTAGCCTCTTTGCTCTCGAAAGACTTTTCTTGGACTGGTTATGTCTAACGGGATGATTATTTTCATTTGATTTTTATTTATAAAAATAATTAAATTGAAAAAAAAAAAAAAACCCAAACTAAACTAAACTCAATTCCAACCAAAAGTGCACTTGATATTCATCTCTTATTGCCACCGGATAATTACATGAAATCCGAAAGTTCTCAATAATAGTTCAATGTTTTGCCTTTTTCTTTTGTTATTGAATATTTGTTATGATATTTTTTACTGATTTTATCTTTTAATATTATGATGGTTGAAGATTTAACTTCTTAATTTATTTTTTTATTTTTCTTTTTTATAGGATTAGCGTGATTTGCCGGTTTTTTAAGATATCTCAGATTGCTTCAATTTACGGGTTTGGTGAGGTATTTGTTTTTTTTTAATTGAACCTGGTTTTTTTATCATCTATTTTTTTCTTATATAGTTAAAAAAATAATTTTGTAGAAAAATCTTGTTATTAAACTTTATAAAGTCCATGGACCTATTTACAGTTTGGCTAGTTCACTTGGTTAGTGAGTTGACAAGTTTAACTCTTTTTTATTAATTTTTTTATTTTATCCTTAGATAATGGATTAATTGTATTCAGTTTCATAATTAGTTTTGTTTTCTATGAGATTATTGCAGTCTCAAAAAACTTTTCAATATTAAGTTGGTGTTCGATTTTGCAATTGTCAATTTTTGCAATTATATAATTAAAAGAAATAGTTTTTAAAAAATTATAATTCTAGTGGATTCTGTAACCCGGTTCACGAGTTTGGCGTATTAGCTAAAGTTACCTAATTCATAGGTTTAACGAGTTTACCCACCAACCAGATTTTTTTTTATTCTTTCATTGTTTTTTTTATTTTTTTATTTTTATATAAGTCCAATCATATATATAGCCGGTATGACTTTTGAAGCACGTGAGGAATTAACACCTTGTGCTTTGTAGTTGTATATCATCAACAGGGCCACTTCTTTCATGGATATAGTAAGCTGATGCTGATAAGCATAGATACTCCGTGGGGTGAGATCCCATTTCATGCACATTCTTTGTTCAAGGGAAATTACCATACTTAGACTCGTAGCTAGAGAGAAAGCAAACTCTCTATTTTCTTTTCCTGAGAACCAGTGAACAGCTATTGCGATAGCGAAATATATGATTGGACTTACATATAAATCTCAAATAATATATATATATATATATATATATATATATATATATATATAGATATATATTATTTGAGATTTCTGTTCACGAGGAAAGTTTCTACGACTCTTGAAATTAAATTCTTTTGACCTATAAGATTTTGGCTCATGTATGATCAAGTAGAGTTTAAATACAAATAGATGGCATTTCAAAACCACGATGCATGGATAAATTTAATCTTGATTCATAAAAGTTGACTTAATAATGTTTTAATAATCGAAGTTTTTTTTTTTTGTTTACGTAGAAGCCACCACTAGTAGAAACAATAATTTAGGTGGTGGCCAGTGGTAAAAAGCTTGGGACTAAGAGGTTTGCTTCCTCTGTGGTCTCAGGTTCGAGCCCAGTGGTTGCTCATATAATGGTCACTGGAGGTTTACATGGTCATTAATTTCAGGGCCCGTGGGATTAGTCGAGGTGCGCGAAAGCTGGCCCGGACACCCACGTTAAACTAAAAAAAAATAATCTAGGTAGTGGCCCAATGGTAAGAGTTTGGGACCAAGAGGTTTGCTCCCTCTGTGGTCTCAGGTTTGAGCCCAAGCTGATCCGGACACCCACATTAAACTAAAAAAATAATAAAATAATATGTTCCTTTGTGGTCTCAGGTTCGAGCCCTGTGATTGCTCATATGATGGCTACTGGAGGCTTACATGATCGTTAACTTCAGGACCTGTGGGATTAGTCGAGGTGCGCACAAACTGGCCCGAACACTCACGTTAAATAAAATAAAATAAAATAAAATAATATGGCTTCTTACATTTGATCAAAAAAAATAATAATAATAAAATAATATGGCACCGAGGCTTGTGGCCCAGCGGTCTTGGCAGGGTTTTCCTGCCTCTGTATCCTAGGTTTAAGCCTCGGCGTGCACGTCTGTCACCCCTGCGATGCTTTACTTGCCTACTGGGCTTGTAGGGTGTTCAGTGGGTCCGAGGATTAGTCGTGGTAGGCGTGAGCTGACCCGGACACCTCGAGTTATCAAATAATAATAATAATAATAAAATAATATGCCTTTGATGATGCCAAACATAGTTTTCAGACCCGGCTTGGTTTAAGGCCAGGGTTCTGGATTTTGACCGGGTCGCTCAGGTCAATCTTTTTTTTAAAATCAAAACGACGTCGTTTTAATATAAAAAAAACAAAAGTCAAAGGGTTGCAACCGGGTTTTGACTGCGTCTTATTGGGTTACACCAGGTTTTTTCTTCCTCTATTTTTTCTTCAATCCGGCCCGGTTCCAGGCCTAGGTCAGCCGGGTTCTGTGTCGACCCACCGGGCCGGGCTGGGTTTCAAAACTATGATGACAAGTAAACTGCATTTACACTGTACAAGTTTTTAATGCAGAGAATATTTTATATATATAAATTCTGAGTGATTTCTCATAATATAGTATATATCTAATAGATTTTTGCTTGAACCAATGAAAACCCATTGTTGTAAGCTTTAATTTGACATGTATATTGTATTTGTTTTAGATATAAAATAAAAAAAGAAATGGATCAAATATTATGTTAATCTATCTTAAAATCCTTAGTTGTTTAAATTTTTATTTTTCTATTAAAACTGGATTATTTTTTACACTTTTATATATTGCCTTTCAGTTAAATCCTTTTTTAATGAAAATACGAAATTGTATAGGTATGTTGTTAATTTATTTTCAACAATATCACACTTGTTTTTATGAGCATGGAATTATTTTTATATAAATATTATTGGGAATTAAGATGCAATATCTACCAATTTTATTTTATTTTTTTCAAATTTTACTAATACCTGTTTTTATGAGCATGGAATTATTTTTATATAAATATTATTGGGAATTAAGATGCAATATCTACCAATTTTATTTTATTTTTTTCAAATTTTACTAATACCTATGTATGTTTTAAAATTTTATGTTTGATCTTGATTATATATATATATATATATATATATATATATATATATATTTGTGCACATTAGGCTGGCATATTGGATAAATTTAGATCTTATTTGGGGTTATGGTGCAACTTATTTTTCATCCAACTTTGAAAAAAAAATTTCTTCAAATTAGATTTTTTAGTGTTTTTATATCATTTTGATATATTGATGTTAAAAATAATTTTTACAACACTTCTAATCATTAATTCAAAAATAGATTAATTTGTTCTTGTTCAAGTGGTCTTTCCATGGATGCATTTGAGTCTATAGTGTATGTGATATTTTTAACAAATATATGGACCTGTTTGTTTTTGTGTTTCAAAAGTGTTTTTAAAAAAAATTAAATTTTTTTATTTTTTTTACTTTAAATTAATATTTTTTTAGTGTTTTCAGATCATTTTGATGTGCTAATATCAAAAATAATTTTTATAAAAAAAAATAATATTATTTTAATGCATTTCCGAGTGAAAAGCAACCGCAACCACACTCTCAAACAGGCTATTATACAAAAGGATATCAAGCATATCGTGCTTGATGTTTATAAAATTAAGTGAAATACTAAATAATGTAACTTTTTTTTATTGTAATTCATCTCTAATGAAATATGTCTGGGTTATAGTGAAATTATTTTTTATTTTTTATTTTTAAAGCTTTATTTGAGGTGTAGGATGGTCTTTACACACGGTTAATTTGTCATTCTTGATTTATTTGGGAATAACACTATCTTTTTTTTTAATAATAGTGCAATTATCATATCATCCTTAAAAAGTATGATAATTTTAATTTTACCATGAACAGTTAAATTACGCAAGTATATTTACTATGTAAATTTGATAGCGTTGACTTCAAGGGATTGATTGTCATTTCATAATTGTTTTTATGTTATTGTTATTCAGTTCTATGGATTTTTTATATATATAATTTTATGAATAATTGAATTATTTCATTATCCTCGCCATTCAAATTTTTTAGTCTTGACTTCAAGGGCTTGATTGTAATTTTATAAGGGTTTTTTATTTTGTTGTTCTTGTTTAATGCACACATGTATATATATAAAAAACTGTTAATGTGTGTCTGGCAGTTATTTACTGCTCTGCCACCATTCGGCATATTTATGTTTTGTTTTTGCCAAAAATAAAATAAAATTATTCAACCCATGGTAGAACTCGGATGACATAACTAGTTCTATGCTATAGTATTTATACTGTAATTATTTATATATACAATATTAAAAGACAGGTAAAAAGAGAATAAAAAAAACGTATTTAATTTTACCAAAAAAGTAATATGATTTTTGTGTGTGTTTATCTTTATTTTTAATATCATAATTATTAGCAATTATAGTTATGAATTTCTGAACACGTGTGATTATGTCTTTAAAGAAACAAAAGTCACTAATTAACAGTGCTGTATGCAAGGAAGGGTAAATTATAATTTTCTATTACATAATTATGTCTTACAAGTTACAAAATTATGTTTATCGTTGAAGTTTTACCTAAAACAGTTAAAATCCCACTTCTGGATGATTGTTTAATAGTTATTGTTAGGTGTAAAATATATATTAAAAAAAGGGGAGATTATCTCTAATATTGAATAACTAGAAAAATTATATGGTGTTGAAGTTATAATTACCTTTACTTACAGCATTAGGAGAGAGATAAACATAAAAATAAGAAAAAAAAATCACATCTATGTAGAGACAAAAAAAAAAAATTGCCAATCAAAATTTGTTATTTTTATATAAAAATAAAATAAATATAAATGACATAGAAAATAAGTGGCTCTTTATATATTTCTTGGTCAATGAAAGATTGACAAATAAGATGCAATATTTAAGATATTTTATCATATCTCATAAATAAAAATCAATCAATAAAATAATATTATATCATATGACATTGAAAAAAAGTACGAGTGCCTCTACCATTCTTTATAAATAGAGGGTCTCACCCTAGACATGAATGAGAGAGTTTTTCTGGAAGATACAAAGTTTTATTTAAGACAAGCAATTCAAGCAAGAAACTCTCTCAAAAGTTCTCAAAGCTCCTTCATTTGCGCGTTTAAAGTCTATAAGGAACGAATCTCTATTGGATGTAGCCTAAACGTATCATAAAAGTTCTTCAAGAACACTCTAGAGTCTAGAGACAAATCAAAATTACTCTTCAAAACATCAAATCTCCCTTCATCTATGCGCTTAAAGTCTATAATGAATGAATCTCTGTTGGATCAATTCTAAGCACCTCACAAGAGTTCTTCAACAATACTCTGTAGACAAATTAAGAATACTCTTCAAAGTATCAAATCATCAAATCTTACTCTGTAAATACTCGTCTAAATTCATGTTCTTGCAAGGTAGAAATCTTGGCTTGATTTCATAAATAAATCAAGTTACCATAAATCAGATTCAAGGGAAGAATCAGATGATTATTTTATTTTTAAAAAACAAAATTTAAATAAAAATTATAAGTAGTTATATATTTTAATAAAATCAAATATTTATACAAGTCTACTTATTTAATTTTCAAGTACTCAAATTTGATCCTAAAAAAAGTGATAATAATTCATCTCTCATATCCTAAGAAAACCCTTGTTTTATTCTTGTTATCTATCCTACACTCATACAGCGTGTATGCTAGTTCTTTCTTAGTATTAAAAAAAATAATCTAAAATACATGAAAAAAAATACTTAATAAAACTTTAATAAGGGTGGTCCTCAGTCCATTCCTAATCCATGATTATCGGAGATCAAAAACCATAATTATGGGAAACTTTAACGTGACAATGATACACGCAATAATAACAATGATTAGACGTTATTATGAAAGTGATACGTTAATCAAACAAATACCTAAGATGATAAGTATATCATAGCACATACCACCTATCATTCAAAACCCCATGTTATTAAGACTTAGTGTATGTTTGGCAGTGTGATAGCAGTTACTTTTTAAATAATTTTTCGTACCGAAATATATATCAATGATGTTTTTTCATTTTTTAAAAATTATTTTTGACATCAGAACATCAAAACGATCTAAAACATATAAATTATATTAAATTTTAGCATAAAAAAAATTTGAATTTTTTAGGAACATGGCTAACGGTTTCTTAAGCAAACTAGGCTAGATCATGTTTTTTGTTTAGTCAAATGGTATGTGGACATTGTGCTAGCTACACTATGATTATCTAACTCGATCTACTTGAGTTTTAAACTTGGATATGAACCACAACAAATTTTAATAATTTTGGTATTTATATCACATTGATTGGTGTGTTTGTATCGCTTTTTTAAAAATTTTATTTTTTTATTTAAAATAATTTTTTTATATTTTAAAATTATTTTGATATATTGATATAAAAAATAATTTTAAAAAAATAAAAAAAAATTATTTTGATGCATTTCTAAATAAAAAACACTTTAAACCGTCACTGCTAATACAATACCAAACATGCTTTTAATACTAAAGTAACTTCTGCCTTTTATATTGATTTTTAGAAAAAAAAAATATTTAATTAATATTTAAAATAATTTTAATATGATGGTATTAAAAATATAAAAATTATTTAAATATATTTTTAATTAAAAAATATATATTTTTTAAAATTATACATCAAGTATCCAAGTACACATTGAATGCTATAAACAACAGAATGCAATAAATAGATGAGCATCGATTAGAAAAAAGAAAGTGTGACGGTGTGAGAAAAAAGAAGAAGCAAAGGTAGATAGGCTGGAGAGAGAGAGAGAGAGTGAGAGTGAGTATAAAGAAAGGAAAGGTTATACTATAAAAGGCTGGAGGCTTCGAGAATAGCTCATGACTACTGAAGTGACACGCTCACTCCGTCCACTGTAAGGAAGTGAAGACTATTTAGTTACAACTCCCGAGGAAGTGAGAGAGGTAGCACACTGCGCACCACCCTCCACTGTCTAAGGAGATCGCAGACCAAATCATCACTTTGTCTCTCTCTCGTTCTCTTTCCCCGTCTACTGGTATTGGGATTTTAATAATATTAAGAATGGATCCGCCTGCAATGATGAATGAAGGAGGGCCTTACAGTTTGGAGGAGATCTGGCAATTTCCCATTAACGGGAGCGGAAGAGGGCACTTTGATTTACTTAATTTGGAGCAGAGAGTAGCTGCTTCAGTCAGGAAACGTCGCGATGTTGATTTGGATGTTGATGATGATTCTTCTTCAAAACCCACTACCAACGGACTTCTGGTACTTTTTATTTCTGATCTAATTTATTTGTTTTTATAATAATGTTCTATTGATCTGTTTGAATCCGTAATGTTTTTTTTTGAGATTTAGGACTTAGCTGTTCCTATTTTTTACCTTTGAACTGAATTGGGAGCATTGTGATGGTAAGCGGCTTAAAACATCAGGGAGTAGAGATGAGGATCATCATCGTCATCATGATTCTAAAGATGAAGCAGAACCCAGTTCAGGCAAGCATGTGGAACACAAAACTCAACCACCAGAGCCATCAAAACAAGATTATATCCACGTACGAGCAAGAAGGGGTCAAGCTACTGATAGCCACAGTCTAGCTGAAAGAGTAATTTTCTTTATTTATATATCCTCCTATACTTGTCCTTTTTAAAAGAAATGAAAACCCTACAATTTAGCAATAATGAAGATGCCTTATCCAACAACCTATGACTTCTGCTTACGAGAACTTTCTTGTGGACAGGCTAGGAGAGAAAAGATAAGCGAAAGGATGAAAATTCTTCAGGATCTAGTCCCAGGCTGTAACAAGGTATGGTACTGGAATTACCTTAAAATTCATATTTATTTAGTCCCAAAACACTTGGCAGTTCTGTTCCATTATTCATTTAGTTTTGCAGGAAAATATTGTGAAATAAATTTAGTTCAGTTTATCAGTGGACATGTTAGGATAGAATAATTAAGGACAGGGATTTAGGTAGCAACAAGCCTAAGTTCACCACTGTAAAAGTTATGGAGTATTTTAAAAGAACACTTTTGAGATTTGTTTTAAGTTCCAATACACTAACATTTATTGGAATAAAGTTTGATAAGGCAGATGTTTGGAGCTCGCTTCTGTAAAAGTTATATTATAAAAGAATTGTTTTGAGATTGATCTTGAGTTTCCAGATTATGTATAAGTTAGACTAAAGTCGTATGCTTGAATGCAGGTTATTGGCAAGGCCCTGGTCCTTGACGAGATTATCAATTACATCCAATCATTACAACGTCAGGTTGAGGTATGAATTCTTATTTCTTATATTGGATTCAGTGCAGAAACAAGTTGTAGATTTTTTGTTCTCTTTTTATTTCTGTTGACATTAATATTAAGTCGACAAGTTACTGGAAATTGCAGTTTCTATCAATGAAGCTTGAAGCAGTGAATACGAGAATGAACCCTGGAATTGAAGTCTTTGCTTCTAAAGATGTAGGTCCCAACACTTTGTCACGGTGTTGTGTTTAGTTAAGCATACTTGAATTTTAGTGTACTCAGCATTTTTCATGGTTGTTTTATGTTCAATTGTTACTATTGGTGGGTTAATTCAACATTTAACTGCCTTTTGTGGGCAGCATATCATAAACCTTAAGGTGTTCATCAAACTTGTCTGATTGATGGGTGATCAATCATTACTAAGAGGAAGAGGGCGTCCAAAGGTCCCCCGGTCTTACTTTACCATATAGGTGAGATGGTTGGCAGTTCAAACAAAGCAGAGATGTGTTATCGCAGTAGGTTATTTGAGGATAGTTAACCCAGCTCCGCTTCTTTTAGATTTCTCCCTCCATATTTCCTTTGATTTTTTTTTGTTAGGTTTATTACTTATATTTGTAGGAAATAAAGCTTCTTCACTCACCAAATTTCGCTTGGTTATGCAATCCTGCTTTTGCTTTTGCTGATGCCTGTTTCTGCTTAGGAATCACTATAGGCACAAAATTAAATTCTCATGTAGATGAACCTTGCAAGTGGTAGACATGCTTAAAATGACAGGTTGCCTTTTGTGAGTTAACCTCCTCTTATTGGTCTTTTCATGGTGATTATTTCTAGATATGTGTAGTTTGATTCTTTTCACGGACCGATAAGGGAAAAGAGTCAAGAGCCTGATATAGGTCTGAGCTTATGTTAATAAATAAAAAGTGAGCAAAGATGTTGCGATTTCCTTTGTATTGTGAAAGCATAAATCTCACCACAAATCAGTTTTTATTGCAGTTTGGACAAACTTTTGACACTGCTGGCATGGCATTTGGTTCTCAAGCCACGAGGGAATACAGTCGTGGTACATCACCAGAATGGTTGCATATGCAGGTTGGTGGTGGTTTTGAAAGAACGTCATAATGTAGAAAATCCTCATCAATTACCAATAAGAACTCTAAGTGGCAAATGCTTCATCCTTCACTGGCTGTCAAAATATATATACTCCACTTGGTTAAAACGAAGACCAGATTTCCAATTCAACTTCAGGCTGCTCTAAGTTACTATCTGAAGTCCGAACATCTCCATTTGTTTGTGTTGGAAAATGATTCTTTTACTCCAACATCTCTTAGCAGGCATCGTGTTCATGTCTGTGCTAATACGTGAACAGACAGAACCTCCTAAAATGAGTATTAATCTTGTAAAAGAAAGTTGTTTGTCCTATATTTTCGTTACCTGCTATGATTATCAAAAAATAACAATAAAAAAAAACCTTCTGGTGAATTCTACCAATAAATGAGCATGTTTCTGGGTGAGGAAGAGACAGAGACCATGGTTTGATGTTTCGTTCCGTTGATAGCAATTCGGGCTTGGCATTGCTTTATCATCATTTTTTAGCTTAATGTTAAACTTAAGTCAGCTAGAGTTGATTTATTTATTGTTATAATCAACCTCAACCCAATTTCACTCAGCTGACCAGAGATGATTCGGCCTAACACAACTCTGACTGATAGATCTGTGTTCGGAATGCTTCAACCTCAAGCCCATATGCACCCCCTATCAGTAAGATTCAACCAACAATATTGTTTACAAATAACCAGGCAATAGCCTTGGTATAAGCTCTCCTCACAAGCAAGGTAAATATCGAAGCCAGGTAGAGCTATGTAATAATAAACTAGCAAGTGCAAACCACCTGTAATAAACAGTTACCATCACTAAGTTATCAGCTCATTTCTCCGAGATAACAGAAACCACACCACCTAGTACAATAGTTTAGGTTCACTTGTCTGTTGATAGGTTCCTCGAGAGACGCATTTCTCACACAGAAACATGGGAAATATGATATTTGATTGTCCTTATAGTATCTTATATATTGGTCCTAACAGAAAGTGTTGTTAAATAGGAGATCTTTTCATTCCCAAACAGATTGAGGAACACCTTCTCAAAAAAAAGAAAAAGAAAAAAAAAAGATACAAGTAGGAGTGGTAATCTTAAGATGACTCCTTACCTACCTGCACATACCATGCATGCTCCTGGTCCTGGTGCATTTTTAACACTAAAGGCATCTAAGCCACTCAAGATTGGCAATGGTAAAGGGATACCTCAAGAAGTGCTTTTACAATAGAAAGTGCATCTAGTAGCAGCATCCCATCGACGGCAAAAGACACCTGAATTCCCAGAATAGGAGAAATTAAAAGAACAGAAGAAAAAAGAGTAAGCAATTATATTCTCAAAAAAAAAAAAAAAAGAACAAACAACTAGCAACAGTTTGAATGGCATTCAGAGTTCATGATTTAGCAATTTTTTATGCAGTCTTTTTCTCTCAAAACAGTATCTGTTAACTACAAAAAAAAAAAAGTGGGGCCACCAATTGACACTGCCCAGTTCGATAAATGTTGTTATGACCTATCCATGATAGATGGTTTCCTACCCAAATTCCAATGAAAATTGAGCTACAACAAAAGGTGAGCAGCCAAGCTCAAGTAATGGTTAGACTGGACAGGAGAGAAAGTTAGAAAGGAAAACAAAATTTACCAATTCGGGTGATATTACAGCAGCAGTTAACATAGAGCGAGAAGCTTTCTTGGCTCTCTTAGATAGCTTCTTGAACATGCTTTACAAAAACTTGATGAGCCAATCAATACTGCTCTCTGTCTCATCCTCATCACTCATCTCCTCCTCCCCGTCCATTATGTCATGATTATCATCAAAGAAAACTTCATTGAACTCCTCGGGCACTTCACTACCAACTTAAGAAAACAATATTAATTGAGGACATGTTATATAATAATTGATAAACGGTGAACTGAGACAGGCTTCACCTTGCCATGACAGATGATGATTGTATTTGTGGGGATTTTGTAAGGAAGGGAGAGGCGACGGAAGTAGAAGGATTGGAGGGGGAGAGTGTGTTTGACAGTGTGGTTGCGGGTGCTTTTCAAATAACTTTTTGTGTCGAAATGCATGCCAATGATGTTTTTTTATTTTTTAAAAATTATTTTTGACATCAGCACATCAAAACGATACAAAAAGTACAAACCGCACTCAATTTTAACAAAAAAAAATTCAATTTTTTTGGGAACGCAGCCGCAGCCGCGTTCCCAAACACTGCCAGAATGAGAGCTTTGAAGCGTGTTGAGAGTGTTGAGGGGTGGAGGAGCTTGGTAGTTGGTTTGAAAATGAGACTAGAAGTAGAACCTTGTGATAAAGTTTCTGTTGTTGCCATTTTTCGAGTTTGAGAGTAGTAGCTTCGGATTACCAGGAGCCTGTGTTTGGAAACGCTTTTTCACAGTGTTTTTAAATATTTCAAATTTAATTTTTGTAATTTTAGATTGTTTTGTTGTAATAATATTAAAAATAATTTTTTTTTATTTTATATTTTTAAGCGAAAAACGTTTTGAACCGTCACCGCTACCACAATCTCAAACAGATTTTTAAAAACATGAAAAAAAGGTAAAAAAAGGGATAACTACAAATTCATCCTTAACTTACAGGGAGATTCACAAATCAGTCCCTGCTTTTCTTTTCTTTTTTCCTGAAAGCCTAACTTATCATCGTAATGACTTTTTAGGAGGTGTTTCAGGGTGTGATAAGAGTTTTTTTTCAAAGTGTTTTTCTCTCGTAAATACATTAAAATAATATATTTTTTTTATTTTTTTAAAATTATTTTTAATATTAACATATTAAAACGATCTGAAAATATTTAAAAAATAATTTTAAATAAAAATAAATTAAAAAAAAATGAAACACAGATTGTACCGCAACTCTAAACAATCTTTAATCCCTGCTACTAGAAACCTTACTTAGACCAACTCAACAAACTCTCTATAAACAAATTTGACCAGGACGAGAAAAGAAGAAACTAATTTAAGGTTTCCATTAATCCAAAGTTTTAAAATTCTACTAATTTAATAATTTTATTATATTTTGTTTGAAAATTCAAGATATATTCATTAAGCACACATCTAGTATTATATATATATATATATATATATATATAGTGTTTATGCTCGGACAATTTTTCTATTTGAGAGTTAAAACTTTGTATTTTTAATCAGATTACAAGTATTATCAAAAATTGATCAGTTAAATCCAATTATTAACTTGATTTGAAATTTATTGTGTCCATTGAGTTTTTTTAACACCGTGTTTTTTTACATAAAATGTAGACAATCACTTCGCCATCAAAACAATAACTTTATTTAAAATAAATAAAAAATTGTACACAAAAGCTTCTTCAACATGTTTTTGTAGTTGAAAAGTTTTGAAATAAAAATAAAAAAGTTTATGTATACATGTAATCAAATTAATTGAAAACTATGTGTGTTAATAAATAAAAAAACATAAACAATAGCTAAAAAAAAATAAAAAAATTAAGAGATATATGTAGATCAAGATAGTTAATTTCGCAAGTCGGAGCATTTACCCAGTTTTGCTTGCTAAATTTGCTTATTAAAACATGAGTGATTCGACAGAATTTGATTTCTATATATCTACTCATGTAGTACTTTTTTATTCAAGCAAATGATAATAGAAACAGAGACATAAATTAAATTGATTGAATAAAATAAAAGGACAAAAAAACATTATACACGATTACACACATTAAAAATATTATCCAAAAATAAATTATTTTTCTTATAAAAAATAAAGTTCATCTATATAAAAGATAAAAAAAAAATATAGATGTATAACAAAAACTCTTTTAAATTTAAATGTATAACAAAAAACAAATCATCATTTAAAAGAGGTTTTCTAAACGAAATAAAAAAGAGAAGGGGTATTAATCTAAATATAAATAAAAAATAATTAGAGAAAAAACCATATAAAATAGCATTAATTTTAAAAAAATAATTAGAAAAAAAATAATTTACAAAAATAAAGAAAAAAACAAAGGTCAGGCGCTACTAGGTCGAGCCAGCCTGCTTGACCCATTTCGTTAGGGCTCGCATGACTGGGCCTATTTTTTTAATTGCAATTGGGGCGGATAACATGTCATTCGCCCCAAATTCTTTTGAAAAAATATTTAGACGACATGTTGCTTGCTGAGCCAGACGATGCATCATTTGATTTGCCTAAATTCTGGTCGTTGAGGTGGTCAAGAAATTGCGGCTTGTGTTTTTTCACTCAAAAACCTATTTTTCAACATATTTTTGACCCAAAACACCTTACGAACCGTGATAAACCTATTCATGGCCTAAAAAAACCAATAAATCGTCTCAAAGACTGAAATCAACCCGAAACCAAAAATGAAACCGAGCTCAGATATGTTTTTTCATGAACTATAAAGGAAAAAAAACACCTAATATAAACTTTGTACCAAAATTGAATTTGAAAAAAAATTGAGACACCAAAATCGTATAATTTGTGTTATTTTTAAAGTTAAAAGACCAAAGTGTATCTTTCTTAAAACTTTTAGCACGCCACCCATGTTTGGTGCCTTTTTAATTTTGGTCCATATTCTTCCAATTTCACCCTTACCTAAGAAATCTAAATCAATTGACCTTTAATCATGATCAAATCATCTAAAATAAAACTTTGAGAACCAAAATAAATTTTTAAAAAATAAACAGGGCAATCCACAGTGTTTTGTGAAGGGGTGGACAATGTCAGCTACATAGTGTTCACCCCATATGTTTTAGTTTTTAAATAATGGGACCAATTTTTTTAATAACCCTACTTACATCAACGAGTATTGATATATGTCGTACAATAAACTCTAAAATTTAATTCTAACCCATTATCATTTCCTTTCCTTATCACCATTTACTATTTAACTTATATTAACACTTGTCTTTCAACAATCTAATTATATTTGATATTAAATGAAAACCAAATCAATATAATGGGTTATATATATATATATATATATATATATATATATATATATATATATATATATAGAGAGAGAGAGAGAGAGAGAGAGAGAGAGAGAGCATAGTTTTATCATACAATTACATTACTTGATTGCATCCACCATGCCATTAGACTTTTCATTCTATAATTTATTTTCTTAGATACTATTTATGTCATATTTGATAATATTTTTAAATCAAACTAATTATATGGTTTAATGAATTTAATGAAGTTTCAACCGTCTCCATTATAAAGAGCTCTGTCCAAAATTTATCCTTCTATGTCCTATATAATATACATTCTAAAAATTACCACACAGATACCTCAAGTATACCTTTAATTCATTTATTTAACTACATATATCCTTTCACTTCATAATTCATAACCATTATATAACACTTTCATATATCAATTCCTTACAAAACACACACACACATTAAAAAGATAGTTACTAAGTACATGTTAAGCTAAATTACAACATTTAATAGATAACAAAATGAAATCATCAAATATATATGACTATAGAGTTTACAAAAGATAATTAATATATACCTAACAAAAGCTATATAAAAGTAACAATTAATTCAATGTTGTTCTGAGGTATGTGATGGCCCTGCATGAAATATAATAATTTAAAGATATTAGTTAGTTTTAAGACATTTATGCATATCTTTTCTCAAAACAAAAATTTTAATTTTTTTTAATAACTTTTATCAAACTTTCCATAATGAAAAACTCTAGTTAATCGACAGTTTAGAATTTCATGTAATATAATCGTAAAATGAGTCACCTACCAAATGATTTTCCTTAAAACAAACTTATAGAGTACTCTCAAATCAATTGAATGACAATTTATACCATGAAATCACAATCATTTAATTACCATTCTTATATATCTATATCCAAAATCCTCAAATCATGATTCACCTATATAATTCAAATCTTTTAGTTGTTATTCTAGGCCGACTAAGCTCATGGTCCCTAATTCATAGGTCAACTATGTAATTCAAATATTTTAGCTGTCATTCTTGGCTAACTAAGTCCATAGTCTCTAATTCACAGGTCGACTATGTAATTCAAATCTCTTAGTTGTCGTTCTAGGCTAACTAAGTTCATAGTCCCCAATTCATGGGCTGACTATGTAATTGAAATCCTAATACCCAATCTTTTCAAATGTAACATATATACCATTCCTAGAGGTTAGTTTCTTTATATTCCCATTCAATCATATTATACCCCTTTCCATTTGCATTCTTAACTGTATTTTTTTTTCTCGATCTAACCACATTCATTAACATAATACAACAATTGCAAAGTTAAAATTTTAATAAAAAGATTCACTAAGTTGAAAGAAAAAGTTAAGATGTTAGTCATCTACCTGTTCCTCTAACTGAAAATACAGCTTCTAATACCTCTCAGGATTTTTTAAAGGAGGGATTCATATTAGTATTTTCAACAACTCACCACATGAATCAATATTTGTGTTAATACAATTCTATATTATCAAACCTCACCAAATTTCTAAGTAACTCATTTCTTATTAATTCAAATATTTTACATAATTACATTTAAATCCTTGTTGGTTTATAATTTAATCATACTAACTAATTCCACAATTTAAGTTAAAAATTTACCAATTGTATATAAAATTTTCGTATTCTTTTTAACTTTAACCTTACCAAATCATACTTTTATATAAAATACATTTTAACCATTTATGCATTTAACATTTTGACCCCTTTTCAAGTTTCATCATCTTACATATTAACAATTTGATTATTATGAACAACACTAATAAAACTCCAAGGTTCTAATATGCAAAAATCAACATCATATCACAAAAAAATAACAATTTATACTCATACCTAATTCTCTAGTATTTCCACACATTATTTACATTAAATCTTTCATTAAGCCAACATGAGTTCAGCCATAGAATTACTTAATCTATTGCATTTAAAACTTTTCATTTATCAAATTTCATATAATATCACAAGTATTTATATGAAATTCTAAATCGTGCCAAATTCACAAGCTTACAACTTTTACTTAGACTTTAAAATATTTAATTTTAGTAACACATGCAAACTCTCAACTAATAACCTTTACTAAACACAATTTCCTCATGCAATTTTATCAACTAATAACTCTTACTTCACATCACTTTAATCAAATAAACCATCCCTTAAAACTCTCCTATGGTCGGTCTTAATGGCCCTTCATTTACCTATAATTTACTCATATTGTTTCATGATCTGCAGTAATAAACAATCATTATATACTAATTAAACAAAGTCACAAACAATTTCAGCCCTTCATTTACCTATGATTTACAAAAAATAAATAAATCATGATTTGTACTAATAAACAATCATCATCTACTAATTGAAAAAAATCACAAACAATTTCATATTTTCCCCAATTCTTCTAAAAAAACCTAGAAGAAAAATTAGGGATTTCTCCCCCTCACATAATCAAACTTCAAATAACATAAGTTACATAGTGTTGAACACTTTACCCAAAGGCTTTGAAATGAAAAATCTCCTTCATTGCAACTTTCTCTTCTATTCTTCTTTCTCCTCCTTAATCCATTTTTTTCTCTCACTAAACTCAACCTTTCCTCTCTTCAAATCCTTCTAAATATTAGGTTTTTTTTTTAGTATTTTCCCTCTTTTTATCTATCTTAAACTAGCCAAATACCTTTAATTTTAGAAGAATTGCAGTAGAAAATGCAAGAAAAAAAAGATCTTTCATTTTTTTTCCTTGTGGCCAGCTGTTGGTTATAGAAGGAGGGAAATGAACTTTTCAATTTATTTAAAATTTTGCCATTAATGAGTCCATATATTATTTTTTATATTTCCTCCTAAACACTGGTAATTTCACATAACCTTCTAGATATCTGATTGATATAAAATTTTAAATCAAGGTAGAACAACATGTTAGGAGATTACTAAAAAACTTTCAACATGATCTAATGGTTAGATTGAGATTTATGACTAATAGCTTAAAACTAGACAATAGAAAATATTTTTATGCAAAAATTCAAATTTGCTTATTATTTTATTTACTTAAATCATCAAAATTTTCAAACTAATTCATTGGATACTTTCATCCATATTTATCTCTAAAAAAAACTTCATTTTAATTAATATCATATTTATTTTATTTTTATTTATTTCGTACAACTAATTAATAGAACTCATATATTTTTTTTGCTGAATGGTTTGTAATTATTTTTTTCGATTAATACCTATTTAAATTCATTTAAAATCTTTTTAATAATTTCCTAAGATCTTAGTCCTAGGGTTTACATTCTACCCTTTTTATAAAATTTCATCATTGAAATTTAAATTTATACCTATTTATGGAAACAAGTCTGAATACTTCTTTTTTATTTCTAATTCTATTTTCCAGGTCTCCACCTTTATATGAGAATTTTTCCATAGTATTCTTACCAAAAGAACCCTTTTGTTCTACATTTAACATACGAGTATGTTTAGGTTGAGTGTTAGATTTACCTTTAAAATCCATAAAGGTTTTAACTTTAGCTTTAGGTGGCTCGACTTTGGTAGGGACAAAAGGTTTTGGTTGGGCAACCCCTTCTTTTCTTAAATTCGGTTTCCGAGATGATGAAAAGCTCAAATTGAACGCTGGTTGAACATTTCCTTTCCTTCTAAGTTGTCTCTCCACTTTCGTAACTATATGAACCATGTTTTTTTACCTATATATAGTGTTGTAACTCAAGAACATTAATTATCTCTTTATTCAGCCTATCAAGAAACCTAGCTGTAATAGTTTTCCTATCTTCAACCATATTAACCCTGATAATTGCAATCTTCATCTCCTTGTGATAATCTTTCATACCTTACCTTGATATAAACTCTGCAATTTCTGAAAGAGCTTTGTGTAATAAAAGTTAGGAATAAATCGTTTTCTCATTATGAACTTCATGTTATCCCATGACTCAATAGGCCTTTCACCAATCTTTCTCCTGCTCAAAACAAGTTGATCCCACCATATTAGTGCATAATTTATAAACTTAATGACAACGAGTTTTACCTTTTTATGTTCTGTGTTGTGATGACAATCAAAGATCCAATAAACTTTCTTTTCTCACTCTAGATATGCTTCCAGATCATTCTTTTCTTAGAAATAAGGTATTTTCAACTTAATGGTACCTAACTCTTCACCTGTATCGTCACGATGCTTGAAATCTTGAGAATTCTCTCTCTGACCGAAGACTCCACCATGTCCGAAGATTACATTTCTTCTTGCTCTATTTGGCCCAAACCTATTCCCCTGGCCTTCAGATGCAAATTCATAGTCACCACCACCCAAATTTGTATTATCATCAACAAACTTATAAAAATCTGTTCTATCATTTCGTACAGCCCTTCGGACATTACTTCTTCGGTGATTAGCCCTATTATTTCGTTGCTTTATTGAGTCCATGTTATTTTCAACTCTTTGGTCACCTTAGTTAATAGTTTAATTTGCTGGCCTTTAACTCATATTTGGAAAGAGAATTCGGTGTTTAGTGTCACTAATTTGTTGTTTTCAAACATCCTTTGAAATCTGTAAAAAATTGGTGAGTAACACAAAATATATCCTCACAAATCCTATGTTTCACACAAAATCAGGGTTTTTCACTCTAGTAAACTCATTATGCCTTTTACCTGACAACTTGCTTTCTTTTGGTTCTTTTAAAACTAAAAATCCAACCAATCAAAGTTAGAGACTTTCACAATGCAATCCAATTTGAATATAGACTTAGGAATCAATAAATATATTACAAAACAAAACTATAATTATGATTTCGCGAGTAGCAATGCAAATTCATACGAATTATGGAAAAAAAAGACACGAAATAAAATAGAAGTGAAAATTAATGAAGACACTTATTTGACTCCTAAATAACACAAATATAATAGAAAAAAACTAATTTATTCAAAAAAATAATAGACAAATACATTTTGGAACTTGATGCAAATATGATTGTTATGCAATTTTAAAGCACCAGAATTGAACCCAAACTTAACGATATTGGAATGACCTAAAATTCAATATGTAGTATCTTGATACCCAAAAAACTATAAATCTTAGTTTATAGGTCGTTCTCTTATGCCTAGTTATCGAAATGTATGATCATTTTGCGATTGAATTAAACCTCAAATTGAAATCTCAAGAAAAAAATATCTAAATAATTCAAAATTTAACAGTGCAATTTCACCCCCAATGAGTAGTGTATGAAATTTCAATTAATTTTGAGGTGATTTTCTATGAGTTGTGTTTCTGCAGCAGAATTGTAACAAGCTTTGAATAACGTCTTTTCTCTTCAATTTTTTTTAATCTTTTTTTGACTTTTATGCTAATGATATGTTTAGAGACAATAACAAAATGAAATATTAATTTTTTTTTACTAGTATGCAAAAGACACAAAGAAGAAGATTGACACAAACATTGAAAAGAACTTAACGAACACTAGGAAAACAAAAATTTCAGATGGATATGACTTGTTCTTGGAGGCTTGCTCTGATGCGAATTGATGCGAACCTCGTGATCATGTGATCACACAACCTACAATCAAGATTGAGATATGATCTCGAAAAGCTAAAAAATATCTGATAGGAGTATAACACAATGAAAATCTATCCCAGAGCACCAACATTATTGAAATGAAGTCAAATGATACCACGAAGCCAGTTAATCTTTGATAAATCAGATTCAATTCATTTAAAAACCAAAGAATGTAATAATCTCTCACACACGTTTAACTGAAAAGTTTAGAAGTATTATTCATTAAAGGTGCTGAAATTTAGGCTTTAGATTTGTTTAAATAGTTCTGAGAAATTATCCCTGATGTGTTTATCCTTGTGGGCTAGATTAATCCACTTACAAAAACTAACTCAAAACCTTTACTAGTAAGCTCAAACCTTAATCCAAATAACCCTTGGATCCTAGCTAAAAAAAGTATTAATTAAGCCCAAACAAGCTTTGAGCTGTAGCTAACAAAATAAGAATAAAGCTCATAAGTCCAAGTCTTGTTCTGTTATGAGAAAAGAAGAAGAAAAGAAAAAACATTTTAATCTGATACAAGACTTATTTATAGCCTATAACATTGCCCAATAATCTTAGGAACTAAAAGAGAAGTTGCTGCTCTTTTGGTTTCCAAGTTAGAATATGATTTTGATCTCAACCTTTTCTTTATCATTCTTTTGAAAGAAAAATGATGTTGTCTTTAATGCTCTTTTTTGCCGCCATATATGTTTCCTAAGTTAGCTTGAATTCATGTGTTTCATTTGTTGTGTTTTATTCTCACTTGACAAGGAAAATAAAATAAAAATAATAAATCCTAATATTTAAAGAAAATAATTAATGTTCTCACACATAATAGGAAATCCAAAACTAGTTAGGAATCTACAAAATGTATGGAAACATGACAGAACAAGGCTGACTGAAATTGATACAAAATTAGCAGCCTTGTTGTCAAAACTTCATGGTCCAAATAAGAGTGAACTGGTCCCTCTTGCACATGAATTAAATGTACTAAGGCCTCCTTTTGATGTTCCAAAGGATCCCCAAGTTTAGCCTTGACTGAAACTTGCACAACTAGTCCATGCAATTCTTGTTTCAATGCCTTCGTTTTCAACCTTGTGATGTGCCTTTGGAACATGTAATGAGTCCTTGGTGTTTGTGGGTTGATTCACATCACTCTTTTTTTTCTCAAACGAGGGACCTGAATAAGAAAAAAATGATATTTTAGATCAAAATTGGATTTGTGAAAACCCGTGCGACCAAACATCTATCACTTGAAAAGTATTAGGAATAAAATGATATTTTTCATGCAGATTTTAAAGCCTTCACCTATTTTCTTCGTTTTTTTACTTAGGTCCCTTGTCTTTTAATGTTTTTCTTTATTAACAAATTGGAAACAATTAATGTTTAATTTGCCTGGAAAAAAACAGACTCAATAAAAGAAAAAATCAAAAACTAAAAAAAATTTATTAAAGTCCATAGTTTTTTACACCATGCACGTGCACGGTAAAAAAATGAATTTTTCCGGTTTTTTACTGAATTTGACTAGTAATAATTAAAGATATTTTTTCTAATAAAAAAGTTAATCATAATAATAATTTTAAACCCAAAAATTGTTTAACTTTTGAGATGTTTACGAGGATAATTCGAATATTGTGCAAATAGACAAACGCTGTGCCATTAGCAACTCCCAAAAAAAAAAAAACAAAATTCCAAAAACTCTCCGGTAAGAAACGTGGGCCAGCTGTCCAAAGCTCTAATAACATGATAAACTAACCCAACCAACCCTTAATCTCCATAATTTAGGGACGTGTCCCACCCACGGCCACCAACTGAAAATTCAACGAGATGTCACATAAACGGCGCCGTTCAATAACTTCCACTCCCCCGAATATAGAAGTCCTTCCCCTCCTCTGGGTTTTTTTTTGGAAACTTCTATTATAAAATACTCCGTCCAACTGGTCGTGTCTGTAGCTATCAACCAAACCAATGCCTATCCCACCAGGGCTGGCTGCGCGCGACAGTCAACGCGCCTCAATTGCGCGTAAATTTCGATTTTTAATATTGACACAATTAAGCAATCTTAAAGTTCCATGAGATCACACTGTTTATTGGATTTCTTTTTGGTTAGAAACTAACTAGAAGAACCCACGGAAAAGACTGAGAATACAAATAGTTTTGGGAATTAATCCAATAAAAGATTAAATTATACTTCGGTCCCTAGATTTTGCATTCAATTATAACTTAGTCCTCGTTTTTATTTGAAAACCAAAAAATCTGTATTATAAACTAAGAAAAAAATATTTAAATGAAATGAAATTGTAAAGAATAAAGATTAATCAATAACTAAACAAAGAAAAAAACAAACAAACCCTGAAGTTGTTGTTTATAAATAAAAGAGATGAAGATAATGTACGTATTTTCTTATATTTTTTGTTTTGAAAAGGTAAAAAATTATTTTATAAATAAATTTATTTTATATTCATATTTTTATTTTTCTAACCAATTATATACTAACCAAATACAATCTAACTCGAATTTGCTCCATAGAAATCACCAGTTCAAGTCTTACAAATTTCAAACCCATTATTAATTTTAAAGTCCGTAAGATTAGTCGATATACGTACAAACTTACTCAAATACTCATATTAATAAAAAAAACACAATTTAACTCGAGATTAAACTCAGAAGTGTTACATCATGATATTGTGTTAAAGAGTGGAAGTTGGAACCTAGTAATTTATAAATTTAGTTGTTAACAAGAGTTTAGAGGCTAATGTATAAATCTTCAAACAAGGAGGACTAAATTATAGCTATATTCAAATATCTAGACTAAATAGTTATTTACTAATAATCAATTATAAATCAAAAAAAAAAAAAATCAATTATAAATCAATAATAACCAAGAAAGGCTATGCTGTAACTGCAAAAATAAATAGTAAAAGAGAAAAGAAAAGGCAAAAAGGAAAAATAATCGAAGGAGGAGAAGAGGGAGGGGCAGGGGAAGGGATTTTAATTCGTTTTTCTCTCTGCTTCATCGACCGTACGTACACTTGCTTCTTTATGAACGGAAAGAAACTTCTAGATTCCATATTTTTTTGTTGAGAAAAAAATCGAAGAAAGAATTTTGGACTGGTGAGAAAGATGAGTGGTGGATGGGAAAGGCTTAGGGGATCCAGATCGAGAACGACTCGCGACTCCAGCTTTCACACTCCGGCGCCGTCTCGGACTGTAACACTCGGCCGAGTCCAGCCTCAGGCCCCTGGTCACCGCACCATCTACTGCAATGATCGCGACGCCAATCTCCCTGTCAGATTCAAGGTTTGTGTCGTTTCTGTTTTATTCGGTTCGGTTCCATTTAATTTAATTAATTAATTTTCAATATATGATATGGTTTTCAGGGAAACTCAATATCAACTACCAAGTACAACTTCTTTACATTTGTACCCAAAGGATTGTTTGAACAGGTTAGAAGTTATAATTTCTGTTGGTTAATGCATTTTTTTTTAGTTTCAAGTTTAATTATTTAGGGTTTAGAAGATTTGAGTTAATTTAATTTAATTTAGTTTAATTGGTTAGGCTTAAGTGTAAAATTCATAAGGTTGGTTCTTTTAATCCTTTTTTGGTGACCTCCATTCATGAAAATTCCGTGTTTTAACACTGGCAGTTCAGGCGGGTGGCGAATTGTTATTTTCTATTGATCTCGATCTTATCAATGACACCAATCAGGTATGCTTGTTATTTCAAACTTGCGGGTTTTGTAACCATCGATATTTTTCTTGATAGACCTGCATTGTCAGTAGCTTGAGCAAAGTCTGCCCTGCAAATGCCCTAGGCGAATGTCTTGGACACGATCTCAACTTTTAGTTTGTCTGGGATCATGCACATAAATGCATGTGTAAACAGATATGAAAAAGATTCTCTCTTAGCATTTTCTAGATAGTTCTGTTGTACGAGTTTGCAAACTTTTACACTCTGTTATTACTTATCTGGACTTGTGAATGGAGGAAACTAGGCCTTCTAATTGATATGCTCCAAGTGGTATGGTTTAGGGAGAAAAACAACAATAGATCAGCAGAGTTAAGGGTAGAAACAAGTAGGAAAGAAGTTTTAACTGAGTACTGAACTTAGGGTTTAAGAAATCCCAAGTTCGTCAAGTTATTGATGATAAAAACGGCTGTATATCTGATTCAATGTTATCAAAGGCGAAAGGCGCTAAAAGGCACCAAACCTGTAAAATGCCCGAGGCACTAGGCGCAAGCCCAAATGAACCAAGGCGATATGCTATAAATTAAAAAAATATTATATTATATTATATTATATAAATCTAAAATATATATCTTCCCAATTAAGATTAGATCATTAGAAAATCAAAGGAAAATATAAAATACCATAACATAGTCATATAAAGTTATATTTTCACCCGTAAAACAAAATAAGATAATTTAAAGTAGTAAGTAGCCACATAGATTAAAAAGAAAAATTAAATATCATCATCATTATTCTTTAATCTTCAAAAACATGTCTATCCATGCTTTCCTTTCCTTCACTTGAATCCTCCATGTCCTCCATTTCATGATTATAATCGAAATTCTCATCTCTCAAACTACATTGCATTTGTTTAGAAAAATTAAATTATTAACTGTGCAGATGTGTTGTTCTTCGACTTCCATTGTTGAAAAAGAAAGTGTGGTTGGTGTTTCTTTTCTAAGTGTCCTTCATTGTCTGTTTGTCTCCCACTTTAATGATTTTTTTTTTAAAAGTTTTTACCCTAATCTTTGTTTTTTACAAAAATACCCCAAAGTTGTTTCTCGTGGTAAATTAAAAATAAAGGAAAATCCAACAAAAAAGGAAGAACTTCAAGCAGGCGCTAGCCTTAGTGCCTTGCACCCACTCACAAGGCGCTCACCTAGGCAACGCCTCATTGAAATCCAACGCCTGCGGCTAATAAAGGCGCTGGGGCCTCGCCTCGCCTCACCTCACCTGGAGCACCTCAGCACCGCTTGACAACACTGATCTGATTTAAAGCATATTTGTACTAGGTTTACAGTTAGAACTTTTAATTTCAGGCCTTTATTAAACTCCTACAGAAACTTTCTAATCCTAGTCGTGCAGTATTATAAAGTCACATGCTAGGCACATGACTACTAACTAATGGAATAAAACATAATTACTAAAATAATAAAACAACTACAAATAAGCTCCTGCGTAACCAAGCTTCTGAAGCAGTTAGCTAATTTCAATTCAGAAGTGGGACTTTTCACTTTTCTTTGTACAAGTTTTGATTGCCTATTTTTTGAGTTATGTTAATGTGATTGAAAGATTTCTTTCTTTCTTTTCTTTTCTTTTCTTTTCTCTTAAGATTCTGCATGTGCTATTGTATACCACCGAGGTTGGGCATCTTGAAAACTATCCTCAAGATTTTTTTAAATCCTTGCTATTTCATTTTCTATCATCCAAAATGTATACACATTGTACTTAATATAGCTCTTTTGATGGTGCAGTCCTGTTAATCCAGTGACAAATGTCGTTCCTCTGAGCTTGGTGCTGCTTGTCTCTCTCATTAAGGAGGCATTTGAGGACTGGGTGAGTGTTATTCATGGTTGTTGTGTTTTGCAAGCTTTGTCTTTTGATTCCTCTTTTACAATGGTTTGTTTGAAGAATGAATTACTGTAGTATCTTCTTCACTTTTAACATCAGTTGTGGGAGAAATGCTAATTTTCTATTCTTTTGTTTCTTAATTATGTTCAACAGAAGCGTTTTCAGAATGATATGGTAATTAACAACAGTCTTATAGACGTGTTGCAAGATGATAAGTGGGTGGCTGTACCATGGAAGAAGTTGCAGGTTGGAGATATTGTCAGGGTGAGTGTGCTTGAGTTTGTTGTTATTTCACTGTAAAAATAAAATAACTTTATACAATGCCATTATCCCTCCATAACCTCCCCTTTGTGTAACGGTACGGGTCACTTGAGCTTAAAGGCTTCTGTCAAGCGTGCTGCAATTTTATGCTTTCCAAAGGATGTGCTCATAGTGCTTTAGGACTAGATTAAGTTTTGAAGACTATTCCAGTAGTTGATGCAATCTTCTTTATGGTATTTACAGAGTTTCTGTAGGGGTGCTTGCTGTCACCTCCTTGTTATTGGCCCCAACTTTCTAACATATTTTCTAATGTTGCTATGCCACCTTATAGCAGCTTTTTTCAATTCCAATTTTACTGCTATTTGTTATTGTAAGTTTGTGACTATTAAAGGAAAGTATTTTAAAAAGAAACTTTCCTTGTGCTTTTGGTTAACACATCCTGTTATATTGTTCGTTACCTTTTGCTTGGTAGGCTTTAAATATTTTCGGATTTAAGTTTTATTGGGAAGATTGAATTTGGAAATGTGATGAAAAATACAGTTGTTGAGCGTTAGGGAGTTGCTACTTTGGGAGGAAATAATTCTGCTATTTGGGAGCATTCTAGGCAAAATCCATACAGCTGGAGATTGTTTTATGGATATTTTGTTATTGTTCTTGGCTTTTTCCCGTTCATTTCTTTTTTGATTTACTGCTGCTTCTGTTATTTTGGTGGTAGTAGTTGGTTTAAATGACATTATAATGATGCTGTGCAAGTCAAAGGTGACAAGATAAGGCTATACAGAAAAATCCATACAGCTGGAGATTGTTTTATGGATATGTTGTTATTGTTCTTGGATTTTTCCTGTTCATTTCTTTTTTGATTTACTGCTGCTGCTGCTGCTGCTGTTCTTGTGGTGGTAGTAGGTGGTTTAAGTGACATTATAATGATGCTGCAGTCAAAGGTGTCTAGATAAAGCTATACAGAACTTGGATCATTAGTTATTTTGTTCCATCACAAAGTAAAATTGTTGCCTAGTTCTGACTGTTATACATATTGTCAGCCACCATGTTGCTGTTATGCTGATTGTGTTGGGACTGTAAGAGATGTATGGAAATACATTCTATGGAAGCACAATTCAGTTTTATTTCTAAATATGACCTTTTATGTTGACTGCTCAATAGGATTTTGGATTCAACATTGACTCGACTAACATGTGTTTTATATGGAAAATAACCAGTGTCATTATAATCACCATCTGTAAAAGTTTCTGTGAAAGCCTCTCTGTGTGTGTGTGTGTGTGTGTTTTTAAAGCTTTATTTTGCATTGATAACAGGTTAAGAAGGATGGATTCTTTCCTGCGGATCTGCTTTTCCTAGCAAGTACAAATGCAGATGGTGTCTGCTACACCGAGGTTTTCTTTTACTGTACTCATAATATAGTTATTATTATAATAATAATAATTGCTGTTTCTGTTGGTCTCTTTATTTCATTACTATTGCCCTGAAACTTTAAAGTGTGAACTGATCAGCTGGTACCATTTATAGTTTTATTTGTTGTCTTTAAGTTTGCCTTCTGTTTTCAGACTGCAAATTTGGACGGGGAAACAAATTTGAAGATCAGAAAGGCACTGGAAAGGACGTGGGATTACTTGACTCCTGATAAAGCTGCTGAATTTAAAGGTTATTTTCTGTTTGGAGGCCACAAATATACGTATCTGGTTTTTGTACATGCTCAAGGTTTAGAATTACATGCTTAGGAAACTTCTGTTAATGATGTCAAGAAGTCTTGAACAGATATAATCACAATTATCTAATCACCTGATGCAAGGAACATTTTCATTGCTGTTATTATTTACTGAAGAGGATGCAAGTAGTGAGTAGATAGGGTGTCCTTCAATGTCCATGACAGCTTCCTAGCAGGTGTCAGTGTGGTCATCTGCTATAGATACTGTTTCCAAATGCCATATGTTGGAAATTAAACTCTTCCCCATCAGTTTAAGCTCATCAATAATCTTATTTTTGGTAGATTATTAATTTTGTTTTTTCAAACATAGACTTCTCCTTGCTCTCCTAGGTATTACATGCATGATATTCATGTTGTGATGTGTCTTGTCTGAAATTGCTAGCTCTATACCTCACATGTCGTGCTGTGGCTGTACAACAATCCTGACTTAATGTGAAGTGGATGGCTTACAGTAGCTCTTCTTTATTTTGATTACTTATAGTGGCTGGTATAACATATTTATACATGATGTTTCCTTATGCTAATTTATATCGCTTAAAACTGCCATTAATTATTCTCATTTAAGCAATATTTTTTCTTCTCTTTCCCCTGTGCTTTAAATTCCACTTTTTGAGCATGATCATGTGAATGACCTTACAAGTCTTCCTTTTGTTACTGCAGGTGAGATGCAGTGTGAGCAACCAAACAATTCATTATACACTTTCACTGGGAATCTCATATTCCAAAAGCAAACGTTGCCTCTCACTCCAAACCAAATTCTTTTAAGAGTATGTTCAATTTTTTCTTCCTTAGACATTATCTTAATATTCATGTTCCTATTCTCTCTATTATGAATTCAGACAGAATATATTTATTGAATGTTTCACATAACTGCTGCATGATCCTCAATCTAAAAGAAAACAAATGGAAAATATCCATTTTCTTAAATCTCTTTGATCAGTGACTTCCTGTACTCTTCAGTGATGTAACTAATCTTGAATTTACATATTAACCACACGTTTTGTGTTTACAGGGATGTAGTCTTAGGAACACAGAGTACATTGTTGGTGCTGTTATTTTTACAGGTCATGAAACCAAGGTTTGTTGTTTATAAACTGCTTTGCAGTTCTGTTAATCCTTGCTTTCCCACATTGCATCTCTACTTTTGTAACAAATGCATGTGGATTTCCTTGTTTGTGGCCCATGATTTAACTCCAATAGATTTCAGAAAAGTATTTCTATATTATTGTGACTGCAAGCCCTGACTTAAGCTGTCATTTTTTTCTACAATGGGCGGGGAGGGTCGTAGATTCATTGTTCTTAATAAGGGAAATTTTATTATGATCAGACAACACAGAGGAAAAAGGAAAAAATCTTTCAAAAGAAAAGGTACAGAAATTATATCAGAAAGTACCTTTCCTGTTGAATGTCAGAGAAAGAAACACTTGGAAATCTACATGGAGGAGCATGGACTCTTTAAGAAGCTAAGAAAACATATGTCAAATAAAGCTTGCATTTGGAAAGAGAATTATACTTGAGAATTCTCAATAAGAGACCAATCATTCACACATTGAACACTGCAAAAGTGTCATACTTCCATAACATTTTGCTGTTCTCCCTCTCCCAAAACCTCTTGGGTGGAGTAGTAGTTCTTCTATCTTTGTCAGTAAATAACCCAATGCTTACCACCAACAACAAAATGGCAACACAATGAAAAATGAAGGTAGATATGCAAGTCCCTACTAATTTTAACATGACATAAATGTTTCGCAACAATGCTTTATAGGGTCTTCTCATTTGTAACATGTTATATTGATTTATTTTGAAAACAATCTTCCTAATGAATGCCTTATTCTTGGATGGAACCTGGGGATTCAGACAACTTTGTCCAAAGGGAATGAAGCAAATGGGAATACTGAAGATGGGTAAAAGTCTATAAGAAAAATAGACCTGTCCAAGACTTCCTCACTTCTATCCTCAATGAAAAGTTAGAACTGTAAAGATTCAATGATTGGAAGTACGAAAAGGTCCCATATTCCCTTTGGCCGAATTACTGTGTTCTTTTCTTTCTGGAACAATTTTTCTTTGAGGAATAGAAACAACTTTTATTATCAAATTATGCAAATGTCATATGTTAGAATTCTACAAAATCTTGTCATACTCACTTTAAACCTGTTGGTATCTTCCATTTTGTGTCCTTTACCGATTCACTCTACTCATACTGCTCTATGATGATTTGATTCAATCACAGGTCATGATGAATTCCATGAATGTTCCTTCCAAGAGGAGTACTTTGGAGAGGAAACTTGACAAACTTATACTTGCTCTTTTTGCAACGCTTTTCATTATGTGCCTCATCGGAGCTATTGGGAGGTATGATAGTCGGTAGTCTTTAAGAGTTTTTATTAAATTTTTGTTCCTCTCCCTTTTGAATTGTGCCATTAGATAATGTTTCCTGCCTTTTTGAAATTCTGCAGTGGCATATTCATAAACCGCAAGTATTACTATCTACGTCTGGATAAAGCCGTGGCTGCAGAGTTTAACCCTGGCAACCGATTTGTGGTAATAAATCTTGCTTCAGTTATGCTCTTTTTTTTTGCTTTTCCTTGACATTTTCCTCTCATTTTTTTCTCCCTTTGTCGGATCTATAGGTTGCAGCTCTAACTTTGTTTACCCTAATCACTTTATACTCGACAATAATTCCCATCTCTTTATATGTTTCTATTGAGGTAGGTATCTTGGCTATGACCATTTTCATTTGCTATAGTATTGTCTACATATATTCTTGCTGAATGTGCCTTTTTTGATAATGTCTGAAATTCTTTGTCAGATGATTAAATTTATTCAGTCCACTCAATTTATCAATAAAGACCTACATATGTACCACGCTGAAACTAACACCCCTGCATCGGCTAGGACTTCCAATTTGAATGAGGAACTTGGACAGGTAAACTGATGGTTTATGCGTTCAGCTAGCTTATTTATTGTTGATTTGTTGTCACTGTCATCAATATGCAAATTTCTATGCACATCATATCGTGACAGAGGACTGCCGTTGTGAACTCTGTAATTTGTTATTTTTCACTTTATGCCTAGTGAAATTTTTTGAATTGATGCTCTTGTCAGGTTGAATATATCTTTTCTGATAAAACTGGAACTTTAACAAGAAATTTAATGGAGTTCTTTAAGTGTTCAATCGGAGGAGAGGTTTATGGTTCTGGTGTCACTGAAATAGAGCTGGGAGGAGCACAACGGACTGGGATTAAATTTCAAGAAGTATGTGTTCCTTTTCAATTTCTGAAAAAACACAAGTACTTATATTTGGGCAAAGATGTTTTACTTCCTATCAGCTTTTTATTCTTTTTTCCAGGTGTGGAAATCAGGAACATCTCAATATTTTTTTGAATTTCTTACAGGTGCGGAAATCATCCACTGCAATTCAGGAGAAGGGGTTTAATTTTGATGATCATAGGCTTATGCGAGGAGCCTGGAGGAATGAACCCAACTCTGATACATGCAAGGTAGCTTTTTAATCAGCAAGATTTCAATACATTTTCTGTTTCTCTATGTGAATGTATTTCTTATCAGCATAGAGCCTTTTGTTGTGTATTTTCAATAGGAACTATTTGTTGAAAACAGTAATCTTGGTTCTGGCTGTTGTCACTCTCACCATATTGTTCTCTCTTTTTCTGGTTATTTGTGTATTTCTAATAAGAATTTTTGTTTGTTGCTGCATGGGTATGGCAGTGCCTCAGATGCTCTATATATCTGATTGTTTAACCTACTTATTATAAGAAACCATTATTGATGGTTTGACATAATGATAGCTCTACTTTTATGCATATAAGAATGTAACTGGGAAAATTTTATGTTCTTGAAAAGGAGAGTTACAATTTTTTTCCTCTTGCTTGGATTGAAGAAACATGATTCACTGACTTTTGCCTTTTTTTATTCTTGATTTCTTGTGTATAGCTTTTGGTGCTTTGAAGCACTGCCAGTAAATTGATTGAAATCAGGGTTTTTCATTTTTTTTTGGTATTCTTCCATCATTGTTATACAAATTATGAGTGCAATCTTGAAGATGTGAATATTAAAGTGCTATTGACATCTTATGAAGGATTATTTTTTAGGATTGTCAAAACTCCTGATTCTTTGAATTGTTTATCCATGGTACTTGAACGCTGGCTTGTAAGCATGCTATGGAGGATGTACCTTGATCCATAATGCGTGGTTGTTCAAATCATTTATCTTTCTTCTTTTGTAGGAATTTTTCAGATGCCTTGCTATATGTCACACTGTTCTTCCTGAAGGAGATGAGTCCCCAGAGAAAATCACATATCAGGCTGCATCTCCTGATGAGGCTGCTTTAGTTACTGCTGCAAAGAACTTTGGTTTTTTCTTCTACAGGTTTGCGATTGGAGTACTGTCAGATGTTGACTTATGTTTTGTGATTGTGATTTTTATTTTGTGCTTAAAAAGGAAGCCAAGCACAAAATTTGTTCGCATCAATCACTTATGAAATCTCTGAATAATTGTTGAGGCTAATAATTAGTTTTTCCTTAGGCGCACACCTACTATGATACATGTTCGTGAATCTCATGTGGAGAAGATGGGTAAAATCCAAGATGTGGCTTATGAAATTCTGAATGTTCTTGAGTTCAATAGGTAAATGCACATCCTTCCCACCAACTGATATTCCATTTACGAGCTGTGTTTGACAACCTTAACATCAATTGTAATAATTGTTGTTAATATAGCACAAGGAAGCGCCAGTCCGTTGTTTGTCGATATCCTAACGGTAGACTTGTACTATACTGCAAGGTAATATATTGTGAAGATTTGTCATATAAGATGAACATTGCTTTTGGAATTTGACATGAAAATAACATGCTACTTGCAGGGTGCTGATACTGTAATTTATGAGAGATTGGCTGCCGGAAATGATGATCTAAAGAAAGTAACTAGGGCACATTTGGAACAGTTTGGGTCTGCTGGATTACGTACCCTTTGCCTTGCGTATCGGGACTTAAGTCCTGAAACATATGAAAGCTGGAATGAGAAGTTTATCCAAGCTAAATCTTCTCTCAGAGATCGCGAGAAGAAATTAGATGAGGTATATAATGTTTGCAGATTTTTGTCTGTTGTTGTTGGGTGGGTTGTGTTTTATCAATGATGGTGAAAGTTAATGAATGATCATTATTTTCATCATCTTTCACAATATAATTTCTCACATCTAAAGAAGTATCTTCATTGGTATAGCTGCTTTTTTTTTTGGCCACCAAAAGCTGCATGTTTTATCTTTCATGTGAAAATGTTTACGTAGTATTTCAAGAAATAATTTTTTGTTTATTATTTGTGTTTTAGTGAATTGTGGGATAATGTTAGGCTGCCAGATGCATGTGCAGTTTTTTATTATGTAATGAATATTTGAAATTTGTTAATCGATAGGTTTCAACTATTGCAGCATAAAAATGGAATGAGCTTAGATTATGTCATTACAAACTCTTGCTAAATGATTTTTGAATGGCATAATCCTGAACAAATCAATTTTTTTTTTTCACAATGAGCAAGTCCTTTCCCCCTGGAGTCATTGGATTGTCAAACTTAATATCACATTTTATTTAGATGCATTTTTAATTCATCCTCACATAGATTCTGAAACTTGCTTAGGTGGCAGAACTTGTGGAAAAGGATCTTATTTTGATTGGAAGCACTGCTATAGAAGACAAGCTTCAAGAAGGAGTACCAGCTTGCATTGAAACTCTTTCTAGAGCTGGGATTAAGGTTTGGGTGTTAACTGGGGACAAGATGGAAACAGCAATAAATATAGCTTATGGTGTGTGCTTATTCTATTGGACCAACTTCCTCTATTTTTGTATTGAGATATGTGCCATTTCCTTATTTTTCATTTTCAGTTTCTTGAATTCTGTGTGTCTATATCATTCCTGCAGCATGCAACTTGATTAACAATGATATGAAACAGTTCATTATCAGTTCGGAAACTGACGCAATTAGAGAAGTTGAAAACAGGGTAAGCAGCATTTCCTAGTCACCTTATTGTCAGTGCATACCTTAAATCATTCATCACGACTGAATTCTTTATCAGGGTGACCAAGTGGAAATTGCACGCTTTATAAAGGAAGAAGTAAAAAAAGAACTAAAGAAGTGCCTTGAGGAAGCGCAGCACTATTTACGCACTGTATCTGGACCAAAATTGGCACTTGTTATAGATGGGAAGTGTTTGATGTATGCATTGGACCCAACTTTACGAGTAATGTTGCTGAATTTGAGCTTGAATTGTCACTCAGTTGTTTGCTGCCGCGTTTCTCCTTTACAGAAAGCACAGGTGATCTTCATCATGGAAGATATTTCTATGTGATGCTTGTACTGGGTTTTGTTCTCTTTTTTATTTTACTGTTCATGCTATGCCTGATACCAATGTCAAGTCCTAGAATGTTGCATCATAAGAAAGTATTATATTTTTTCTGTCCTTGGGAATAAATATTGCAATGGCTATGGCATCCTTACAATTGAAAAATTAACGTGATTGGCAACATTAGAACTAAGTTCTTGGTTTGTGAACCCAAGCCTTTTAACATTGCCCCCTTAATACACAACTTATTATTATTAATATGAAATATGGATCATTTCCTGGTGTTTGGTTTTTACAACTTTGAACTTATTTTGCAGGTGACTAGTTTGGTAAAGAAGGGTGCACGTAAAATAACACTCAGTATAGGTGATGGTGCCAATGATGTAAGCATGATTCAAGCTGCACATATTGGTATTGGAATAAGTGGGTTGGAAGGGATGCAAGCAGTGATGGCCAGTGATTTTGCAATTGCTCAGTTTCGCTTTCTTACAGATTTACTTCTTGTGCATGGACGGTGGTCATATCTTAGAATATGCAAGGTCTGTGGTTCTACCTAATTTTAGATTTTGTGAAAACTAACTAGGCGATAACATTCCTGATATTTCTTTATTGCAGGTCATCACATACTTCTTTTACAAGAATCTTACATTCACTTTGACACAATTTTGGTTCACTTTTCAAACTGGTTTTTCTGGTCAAAGATTCTACGATGATTGGTTCCAGTCATTGTATAATGTCATATTCACAGCCCTGCCGGTGATCATTGTTGGGCTTTTTGATAAGGTGCTTCTTCTTTTCAAATCTTATTTGACTAGAATTTCTTGCTTCAGCTGTTCAACCAGATGTGGTTATTTTGGATCAAGTGTATGAAATTAATCATTTGGTGGCATTTCCAAAATTTGGAACAATCCAAACTGAAGTAAAAATACTTACTCGAACTGATAATAACTACTGGTTTAGTCTGTTCAGTTCATTTGTTTTTTTGGCATTCTAGATTTGGCTTCTGGTTTGAGTAAAGGTCCAAATGAAAAGCATCCTATTGTATGCATGTTAATTTATCTCCTTATTTGGTTTTTGTGTCCAAAACAGAACAAAAAAAGTTCAATTTTTTAAATTATTTTAAGCTGAATTTTTAAAATAACCAAACTTTAGTAACCAAAACACCAGTTCGAAATTCAGTGCTAACTGAATAATGAACATAGCTAGTTGGGACTTCTGATTTTCTTTTGGTAATTCAGATTGAGGGATATGTGCACGATGCTTAATTTATTTTGTTACACTCCATTTCTTTTTTATAGTTGAAACTCCATTTGTTTTCCCAGGATGTCAGTGCATCCCTTTCTAAGAAGTACCCTGAACTGTACAAGGAGGGAATAAGAAATGTCTTTTTCAAGTGGAGAGTTGTGATCACATGGGCTTGCTTTTCTGTGTATCAATCGCTTGTCTTCTATCACTTTGTGACCATCTCCAGTGCCAGTGGTAAAAATTCATCAGGCAAGATTTTTGGACTATGGGATATCAGCACGATGGCCTTCACTTGTGTTGTAATCACTGTCAACTTGCGTCTCCTGATGATATGTAATTCAATTACAAGGTGGCATTATATTAGTGTTGGAGGGAGCATTTTGGCATGGTTCATGTTCATTTTCATATATTCAGTTTTACGGGTTAGTCATTTTCATTGCTTCTCTTTACTAGAATTATATTGTCTCTAGAATTATGGAATTATATACATGCTAACCCTCTTCACATTCATCATAGGAAAATGTTTTTTTCGTCATATATGTGTTGATGAGTACAATCTATTTCTACCTCACGGTTCTTCTCGTTCCTATTGTTGCGCTTCTTGGCGACTTCATTTACCAAGGGTAAGATTCAGGAGTAGCTTGAAGAGCTTCATAGATTTTTTATGAACCAATTGCATTTTCAAGTAGTTCTTTCTTTGTTGGGCATTTCCCTGTTGTTTCAGCTGTTTGTTGGTTTGTTTGTCTACAGGATTCAAAGATGTTTCTTCCCTTATGATTATCAGATTGTTCAGGAAATTCACAGGCATGAGCCTGATGACAACACTAGGGCAGGATTACTGGAGGTTGCGAGCCAGCTCACACCACAGGAAGAAAGGAGCTATGCCATATCACAATTACCACGAGAAATATCAAAACACACTGGCTTTGCTTTTGATTCACCTGGATACGAGTCATTTTTTGCCGCACAGCTAGGTGTATATGCTCCGCAGAAGGCGTGGGATGTAGCTCGGAGAGCCAGCATGAAGTCGAAACCAAAGATGCCCAAAAGGAACTAAATGAACAAATATTGTTGTTGTACAAAATTTTATTTTAGGTTCCATCTTAGGGGTCAATCTTAGTAAAATCTGTAAATTTAGATCTGTCATTTCTATTTAGAGCCGTGTTATGTTCTCATCATTTTTTTTTGGATCTCCCTTAAATACGTTCCTTGAGGAACTTCATAGGTTTTTTCTGGTCACAACTAATGTACAGCTGATTGGTACAAATTTAACTACAATGACAATTTTGGCGGTGCGAGTTCATTTTGTTTTCTAACTTCAGAGTTATTCCAGTCGGATAGATTGCTTTCGAGGAATCCCCAACTGAGTGTTATCCTATTATTAATTGATTTTTGTTAATCTTGCCTCAAATTTAATTGGTGTTTCAATGCCATTTTTTCATGGATCTATTGTTGTGCTCAGTTTGCATGTAGTTGTTAAGTGTTTCCATTTAGATGTTAAAACAAACCCTAATGTATCATGCAAAACAACTTCCATGTGAGATTATATTGAATTTTCTTCCACTCTAGCTTGTATAAAGGGATGGGTGAAAGTGTGTAAATATTTTATTATGATTTAACACAAATTATCCCAAAATTGGGGTTTTATTTTGATGTACCGGATGAAAGAATTTAGTGAATGCATGTTAATATTTTACCTGTCATGTTTATTTAGGGATTAAAAAGAAAAAAAAAAAACTATGAAGCTTAATTCCCAATCAATCTAGGATGAAATTAAAAAGAAAAAAAAAACTTAACTCGACAAACCCATGACTTGGGTCATGATATCGATATAATTTCATAGAAAAAATAAATAAAAAAGACAACCTAAGTAGGGTTAACCTGCTAAACTCATTATTTGAGTCATGGTTTTGATGTAATCTCATAAAAAAAATCAACAAAACAACTTAAGTAGGGTTAAATTATCAAACTCTTAACCTGAATCATGAGATTGAGATAGAGATAATCCTATAGAAAATAAATCAAAACAAATTATGAAGTCCATTTCCCAATAAACACATGTTTGAAGGATACAACTAAAAAAATCCAATCCTAAAACATGATACAATAAAACCACTTGAGTCTATCTAGATTAACTTGCAAAACCCCTGACCTGAGTTATGAGACCGAAATAACCATATAGAAAGCAAATTGAGATAAGTCATAGAGCTAAATTTCTAATCAACCTCATGTTGAAAAAAAAAAACAAAAAAAAAGCAATTAAAAAAAAAATATAAAACCTGAGTAAACCGAGTTAATCTGCCAAACTTGAGAGATTTGAATAACCACATGAAAATAAACCGTAACAAATTATAAAAAACAAAATGTTAAATGATGAAATTAGAGAAAGAAATATAGATTAAAAAACCAAACAAACCAAAGAAAAAAAATACTATTGCAATGAATAATATTTTGAGAGGTGATAGATAATAAAAATACCAGCTCTTTTAATTTTTGGTTGTTGATAATAATGATATTAAAGTAAGATGAAAAAAAGAGAAAAAAAGATTGAAGACTCAATTCACAAGTAATTAATATGGTAGGGGTTGACTTGAGGTTTTTTCACTGCTTTATTGTCACTCCTCTCCAGTTATGTACAAGTGGTGCTCAAATGCAATAGGATTTGGGAAAACCCTCCAAATGGTCTGTATGATTTGTATCAAATGGGAAACAAGCTTTTATGGAAAAAAGATTCGGTTAAAATCTGTATTGCAAAATTTAGTCAATTCAACTCAATTGCATTAAATTGAGATAATATCAATTAAATTTTTTAAAGAAATTAAAGGTTAATTTTTCTCAAAAAAATTAAAAGTTTTGAAATTATTTAATACATAACAAAATTATTTTTTTTTCAAAAAATATAAAATTTTCAAGATGCATAAAGAGTTTTAAAAACATTGTGGAAATTCTTAGGAAAAAAAATAAAAATAAAATTCATTAGTCATTAAATTTTGTTATTACTTTTAAAAGAATAAAAAAATAAACTTTTGTTAAAAGAATAAAATAAATACAGAAATAGTAAGCCATTAACTGTTTTAAAAATGTTTAATGCATAAAAACTTAAATATTTTTAAAATGCTTAAGAATTTTTTTTTTCAAAATCTGTATAATTTTTTTAAAATATTTAAGAAATAAAATTTAAATTTCTGAAGAAACAAAAAGCTAGAAACTACATAGTCTTTAACTTTTTCTTTCAAAACAAATTCAGTAAATAATAAAAAAATTATATTTTTCAGAAAGTTTTCCAAATGAGAAAAACATAAAATGATCAATAATGCACTATTCTTATTTTATATGGAGAATAAACATTAAAATTATTTTCTTTGAAATTTTCATTGTTGTTTTATTTCATAAATTTATTTATTTTCATTATAAATATAATATAATTTATTCATGGAGTTAATAACCTTAAAATCTTCATGATAACTATTCTCTTGAAAGAAATAGCAACATTAATCTTTAGTTAGATTATCAAAAATAAAAAAAATTAAGATGGCTATATATATAAATTATGTTTTCAATGTTTTATGAAAAGTAGTTAGAACCTCAACATATTTCTTATTTTCTTGATAAAATAATTTTTTTTTTCATTTTCAAGACGAACAAATACATTTTCAAATATCCCATTTGAAATAAAAATGAAAATTGATTAATTTCTACGACTAAACATATCCTAATTTTTTCTTAGATTTTCTCATTGGGAGAAAGAGGGAAGATAAGTGCCGAATAACAAAGTCCTTACACGAGGAATCATGAACTAAGAATTATTGAAGAGAGGTGAGTCGATGCCCAGACAGAGAATTTGTTAAAAATAAAGTCTGTATTTTTGTTGCAATTATTGTCTCTAAACTACTTAAGAAGCGCGCACCGGAGAGTAAATAGTTGTTTTTATACCACATGGTATAGTATAGTAGTGATTCTTGCTCCATCAAGATGGTAGCTTTTCCAAAACATATCTTGAAAGATAAAGAGAAATCTAATGACATGGACAATTTCACCCCAATTGCGCTGCCTGTCTGGATGCCAACTCGATTGTTTTGTACAACAGAAGGCTCAAGAATAATTGGATTTTATTCCAAACATTTTCTTCTCTCTCTTGATTATTAGGGTTAATTGATCATATATTAAAAATTTCATGGGAGCTTCAAGTCATTAAGATTGTATGCCATGCTCATGAGATGATACTTATTGGCAGTATATTTACATAGGGATATTCTCTGTCGACATTTAACTGAAAATTAAAAGATATTTACTAGATATGTTATCATCACCAACAAAATAAATTCGTTGATATATTTGAAGCGAAGATCTTTTTTTAAAGTGTAATTTTTATATGTAAAATCATTAATAATATGTTTTTTTTTACCAACAAATTTAGTGATGGAATTTAATATTACCGATAAATAGTAAGCTGACAAACGTTTTCTATCGAAGATTTAATCAGTAAAAAACTGTAAAATTTTGTAACGTAATGATACTTATTGGGAGGACCCCGATCCCATAACTTTGCTCATGATATATATATATATTCAAAACCTTTTGAAGTGATGATTGCACGGCTGTAAGCAGAGGATCACATTGTAAAGAAATCAATAGGTTACACATTCATGTGTAATCTTAGCCCCAATACCAGGGTTCCGTCTTCAGTAATGTAACATCAGGGCACTTTATTTTCAATTGTGAAAAATAAGTTTATATATAATCATGGAGAAAAAAAAAAGTGATTTTTCAGCATTTAATGTAAGAATTTCGATATTTATTGTGTCAGAATGCACATATATGATGGATCTTCTGCTATTTTGGCCATAATCAAAATAATTTTTTTAAATCTTACATGATAATCTTGTATATAATGTATTAATTCAGATTGTAATAAATCTTATTGGAAAGATGGCTTATATAGTCTTATTATTATAAGCTAACTCAAGAACGTGTCTAAAAATTGCTCAAACTCAAACATAATAAATTTTGTCAATAAATATTGTATTGCATCAAATATATTTCAAAACTATCTCTATGAAATAAATAACCAAATTAACCACAATTGAAAACATTGATGGTATACAACGATTTTTCAAGAAGAAAAAGATTATACAACGCATTTTTGATGAAGTACATAAAACTCGTACACCATGTCTACATTTAACAAGAAAACCCTTGAAAATTGAAACTAAAGTAGTGCAAGAAACCACTCTCAATTACTCAAAATGCTCTTGCAACATGGGAGATATATATATATAAATTAATGTGGGTGTCCAGGTTAGCTTGCGCGTGTTAAATAATATTTATGTAGTCTTATTTATTAAGGGTAGAATAGTACTTTCAGTTTAACCTATATATACTTTGTTTGTATTTAGGTTAAGACTAAGCACTCATAATATACATATTATTCATAAATTTTTTTGGAGTGAGATTTTGTCTTCCGCTTCTGTAAAATTTGGTATTTCGTCAGTTTCTGCAATTATTTTGGTATTTCGTCTTCCTTTCAGCTTCTGCAATTTGGTATTTGCGTTTAGTTTCTGTAAATTTGTTTTGTGTTTTGGAGTAATCGTATAATTTTGAGAAGATATTTGTTTAGTTTTGTAATCTCTGTTCAGTTTCTGCAATTTGGTATTTTGTTTTCCGCTGCTTTTGCATTCTGGTTCTCTGTGATTGTTGATTATGGCTACTAAACGAGATGATTCGCTTCAGTTTGTGAGTGTGAGGTTGGATGGGAAGAACTATTCGTATTGGAGCTATGTAATGAGAAATTTTCTTAAGGGTAAGAAGATGTGGGGATATGTTAGTAGAACTTATGTGGTACCTAAGAATACTGAAGAAGGAGATACTGCTTCGATAGATGCATGGGAAGCAAACAATGCAAAGATTATTACTTGGATCAACAATTCTGTTGAGCATTCTATAGGTACACAATTGACGAAGTATGAGACAATAAAGGAGGTTTAGGATCATCTGCAAAGGTTATTCACGCAATCAAATTTTGCAAAACAGTATCAGTTAGAGAATGACATACGAGCTCTTCACCAGAAAAATATGAGTATTCAGGAGTTCTATTCTGCTATGACAGATCTTTGGGATCAATTAGCTCTTACAGAATCGACAGAATTAAAAGCATGTGGTGCTTATATTGAACGTAGAGAGCAGCAACAATTGGTACAGTTTTTAACAGCACTTCGCAGTGATTTCGAATGACTTAGAGGTTCAATTCTGCATCGTTCTCCACTACCTTCTGTTGACTCTGTTGTCAGTGAGTTATTGGCTGAAGAAATACGTCTTCAGTCTTATTCTGAAAAGGGAATTCTTTCTGTTTCAAATCCTTCTGTACTAGCAGTACCTTCTAAGTCATTCTCTAATCATCATAACAAGCCTTACACAAGGGTTGGCTTCGATGAATGCAGTTTCTATAAGCAGAAAGGTCATTGGAAGGCTTAGTGTCCTAAGTTGAGACAGCAGAATCAAGCTTGGAAGTCTGGCAGTCAGTCACAATCTAATGCTCATAGACCACCTCAGGGTTATAAACCACCACACCACAATATTGCAGCAGTAGCTTCCCCAGGCTCTATTACCGATCCTAATACTTTGGCTAAGCAATTTCAGAAGTTTCTCTCCTTGCAGCCACAAGCAATGTCCGCTTCTTCCATAGGTCAGTTACCTCATAGTTCCTCAGGCATGTCACACTTTGAATGGGTCTTGGATTCTGATGCTTCCTATCATATGTCTCCAGATTTCTCATCTTTTACCTCTGTGTCCCCTTTGTCCTCCATTCCTATTATGACTGCTGATGGCACTCCTATGCCCTTAGCAGGTGTTGGTTCTATTGTCACACCTCACTTGTCTCTCCCTAATGTTTATCTTATTCCAAAACTCAAATTGAATCTTGCGTCTGTTGGTCAAATATGTGATTCTGGTGATTATTTAGTCATGTTTTCTGGTTCTTTTTGTTGTGTACAGGATCTGCAGTCTCAGAAGCTGATTGGGACAGGCCGTAGGGAGAATGAATTATATATTTTGGATGAGTTAAAAGTGCCAGTTGCTGTTGCTGCTACTACTACTGTTGATTTGTCTTCCTTTCGTTTGAGTCTTTCATCTTCTAGTTTTTATTTATGGCATTCCTGTCTAGGTCATGTTTTGTCTTCTCGTTTGAGATTTTTGGCATCCACAGGAGCTTTAGGAAATTTGAAAACTTGTGACATTTCTGATTGTAGTGGATGTAAACTGACAAAATTTTCTGCTTTACCTTTTAATCGAAGTATTTCTGTTTCATCTTCACCATTTGATTTGATTCATTCTGATGTATGAGGACCTTCTCATGTTACCATAAAAGGAGGGTCTCAATATTATGTCTTTTTTATTGATGATCATACTCGTTATTGTTGGGTTTATTTAATGAAACATCGTTCTGAATTCCTTGAGATATTTGCAGCTTTTCGAGCTCTTATCAAAACTCAACATTCTGCTGTGATCAAATGCTTTAGGTGTGATTTGGGTGGGGAATACACCTCTAATAAATTTTTCTAATTGCTTGCCTTAGATGGAACCATCCACCAAACTTCATGTACAGATACTCCTGAGCAAAATGGTGTTGCTGAAAGAAAACATAGGCACATTGTCGAAATTGCTCGTTCTTTCTTGTTGTCTGCTTTTGTTCATAGTGAGTTTTGGGGAGAAGCTGTTCTTACTGCTATAAGTTTAATTAATACAATTCCATCTTCTCATAGTTCCGGTCTATCTCCTTTTGAAAAGTTATATGGGTATGCCCCTGATTATTCCTCATTTAGAGTCTTTGGTTGTACTTGTTTCGTTCTTCGTCCTCATGTAGAACGCAGTAAGCTATCATCTCGATCCACTATTTGTGTCTTTCTAGGTTATGGTGAAGGTAAAAAGAGGTATCGTTGTTTTGATCCCATAACTCAGAAACTTTATGTGTCTCGTCATGTTGTCTTCCTTGAGCATATACCTTTCTTTTCTATTCCACCCACTACTCATAGCCTGACTAAATCTGATCTTATTCGTATAGATCCTTTTTCTGAGGATTCTGGTAATGATACCTCTCCCTATGTTCGATCAATTTGTACTCATAACTCTGTAGGTACTGATACTTTACTCTCTGGCACATCTGAAGCTCCATTCTCATCTACAACCCCTCAAGCTTCATCTGAGATTGTGGATCCACCTCCATGTCAGTCCATCCGCATTCATAAGTCCACAAAACTACCAGATTTTGCTTATTATTGTTATTCTTCATCATTTACTTCCTTTTTAGCTTCTATTCATTGTCTCTTTGAGCCATTTTCCTATAAAGAGGCAATTCTTGATCCGCTTTGGCAGCAAGCTATGGATGAGGAACTTTCTGCTTTGCATAAGACAGATACTTGGGATCTGATTCCTTTACCTCCTGGTAAGAGTGTTGTTGGTTGTCGTTGGGTGTATAAGATCAAAACTAATTCTGATGGGTCTATTGAGCGATACAAAGCTAGGCTGGTTGCAAAAGGATATTCTCAACAGTATGGTATGGACTATGAGGAGACATTTGCTCCGGTTGCAAAAATGACTACTATTCATACTCTTATTGCCGTAGGTTCGAATTGTCAGTGGTATATTTCTCAGCTTGATGTTAAAAATGCCTTCTTGAATGGAGATCTTCAAGAAGAAGTTTATATGGCACCCCCTCCTGGTATTTCACATGACTCTGGATATGTTTGTAAGCTTAAGAAAACATTATATGGTCTCAAACAAGCACCTCGTGCTTGGTTTGAGAAATTCTCTATTGTGATCTTGTCTCTTGGCTTTGTTTTTAGCAATCATGATTCTGCTCTTTTTATTAAGTGCACTAATACAGGTCGTATCATTCTGTCTTTATATGTTGATGAAATGATTATTACTGGTGATGATATTGATGGTATTTCAGTTTTGAAGACAGAGTTAGCTAGACGATTTGAAATGAAGGATTTGGGTTATCTTCGATATTTCCTGGGTATTGAGGTAGCATACTCACCTAGAGGTTACCTTCTTTCTCAGTCGAAATATGTTGCAGATATTCTTGAGCGGGCTAGACTTATTGATAACAAGATTGTAGATACTCCTATTGAGGTTAACGCAAGGTACTCTTCTTCTGATGGTTTACCTTTGATAGGCCCTACTTTATACCGCACTATTGTTGGGAGTTTGGTGTATCTCACCATTACTCGTCCAAATATTGCATATGCTGTTCATGTTGTTAGTTAGTTTGTTGCTTCTCCTACTACTGTTCACTGGGCAGCTGTTCTTCGTATTTTGCGATATCTTCGGGGTACAGTTTTTTAGAGTCTTTTACTTTCATCCACCTCTTCATTGGAGTTGCGTGCATACTCTGATGCTGATCATGGTAGTGATCCCACAGATCGCAAGTCTATTACCGGGTTCTGTATCTTTTTAGGTGATTCTCTTATTTCTTGGAAGAGCAAGAAACAATATATTGTTTCTCAATCATCCACCGAAGCAGAATATCGTGCCATGACATCTACTACCAAAGAGATTGTTTGGTTACGTTGGTTACTTGCTGATATGAGAGTTTCCCTTTCTCATCCTACTCCTATGTATTGTGACAACCAGAGTTCTATTCAGATTGCTTATAACTCGGTTTTTCATGAGTGAACTAAGCACATTGAGATCGATTGTCATCTTACTCGTCATCATCTCAAACATGGCACCATTGCTTTGCCTTTTGTTCATTCTTCCTTGTAGATTGCAGATTTCTTTACCAAGGCGCATTCCATCTCTCGTTTTCATTTTCTGGTTGGCAAACTCTCGATGCTTGTAGCTGCCGCATCGTGAGTTTGAGGGGAGATGTTAAATAATATTTATGGTCTTATTTGTTAAGGGTAGAATAGTACTTTCAGTTTAACTTATATATACTTTGTTTGTATTTAGGTTAAGACTAAGCACTCATAATATACATATTATTCAGAATTCTAGCCTCCTTTTCGTGTTTGAGCTTAATTATTTTAACAGCACGTACCTCAACTAATCCCACAAGTTTTGAAGTTAACGATCATGTAAACCTCCAGTGACCTTGAGATCTGTAGGACATGAACTAATAATCTCTACTAAATAAATTCAGAATCTAATTAGTTAAGTTACTTTTCTCTCAGGTCACATTGGAGACAATTTACTTGTAATGGTAATGGAAGATTGCAAAGGGTATTGTCCTTGGAAAAGAAAAAATGGCGAAAGGCGGCGTAGTTCCATAATTCCTCCTCACAGCTAGCTTTACATGGGATGTCAAGAACAATAGTAACTTGTATATAATGGAACAATTGTAGCATCTGCATGCAGTTCGAGCAGCATCCGTATCTTAGCCCATAAAGACTGAATTCTTAAATAGATAGAGTCCGTACCTTCAATAAGAAGCTATATATGCTACAGTGAAGCATTGGATTCTTCGAAACACACAACTTTTAGGTCTCTACTGTGAGATTCAAATGGAATGGATAAGACAAGATGTGCTATATATGCTTTAGCTTGCAATATATTCCCCCATCCTCTGAGATGTAAGAAGAGATTGTAAGGAGGAAGGAAGTCTTTCATGGATGTACAAGTTCAAGTATGAATAACAATATTCCCAGCCCAGATTCGATTATGCAAAGATTTCTTACTATTTATAAAAACAATTACTCTTTTTGGTGCATGTGATGGTTTTGACTTCAATCTTTAAGGCCATCATTTATTATTAAGATTATCTTATAACGTATAAATGAATCCCGTAAAATAAAAAAATACACATATTGATAAAATCTTATTTATTTATTCCCTAACATCATAATAATGGGATGTATTAAATTCAGAGCAGTTCCAACTAAGAGTGGTTCAAGTGACCAAGGCATATATACGTGGACCATGCCGGGCCGATTTGTAAAGTAAATAGGAGATGTGGACACCATGCTTGCATGGAATCGCCCAAATATATTTATATTACCAAAGCTAATTACTCTTCAATCCTACAGGCCAAGCAGCGGGCGGTGGTGTCTCCTCCGAGGTCGAATAGTCTTAACTAATAATTATACATGCTAGAGCATAACATGTTGTAATTAGGTGGTATATATTTTGCTTGCCTAAGAATATTGGTGAATAATTAAGCTACAATTTATTTTTTAATGCAAAATTAAACCTCTACTTAATTGGTCCCTTACGTAATGAAGGGTGATTCCTGCCACTATGCAGCATGTGTCGATCCGTTGTCTAGGATCAATAATGGCATGTAAGGATTCTCATGTTACGTACACTCGCATATGCTTCAAACTCATTTCTCCTTTCTCCCAATCGTACGTAAGGGATGATAGCAAAGGAAGGGTTATAAGCTAGCTAGCTACTTGTTAATATCATTATCACCACTAAATTATTGGGTACGGTAAGGTATATATATAGCTGCATGAAAATACACAATGTCAAAGCAAAAGGAAATTAAAGAGTATTGGGACCTTATCGTCAGTATATATCAGTATAAACTATAAAGTGAAGGCGTACGTTCCCTCCTTGTAATGTTCGAAACCCAACTAGATACCTAGCGCTCTCTCTCTCTCTCTCTCTCTCTCTCTCTCTCTGCCTCCCAAGGTTCGAGAAAGTGCAACAGAATCGCTCCAACCTATAAAGAACACCAACCCACCCTAATCCTCAAAGTAAGAACCCCTCTAAAGAAGAAGAAGAAGAAGAAGAAGAAGAAGGAGAATTCTTGCCTTAGCCCAGTGCTCTCTTGCCTCTCACCATCTCTTCTCTTCTCGCTAGTCCCATGTATACGCATCAAAGAAATCAAGCAAAATTAGTAATCTTCGTGTGATTTGTCCTTCAACTGTACCCCAATAAGTACCTACAAGCTAGGTAGGAAGAAGAGATTATACAGGGACAAATTAAGAGAAGATATATATGGGTTGTAGTGGTAGCAGTTGCTCTTTGTCTTTCAAGGTGTTGCTCGGGGGGATTGCAACGGTGGTGTTTGTAATGCTTTTGTTGGTTGGAGCCTTGGAAAGTGGAGCAACGCCCAAAATGACAACCAGCAGGCTAAATAGTGTTCAGGCTACTCAAAATGACCTGAAAGATGATCATGAAAAGGATGTGATAGGAAGAGAGAAGCTTGTTTACAATTCGGAGTTGGATCTCAACTACATGATGAGCAAGAGAAGAGTTCCTAACGGTCCAGATCCTATTCACAACAGGTACGTACGTCCACCATATACAGCAACAACGTAACTCTTTCGCTGAAGGAAACCTGTTTATAGCCTCATCTATATGTGCATGGATATTCTACGTTTTTCATTTATCTATGTGTTTGTTCATTTATTTTTCACTTTTCAAATCTAGCTTGTATACTATATATATATATATATATATATATATATATATATATATATATATATATATATATATATATATATATTAATTGCCAGTAAACAAGATTTTTCTTTGTTGTTACACACGAGAAGTTTGAATTTGAATTTTTTTAAATAGAGGAGACACTGATATATCAATTAAGCTATAATTTGTTGATAACCAGAATTTATTATATTGTGTGAAAATTATTCCATTATTTGCCTTCTTACTCATTATTTTATATAAAATATTTTATAGAATTAGAAAAAAATAATATGTACCATGTTAAAAACATGAAATTCATACTCTTAATACAGAGCACAACGTGAACAAGGGAACCCTAAATTAGGTTTAGGGAGAGAGTCCATTTTATTTATATATTTTCATTATTATTGATAATCCATGAGATATTATATTACTATGTGCTCCTGCAAGAGGCAAAAACGTACAAGCCGCATGGAGAAAGAAACAGGAGATAAGTCTAAGTTGATGTCATATATATCTCTCACTATATATATAGAAACTGTTACATTGATCTCCAGCGATTAGCAAGGATTATAGAAGCATATATTATACAAGTTTGAATTACAAATTAAAGGCAAATAAAGTTTGTGTCTTCACTTTATTCCATCCGTCACCCACAGACTTGTTTATTCAAAGCTAGCTATGAGACATTTTACTTTGTTCTCCACATTTACGAGGCCTTTAAATTAACCTTTTCATGGTGTCTTTTCTTTAACTCTTTTTATGCTTCCCTTTTCATTAAACTTTGTCCAATTACATGCATCAACGGATTATAATTACAAACAAATAATGGTTACTTGAAAAGCATGCATGGAAAAGTGCTTTAAATTAGGCCGAGGTGAGGTGAGGTTTGTGTTTTAATTGCCCCAATTATAGATCTGCACGCGTTTAATTGATCAATACACATCATAAATTTATATAAATTCTAATAAAAACTCTATTTTGAAATAGTAATTAAAAAAAATTATAATTTATAGCTTTTTTTTAATATTTTTTTTTAAAACTGCAACTTCAAAAACTATCAAACTACTAAACACACGTTGTGCTAACCTAAACTACACTACCAGGGCATCATTTTATAACATTATAGAAATGGAAATTCTTCTACTGTCTTCAAAGTTAGCAATCTTGTTTCGGAATTGTTTGCACTAAAAGCAAGTTCGTTAGTAATTAGCACTTCCATTTTGTTAACTAGATATATACGACATAATTAATTAATGGACATTTTAAAACAATTAGCCATGTGATCATGATGATTATGACCACTATTAGTTTCTTCTGTTCTTTTCTGTTTTTTTATCATTATATTCTTTTTTTCAGGAGAGCTGGGAACTCCAAACGACCACCCGGACGAGCTTAGGCATCTTAGTTTGAGAAGCTTCTGCAAGCAAAACGATGAGACAAGATGTCTGCTGTGCGTCTTGTATGTATTCTTTATAAATGGGACTATAAAATGCTCCTGGTCGTGATGAATTTGTTTGACAATCCCAGCATCAAGTCTTTTTATTTATTTATTTTTACTTCCACAAATTGTTTATGGGAGAGACGTTTTGGGGGTTAAGGAAAAGAAGCTTGTCACACAAACTATGCTCGAAAGAATCTAGGGAAAGATAGATTAGGCAGCCTCTACAAAAACTATACTCAAGTGTTAATTTTACATGTTTTTGTTAAAAAAAAAGGTCTAATTAAAGTGTGAGAGAGAAGACAGGGATGTATATCAATCATGATTTGCTAGCTTGCTAGAGCAAAGAAGAAAGCATATGGAACATGGAACATAATTCCAAAACCAAACATATCTTTTCGAGCAGCCATGCATGGAGAGAGGACATGCACCGATCTCTATCAATCAATCCACCTTGGGCTCTTATTTATTCCAACTTTTTTGTTAATATATATTCATGATCTAATTATGTTCTTGAGTTCTTTTTATAATTATAACAAAAGGCGGCATGAATTGCCAAAACTACTAGCAAAAATACAAGTAAAAGAAGCACTAAAGTGAATCCATCAATTAAAGGTATTCAGTCCATGAAAATATATAAATAAATAAAGTGAAAGGCACTGCTCTCGCATCTTGTGTTGGTCCTTTTCTATGGATTCTTTTGGTGGGGTTGATGTACTGTTTTGGTCTTTGGTCTATTCGAGCTTGTTAAACTGCATGAGATTCTTCTAGTCTCGTGGCAATCAAGACACTAAAGAGCATACAAGTAAAAGAAGGAAGGAACAAAAACATATGGCCTCCATTGCCATCAAAGTAAAAATCAAAAGAGGTCCTCTACTTAGGCTTTTTATGCCCTTTATCTTTTCTTCTCTTTCATGTTTTGTTTCATTGGATCGAGGACCAAGACTGGGTCTAAAGCTATTTATGTATCTCGACTCAAATTGGGGCAATTACAGAACAGTGCAAAAAAGAAAAGAAAAAACCAAGATGTTCAAACACAGTGCTTTTGCTGCAGACTTACATGTGAGCAGCCTAGCAATAATACAAGCACTCCAATAATTAGCATATAGAAATATGCTCAGCTTATAATTTATAAACATTAACAAAAGTTAATTAATCATGGAAAAAAACACTGTAGACACAAACCTCCTTTCACTGTTTATTATAATAGTGTAATGATATCTTTGCATTTCACACTAAAAGATATTGAACCGATTATTAGGGTGTCAAAATATTTCATAAGGCGTATTAATTATTATTAAATTGATCGGGAACAAATAAGTTTTTTTTATTATTTCAAAAGCATAGTGCAACGACCAAAATACTCATGAAAGTAAAAAAATTTAAAAGTAGCATCCAAGAGATATTTTATATTTTCACCATGATTTTTTTTTATCAGGTCATCTAAGAAAAAAAAATGATATTTGAGTAAATATAAAAAATAATAAAAGAAACAAAAAATACAATGAAAAGATCAAAATACCATTGGAAGCAAAAAAACTTAAAACTTGTGCCAAAGGGTTGTTTTTTTTTTTTCATAATGATTTTTGAGCAATTTATCATTTGAATAAATATAAGAAATAAAAAAAATAAAATGTGACTAACACCCTTAATATTTAGGTAGCATGTGTGGCGCTTTTGATAGCCAAAACATCTTTTATGCCGTATCGTTGAAAATAGGGGTGATCATTTAATAACAATAAAACTGAGATTTTATTTCAAGATTTAAAAGCAAAATGAACCGGAAACCAGTCCATAAAAATCAATTTTGGTTTAGTTTGGTTCGGTTTTTTTTTTTTATCAAACCCACAAAACCTTTTTTTTATTTTTTTGGGCTTTCGGGGCCGAACAACACCAACATGTATTTCTAGACAAACAGTTCCATATTCTAGTTCATATGCTTTAGAAATCACTTCACCTGCATATTCATCATTTTGAAACCTTTAATTATAACAAGATCCCTTAAGTAAACTTCTAAAAACACATAATACAATACATCAATTTACAAATCAATAGAAATAAGAGATATTGATATTAAGTAAATTAGACATGAAATACATAACTTTACAAAGTGATTTTAAATTAGATAAAATGTTTATTACTTTCCAATCACGGGGTTTTGAAAACTCGGTGCTTCCTGAAGATTCTTCCTGATGATAAAGTTGATTTTCTTCTTTTCTTGAGAATTTCCTAATATTAGAGTTTTTCTCACTTTTTTTTTATTGCAGAGTTGAATTTCTTAGTGTTTCCTGATATGTAGGGTTAATGATCTGAAATTTTTTGATCGTGTGGTTTGAAAACTTGGTGCTTCTTGATTGCAGGGTTGACCTAAAGATTCTTCATGATAACATGGTTGATCTTCTTCTTTTTTGAAGAATTTCCTAATAATAGGGTTCTTCTCACTTTTCTTCTTAATTGTAGGGTTTAATTGATATTTCCTGATTGGAGGACTTTAACTTGGTGCTTTCTAATTGCAGGGTTGACTTGAGACTTTCCAGTAACGGGGTTTGAACTTGGTGCTTCTTGATTGCGGGGTTAACCTGATACTTTTTGATAACAGGGTTTGAACTTCGTGCTTTCTGATTGCAGGGATGACTTGATACTTCCTGATTGTGGGGTTTGAATTTGGTGCTTCCTGATTGTAGGATTGATCTGAAATTTCTCGATTACAGGGTTTGAAAACTTGATGCTTTTTTATTGCAGGGTTGACCTAAAGATTCTTCCTGATGACAGAGTTGATCCTTTTCTTTTCTTGAGAATTTCCTAATAATAGGGTTCTTCTCAATTTTTTTTCCTGATTGTAGGGTTTAATTGATATTTCTCGATTGCAAGACTTGAACATAGTGCATCCTAATTGTAGGGTTGACCTAATACTTCCTGATAGTGGGGTTTGAACTTGGTGATTCTTGATTGTAGGGTTAACTTGATACTTTCTGATAGCATGGTTTGAACTTGGTTTTTTTTTATTGCAGGGTTGATTTGATACTTCCTTATCGCGGGGTTTGAATTTGGATTCCATGCTATCATAGATCAAGGATTCTTTTTTTGTCAACTTTGATTCATCAAAATCTTGCTGGATTTTAATGAAGATCTTCCTAAAAAATTTGAAAACATATATGCAATGTTTTGGGGTTAAATGACATGTATATATCCTTACCTGGTTTGAAATATAGGCCCCATTTCTTTGATGCTCCATTGTCATAGAGTGCCTTTGTGTGCTATCCAAAGTCTTCTCAATTTTTCCAATTCACCAACTCATTCGAGTCTACCGTATGCCAGTCCTCCACTCAAATATAAATGTAGTGCCTATCTTGGGTTGTTCGCGACGATCATTGTTTATCAAGCTCGACCATTCCCCTAAGTGTGTTGTTGCTTGATTCATTATAAAGGAGTTTTAACTAATCATTCGGCTTTTTAGATTATCTCAAGAACTACCATTTGAATAGCTATGTGCATCTTGCCATCAATCATCAGAAGGTTTTCTAGTGTCGACCTTATATTAGATTGTCAATCAACCATAAAGTTGTCTTTAGTTGAACCATACTCTTCAAGCATTTTTCATCATCAACCTTTATGGAACTGTTAAGTTATCCAAGCAAGCAACAAAGGCTCATCATCGTATGCTCATTATTCTTCTCAATGAATTCCTCTCAGCTCGTCTAACCAGATCATGAAAAGAAATGCATTGTCATTATCAATGATATTCCCTTTTATCACCCATATTCATGTAGTGAAATACACCTTGAATCAATGAGCTTCAAAGTAGATTGTCTCACAGTCAGCCTTGGTGGCATGCATCCTTTCGACATTTATCCAAATACAACCATATGATAACATCTTCCACGAGTCATAACCATTGTTGCTACCCATTTTAACAAAAAATATAGAAAAAAAAAGAAAAAGAAAAATATATACAAGGAAATGCATATGAAGCAAGCCTAATAAAGACTACCTAAATTCATTAGTGAAAGACCAGAATGCCAAGTGAGAGTCTGGAGACTAAAATGTCCAAATTAGCAACCCAAAATTTTAATTGACAAAGGAGCCCATTAGTGAAAATGCTTTATTTACGTGTTTAAGGACTCAATTGGTGTTTATTCAGTGCTTAATCGCAAGAGAAATAAAATTTTGGGAGTCAATTTTGATGTTAATTGAAACAAATAAAGTTCAGGGACTAGAATTGGATTTTTGAAAGTTTAATTGGTCAAATTAGTGGTTTAATTGCATAAAATTCAAAGTTTAGTGAGCAAATATGGACTTAATTGAACAATTTATGAACCAATGATCAATTTGCAAAACACATGCGACTTTAGGGACTAGAATTAGATGGAATCAGGGGCCAAATCGAAAAAAGTTGGAAGTTTGATGGTCATCTAGGGGTCTAATTGAACAAATAAGAGACCAAAGATTAACTTGTAAAAGGAGCTCAAACTTGGAGCTGACAATTGAATCTGATAGGGACACAATTGCATGAAATTAAAAAGTTAGGGAGAAATTACTAGTAAAATAAAATGAAATCAAAAGAATAGGGATCAAATTGAAAATTATTAGATCCGGAATAAAAAAAACCTAATCTATAAGGATTAGCTAAAATGGCACTGTTCAAGATACTGTGCATCTTCTTCTTTAGTTTTTGGTTGATCGGGTATGCACTTTTAGACGAATAAATGTGACATTTTTTACCGCTCTAAAAGCTACAACCACTACCAATCAACTAATAAACACCCCCTCTACAACCCAATGTCTTTAAAATCAAATGTTTACATCCCATATTCTCCATTGATCTCCACAACATCGTGTCCCTAGTCAGCTAGCCTTACAATTTCAGTCATCACGTTGTTTGAGTGGACATTTTCAAACATTTGAATGTGGAGTTAGAAACCTCCAAATCAAGCAAGAATAGATCCGATCAAAAGGTGTGTACTCCCTTTACCAAGTTCAGGTGGTCTCAAGCAATGTTGATGTCAGAGTTGCTCCGGTGAAGCCATAAAAGTGACCAAAATAGTCAGCTTTGACAAGGACACTCATTTACAAAAAACCACCTAACTTTTTTGTGTGCTTCCACTTAATAACCCCAGAAGGTTCCCATCAAGGGTTAAAAACCTTTCTCTTTAGATCTAAAGATAGAAAACACCTTACCTTGGCCTTCATGTTTCCTACAAAAGCACCTAAACCCAAAACCATTGGTTATATGGAAAAACCAACTAGATTTTAGTCTATTAGAACCCTAATAAACCCATCTAGAAGACCTGAATCCACCTATAAAAGGAAGGGATGTAAGAGGAAGAAAAAAGAGAAGGGAAAAAGAGCAAAAAAGAGAAGACAAGAGAAATTTTAGCTAAGGTGTAAGTAATTCGATCCAAAAGAACTTGGAAGCTGTAGCTCTATCTAGGGAGGTCTGAAGATAAAGAAAAAGGAGGGCAATCTAAAAAATCAATTCAGATTTTAAGATTTCAAAGCTAAAAAGGTATATACTTTCAAACTTTCAATGTGGAGTCCATAAGGCCTATTGGATTGATCTCTTGTGTTCAATGCAAAGTTTTGAATGTTTTGACATGTTATTGATTGGTTTTAGGTATTGAATTATATGTTTGTTTTGATTTAATGAATGCTAAGAGGGGCAGCAAAGAGGATGCTTATTTTCTGTTGATAGAGCGTTAGTTCTGGTTTTCTGGGTTACTTGTTAGGTCCTTAGGGATGACAAAGTTGGATTTAGATTGTTCAAGCATGTCTTTTGCTTTGAGTTAGCAGTTTTTAGGATTGAAAATCAATGCATTTTTTAGTTTTGTTTCTGTTCTTGTTGTTTCTTTGGTCCCAAATATATTCATCAATGATAATGTGGTATGTGAGAATAAGGGAAGCATGCTTTAGAAGCTTAAAATGACCATTCTAGGTTTGCTTTAATTTTCTGGGTTTTTTCTGGTCTGCTAGGTTTTTTTCCTGCAAATTCATCTGATGAATCTTACTTTAGGTACTAGTTTTAGAGCTCATTTTGATTAAATTTCAATTTGCACAAGTTCATCTATCACTATTAGTAAGTAATCTAGGAGTTTTTCATACCAATAATAGGTTTTAGTGGATTTTAATCCTAGGGTTTCAGTTTTGAACTAAAACTTATTTTGACAAAATCATGTTGATTTGTTAACCATTGAAGCAAATGAACCCCTGATTCTTATTCTATGTATGATTATGAACAAAATCATGACCCATTTGTTTAAAATGTGGTCTAGATTGAGAGTTGCATTTTATGAAGTGGGGATGAATGTTCTTCAATTTTTTTTTGTCTTTTATGCATTTGATTCGTTTTGATTGAAAGATTTCAAGTTTTTATATTTCGTAAAGTTTGATCTGTTTTAACTTTGGTTTTTTCTGTTGGTTTATTTCTGAGTCAACTTGGTCAAGGTTAACCCAATCAAGTAAACCTAATTGAGTCAACTGCTTCAGGGTCGACCTAGGCGAGTCAATCCACCTATATTGACCCAACCAAGTAAAAAATAAAATGTCTTTAGGCTTTGTTTGGATTTTTTTTAAATGAATTTGTTGAGTATTTTTTTATTATTCCTTGAAGTCTACGAAATATACAAAAACATTTTTTTGTTTGTTGCATATGACCAAGTCTCTTAAAAATATAAAAAATCATATCGTTTTGTATTTCCATATAAAAATTCAAAATACATATTTGTATGTATTTTAGGATTTAATAACCAGTTTACTAAATTCATGAGAGGTTGATCAATATTTCAATAACCAAAATTTTAATTCATGAGAATTAATGGTTAATATTCTAGTATAGAATGTTAGACCTACAAGTGAGGCTGATATTTGAATATCAGAAGTTGACTAGAAAATTCTCAAAGTTATTCTAAATATTCACCAATTTTAATTGGAAGTATTTTTCACCATACTATACAATTACAAAAAACCTTTCATAAGAATTTATTTGGGTACATAAGCCCATAATGAATTCTTAACACCAGATTTATTCACACAAATAATCTCAATCCTAAGCCATAGACAAACTACTGATTAGAAACCTATCAAAACCTTTAAACCACATTCAAAATCACATAAAACAGCTTACCTCAAGTACGGTGCGCTAGGGGTTCTAATACTTTTCCTAGCCACAATTAGTCCTTTACCCTCGAATCTTAGATAAAACCAATAGACCTGAGTTTCCTAGTGACCCTAAACCAAACAACTAGGTGATGACTCCTTCAAATCCCCCGATGTCGCGCGTCCATGTGCAACAACTATATTTTAGAGGGTAAACCGAGATTTCAGACATGAAGATGCCCCTCAAGTGCATCATTACTCTCAACTACTAATGGAGTTCATCAAATCATAGGATGTCCTTGAACAACATTGCTCTCAGTTTATCTGAATGTGCTTGTTCTTTTGTTTATCATCAAGAGGCATTTGTCATTTCCATAACTTTGATGGATTTCACTAAATCATCATTTGATTATGTTTGCCAACTAATCTGAATATTGTTCCTTCCTAAGATCAACTGTATTGCCCCCGACTGTTCAACTTTTCAAGGATGATTAAAAAGTGTCAATGCCATTTTTGTCAAAGATTTTGCAAACTCGATCCATGGTCTTTTGTTTGAGAATTTTCTTGTTTTGGAATTAACTTGCACATTTCAAAGATCATGTCTATTCAAGTGTAATTGTTGAAATAAAATTAGAGATATGTTAGTTTTTTTAAAGTATTTTTAAAAATTAAGTTTCTTTGGTCAAAGACCCAACACACACCATTCAATACATGCAATCCTTTGCTTATTTTGTATTTTGCAAATAGAAATTAACCTGTTGTAAGATTAAAATAGTTTGTTTGACTCTTTTATAGTTCTTTGTGTTAATTTTATTTTTATTTTGGGCATGTTATTTGATAGTATGTGACGGGGTGACCTCTTGTGGATTTCAACAACAGGAGATTTGAGCAAAGACTCCAGGATCCATTAAAAAATTATCTCATTTTCAACACTTACTTTATCAATATGTATAATAACCAGTAGCTTTAGTTTATGAAGCTACGATCCTTATGGAAAAACTCTTCAAGTTTTGAGATCCATTTATCGGTTCAAATTGCATACTTGATTAAAAAGTGCTTTTAAAAGCACGTAATGCAGGCTATGATTCATAGCTATGAAAGAAAGGGAAATTCACAGGCTCAAAAGTTGTTTGTGGGTTTCAAAGACCTAGGATCAACATCAACTATTCATTAACTCTCTTTCTCTTACTGTTTTTTATAGGAGAAATAACATATAACAATGCTATATATTTCATTAATAAATCTTGTTTTCCAAAACTAGACAGGAAACTCCATCATAATTGTTACACTCGGACATCACGATGACTAATTAAAAATTTTCCTGGAAAAAAATAGATATTTGACATCTTGTTCTTTGGGGAAAATGTCTAGTTCAAGGAGTCTCCACCTAGTATTATAATCACTAGGAACCTTAATTAGTCAATAGAGATTCTATAGTACATGACTAATTATGTGAAAGGGAAGATGTTATCACCCCTTAAGCGTTCAACCTGAGGCGGGCTGCATTGCTGGTTTTGCCTAAAATTGCTAAGAATTTGTTCCTTTTTTTTTTTCCTATCATGTTCCTGACTTTGACGTTAGTGAACAATACCTACGAATATTTCCAACTCTAGCGTTGGTAAATATTGCACAAACCCAAAAAAATATGATATTCCTGATTCTAGCACCAGTTAATAAGTTTGCAAAATTTTGAATTTTTAATGAAGAAGAAATAATTTTTCTATGCTTTTTTCTTTTTGTTTACCGTTTTTATTATTACTATTTTTAGATAAGAATGAAATAAATATTGCACAACAAATTTGCATTTAACAGTAATGGTCCACATATTGAACAGAAAGTAGAAAAAAAAACATAAAGAAAAAAACAAAAACAAGGCGCAAGGGGCTCATAAATAAATCAACGAAGATCCCTAAATATTTATGGAATTTTCTGATATGGAAAAGGGTCTTATTTGACCAGATATCAAAATAGAAGGGGAATAAAATACATGGAAAAGACATAAGGGTGTGTTTTTCCAAACACACATTTAACAAACACAATTTAGGTCAACTGGGCCTAAGGCCGAGACCTAGGCCTCTCTTTTTTTTACACTGGGTTGGATATAGCGTAATCATATGAGCTGGACCGAATCCAGCCAACCCTGCCTGCCCCAGTTACTGGTTCAAACTAGTAACCCAACCGGTTTGTCCTTTGCAAGCGTGCATGAACTGTTCACGCACGCTTACTACAGTGACAGTAAATTAAATAGGTAGGGGAGGGAGTAGGAAGCACTTACTTGTTTTGCCGATGACCTTAGGATGAAGATCTTACTCGACCGCCATTGGATGAAGCTTATGTTCTTAGTTTCCCTTTTTGCTCCTTGGCTTTTCTTGTTCTTCCTATTTTTTGTTTCTCCTGGAAAAATCAAATAAACTCTTTATAGTACCCGAGCCTTTTCACTTTGGTCTTTGGACTGTAATTTCTTGTGATTTTGACCTAAATTAGCCCTGAATTTTTATATTTCTTCCAATTTGCCCTTCATTAAGTCCCCAAACTTATCAATTCTTCCAATTTCTAGCAAAATTGAACCTCAAGTTTATAATTTCTCCCTAATTGATCCTCAAAAACTTTACATTTATGTTATCTTGACCCAAATCTCAATTTTTCTTCATTCATTCCAATTTTTCCATTTCATTTTCTTTCTATTTTATAAAAATAAAAATAGAAATAAAAAAACTAAAAAATTAGCTTATGACAGTTACCCCTCTTTATAATACTTACAGTACAAAGGCATTGAAAATTCATTTTCTTTTGGCTTTGTATAGTAAGTTTGTAAAGAAAAAAAAGCGTGAAAGCCCTTCCTTTTAATTTCTTTGATTTTTTTTAAAAAATAGTCTAATTGTTCCAGGCGATCTGTTTGATGGTGAAGAAGAACGCAAAAAATTTCACGAGTGATCTAATCGCTACAGGCAACCTGCCTGATGGTAAAATGCAAGGAATCTCGCAAGTGGTCTCATTGTTCCAGGTGACATGCCCAATGATAAAGAAGAATGCGAAGAATTTGACGAGTGGTCTAATTGTTCCAAGCGACCTGCCCGATGGTAAGATGCAAGGAATCTCACAAGTGATCTAATTGTTCCAGACAACTTGCCCAATAATGAAGAAGAACACAAAGAGTTTCATGAGTGGTCTAATTGTTCCAAGCGACCTGCCCGATGACAAGAAGAATGCGAAGAATTTCGTGAATGGTCTAATTCTTCCAAGTGATCTACCCAATGGTAAAATGCAAGGAATCTCGCAAGTGGTCTAATTATTTTAGGTGACCTGCTAATTATTCAAGGCGAACTGCCCGATGGTGAAGAAGACACAAAGAATTTCGCGAGTGGTTTAATTGTTCCAGGCAACCTATCCGACAGTAAAAAGAATGCGAAGAATTTTGTAAGTGGTCTAATTGTTCTAGGGGACCTGCCCAATAGTGAAATGCGAAGAATCTCGCAAGTGGTCTAATTGTTTAAGGTGACCTGCTCGATGGTGAAAAAAATGCAAAGATTTTTTTATAGTAGTCTAATTGTTCCAAACGACCTGCCCAAGGGTAAAAAATACGAAGATTCTTCAAAAATGGATGACTTTTCCAATTAAAAAATACGAAGATTTTTCGAGTGGCCTAATTCTTATGGGCGGCTTGCCTAAGTAAATTTTTTTCCAAAAGTGAAAAATTTTCAAGTCTTGACCATTTCGAGGTGGCCTTCCTTTTGATGGATCCCATCAATGATTTCTCTTATAAATTTCTACAAAACATATTGTTCAATGCTTCATGGTTAGATGATATGTATGTATATTTACCTGATTTGAAATATAGGCCCTCATTTCTTCTCAATCTTCTTGTTGTTTGATTTGTGAGGACTTTTTATTTCTGATTTCTAGTCCTCTTTGTCACTCGGCTCTAGTCTATTCAAGTTGGCCCATTTAAGTCTTTTCTAGAATATTTGTGATTTTACATAGCCCAACCTTCATGGTGTCCATCATGACTCATTTATTGTTAGAGATTTTCTGTGTCGTTAAATAATTTGTAAGGATCATTCATTACTCCCCCGTCTCACTGCTAAAAACATTCGGTGTCACTTGTTGAAAGGATCAAACTGCCTTTTGTGAATCCGAATGCCCCCTCGTCTCATTGCAGGAAATGTTCCTTTTTTATGGTTATCTAGAAGGGATCGATTCTCCTTCTAAACACAGTGTTGCCCCTTTGTACTGGCCATTGCCTTTAAGTGTGCTCTATCAGCAACTCAAACAAATAATAGTTTTGAGTGACCATTCTCTCATTTCTCTCCTTTTCAGTTTGGTGAAGTAATATTTGTCTAGAATGAATCTTGAAATCTTGATCTTGCATTTTGAAAAAAAAATTGTTTCAATGTGAGTTTGAAACTATTTGCTTTTTAAATCTTGCAACTCCCTGGTTATTTTTTCTTGGAAAAGAGATTATTTGTTCTTGTGTTTGGCAATATTGTCATTGGTGAAGGTACGTCATGAGATGATCTTCTGTTTTTATGGGTTTCAAAGTAAAGGGCTCGAGAACATGCTCGAGGTTATGTTTGAGAATTGTTTTTCTCTTTTTGAACACTCATTTTATCAGCATGAATAATGATGAGTAGTTTGTTCTCGACGTCATGACTCTTATGAAAAAGTACTCTTTATATTTTAGAGCATTGTTTATTGTTTCATGTTGCTTGTTTGCTTGATTAGAAGGGACTTTTATAGGCATGTAACATAGGTTGTGGTTTTTTGCTATGAAAGAAAAGGATTCATAAGGCGCAAAGAGTGTTTCAAGGTTTTAAAGACTGGGGATCATTATCAGCAGTTTGACTCTTTGTGTCTTTCATCTTCTTTTTTTGTTGCTCTTCTTTGGTTTGCCCTTTTTCATTGTTTTGGCTGGGGCATACTCACTTTATTTTAGCTATCACTTTTTCTTATGATTTGGGCATGCCCTCCAACATTTGATTTTCATAGGCTATTTTGCCTTTTTGGCTTTCTCACGGCTTTTTCATCATTGAAATTTTTACTTGCCCTAGTGTAGGGTGTGATCCTAGTTGGGATTTTTCACTAAAAAAAATTTATTCAGGTTCAAAAAAGGACCATAAGGGATATATTCATTTTAGAATGTGAAAGGGATAACAAAGATGATCTATCCTCATTTCAAGCACAAATAGTTAAGATTAGTAAACTTTAATCTCGTCCAGTGTGATGGTTTGGACTTTAGAAAGAGATGTATTTCATGATTTTATGAACAACGGATCCACTACATACCATTATGCATAGATTTAAAACACCTGGCTCAAGAGTCATGGTGTGATGGTGGCTGTTCATTTTTTCTATTTGTACATTTTAGTTTAGAGTTTAGTCACCTCAATAAAAGAGTTACTTGATTCATATGTCATTCTACAAGTAGAATGTCAAAAATATCATTCTAAATAAACATCAAATTATTTTTTAAATCAAAATACAAGTTCAATTTGTCAAAATTCCACTAGAGGAAAAGATATTGGAATTTCTGGAATCTTCCAATCATCCCTCTCCTATGAACTTCTTGAGAAGGGCATTTTTCCAATAGTCAGTTGAGGTCATGCCTAGACTAGTCTTGGCCTAATGACATTATAGCTTTGTCTTCAGGACTATTGATCTCTACGTGTCTTTGTTTTGGTAGTTCGTCTTTGTAACTACCTTCGATATTGTGAACCTCAATTCCTTTTTTTTTTTTTCCAGTGAAACTTTTCTCTTCAATCGAGTCAACAATCCTTCCTAACCAGATGGATTGTTCAATCGTCTCTGCTATAGCAACCAGGTCAGAAAAGTGTTGTGCAGAGCTTCAAATTAGGTATTCAAAGTATGAGGCATTGAAAATGTTGGAAAACAAATTAATCATCTCTTTTTCCAATAAAGGAGGATTAACCCTCTCAATTATCTCATGCCACCTTTGGGTATATTCCCTTATGGACTCCTTTTTGCCCTTTTTTATATCTTACAAGCTTGACCTATCAGGGCCCACATCCATATTGAACTTATATTGCCTAATGAAAGCATCAATTAAGTCCTTCCACTTTTTTACTTTAATATTGTCCAATCGCATATACCAAGTAAGGGCAGCGTCACTCAAATTGTCTTGAAAGAAGTGAATCAATAGTTTCTCATCATAGACCACCTTAGCTATTTTGTTGCAGTATACCTTGAGATGAGTTACAAGGCATTGAGTTCCTGTGTATTTAATGACTTCAGGCACTTTAAATTTTTTGGGAATGATCATGTTGGGCACCAAATACATCTCAACAACCTTTATATGATTATGTAGGCTAATTTCCTTAAATGCCCTTATCCTTTACTCTAGGGCAGCCAATTTGTCCGGGCCATCTTCTCTTACCATCTTGTTCTTTTGAGATTTTTTCATTATAAAGTCAATGGTAGATGATATTTTTATGGGATATACTGGTTGAGCAATTTGTGACCACGTAGCTTGTTGATATCTAAATGACACCTCATTTGCCCATAGATTCTGTGGATTTGCCAGCAAAGGTTCGGGATGAGCTGTAAATTTTGCTTCTCCAAATTTAGATCTCAAGACCTGTTCGAGTAGATTAGTAAGCCTTGTGACTTCTTCTTTAAGACTTTCCCACTCTTTTTGGTGTTGAGCTTCCAACTAAGTTCTTTCTTCGTTATCCATTTATCTTTTTTGCAGTCGAGTGTTATAGGTGCGTTTCAATAGGAACCTATATTTCAACCTGCTAAATGAAAATTATACAATCATGCACAAGAAAAATACAGATTCAATGTGGACTTGCCCTTCACGAGGTGACGATGGTTGTTATTCATGGATTTTAGGAACCTGATATCATTGCCATGCCAACGAAGGGATCCTTGTTTAGCCTTACTTAAGTTTAACTTTTGATAAACCTTTCAGCTTTCAATTAAAGTTAGTTCCTTCTTGTTAATTGTAATAACTCAAACTCATGTATCTTATGTGACGGTCATTTGCCACCCAATGATCTTGGAATTCAAGATGCCGTATATTGGGCTAGCCATAGTGAGATTACACAGGGTACAACCTAACAGGCCGGTTCTAGTTATTAAGTGCATCACGGGGGTAGGTTACTATCTAGTCTTAAAGAGTCTCCTACATGCTCAATGGTCGTCCTTAAAAGGTCAATATGAGATTTACAAGTAGTGTGAAGATAGAGGCCCTAAGTAATATCATATCGGTGTACCAACCATTATCGAGTAAACAATCAAGCGAGAGTTGAATGGTTTCACCAGTCTTGCCCAAGCTAAAGCCATTGGAATACCGTTACTTCCCCACTTATCCTAAATTTTAACGTGTGTGCTCTTGAAGTGATGTATGACAATATAAACAGGGATGCATGCTAAAGTAGTAAAGGCAATCAAATAAATCAAACAAGCACAACAATCGAGATAGCAATAAAAAGACAAACAACAAAGCTTAGTCTTAGAAATTCTCGGCGGAGTCGCCATTCTCTCACACCTGGACATCGTGGTGACCAATTAAAAATTTTCATGGAACAAAAAAACAGATATCTAATATCTTGTTCTTTGGGGAAAATGTCTAGTTCAAGGAGTCACCACCTAGTATTATAGTTACTAGGAACCCTAACAGGTCAATAGAGATTCTATGGTACGAGACTTGTTACGCGAAAGGAAAAATGCTATCACCCCTTAAGTGTCTTACCTGAGGCAGACTGCATTGTTGGTTTTGTCTAAAATTACTAAGAATTTGTTTTTTTTTTTCTATCATGTTGTTGACTATGGCATCAGTGAACAATACTTATGAATATTTTCAACTCTAGCATTGGTAAATATTACAGTAATGCAGCCAACCCTGCCCCGCCTTATTACTGGTCCAAACCAGTAACCCGATTGATTTGTCCTTTACAAGCGTGTGTGAACTGTTCACGCACGCTTGCTATAATGATAATAAATTAAATATGCAGGGGAAGGAGCGGATAGTAAATTAAATAGGCAGGGGAGGGAGCGAGAAGCACTTACTTGTTTTACAGATGGCCTTGGGACGAAGATCTTGCTCGATTGCCACTAGATGAAGCTTTTTTTCTTAGTTTCCCTTTTTGCTCCTTGGCTTTTCTTGTTCTTCCTGGTCTCTGTCTCTCTCTATTACTTCTTCTATGCCTTTTTTTTCTTCCTATTTTTTGTTTCTTCTAGTCTCTCTCTCTCTCTCTCTATTACTTCTTCTATGCCTTTTTTTTCTTCCTATTTTGTTTCTTCTAGTCTCTCTCTATCTCTATACCTTTTTTTGCTCTATTTTCTTTATTCACTCCTCTATTCTGGGTTTTTTTTCTTCCCCCCTTCATTCTCCCCTGTTCTTCCTTTTTATAAGCATTCAGGCATGAGATTCAATCCTTATTTTCTCGGGATTATGATCTTCATGAATATAGGAATTGGACTTTGTGTTTTGGCAGGACTGGGATGCGAACATTTTGCTTTTCTTTCCTTTTACAAGCGGGTTTTCAGTTCTTAGAGAAGGAAGAAGAAGAAATAATGACTCTGAAACGACATCGTTTTGAGTGGGAACGACCATTTTCAAATTAGCCCTTAAAGTTTCGACATTTTCTAATCAGGCCCTTGACCAAATTATAATTAGATCCCTAGATTTTGGTGCCTTCTACAAAAGAGTCCCTGGCTTCCAATTTAGTTCTTAATTGACTCTTTAACTTTTAATTCTTTCAAAATTACCCCTGTAAAAATCAATTAAACTCCCTATAGTACCCCTTCCTTTTCACTTTGGTCTTTGAACTTTAATTTCTTGCGATTTTGACCTAAATCAGCCCTGAACTTAATATTTCTTCAATTAAGCCCCTGATTTCATTAATTAAACTAACACAAAGCTTAATTAAGTCCCCAAACTTATCAATTCTTCTAATTTCTAGCGAAATTGGACCTCAAATTTATAATTTCTCCCTGGTTGATCCTAAAAAACTTCCTATTTGTGTTGTCTTGACCCAAATCTTAATTTTGCTTCATTCATTCCAATTTTTCCATTTCATTTTCTTTTTATTTTATGAAAATAAAAATAGAAAAAAAATTTGGTTATGACAATAATCAAATATTGACATATAATCATGCCACTCCTCTCATTGTCAATCTCAAACTTAATAAGAATACTAAAGCTCATTGCCCATCATTTATCTCCTAATACTCTTTTATCTTAACATCGATTCAAAGGAGAGGTCAAGGTTCTTTACCAATCATTAGCCATGTCACATATTTCTATTTCACTATCTTTGTAAAAGAATGACATATAACCATGTCACATATTCCATGTTCACCTAAAAAATCAATATTCTTTTAACAGAGGCCACAAAGCAAATCTAACTTTTTCTCTGATGGATAACCAATCTAATCATTTGAAAATACCAGAGGCTTTATCATAGATACCAAAAGACATGTTTATAGTCTAGTATCTTCTTTGTTCTTTTTTTTTTTTTTACTTTTGCCATTGGCATCGGCTTTTGGCATTTGTTGTGTCTTTCCTCAATTAAAACCTCTTTTGCCCTTCCTAGACTTGATAAGATTTTCCTACCTTTAACTTTGACTTGCTTTTAAGTGCTGACAATTTCTACTTTTTGGATTTCTCACAGCTTTTCTCAAAGTTTTCTTAAATGCCCCCTAGTCAAGGGCTTTTTTCACTTTTAACCCTTTCTCAATCATTGGGCTTTCATTCTTAACAATTTTTTTATATAATTGATTCTAACGTTGTCTTCATCTTTCTAACAAAAAAAAAAATCCTTTACTTGCCTCCAATATGGAGTGTGATCCATGTCACGGGTTTTTTTTAAAGAAATATTCCACCAGGCTCGAATGTGGATTGCAAACGATATATATTTTAAGAATAATGAAGGGAATAAACAAAGATGGTCTTTTTTCATTTCAAGCAAGGTTAGTTAGAACTAATAAATTTTGACCTCGTCCAACATAATGATTTGGACTTGCAAGGAATCATGATTCACGAGTCCATAACTACCAAATCCACTACATGTCATTATGCATACTACTAAACTTTAGCTACATGATGTGTGGTTTAATTTCATGTGTGAGTTGAATTTTTTTTTGGTCACCCCATATTGTTTATCATGTTATTTTAACAAACGTCGAGTCATTTCAGCAGTCAAAACACTTTTAATCTTTCAGGATTGATTAATCTTAATTTGCATGTTGTAGTTTAATCAAAATAATTTGTCAAAATATCCTTTGAAAGAAACATCTCTTTTTTTCAAGACAATAATAAGACAAAAAACAAAGTATAATTCATTGAAAGTATGCGATGCACTCATGATATATGAAAGTATATTAAAGCAAAATATAATGCTCATTCACTAGGTAACTGTATATTTTCTATACCTCGTCAACATTTTGCAAGCTACTGGTTATTGCTGGAAATAAGGGTGACTATATGGTAGGTACCACCATTCTTCACAAACTCAATATGTCCCTTACTCACCAACTTCTGAACTTGAAAATTGAAATTTTTACAATTTTCAATCGAATGGTTTGGGACCCCACCATGATATTCACATCTCTCGTCTGGATTATACCATATAGAAAACAATGATTGTATATGATTTGATGGAGTCGAGGCAATAAGTCCAGAATCTAATAGAAGCTAGTGGAAAAACTCGAGTGGCAAAGATATGTTAATCTTTGACAAAAGCATTTGATTAATTGATACTACAGCGAGACCTAACTAGACAACACAACTAAGATTTCCCAATTAAGAGCCATCTTCTTATTCATCTCTTGTCTTTCTTCTAGAACCCATGGTAGAACCTCTAATTTTTCCCATTTTGATAGCTTGCTCAATTCTTTCGGCAATCCTCATGGTATTATAAAAATATTGAGTTGAGTTTCCTATCAAATACTCATAATATAGGGATTGGAAGGTGTTGGTGACCAACATCATCATTTATATTTTTATCAGTAGAGGTTGGACATGTGTTGCCTTATATTGCCATCTTTGCGCATATACCCTCACAGACTCTTGGTTTCCCTTCTCTATGGCCATCAGGTTGGTTCTATCAAGAGTAGTTTCCAGATTGAATTTATATTGCTTTAAGAAGGTGTTTGTCAGGTCTTTTCATTTCTTGATCCTGGTATTATCTAGTCTCATGTACCAGGTTACCAGCTCAAGGCGAATCTTATGAGACTATCTTGAAAAAAATAGATCAACATCTTATCATTATGGATCACTTCAACTATCTTGTTGTAGTGTAACCAGAGATGGTTGTTCAGACATTCTAACCTGGTGTACTTGACAAAGTCGGGCACTTTAAAGTCCTTTGACACCAAACATATCTCAGTTGCTCGTATGGTGTTATACCAATCATTTTCCTCAACCATTCTCAATTTATTTTCTAGAGTAGACAACTTGTCATGGTTCATAAGACCGGTACACCTATTGTCAGAAGGTCTTTCCGCGATGATTTGAGCTTGAATTGGCTAGATGGGGGGGAAGAGGACAAAATGTCGCTCAATTACTGAGTCTGCCCTAAATTTCTAAGATGTGTGAAGGACGTGGGCTGATGGTGCTTCTATGAAAGGCTATTGCACAGACGATCCCTTTCCATTCTTGAAACTCAGCGCTTGTTCGAGCAGATTTATGAGTCTAGCTATTTCACCTTTAATGCTCTCAATGAGTCTATATCTAAGCCCTTTCTTCGTTTTTCATCTTTTCTTTCAGTCAGGTGTCGTTATGTGTAGTGCATTGCATAATAGTTATTATAGACAACCCTAGATATGTAAATATAAAAGGATGGTTACTTACTCATTAATTGAGCCTCCTATTATACTCGTAAATTCTATCTTATATACTCTTCTCAACTTCTTCTCTAACTCCTTAAGTCCATGGCTAAGATCACTCTTCTTTATATCTTTATTTTGTTGGAATATTTTGTATATTATCCCGACCCCTCTTTCAAATGCTCATCTTTAATATCAGCTTGAAAAACCAATATTTTACCGCCTATTTTGTAAAATTATTGGGGACTCATGTTCTATCACCACCATTTGCATCCACCAATTAGTATGTTAGTCAGTTGACAAATAATTCAACATCTCTATAAAAAAGAATTTAAAGTCACCAAAAACATTGGACATCGTTTTCTTTATTACTACAACTACAAAGAAAGTTTTCTAGATGTAATGTTCAAAGTAATTCAACTCTTCATTTGCATCTTATTCCATTTCTTTTCACCTTCGTCATTTATGTAATATTCCAAGAGAGGATATATGGCCTAGGATCGAAAAAGAAACAAATAAGAGATTCCACTTACGTTTCAACCTATGAGCATGCATGTTAAATGTATGAGTATGTTTTTATACAATGAACTCGCCCTTCAACGGGTGACACATGGTCGTAACTCTTGTATAATGAACAAGAATTTTGATTCTTGTCCAAACTCTACAATGGAAATTTTTTGAGTGATGGCCATTGTGTCACCCGTAAGTCCTAAGCTCAAGATGCTTCAAGAAGGGTTTGCTTTGATGCAAAATAAAGGTAGCACATGCAATCTAAGAACATGTTCTATTCATTAAGTGAGTATGGGTAGGTTTTCTACTTAGTCTCAAAAGGGTCTCAGATCTACTCAGTGATGATCCTCATAAAGACAGTATGGAGGCATTGCGAGGAATGGTTAAAGCATGTATGCCCACCATTACCAAGCAGACAATCAGATATGAGTTATGTGTTTCACGCATCTGAACCCTGACTGATAGTCATAGAGAAGATCACTAATCCCCTACCTAACTTAGAACTTTGCGTGTGCTTGAAAAATTAAGACATGTGATGCATAAGACAATATTATACAATGCATGAATAATATGTAAAAAAATTAAAGCATATAAGCAAATAAAAAAAAAGCATGTTAAAATAAGCACACATACTAAACAATAAAACACAATAATCAGACAAAAAGGACAAAGCTTAGTCCATGGGAACTCCCTAATGGAGTCGTTATTCTGTCGCACGTGTGAAAAATCACGGTGATCGTCCTTCCAGATCAGGATTGTTGAGAATGATGTAAGTGAAAAAGATAAGGAATTCTTATCCTTTATCAGTAAAAAAAAGAAGGAATAAGAGTCGCCACCTAGTATTTTGGTCATTACGAACCTTAACTTGTCTTCAAGTCTGGATACGATAACTGATTACGTAAAGGAAATGTATTAGCACCCCTAATACACTTTACTTAAGATAAACTACATTGTTTATGTGTCTTATATAAACTAAGGTATTGTTGTGAATTCTAATCGTTGGTCTGTCTAAAGTTGAAGAAAAATCCTCATCAGTAAAGAGATATTTATCTTACCAGGTTAAAAACCTAACTATTTTAATATCAAAATAAAAATAAAAATAAAAGCAACTATTGTTTTAATTAATTTCGAGAATACATCCTAGGTATAAGTTCATAATATCGGATACTAACAGAAAACAAAATAATTTTTTGATGTTTTTGAATTTAATATCAAGAATATGTCTTACGTATAAGTTTGTAATCCCACATGTTAAAAAGAAACAAAATAATTTTTTTTGTTATTTTTTGAAATATAGACTAAATTATCATGACTTTAATAAACTAGTTATTAAATCTAAAATATACATGCAAAATTAAAATATATATATTTTTTGTGATTTTTTTAATATATATATAACCTATTTTTTTAAACACTTGACCATATACACGTAAATAATAAAAAACATATTTTTATATTTTTTATAAGTTATGGCATGTTTGGCTAGATATTAAAATAAAAATAAGTTAAAAACTAAGACATAAAAGTATGTTTGTTAAACACAACTTTAGAGGTGTGGGCTGATTGGGCTCGAGACCCAAGACTAACCTGGTTTGATTGAGCTGGGCCGACTAAAGACTAAAGGCACAACAATTTTGTTTAGGATGAGCTGGGCTGAGGATCCACCAAACTTTACTCCACAGTAGCAAGAATTCACGTCTTGCATGTGAAAAAAAATAAAGCAGGAAGGAAGGAGAAGAGGACTTGCCTGGCCAGGGGAGTGACGCTACTAGTGGTGTTCTTGGTGGCTTGAGGTGGAGGTTGGCGTGGCTGAGAAGGGGATCCCTGCTGCTCACGGTGTTGTTGCTGTTGGTCACGGTGGTTGCTGCTCAAGTTGCTGAAATCAGTGTTGCCACTGTTGAGAAGAGAAGGTTGCTGCTGGAAGTGCAAGGGTGTAGCTGGTGCAGGCAGTTGGTGCTCTCGATGAGGAGGAAAAGAGGTGTGACCTATGGCTGAGATGGAGGAAACCCCTATGCTGCTGCTGCTGGCTGGAGCTTGCTCACGGTTGCTGGAGCTGGTGCAGGAGGATGAAGTGCTGGATCTGAATGCAGGAGAGATTGTGGTGCTGGAGAAGAAGAAGTTGCTGCTGGAAGTGCAGGTGTGGTCGTCGCTGGTGCCTATAGTGTTGATGAGGAGCTGCCACCCTTGCTGAAGAACCAACACTGATCCTTAATGGAGGAGCTCGACACTGCTGACGATGCTATTGTATTGGTGGCTATGAAGCTTATTTTTAGCTGCTGGTTGCTAAAGGGGAGAAGGTCGAACAATCTTTTTCGTGGAGAAAATTAAGAAGAGATAACGTTTTTTTATTTCAAGAATGAGGGTCCCGGGTTTCTCTCTAGTTTTCTTCTTCTGGGGATTGATTTATTGTGTGTAGGATGTTGGTGTTTGTTGCTCACGGTGTTGCAAAAGAGAAGATGAAGTGCTGGTGGAGGTCACGATGCTACGGGGAGGAAGAGTGTGGGAGAGAAGAGTTATGTTTCCCTCTTCACTCTCACGGGTTTGGTTTTTATTTTTTATATTTTAAAGAGAGAATGTGGGAGACAGTTTTGGCTTTTCTATTCTTTCTTTTGTGATTTGTTTTTTGGTTAGCTTCTCTAACTAATTTCCCTTCTCCTTTCTCCTTTATAAATATACAGGTAAAAGAGTTTATTATTTTTAAGTGTTAATTTGGTCTCCAGGTAAACTTACTTGGTGACCAAATAATCTAAAAATAATTTGGTTCCTTTATTTTTTTTTATATATTTGGTTTCTTTGTAGATTTTGATATTTTTTTTTTTTTTTGTAAAAAAGCAATATTTTTAATGTTGATTTAAAAAGCGTATTAATAATTAATACGTAAAAAAAAAATTACAAATGACACAAAGATATCAAAAAAACATATTTTTTAGGGTAAAAAAAAAATAGCAACAATCGGTCGTTATCTTTTTTTTTTATTGTCAAATTTAATAAATAAAACCAACTTATTTGACCTAGTGAGATCTATAATCACATATTTTTCTTTCTTTTTCTATATGTATTTCCAACACCTAAACATAATTTTTCATGCAATAAAAAAATAGTTTGGCTACTCCAAACCTAGTGATTTATAATCAAATTTGTTTAAAAACTTACAATAATTCATATATATATATATATGTTATGTTATATATATATGTTATGTTCCGAATTATTTAGTATGCTGCTTGTTAAGAAGAGAAACCTTTTTTTAGATTAATCATAGGTTTGCTTCTCACTCCTACGATTCCGTTCCCAAGCTTTGTACTTATCCATTTGACAATTTAATATGATCGATGTGATTTATATTGATTTTTTAAGGGACTGTATGAACAAAGATGATAATTTGATTTTACTGGTCAAATACTATAATAAATACAGGATACACAGCATAGGACATACTAGGTAGTTTACATGTGTTTTGTCATGAGTTTTGATATATTTTTTTTTAAAGGAATTATATATGAAAGCTTTTCCAACATATTTTTTTTCATAAAAAAAATCCAAGTAAAAATAAAAAAAAGTTCATATATACATCTAATTAAATAAATCGAGAACTATTTATGCAACAAAAAAATATTATGAAGTCTAGTCTTTATGCAACCGAAGTTAATCAGTCGAACTCATGACCCAGGTCATGAACTCATTTACGTTCAATAAAGTTTTCTTATAATTCTTTTTTATCTAAAATAGAAACATATAAAATTGAGAACCAACCAAATATTAAGGCGATTGAAAGAAAATCAAATAAAAAAAATTACGTTGCCCAAATAATAATCAAATAAATATTAAACGATGAAATTGAAAACAAAAAAGCAAGAGAAAAAAAAAGATCCAATTGTAATGGATAAAAATGGAGGGAAAAACAAGAAAAAGAAAAGGGCCTAGGCGTGCGGGCATGGAGCAGCTCACATGCATGGGACTCATTTTGTTTAATTTTCTTAATGAGGCAGATGACTTGTTATCTACCCAATTTTTTGGAAAAAAAAATAGTAGACGACATATCGTTTGCCTTACTCAAATTCTAGTGGCCTCTAGTCGTCGAAAAATCAAGTTGCGCTGCTTCCGACCATGAAAAACCCATTTCAACCATATTTCGACCCCAAAACACAAAAAAAAACACTCTAAATACCTTGTAAAACATATTCATGGTTTCGAACAACCCAAAAAAGACTTGAACACCCATACTCAACCCAAAACCAAAATTCTTTTTTAGCTAGGACAAACTCTCCCCATAAAAAGGAACCTATTGACATCGAAATCACCCTTTTTTTGTGGCTGGAATGAGTCTCAACCAAGACTTCTTCATTTTACCACTAGAATTTGACCACTTTCTCTCTGCTCTCTCAAACTAGGGACTAGGAAACAAGAAAAATAAAGTATGAGACCAAAATTGAATTGCTCAAATTTATAGGGACGGAAAGTTTATAATTTGAAAAGTTGGAGGACCAAAATGAACGTTTATCCCCAAGTTAAAAAAAACACTTCTTTTTGCTACCCTTTCCAGTTTGGTCTCCTATCTTTGAATCTTTCCATCCATCAATAAATATGCTTTAATTGGCTTTAAATTTGGGCCTATAAAGGTGCAGCTACAAAAAAAAAAAGGTACTGACAACAAAATAAATTATTGTGTCAATCCATAATGATCTGTCTTTGGTTAAACAATGATGTGGAAAACAATATTTTTTCCATGACTTTTAATTTTTTGTATAATATAATGTGGCTCCTCCTCTCTACGTGTTTTTTTAAACAATATTTTAGTAGAGTTAATGAAAAAACAAAAAACAAAAAAATAAACTAGAATTAAAGTAATCATTTCTAGTATTGACTAACTATTAGCTACCCAAGCTTTGCCATGAGTCAAATAATTTGTTTTAGCTAAAAAAATAAATATGCAGGTTTTTCCAATTTGTTTTTAAAGATAAAATTCAAAATTATAAATCGAGCTTATGCATGTATGTAATTAAATAAATCAAGAATTATCTGTGTTAATATATATATATAAACAATCATTAATGATAACTAAATATTCTACTAGAAAAATCGATAATAAATGTAAATCAAAATGTATAATCTTGCAACACAGACCATGTACCAAGTTATGTTAAATAACTTTGTTTATTAGAATAAAATTTTTATTTAATCAAACAATTATTTGTTCTAATAAAACATAAAAAAAGTCATTAAAATAAATAAAGACTAAATTGAAAAAAAAAGATAGACATATATCAAGATATTTGATCTTGCAACACGGGTCATGTACATAATTGTGTTTAATAACTTTGTTTTTTAGAATAGTTTTTTTATTTAATCAAATGATAATAGAAACAGACACACACATGAAAGTGATCAAATAAAATCAAAGAAAAAAAAAATATTATGCAAGGTTGCACATATTCGAAAAAAAAATGTTATAATTTTATGTGAAAACCAAGTAAAAAAATAAATGATATTTAAACAAAAACTAAATTGAAAAGTTAAAAGATAGATGTGGTTTACCACTAGAAAATTAGAGAATGCTAAAAGAATATTTTGTCGGTGTTTAGAAAAATTTTCATCAATAATCAGTATACCAAAAAAATTGTCGACTGAACCATGTCATCGGCAAGTTTCTCGTCAGGGATTTTCTTTCCTTCAATATTTTTTTTTTGATAGAATGGCCGATGAAATATTCAGGCTAAAAAAACCAGATTTTACTATCCATATTCGGTCTAGAAGTCCATTGGCAATATTAACTTCATATGAACTATTCCATGGCCGATTTCATTGAAAATGCTAAAACCTTTTGTAACTTTCTAATGAGGTGTGAGTGAACATTCTAAAGGAATCGCCGACGGAAAAGTACCTTAATTCCTAATGAACTATTTTGTCGCTGATTTTATTAGAAATGCCCAAACCTTCTATAACTTTATGATGAAATGTGAGCGAACACTGTCGATGGACATTTGATTTCTTCAATGGCTTCATCGATGTTTCAAATTTTCTTTTGTGTGTTTTTAAGTTGTTGTAATCCCAAATGCATTTTTTTTTATTAACCTTAAACTTAGAACAACAACAATAAAAACAATAAAAAAAAAATTTAAAGCATTATAAACTGAATTTCATACACAAACAATAATTATATTAAACTGGATTCTATACATAAATTTTTTAAACAAGTTAAAATTCCTAAAAAATGGAGGGGAGGAAACAATCTTGAACTAGAAGCTCCTAAAAGGGGAGGAAAACATAACGACAATTATGTATGTACTTGCTCCCATTGTCTATTATTTTCTTGTTTGATTTTTGCTCTTCATTCTGCCCTCATTTCTTTTTTTATATTGGGCAACTCAATAACGAGTTGTTCTCGAACTCTATCTCAAACCATCTCCTCAACAACTGGTGATGTCTAGCCTAGGTCGAAACGTTATGTGCCTAATATTAAAACACCATAGCCTACTCTTATATATCGTGATGGCATAGGCATACCATAAACCTGATTCTTATTGGGTTTATCAGCTGCTCCAGCCTCCAACCACAATTGAGGATCATGAGGAGGATGAGTGAAACTGTCTTCTCTATATTTCATAACCATGACGATGTTATATGCATCATACAAAACAAAACAAAAAAGTCATATTCCAAGATTCATATTAATGATACAAATAAACATTAGTAAGATAATTATAACTATAAAAAAACTTACAATGAATGTTTTTGCTCTACTATCAACAAATATTTTCACCCCTCCCCTTTTATTCCCCTTCCTTATATAAGCTTCCTTATATAACTCTATTAGAATTGGTTCGTGCCCAAGCTATTTTTTCTTGCAAAATAAATAGTATGTAAAAAAAGTCTCACAAATAAGAACTAAATAAAAAATTAAAGAAAAATAATTAAATATGTAACAATAAGATTTTACCGTGAACCCTGCATGGTTCACAAAGGAAAGCACTCTCCTGGTGTGCTTACTCATTAAACTATGAGTTTCTTTGTTTTTATGTTTGAGACTCTAATCGTGATCGCCTTCTAAAACTATCTAATGCCACAAATTCTTAAAACTTAGCCCAATTACCCTATGCAACATGCCTCGGTCTAAAAGTTTTCCACAATGCTACATCATTGGAGTTGGCTATATTCATTGCATATTTATAGGCATCATGCTAAAATCACGCAACTCGGTACATGAAATTTGTTAAATAGAAGTAAGTTAAGGAAATAAAAGATTATATTTTTATAATAATAACTTTGTTTTGCTTGATACCTACCTAATTACATTGTGGTTTTTCCACACTTGTCTGACCACCCCTTCATTTTCCCAATCCTAAACAATTTTTTTCATATAGTCAATTCATATATTAATCAGTTTTCAAAATTTTTAAAAACTTTATATTAACTCAAAATATATATTATTTTTTTAACCTTAAACTTTCCCTATAAAAAATCTACCATATTCATCCATTCAGGAGGATCTTGAAGTTGACTTTACTGAAACAATGGTTCTTCAAACAATGATAACATCATATATTTGATCAAACAGGCAACTTGAATATTGTTAAACCTAAAAATCAATTTATAGAAATCATTTTTATTTAATGTAAAACTTAAAATAACCTAATACAAATAAATAACTATAATAGTGAGAAAACAACATGACTTATATAGTGTGGTCGACCTTCTATTTTACAATAAATTTCCCTGACATGAAGTCTCTAGAAGAAAGGATTCTAGCTTTACTACTCGCATTGGATGAGCATTGGTCAATAATGTGTTAAGTGGGTGCCTTTTCATGATCGACACCTAAATTAACAAGATCACGATCATCGACACTACTACTTGAAGAAGCAACAATACGCTTGTTGGACTTGAAAACTTTTTCTCCTTTGTTAGACTTAGTGTTTTTTTTTTAATATTTTTTATTTTGTGGCCAACTCCATCAAAAATTAAGATTTTTATTGCCGATGGACTATTTCGATGTAGAGTCTGTTGGAATCCCTCTTTGATGAAAATGGGTGGTTCATCGTTGATTTTATCAGAAATTAAGGTTCCAATTATCGACGGATATTCCATTACTGAATTCATCAACAATTTCACTATTTTTTTGATCAATTATTACAATTTCTTAGCCAACCTAAACATACAACAACAACACATCAAGCATATTCAATCCAATAATTGCTCACATTAAATCCATAACCACAAAAAAAAAATTATGTAATTACTGAAATAATGAACACATCTCCAAAATCATACAACAAATGTAAATATAATGCATTATAAAGTACCAACAAATTTCCATTACAATTTTAATTTTATTATATAACTAAACATCGTATCTAAATCAATTCAATACGTTTTGAATTAGAATCCTCCTTTTCATGGTAATCAAGCAACTTGAGTCAAAGTTTAGTTGAATCCATGGAGAAGATGTATTATATATGCTTGAAATTTTTAAAGTAGATGAACGTCAAATATTGATTAAATATTTTAAAAACACAAATAGTTAGGCAAAAGTGTTGCTCTCATCAACTAGGACTTGTTCTTACCGTCAAGATTTCCATTTATCCCCTTAAAAAAAGCCCTAATTAATGCGATTAACACTTTTGCCTTGCATTATTAAAATGCTTCATCAATGTTTTATGTTCATCTACTTTAAGCTTTCTATGCATATATAATACATCTTCTCCTTGGATCCAACTAAACCTTAACTCAAGAGTGGTTCTACATTTGAATGACAATCCTTTAACTACTTGCAGATTTGACACTAACTTTGTTGTTGTTAGTGATACACTTTACAGTTTTTGAAAAAAAATTGATATTAGATTTATTTGTTAGTAGTTATAATACCCTTGGCAACCTAAACATATAACAACAACAACAAAATACTTATGCAATTATTGAAACAATGAACACATCTAAAAAATTATACAATAAATGTTAATATAATGCATTATAAAGTACCAACAAATATCCAAAACAATTTTAATTTAAATCAATTCAACACATTTCAATTAGAACCCTCTTTTTCATTTTCTTCATTGTCATGTCCAACATCATCTTCTTTATTGAATTCAAGGTCACTCTCATCATCGTCATCTATTTCTTTATATATACAGATACTCAATATTACATTTAACTCATTAGCACCAACATTAACATAGGTATTCTTAATGACATAAAAATTAGGACTTTCTAATTTGGTAGATGAAGCAAACTTCATCATTATCATTTTCAACAACTTGGATATGACTCTTAGGTTTGATTTTTACAATGAATAATCAAGCAACTCTATTATGATCATTTCTAAAGAAATAAGTGTATGTATAATACACTTGCTAACATTGTTTTAAAATAAAAAATAAAAACATCATTAATATTGCAAAGTCTACATCTTTTATTTATTTTGACCAAACCATGGTGATGATCTACTCTAATTCCTCTATCAATATCATACCAATCGATTTGAATAAAAATATTGTATCTCTCAAACTGTGCTATCACAATTGAATAACTCTTATAACTTGTCATAATAATCAACTTCAAACTCATTGGATGTTAAACCCTTTACACAAACCTTGCTATTAAAGGTCTTTCTACCCTCACCATACTATTTAGTATGACAGATATATTCATTAATGAAATACTCATTATAACACTTGACCTTTCTTTCAAGGGCTAAAGATAGGAATTTAAATATACTAGCATGGGCTCCCATGTTAAACATCTAGTTAAAGTTAACAACCATTAATGGTCAAAGAAAAAACATAACTAAATTTAAAATTGGTAGTTATGAATTAAATAATTCATAATTATTTAATACTTACAAGTGTTTTAAACCATGTGGTAAATTGGTCATCTTCTAATTGGTAGATTTGAGATTCACTGCCATTTAGATTTTGAGATAACAATAATTGATAATATTGTCTATAAAGAAGTTAATTGAATTTATTTTGTAAGATAATATAAGAGAATTATTTACAAAATATATAATTTTATAATTTACGTACTAAACAAAAAGTATCAATTCATCACAATTAAATAACATATAATTATATGCTTATTTAAATTTAATGTTTGTCAAATATCTACTTCTCACAACATTTTTCAATAATGGTCGTCTAGGATAACAAAATATTGATAAATTCTCACTAGAAGGAAGTTCACCACCACCATCATTTCTTGAAATGCAGTTGATTATTGTTCTCAAGTGAAACTCAAAATAATATAAGGTAAATGTTGAAATTTCTTCAACAATACAAGCCTCAACATATGCTTTGTTTTTAATCTTTTTTTAAGATTAAACAAGTATTTACATGCAAGTAATTGCAGATGAATAAGTAAATGTTTTAAAAAAGACAATGGATAATTACTAAGGATGCATATAATCCCTAACCTCTTGAATAGATACATCAATCTATGTTGTACAAGACCTTTAGCTTTTGTCTCATACACTAAATGAATGGGGAGATGCTCTATTGAGTTGAAGAAAAAGGGAGAGAAAGTCATTTCAAGTTTTCAAATTGTAACAATCTCAAATTGTAAACTCAAAATATATGATATATATTCATAGTTACCAAATTATATATATATATATATATATATATATATATATATATATATATATATATATATATATATATATATCCCGAAATTTTGGCAGAGTTTCCTTTGTATTCTTTAGATACCAAGTTATCGACTTAATCATTTCTCAACCTGTAACATCAATCACAATATTCATCCCATCATTTGAACTTCAAAAACTCAAGCATATTTCAATATCTCAATTCTATTTTCTATAGAACACTATAATAAAACTAATAAATTCTTAACGGCTAAAAGAGAAAAAATAGAGCATTTATAGTCTAACTTTTACTTATTTACACATTGACCCTCATTTTTTCTCATTTCTATTTTTGTCACTCAACTCTTCTTTTTACTTAATTCTCACCTTAACATCGTATATTTTATTCTATTGTATCCAATTACAATACTTGAAATCCTTTTATTTAATCTATTCGGTACTTTATTTATTTTACTCAGATTATAATTTAGCGGGTTTTCACAGTCTCCTCCCCTAAAAAGAAATTTTATCCTCAAAATTGAACCTCGTACCTAAATCTAGAAATAATTCGGGGTGTTTCTGTCTCATTTGAGATTCTCTTTCCCAAGTCACCTCCTCGATTTTGGAATTCCTCCACAAGATCTTGATAATTGGAATCTTCTTATTTCTCAATTCCTTCACACTGTAATCTAAGACTTTCACCGGCTTCATTTTCAATGTTAAATTCTCATCGATTTCCAGAGGAATTTAAGGCAAGACCCGAGATGGATCCACTTCAGCCTTTCTTAACAGAGAGACATGAAACACATCATGGATTTTGGCTAGATGTGGAGGTAGAGCCAATCTATAAGCCACGGGCCCAATCCTTTTGGTGACCTCAAAAGGCCCAACGTACCTCAGCGCCAATTTCTCTTTCAAGCCAAATCTTAACACCTGTTTCCAGGGGGCGACTTTCAAAAATACTTTGTCACCAATTTCAAACTCTAGGGGTCTTCTCCTATTATCCGCATAACTCTTCTGCCTATCCTGAGCTGCTTTCATTCTTTCTTTATGATCTTTATCTTCTCAGAGGTAATTTGTACCAGCTCTGGTCCAATTAGTTGTCTATCCCCTACTTCTTCCCAGCATACTAGCGTCCGACATCTTCTACCGTATAAGGCTTCATAGGGAGCCATTCCTATTGTAGCTTGGTAGCTGTTGTTGTAAGTGAATTCTACTAACGATAGATGATCTTCCCAATTTCCTCCAAACTCCAATATACAGGCTCTTAGTAAATCATCTAATATTTGAATGGTCCTCTCAGATTGACCATCAGTCTGAGGATGAAAAGTTGTGCTTAAATTCAACTTCGTTCCGAGAGCCTGTTGAACACTTGGCCATAATCGAGAGGTAAACCTTGGATCTCGATCTGAAACTACTGACACTGGCACACCGTGTAACCTTACAACTTCATCCACGTACAATTTTGCCAATTTCTCCACTAAGTCTGTCATTTTCATTCCAAAAAAGACTGCAGATTTAGTCAACCGATCCACAATGACCCAAATAGCATCGCTTCCTCTTTTTCCTCTCGGTAATCCAGATACAAAGTCCATCGTGATATTTTTCCACTTCCACTCAGGTATCAATAATGGTTGTAAAAACCCAGCTGGTTTTTGGTGTTCCACCTTTACTTGTTGGCAAATCCCACACTTTGCCACATATTCAGCCACTTCCTTCTTCATATTCGGCCACCAATAAAAATCTTTTAAATCCTGGTACATTTTAGTACTTCCAGGGTGTGTTGCAAATCTATACTCATGGGCCTCCTATAAAACTTCTCTTTTCAGTGGTTAATCATCTGGTAAGTACATTCGTCTTCCAAGGACTACCATTCCATCTTTCTGAATTTGAAATGACGTCTCGATTCCTGACCTCACCTTTTCTCTTATCTTACAAACTTCCAGATCTTCTTGCTGAGCCTCTAGTACCCTGTCCTAGAGTGTTGACGTTACTCTTAATTGGGCCACTAATGACTCATCCGGTCCCACCTCTACTTGAGCATTAATCTTTCTTAATTCTAGTAGTTCTTTTTCATCCCAATCCTCCCATTGAGCATCGTCTGTCTTGACCTTGCGACTAAGAGCATCTGTGACTACATTTGCTCTCCCCGGATGATAATCGATTGCACAATCATAATCTTTTATCAATTCCACCCCGTGTCTTTGCCGCATATTCAATTCCTTCTACGTCATTAGATACCCTAAACTCTTATGATCCGTGAATATCTAAACCCGAGACCCATATAAATAGTGCCTTCATACTCTTAAGGCAAACATCACAGCGGCTAATTCTAAATCATGCATCGGGTAATTGATCTCGTGAGCCTTTAACTGTCTTGAGGCATACATAATTACTTTACCGTGTTGCATCAATACACACCTTAGTCCCTTCTTCAATGCATCACTATAGACCACTAATCCTTCAGTTCTTGATGGGAGTATTAACACCGGTGCAGTAATGAGTCTTTTTTCAATTCTTGGAAGCTTTCTTCGCATTCCTGAGTCCACTCCCACTTTGTCTCTTTTCGAGTCAACCGAGTCATGTGAATAGCTATGGTAGAAAATCCCTCGATAAATCTTCGATAGTACCCTGCTAATCCAAGAAGACTACGAATTTCAGTGATATTGGTAGGTCTTTCCCATTTCAATACTGCTTCAACTTTTCTAGGATCCACCGATATTCCTTCAGCCGATATAATATGTCCTAGAAAAATCACGTCCTTTAGCCAGAATTCACACTTGTTAAGTTTGGCATATAGTCAATGCTCCCTTAAGGTCATCAATATCTGCCTTAGATGTTGCTCATGCTCCAAATATGACTTTGAATAAACTAAGATGTCATCTATGAATACCACCACAAACTTGTCTAATTATAGTCGGAAGACCCTGTTCATCAAATGCATGAACACAGCCGGTGCATTTGTTAGCCCAAACAGCATTACTAAGAACTCGTAATGTCCATACCAAGTTCTAAATGCGGTTTTTGCTACATCTAGTTCCTTAATCCTCAACTGATAGTATCCCGACCTCAGATCTATTTTCAAAAACACTCTTACCCCCTTTAGCTGATCAAACAAATCATCTATCCGCGGGAGCAAATATTTGTTCTTTATTGTTACTATATTCAACTGCCTATAATCTATACAAAGCTGAAGGGTCCCATCCTTTTTCTTCACAAATAGCACAGGAGCTCCCCAAGGTGAATTACTCAGAAGAATAAACCCTTTATTTAGTAATTCTTATAGTTGGATCTTCAGTTCGGCCAACTCGGCTGGCGCCATCCTATACAGTGATTGGGCTATCAGAGACGTACCAGGCAGTACATCAATAGTGACCTCCACTTTTCTCTCCAGGAGGACTCCCTGCAGTTCATCTAGAAATACATCAGGAAATTCCCTTACTATTAGAACATTTGACATTTGAATATCTCCCATTTTAGTCTCTAATACATAGGCAAGGTAAGCCTCACACCCCTTTTTTATCATTTTCCTAGCGGCCATAGCTGAGATAATATAGTTTGGGATGGCATTTCTCTCCCCCCTAAACACTATCTTCTTACCATCGGGCCCTTGAAGAGTTACTGTTTTTTTGAAACAGTCCATTTGAACTTTATTCATACTTAGCCAATCCATTCCCAAGATGACATCAAAATCATGTAATTCTAGTGGTAATAAATCTACTTTTAATTCACAACCACCTATATTAATCTGGACCCCCTTATACATATGATCAACATTCACAGTTTTCACTTAATGGAGTGCTTATAATAAACCAATTTTCTATTCTACAAGGATTTTTCCCTAATCCCCCTACAAGTTTATTTATAACAAATGAGTGTGTGGCACCCGAATCAAACAATACATGAACTGACAGAGAATTTAACTGCAATGTACCTACCACTCCGACAGAAGCGGCTCGGTCTCCTCCTGGGTCATGTAGTATACTTTACCTTGGGTTAGGCCCTCCCGTATTCTGTCACCCTGGGCATGAGTTCGACTCCTACTGCCACTGGCCCCCGACAAAACCTTTCTAGCTGGTCTATTCACGGTAGCGGACTGCTGCTAACTCTGAGCTTGCTGCTGATTTTGGGTGATTTCAGTCCTACGGGGGCAATCTTTTCGGAAGTGCCCTTGACCCCCGCAATAATAATAGCCTCAGCCTAAATGCGGGCAGTTCCTCCACATGTGCTCCCCTCAGCATATATAACACCGCCCTGGTGTTGCAGAACAGTCCCCTAGATGCCTTTGCCCACAGTGAACACACAAGGGATAAGTGATCGTTCTCTGCTCTGACACTCCTCTAGAAAAATTACCCCTGAGATTTGACTGTCCTCTTGTCGACCCCACCTTAGTAGTCTGAACTGATGCAACTGATGTACCTCCCACCTTTTTAAACTTGTTGTACTGTCCTTTCCCTTTTTTTTAAGAAAGGGGGTCTGTTATGGGTGTACTCTGTATCCTTTCGTTTACCTAAACCATGTTGGCCTTGTTGGCCCTCTTTTATACAAGCTTCCAGGGCCTTTGCTGCTTCAACAAGATCTCTAGTGGTCTCAAACTTAAATGCAATCAACCCTTGTCTCAACTCTTGCCGCAATCCATCCCTCAACCTTTCCACCCTATGTTGCTCACTAGGGACATAATACGAGGAAAACATGGAGAGGTCATGAAACCTCCTCTCATAATCAAGTACTGACATGTCTCCTTGCTTTAGGGCCAGAAACTCCTGTTCCTTAATTTTTGATGATAGGAGGAGTAAAACTGATGTTCAAACTGTGTTTTAAACTCAACCCAAGTCCAGGATCCTGCAGGTCTCCTCGATCTCACTGTATCCCACCAGGACCGTGCCCTATCAGAAAGAAAATGAGCGGCATAGTTCACTTGCAAGCCCTCTGTTACCTGCATCTGATCCAGAGTATCCTCAATTGTGCGAAGCCATCTTCCTGCTATCTCGGCATCTGGTTCACCTAAAAAGGGCTCGCACCCAAGTTCTCTCATGCTTTTTACAATCCGCACTAATATGACCACATTATCAGCTTTTGTCGTAGCCGCTAGAGCTGCTTATACTGCCGGAGCTATTGGGATTGTCGGGGCCGAGGCACCAGGCATTGCCTCAATCACTACTATCACTATCTGAGCTATGAATAAAGGGTCGACATGTAGTGTAGGAATCGATGCAAGTGCTGGAGTCGTAGCTGGAGCCATAACTGGAGGCACGACTTCCTGTCTTTGCTGGTCTGAACCCTCGAGTTGTAACCCCTCAGTCTGTCTTAAATCAGTGTCACGAATGAGTCCAGTCAACTCTCCCAGTCTTGACTGCTGAGGCTCTAGAGGCATATGAGAGGCAATATCCTCCAATGGATCCTCTCCTTGTCTCTCCTCAAACCCTTCTCCAATCATTGTACCCTTCCTTGTGCGAACCATCCTGGTACAAGTCAAAAATTTATTAAACCTTTTTTTTTTGTTTTTTTTTCCAGTCCTGAACCCAAATCAGGGCTCTGATACCAACTGTAATAGTCTCAAATTGTAAACTCAAAATATATGATATATATTCGTAGTTACCAAGTTATATATATATATATATATATATATATATATATATATATATATATATATATATATATATATATAATCCCGAAATTTCAGCAGAGTTTCCTTTGTATTCTTTAGATATCAAGTTATCGACTCAATCATTTCTCAACTTGTAACATCAATCATAATATTCATCCCATCATTTGGACTTCAAAGACTAAAGCATATTTCAATATCTCAATTCTATTTTCTATAGAACACTATAATAAAACTAATAAATTCTTAACATGCATCGTTTCTTTTTTTTTTTAGTATTTGTGCTCAAATATATATACAACTAACCATAATTCAACTTAATAATAATAATAACATTATAAATTACATCATACACAAGATAATAAGTTAAACATTATAATTTTAGATATGGAAGTATATTACAACAAAATGTTAGTTCTTCCAATTACATTAATCACATAACAAAATTATTTATCCAAGCATCTACTTTCCAGATCGAGGGTGCGATGTACCTAAAAACAATTGCACAATTCAATAAGTAATTGAATAAAGACTAATTATTCATATACATTAAAGTGACTTTCATATCATAGAATAAATTATCTTATTTTCTTTTTGAAGTTTCTAATTTCATAAATTCTCTTCTAGACATAGGGATAAATCTACTAAAATAAAAATATCAAGAGTGTCTCCCACAAACCAGCATATTTAATTTCAAAGTTTTACAATTAATCTATTTTACATCGAGTGATTATCCTATTAATTTGTAAATTAATTTTCTTAACATGACCATTTAACCAGGCATAAATTCCAGTAATCAGGAAATGATCTTCAAGGCTTGCCCATTCAACATGACATTATTTCCAGTAACTGCCCATTCACCAGGGCATTATTTCCAGTAACCAGCACTAGAATTTACAATCTATAAAAATTCCTTCTACAATAAAAAAAAATATAAACTAATTAATTACTCCAAGGTGTCAAACACCTACCTGGTGTCTGTGCGCGTGAAGAGGTCCCTTGTTGCTGATTAGGTCCTGCGGCCTCCTCTGTACTAACAAAAATTACTTTGTCATTGTTCATTCATTCGAACTGGTAAAAATTCTAATACCCATTACATATTCTTTGATTAAATCCAACACCCTTAATTAAGTTTAATTGACTTTTAATTCAAGGAGACAAAACCCTCCTTTTTGAAACATTTACTTATTGTTTCACAAAAATCCCTATACAATTCAACCTATCAACATCAATTGTCTTTAATTTGGTAAGATTCCTCAATAATATTATTTAAACTCCATTCTCTAATTTTTCTTCTCCATTTAGCCAAAAACTTCTCTAATTTTTCTTCTCTATTTAGCCAAAAACAACCTAGGGAAGGAAGTGAAGATTTTTCTTTTCTCTTTGAAAAATTCTTACTCCATTCATATAATAACACTTATAAACCTTCATCTTCCCATATTTTCCAAACAATTGTATTAAACCTCAAATCCCCTAAATTATTCCTCTTTTGGCCAAATATTCAATTTAAATGAGGGAAAATAATTTTTGTTTCTTTTACTTAAAATAAAACACTTACCCAATCATAATTCATGCTTTCTAACATGGTTCAAACATAATTTGCATCATTTCTATAAATTATAACATAAATCCACAATTTCACATAATCATAATTTTGTATAATCTTTCATCAAATATAAAATTAAAGGAATTAATCATTTGGAGCATGTTATTTACCTCACTTTGATAAGGATTTAAGGAAAGAATGCAAGAAAAATCAAGTTTTCTTCTTCTCCCTCTTCAAACCCTAGCTTGAAATCCTTCCTTCAATGCACTCACCACCTTAAAATCAACCCCCTCTTGATGTTTAATTAAGTTAATCACTCTAATTACTCACTTCTATAAGTCATTGGAATAAGTGTTTCCATAAACACATGACAATGATGACTCTTCATTCTATATAAATTGTATTTTCCTAAATTCACCAACTTAGCTATATTTGTATCATATCCATTAGGAAATCATAAACTCTTAAACCATTCATAAACAAGAAGCAATGCGTTCTTTTTTATTATTATTAAATGTAAGAAAATATTATAGATAAAAAAGAACAAGGCTGAAGAACCAACAAGTATAAAAATGAAAACAGATATACAAAAATGAGCAACAAGGGAACAAAACTCCTTGTAACAAGACCATGTGTTACATTGGTTAGCTCAAAAACCTAATCAAAGATAAGGTGTCCAACCTAACCAAACTGAAAAAAGAAACAAAATATAATTAATCAACATAAAAACTAAAACCACGGATCCATCACTCAACAATCTGTCTGACTGGATAGCAAACAAAAAACCAGATGATTCTCGTTGAAATAGCATACACAACCATACATAACAACATATGAAGTAATAGACACTCAGCATCTGCAACCAGTAAGTAGACTATGGTAATCAACAAAACTATGCTCACAAATTCATCAAGATAGGAATCCCAATTGCAAATTAACTCAATCATTCAACAACATTGTATAGAAGATGATTGTTTTCATGAAAGTGCAGAACTTTATAAAATAGTATCTGGAACTTGTGGAAGATGGTGTTAATTGTTTTGGAAGTGTCTTAAAAAATTCTATTGTTTCGCTCCTCCCAAATCAAGTATACAAGCAAAGCTAAGGACACTCTTCTCATTCTCTTTGTAGCCCTTTCCTTCTACCATCCAGACCTCTAATTGCACTGCTAAGTGTAAGCATAGCCCGATTGATCCAAAGCCAATGTTTTGTCATGCTCCATAATAAAGAGTTCCATTCACTGTTGAAAAAAAATGGTCATGAGACTTCTCTCCACGTTTGCAGAGTGAGCATAAATTTTATGTGGAGATAAAGCTAAGCATGTCTCTTATTCTGAGTTTATCGAGAACAACCAGCCATAAAATGAAACTATATCTTAGCAGAGACCACTGCTCCCAAAACACATTATCCCATGTAACACGATCACTTTTAAATCTGAAGAACTCATGTGTATTTGCAATGAAAGAACCCAATCCATTTTGCCATCTTAAAAGTGTAGAAGTTGCGTATGAAATTCCACCATATTGTTCTACCAGCTGGTTTTTGAGGACATAAATGGACTTCCTTAAAGGAGAATACATTTTCCTTAAATCCGAAAACCATATTGAATTATTAAGGAGATAGTAATTATCAACCCATTTAATCCAAAGAGAGTCCTTTTTTAGATGTATGTTCTAAAGCTGTTTTGCTAGAAAACTATTGTTTCTAGCCTTAATATCTAGGAGAGCTAGACCACCTTCATTTCTAGGCAGACTTCCCTTCTTCCAGGCGACAAGAGTAGCGTGACTTGTCAAAGGATTGCCGCTTATAAAAAATTACAGCATAGACTATTGATCTTGCTAAGAACTAAAGCTGACATTGAAAAAAATACTAATCCAGAATTGGACCATGCCATATAAAACTGATCTGATTGGCTCAACCCGACCAGCATATGAGAGATGCTTGCCCATCCAACTCTGAATTGATGATTCCAACTTGTGCAAGAGAAGGGAGAATTGGCTAGCCAATAATCTGTGTTGGACTCAGAGGAATGCCAAGATATTGGAAAGGAAAGCTCCCTTTTAAAAACCAGTATGATTTAAGATGGATTGCTTAATGCTGTCTCCAACACCACCGAAATAGATGGATGATTTTGCTTGATTAGTATCAAGTCTAGACAGTCCTCCAAAAGAGAGAAGTTATTGGTAAAGAATGTTAATCGACTGCATATCACACCTAAAAAAAATGTCATTTGCAAAAGCCAAGTGACATATTCTGAGGGCACTGCATTTTGGATGGAAATTGAAATCTGATTGATGTGTGCACTACTTAAGCATCCTAGAGAAATATTCCACGCAGACAATGAAAAGATAGGGAGATAGTGGATCCCCCTGGCAAACACCACATTTTCCATTGAAAAACTCAAACAAATCACCATTCATCGAGACAAAATAAGAAGTGGTCTCAACACATTTTATAATAAGGTGCACAAACTAAACCGGGAAGCCTAGTAATAAGAGCAGGTGCTGCAAAAAAAGCCACTGAATAGAGTTAAAAGCCTTTCTAAAATCAATCTTAATGATGCATCTTAGAGATGCCCTTTTTCTTCCATAATGTCGAAGGAGCTCCTACATTAGATTAATATTATCAGCCATATTCCGACCTCTAAGGAAAGCATTCTGAGCAGGGCTGATGATATCTTATAGCACATGAGCCATCTTACCTACAAGAATCTTAGAAATCACTTTATATAACATTGCAACAAGAGATTGGTAGAAATTCTGTTGCCGAGTTAACATTGGCTGATTTCGGGACAAGAGCAATGATCGAATGGTTAACTTGCTTTAAAATCTCCCTAGAAGCAAAAAACAAATCCTTAATAACAGCATAAAAATCTCCTCTCACAATGCTCTAGGCTCTCTTAAAAAAAAGAGAGTAATTGTCTAGCCCTAGGGCCTTTTCATTTCCAATACTAAAGAGGGCATGTTTGATATCATCATCTGTTACCGGGGCCAAAAGGGAGGTATGGGATGCAACATTAAGACATGGTCCATAATGAATGACACTCTTAATGATCAGGAAAGTAGGCTTTAAAGTACCTAGAAGATCCCGAGTACCTTTATCAGCATCCTTTAAAAAAATGGAATTGAGCTTCTGACCAAAGAACATTTTCTCTACAGACTTTAAATTCATAAGTTTCAATCTGAGTTGTTTATCTTGCAACAAGAGCTGAACATTATCTCTATCCTAGCATAAGAGAGATTGATGTCTATCCAAATCACTTTCAAGGGTTTAATTGGAAAATTGACAAGTTTTAGACTTAATTGAGCTTGGAATTAATTGAATTAATGAAATCAGGGACTTAATTGAAGAAATATCAAAGTTTGGGGTTAATTGGGGGCAAAATTGCAACAGATTAGAGTCCAAGGACTATTTTGTAAAATGCGCTGAAATGCAGGGTTCCAATTAAAGTTTATCCAGGGGCCTGCTTACGAAAATTTCAAAATTTCAAAGACCAAAACGCAAATGGCCATTAATAATATAACGGCGTCGTTTCAAAGAGAACTGTTCATCTTCTTCTTCACTCGACCGAACATAAACGGATGCATCGCCATTACTCATGCAATAATAGTCAATTTATTACCTGGTAACGGTGGCATTCTGTGGCTATAAAGCCAGAGAAAACAAAGAACGCAGGGGACGAAAAGGAAAAAAAAGGCCATGAACGGCAGGGAACAAGAAAGAAAATAGAGGGGGAACCGCAAGAACAGAGACGAAGAAAAATAAACAGGGGGAATTGGACTAAGAAAGACCCGAAAACCAGAGCAAAAAAGATACAAAGAACAAAAAAACCAGGAGCAGAGTGAACAAAAGAAAGTAAACAAAGAGCTAAACCCATCTTTGGTTTAGTCCCAAAATTCAAGCATAACATACGAATAAAAGAGGAAAGCAGAGGAGAGCAGAGAGTAAGTAAAAAAAAACCCCAACAAACAGAAACACAAGAACAGAGGAGAAGAGACTGAGAGGAGGAGGAAGGGAGAATTCTCCGGGAGTGCTCGAACTGTTGCTGTCGCCTGTGCCTTCGAATCGCCATGTAAGGCTTTCCTTTTATCTTTGTTTCTGCACATTTGATTCTATAGAGAAGAGAATGGGGCGAAGGTAATTTAATTACCTTCATCCTATGCAGTGCACGCGTGGTTTGAACCACGCGTCCCTGCAACCCAACCTGGTCACTGGCTTGGGCCAGTGACCGGGCTGGGCTGGCTGGGTCCAGGCCAGCCCATGTGGGCTGAGCTGGGCCCAGCCCTAAAAAATAAAAAAACAGAAAAGTAGAAAAAATAAAAAATGTGTATGCATAAATAAAAATAATATAAATTTATTGGTTTATTCACTGACGCCAGAGTCAGGAATAAAAATATCGGTTTAAATTTATATTATTTTTATTCATTGTATTTTATTTTATTTAGCTAGAAAATAAAAAAAAATATGTGCATGCTTAAAAAATAAATTTTTTTATGTGAATATTCACTGGCGCCAGAGTCAGGAATATTATAATGAAATTATCATAGCATAAACTAATAAACATTTAGCAATTTAAGACAAAACCAGCAATGCAGTCTGCCTCAAGCAGAACGTTTAAGGGGTGATAATATCTTCCCTTTTACATAACCAATCCCGAGCCATAGAATCTCTAATGATCAGTTAGGGTTCCTAGTGACCGTAATACTAGGTGGCGACTCCTTAGACAAGACCTTTTCCCCTAAAAGAACAAGATGCCAGAAATATGTTCTTTCCATGGAGAATTATTTTTAGGGACCGCCGCGATGTCGGGTGCGACACTTATTATCACATCCATTTCAGGTGAAAACAGCGTCGTTTCAAAACAAACTATTCATCTCCTTCATCTCAACGATTCAACGAAAATGATAGCAAATCGTGGTCACGTCTCTATCCAGTATCTCTCTCCCACAATGTGCCACTAACAATCAAGTAATGGGTACCCTTTTTTGTCTCAAGCACGACTGAACCGTGCTAATCTCCACACTATCCTAGGAGAGATGAAGGGGCATTCTCTTGCCCTATAAGGACCAAAATACAAAGATGAAAGGAGGGAGAAAAACACAAAAGAAAAGAACAAAAAAAGAAAGACAGAAAATACAAACACAGAACAAGAAGAAACAAAAGAGGAGAGAGTAGCATTAGCCAGCCAACCTTACAATGTCATTGTCTCTAGGAGAAACGAACACAAAGAGAACAGAGAAAGTGAAATCAGGGATAGAGTGAACAGACAAAGAACAAGAACGAAGAAGGTGAATATAAATGGATAAATAACAAAAAAAATACAGAGAGAGAGAAGGAAGACCAGAGAAGGAATAGATAAAAACAGAGGAAGAGAAAACATTATTAGCTGGCCAACCCTTAATCACCATCGTCTTCATCTTCAAGTAGCAGCTCCAGGTATGTAAGTTCTTTATTTCCTTCCTTTCCTTTGCAGTTATAATTACATGGGTAATTCACCTCTTACTGTTCATTGGCCATCAAATAATTCATTGATTATGCATGCACGCATGAATTAGTTCACGTGTATCTGTTGCCCAGCCGGGTCACTGGCTTAGGCCAATGACTAGGCTGGGTCTAGCCCATCCAATATGGCTAGGCTAGATTCAGCCTAAAAAAGACATAAACCAGTTGTGGTCAGCCTAAGCCTAGGCCTCAAGCCCAACCAACCCAATTTGTTTTGGGCCAAGGGTGTGTTTGGCAAAACACATCCTTATGCTTTTCCCTTTTTATTTCACCCCTCTTCATTTTGATATCAAGCCAAAGACCTTTTTAAATATTAAAAAATTCCAAAAAAATTCATGGACCCTTTTGAATTTATTTTTGGGTCCCTTGCGTTTTTTTTATGATTCCACTGTATATTTGATTTGTTGATTTTTATTGTGAAATGCGAATCTAGTATGTGATACATATCTTTTTTATAAAAAAATAACAATAAAAAAATATGTATGATTTGCTTTCAATTCAAATTTTATTGGTTTATTCACTGGCCCTAGAGTCAGGAATAGCATACTTTTTTTCGTGTTACATAATATTTACTAACGCTAGAGTTGGAACTATTCGTATTCAAATATTCACTATCACTAGAGTTAGGAATATTACAAGCAAATCATCGGTAGCATAATACAACAAACCCTTAGCAATTTAAGATAAAACCACCAATGCAGTCTACTTTAGATAGAACGCTTAATGGGTGATAATATCTTCCCTTTGAGTAACTAGTCTCGTACCATAGAATCTATGTTGATCAATTAGGGTTCCTAGTAACCATAGTACTAGGTGGCGACTCCTTAAACAAGACATTTCCCATCTAAGAATAAGATGTCAAAAATCTATTTTTTTTGCAATTTAATTTTTAAAGATTGTCGCGATGTCGGGTGTGACAATGGGTTTAGAAATAGATATACTATTATAAAAGATGGTAAAAAAATCAATCTTATTCCCTTATCTCCAAACAAGTATATGATGATCAATTAAAGTTGAAAAGAGAATGTGAGGATGGGAAGAGAGAAAACTCAAGTAAGGACATGGGTAAGAGAAAACCATCAGATTCATCTCATTCTAAATCACTAATTAAACCAGTTGAGAGTAGAGGTAAGACCCGAGGAGTGAAGAAAGCAACCATGTGTCATGATAATAGTGTGGAAAAATTAAAGAAACAACCTAATTTATATGGAAAAAAAAAGATCAAATAAAATCTATGTTTTTCACTAACAAGCCGATGATCTTACTTGTGTATAAGGAGGCTTACTTTAATAGTAATGATCTTGATTCTGTTGTTTCTAGTATGGCTATTTCTTTATTACAAGAATTTGATGGTGTATTCCTTGAAGACATTCCTATCGGATTACCACCATTAAGGGGAATTGAACATCAAATTAATCTTATGCCCGAAACTTCAATTCCTAATCAACTAGCCTATAGAAGAAATCATGAGAAGATGAAGGAGCTTTAAAGGTATGTAGATGAGTTGATGAAGAAGGGGTACATTTGTGAGAATATAAGCCCTTTTATTGTGCTAGTGTTACTTATACCTAAGAATGATGAAACTTGGAGGATGTGCATTGAGATTGATTAATCATGTTTTGTGTGCATTTATAAGTAGATTTGTGGTTGTGTACTGTGATGACATCCTAATCTATAACAAGAACTTGAATGAGCATCTTGATCATTTGCGTAGTGTGCTTAGTGTATTGCATAATGAAAAAATGTATGCTAGTCCTAATAAGTATGCCTTTTGCATGGAGAAAATTATATTTCTTGAATATGTAGTAACTGCATAGGGTGTCAAAATGGATGAGAGGAAAGTTAAGGCCATCCAGATTGACCTACACCTAAATATGTGACTGAGATAAGGAGTTTTCATGGACTTGCTAGCTTTTATAGATGGTTTGTGAAGGAATTTAGTATTATTACAACACCTTTAACTAGAATTGTTAAAAAGTCTATTGGATTTAAATGGGATGATGAGCAGGATAAAGCTTTTAACATGTTGAAAGATAAATTGTGTTTTACACCTGTTTTAGCTTTGCTAGACTTTATATAAGCTTTTGAAGTTGAATATGATTTTTCAGGTATAGGTATAGGTATAGGAATTGTGTTAATGTAGGACATGAGGCCCATTTCATATTTAAGTGAGAAACTTAATAGGACAGTTTTAATCTAGCCTACATATAAGAAAGAACTTTATGCCTTGGTGAGAACATCAGAGACGTGCAACATTACCTTTGGCCCCAAGAAGTTCATGATACATTCTGATCATGAGCCGTTGAAGCACTTGAAAGGGCAAGGTAAGTTGAGTAGGAGACATACCAAATAGGTTGAATTTATTGAAACATTTCCATATGTAATCAAGTATAAGCAAGGGAATGAAAACATTGTAGCTGATAAACTTTCACGCAAGTATGTTCTTTTCTCTACTTTAGATGTTAGATTTATAGGATTTGAACACATAAAAGAATTGTACAAGGATGATAATGATTTTGCTATTGTTTATGATGCATGTGAGGTTTTTGACCTTTGAAAAGTACTATAGACTTGATGGATACTTGTTTAAAAAAATCGCTTATGTGTTTGATTGAATTTTATGGAATTGCTTGTATGTGAAGCACATGAGGGCGAGTTGATAGGGCATTTTAGTGTTGTTAAAACTTTGGATGTGTTGCATAAGCATTTTTATTGGCCAAAAATGAAAAAGGATATGCAACACATATATGATGAATACATAACATGTAGAAAAGCAAAGTCTAGGATTCAGCCACATGACTTGTATATCCCTTTACCTGTATCTAAGGGACCATAGGTAAACATTTCAATGGGCTTTGTATTAAGGTTATTTAGGTCAAAACAGGATAGGGACTAAATCTTTGTAGTAGTTGATAAGTTATCAAAAATGGTGCATTTTATACTATGTCATAAAATCAATGATGCAACTAATATTGTTGATTTGTTTTTTAGGGAGATAATATGGCTTCATGGGGTCTGTAAGAGCTTCTTTTTTATATATATAAAGATGTTAGTTTTCTAGTTATTTTTTTAAGGTGTTATGAGAAAAATTAGGTACTGAGTTGTTGTTTTCAACTACATGTCATCCCTAAACAGATGGCCAAACTGAAGTAGTTAATTAGACTTGAACACAAATTTTGTGTGCTATCATTCGAAAGAACTTAAAGAATTCGGAATATTGTTTGTCATTTATAGAGTTTGCATACAATTGAAATGTGCATTCTACTACTGAGTTTTCACCATTTGAGATTGTTTATAGGTTTAACCTTTTAACTCTCATGGATTTAATTTCTTTGCCTATTGATGAAAGGGTTAATTTGGATGGAAATCGTAAAGCATAGGTGATGAAGACACTCCATGAGAGTGTACGATAATAGATTGGAAAGAGGAACCGTGAGTATGCAAATAAAGCCAACAAAGAGTGCAAACAGGTTGTATTTTAGCCCAGTGATTGGGTTTGGGTGCATATACACGAGAAGAGATGTTTGACTTAAAAGAAGTCCAAGTTACATCCACGAGGAGATGAGCCATTCAGATCCTAAAGAGTATCAATGAAAATGCTTATAAAGTTGATTTGCCTAGTAAGTATGGTGTTAAGGTTACCTTTAATATTTCTGATCTTATTCTGTTTGATGTAGGTGATGAGTCATTCAGATCCTAAAGAGTATCAATGAAAATGCTTATAAAGTTGATTTGTCTGGTAAATATGGTGTTAATGTTACCTTTAATATTTCTGATCTTACTATGTTTGATGTAGGTGATGAAGATTCACGATTGAATCCTTTTAAAGAGAGAGAGTGTTGGGTTCCTGAATATCATAAACGCATCGGAAACTATGAAACAAAATTATTTGAAAGTCCATAGAATCCTTATAAATAGATCTAGAGTTGTTTAGGGATTTATTACCTGAATATTTGATCTTCTTCAACTTTGAATAATTCCTTAAATGTTGGGTTGTCGTAAATCACAAGTTGTTTAATTATTCAGCCTCCAATGATAATCCACACGAACCACCCCTGAGAAACCTTTTATATCCCTATTTAGGAGAAAGGGATTGTTATGTTTAGAGTGCTACCTCTAATATCGTGTTTACATAGTTTTTCTTTCTAACAGACAACCACTCCTCACTTAAAAAATAAGATGCATGGCTTACTATTTATAGGAAAATCTGAAAAACCCTATAAATTGATAAAATATCAATTTGCCTCCTGAATAATATCCATATATTAATTCAAGACAATTTTAGAAATTAACTCAATCAAGTTCTTACGTGATTTTTTCAGGTCTAAAAATATAATTCATGTATTAATTATAATCTAGTCCTTAATTTCTAAAATATATTTTAATCAAGTCATACTTAATTAAATCATCCTAATTTAATTTCTGACTAATGGTTCTTAATATGTGTGACCTATTAGGTTCCTAATATGTGTGACCTATTAGGTTCCTAATATGTTGGCCCAAATATAAATTATAATTATAATTAAACAATTTAATTTATTATTAATTCAACAATTGATATTTTATATTTAAATATTAGGTGCATCATCTAGCAACATGTCATAATCCCCCAAATATTAGAAAAGTTATTAGTGGTATGACTTAACCTTTTAGTGACCAGTTTCTCAGTGCAATTAATATTCTTTCATCAATAATATTCTGATTTGACATTAAAGCATATAGTATGTCTTCCAAGTTAAATCATGTTTGTTCTCTACATAATAGTCAATGATCATTTGAATAAGATTTAAAACTCTTTTCAAATCTCATTCCACATTGGCCAATGATTTCTTAGTCAATATTATTTGAGAATATATGAAATATTTTTCTTAATTCACCTAGGGTGATGAATCCTCTATTGATCACTCAAATATCTTTATATAGTTTATGTTATACCCAATGTCTACCCTTTTGTTATCTCGATTAAGATAACATGTAACATGATCAAAGCATAACACTCTCTATATAAGATGACTTAGTGATCTCAAGTCTAAGGATCATTTATACAACCATCATGTAAGCCTTTCCATAGACATAGATGATCTCTCTATATTAAATTCTCATGCAGGTCGATTCAGACAAAATCAGATCAAGTTTTCCTAGCTAACAAGGGATCTTTAAGGGCGGAAAACACTCCTACAACTACAAGAAAGTTTATTTTGGCATTAATGACTTCTAAACTAGGGAAAATCATACTATCTTATGTTAATTTTCTTTGTATTTGTGCGGCAGCCATTAGACCTATTAATTTCAGTTTCAATTTTATGTTTTGGGCTTAAACACTTAGGGTTTCATGTCTAATTGTAAGCGAGACTCATATAAGTTCACAAAAGGGATCCACTAAGGTTTATGTCATATTAGGTGAGTATAAAAACACTTATGTTCAGATGTGATTCATGTTTGGATTATTGAAAAAAATTACTTTGTTTTGTTGCAACTTGTTGTTAGGTGTGTGGGTGAGATATTCTCTCTTTCTTGGTTCTCTAAAGGACTAAAAACAACTTATCGAAGCACAATTGACTTTGTGGTGTCAATCTAATATACTTCTCATTCATGAATTGTTATTTGTTGGGTGGGGGTTCAATTCCAATAGTGTCGGTACCTAGGTATAAGTTATATCTGTGTCACACTCTTATCAAACTTTATTTACTTAGCTTTTCAAGAGTTGAATCGTTTGTGTGTGGGTTGCTTGACTGTGAGATCAAAAGGTCTGAATCATTAAACCTAATTAATTCTTTCAATTTTGTCCAAATGACTTGAAAACTTATTTTTGTTTAAATTAAGACCTTAGTTAAGTCAATTGAACTCATTAAAAGTTTAATTAAATCTTTAAACTTAATTAATTCTTCAAATTTTGAAAAAATTTACTTGTAAACTTATTTTTGCTTTAATTAAGTCAATAAACTCATTAAAATTTTAATTAAGTCATTGAATCTAATTAATTCTTTCAATTTTGGTCAAATTGACTTTCAAACTTAATTTTCTTCAATTAAGTCCTTAATGAAGTCAATTAAACCCATTAGAAGTTTAATTAAGTGCTTGAACTTGATTAATTCTTCTAATTTTGGTCAAATTGACTTTCAATCTTACTTTTCTTTCAATCAAGTCCTTCTTTATCCTATCTCGTCAACAATATTTCAATTGCATTATCCTTCTGGTGTTTTGACATGTTGTAACTCAAAAGGTCATCTATTTGTGTCCCAAAAATATTTTTAGATTTTGAATTTATGATTTTGTTTTTGGATTTTTAAATTAAAAAAGCAAAATATAAAACAATTTTTGGGACCTAAATTTGGGTTATGATAGGGTTATCCCAATCTTAAGTTCTAAGTTGCAAGTTTAGATGTTTAACCCAAGTTGACTCAGATCTTCTTCTTCAGGTGACACTATTGTTTTTAAATAAGTAAGACAAATCCAAAACTCAAGTCATTGACTCGACTAGATTCAAAAAGCTCGGTTAAATCAATAATATGATTAAAAAAACATGAGTGACAGTAAATAAACCAAAATAAATAAATTACAATGATTAATTAAAAAAAATAAACTCTTGCCAATATTATGAAAAACATATTCCTCCAATATTCGTAAAATATTTTCATGATCTTATTTAATAATAAAATAAAAATCAAATAAAAATGAGATAACTTCAGAGAAAGAAACAAAATTGAATCCTAACTCCTAACAAATCAAATATTAAAGGATGAAATTGAAAAAAAATAATTAAAAAAGAATTAAAAAGCTGATCCAAATCCACCTGAGTCAGCCATGCAAATACACGATATGATCGTGAAACTGAGATAATCCTTTAAAAAATAAATTGAATAAAAATAAAAAGCTTAATTCTCGAACTAACCCAATATTGAATGATGAAATTGAATTTTATTTTTGAAAAAAGAAAAGGAAAAAAGGATAAAATTGAATTTTATCTTTTCAGTCTTGGCAAGTATAAGTTTCTCAAGGTAAGATAATATATTTAGTATTTATCAATAAATCTCTCTTAAGTGATGATTATTATAATTTAAATACTCTTTTCAAATCAAGTATCTTTCAACAGAATTGGTTCTCTTGTATAACTAATAATGATCTATTAAGTATTTTTTATATATGGTTAAATAACATAATTTCTAATTTAAGTATTATATTGAAGTTTAGTCAAATTATAATTAAATTAGTACATAAAAATCCAAAGTCAAAATTATATTAGATGATTCCTAGAAAGAAATTTAATTAAATTTATAAGACTGGTTCTAATTTAAATTCACGAACATCATAAGTCGCCTACTTGAGGTTATATAGTTTCAGGCTCAAGTTTAGGTGCTTATGTTTGGGCTTTGACCCTTATTGTCTTTTCATACCAGCATTCATTTTGTTTTTGGACCAGAAAAAAATATTAAGTAAATCTACATAAAATACCACATTGTTATGCCACCTTCCCATATATATGTATATATATATATATATATATATATATATATATATATATATATATAGTTTGTTTTTGTGATATTCTTTTTGACCGAATAAATAAATAAATAAAATCTTGACTCGTTAAGACTTAAAACTCATCAAGAACAAGGCCGCAAACACAGTCCACGTGCAAAGCCTCCTTTAATTAAATTAAATAATTTCAGCACCCACCCCTCTCCGTCGTACTCCTAACAGTAGTTGTTGGTGATTCAAAAAAGGGGAGCTTTACTGACACGTGTCTCCCCTTTGTGATTTTGACTCGGCGGAGCACCGGAGAAAACAAGTTTCTCATTGCTTACAAAATAATTTATTTCTTTGACAAAGTAGGAAAAGAAAGAAAAATCTCCAATTTCATTTGCATTTCACTTCCATTTCATTTCCATTTCAGATCTCCTCTCCTGCTGCTGCTGCTGCTGCTGCCGCCGCCTCTTTCTTTCTTCTTTTCTTTTCTTTTTTTAATTTTCCAATAACAATAACAATTATTATTAGTAGTAGTACAAAACGACTCATAATTTTTTATATATTTTTTTAAAAATAATTATTCTCATACCTCACGGCTCACGGAGAAGAGAAAATAAAGGACAGAGAGGCTCCTCTCCACTCTATTTTAGAAACCCTATCAAAAATCCATCCAAACTTTAAAGAAATTATTATTATTATTATTATTACTATTATTATTATTTTTATTATTACTATTACTATTATTATTATTGTAAAAATATTAGTTATTAAGATTGAGAGAGAGAGAGAGAGAGGATGCCGTCGTCGCACGGGGATCTGGACCATCAGATCGAGCAGCTGATGGAGTGCAAGCCTTTGGGAGAGGCGGAGGTGAAGACGCTGTGTGATCAGGCGAGGGCGATTCTGGTGGAAGAGTGGAACGTGCAGCCTGTGAAATGTCCGGTCACCGTTTGTGGCGATATTCACGGCCAGTTCTACGATCTCATCGAGCTCTTTAGGATAGGAGGGAATGCACCTGATACCAATTATCTCTTCATGGGAGATTACGTAGGTCAGTCTCTCTTCCTTTTTTTTCTTTCTTTCTTTTATGTTATTAAAATTGATTTACGGCTATTTTTAATTGATACCGATTATCTCTTTGTTGGGTCTCTGTGTGCGTGTGTGTGTTCCTGATAACAAAATTGAATGCATTTCTGATTGAGCTGCAAATTTTGACTGTTAGGAGTTGAATTTCATTTGCATTTGTGTTAACTAAGTTGTATGCTTGGTCGAAATCCGGGCGGGGCTGAATTTGCGCTGATGGAGCTAGGGGATATGATTAGTTTATGATAGAAATACTGACCATTGCACATTATGTATGTGGTTAGGTTTTGGGGTTTTTTTATATATAGTAATCACTTCCGTTGTTAAGATTTTCTTTTTATGGGATGTTGAATGGGAATGGTTTCTGGCATTCTTTCAATGTTTTACACTTACAACACAATCATTTTCTAATATTGTCGATTACATCAATGCAGATCGTGGGTACTATTCAGTGGAGACGGTCACGCTCTTAGTGGCCTTGAAAGTTCGTTATAGAGATAGAATTACAATTCTTAGAGGAAACCATGAGAGCAGGCAGATTACTCAAGTGTAAGATTTTGTTTTGCCTTCTTGATGGAAGCTTGCCTATGATTGAGTAATATGAATTCTGATACTGCTCAAAGAGCACAATGAGCCATTTTTGTTTGAATCTTTATTTGGAATCTTTATGCAAAACAATTTTCGTGTCTCAAGTCATAAGGCAGGCTACACAGATCTAGGATGATGACTGATTTGTTTTTCAGATACAAAATGTTGTTGCAATGGTTTATTATGTCATTTGATGATATTCTGGGGACTTGCTACTCAACAATCAACTAAGTGATGAAGCCTTTGCAGTTGTCTCTTCTCCACTGTACTCAGCAAGCTTTAAGTTCACTTGTCCTCCCTTCCAAAAGTATACGCTGCTAATATTTCCAGTAGTCTGAGACCTATTCTTTGCACTATAGACATTAAACCCACTTGTTTTTTCCCTTCCAAAAGAACATCTTAGCTAGCTCGTAGCCTCAAAGGCTAAACTTTGTTCTAAGAATGTTCTATTACCTTGAGCCCTCCCCTCTCTCTCTCTCACATGCAGGCATAATTGCACATGCATATGCAAACACATGCTGGTAATCATTCTGTTAACTCACTTTGATTACTGATGTGCTTTGTTTCTATTTGTTTTCAGGTATGGTTTTTATGATGAGTGCTTGAGAAAATATGGAAATGCTAATGTCTGGAAGTATTTCACTGACCTTTTTGATTATCTACCCCTTACAGCCCTCATTGAGAGCCAGGTTTGAGTCATAAGTGTTTTCATGATTTTTGCTTCGTGTAATCAATTGCCAGCTTCTTTCTTACTGCTTCTATCTCTTGTTGTAGATCTTCTGTTTGCATGGAGGACTTTCACCATCTCTTGATACGTTAGATAACATCCGAGCTTTAGACCGCATACAAGAGGTATGGGTAGCTGCTTCTCATTCTTCAAAGTCTAACATTATCAAGGCTGGAATATGAACTTTAAGTCTTTAATGGTTATGGTGTGCTAATCAGTTAGTAATTGAAGGCAATACAAGCAAGCATGATGGCCTTTTCTCTGTTATTGGAACTTCATGCAAGTTTTTTTCAGAGTCATGGAAAGTAACTATCATAAAAATTATTATTACATCTAAAACTTGGTTATATCAATGACATTTGTTAATTTTTAGCATTTTCTTTTCTGGTCAAGGATTAAAATAATGATAGCAGCATTCCCTTCTACCCTATTGCACTGCAATTCTATCGTGTCAGCCATTTCTTCTTTCTAGGGCTATACACTTGTGCATTATTCAGTGCATTGCCAACAGCTTTTTAACTTTGCTAGATTATAGTATTCTTCTGTTGATTTTGGTTAAACAATCACATCTTTGTCATTCTCTGCACAAGTAGGTTCCACATGAAGGGCCAATGTGTGATCTCTTGTGGTCTGATCCGGATGATCGTTGTGGGTGGGGAATATCTCCTCGTGGTGCTGGATATACATTTGGACAGGATATAGCTCATCTGTTCAACCATACTAATGGACTCACTTTAATTTCACGGGCTCACCAGCTTGTCATGGAAGGGTACAATTGGTGTCAGGTGACTAAACCTGGACAAGACAACTTTGTTTCTTCTTTCCATGTGCTTTTTTTCTATACGAAGCATGCTGGTTATTAAATCAATGTCTTTCATTTTTACTTCAGGAAAAGAATGTGGTTACTGTATTTAGTGCTCCAAACTATTGCTACCGTTGTGGTAATATGGCTGCAATTCTAGAGATTGGAGAGAATATGGACCAGAATTTCCTTCAATTTGATCCAGCACCCCGGCAAATTGAACCTGACACCACTCGCAAGACCCCTGATTATTTTTTGTAATTTTCATATTCCTGCCAGCTGTTTGGAATCCTTGTTTGTTGCTGTATCACTGTGGATGTGTCTTAAAAGGGAGCTTTTGTTGTTTAAGGTGAGGTTGATCGACAACATCATTCTTTAGTTGGAGTTTGTGCTGCTGCTGCTGCTGATATGCTGGGGGGATGTTGATATGCTCAAGTCATAGAAAAACTGAGAAGGCATCAATGGCCTTATGTCTTGTATATTCTCAGAAGAAGGAAGCAGCAATAACATGGTATATCTTGTTCTGTAATTTTACAAATTCAAGTTAGAGTGCAGGTTTTGTTTTTGTGAGCAAAATGTATGTTGCTTACTTTATTCTGATTTATAAACAAAACCACAGGCAAAAGAGATGCTTAAGCCTAGAATATGTTGCATGGCTTTCGTTCAAAAATAGAGACAGGGAATGCTGCATAACAGTTACTTTGAAAAGGGTTGAGAGATGGCCAGTAACTACATAGTAATGTTCCAACAAAATTGACTCACGCTCGACATGGTCCTTGTTCGCTTTCAACAGTAGGTGCATGTATTTATAAATATAGTCCTAGTCCAAGGGATGATGGGACAGATGCCATTAAGGAAAGCATGAGTCATTAATGCTGTCATGATATATAAGGAACCTCTGCATTCTTACCATCTAAAGAACTTTCATAGCTTTTACTCGATGGTTCATAGGCTTTGTTGAGGTTACAAATCAGAAAAATGTTACACTACAATACATTTTTTGAGCAAAAAACTGCAATGATAAACACTTGACCCTTTTCTACATGAAAATCTAAATAGCTTCTAAACCTCAGATATCATTATAAACTGGTTTCATGTGGAGGAGAAAACTACGAAACTCGAGAAAGTTTCAGAGTTAAAATCTATTCATCTGGATCCTTCCCACTCCAGCTCCAGCCACCGCAGTAGCAGTCTGCTTTCTTCGGAAGTACACAACTGAACCACTTGCGAGTAACAAACACAAAATAATCCCCTGTCCAAAGTGATTCAGACCATAAGAATTAAGGCTAACATTAGAATACTACATAAGCAGAGTGCTTGCAATTCTTCTTGCCAACTTTCACACAATAAATACAAAAAAGAAAGAAACTAGACAATGAAGCTGTGGCTCATAACATTTTCCATTCAAATATGGACCTCCTTGAATCTATTCAGAAAGTTGATTCTCTCGTGCACACTTTGTACTTTTCATTCACTGCCATTCTCAGATAGAAAGACATGGTATGCATGCCATACAGAGAAGATATATCTCTATTTTCTTTCTGAACTGTCTTCTTTAAAAAATCATCAAACTTACTAATATATAAAAATCAGAAGACATTTCTTTCTTCAGAGTAGGAATTGAAGTCCTGTGATGGTATTTTGTTCTTGTGACCTCAACAAGAAGCATTGCCCATACAGAACCTAACTAACCAAAACCTCAAGGCTCCCATTTTGAGGCTCAACATTCCCTAGACAAAATTCTGACTGCAGTGGTAACTGAGTAGCACATCTCTTGAGAACATGCACCACTATACTTTAGAAAAGAAAAATACTAAGTATTAACAACAAGCATTAGCAATAATTTCTCAAGCGAACTCCTAAGGGCTTTGATGGATTAATTCTCACTCAGCAAGGTTGGGACTACTCTCGATGCAGTGAGAGTTTGAAACTTTTGGATCTAAATCTATATTGACCAGCATATCAACAAATTGAACCAATTACATATAGATTTAGAATTTAATCATTCTTCTTATTAGTCATAAAATTCAGGAGGATGAACCGCATTAGTCTTATGATAAATGCACGTTCAACTCAGTTTAAGTTCAACTCAGTTTAAGGAGGCAGAAATTTAGCAAACAAGTAGCAAACCTCTTGAATTTTCAATTTACATCATTCTTGCAATTAAAGGATAGGGGCAAAACAGTGAACAGTCAAAGGACCACCGCGATGCAGCCATGGGAAAAGAGATACATAAATTATCTTAATTTGATTTTTTATTTGTCTATGTTTTAGTTTTCCTTGTAAATCTAGTCTAGTGAGGAAATTTAGGAATCTTAACAACATTTCTAGTTTCTTGTTTTTTTTTTTCTTCTCTTGCCTTCAAGGAAGGGGGGCGTTAGTTGGTGCTTTACTACTCTAGAAGTCCAATCTATCGGTTCACACTCAAAGCATTCTGAAATGTATTGGAAATTGCCTTTTATGTGGACTACCAGCCAGGTATGGGCAAGTCTCCACGTGCCTGGTATGAACGTTATCAGTCTGCAGTTACTAGGAATGGGTTTTCTTCTAGTCCACATGATTCTGCTCTTTTTGCGTGTCACTCTTCTAGTGAACCGGTTATTCTTTTGTTGTATGTAGATGATATGATTATCACAGGTCCTGACATTTCAGATGGAAGTCAAGTTTTCCTTGTAAATGTAGTCTACTTAGGAATCTTAACACCATTTAGGAATAATAGTTTATTTGACAACTATAATATTAATTCAATGAATTCTATTATGTATTTGTTGTTGTTGGTACCAGTACTTAAAACTTCTTTGAGTGGTGGAAAATATAAAACCAAACAACCAGGCCTATGAGCTTTTCTTATTTGAATTCCAATATCCTGTTAAATTCTGGACTACTAGTGCTTTGGTGCCTATAACAGGAGCTCCTATATTATATACTCAAAGAACTTTGATAATGGAGTTACAAGTATTTGGTTTAGCTTCAGAGCAGCAACCTTGAGTGTTCTTTCTCTTCTCTTTTCTCCAAATGTTATTTTCTTCTTCTCCTACTTCATTGTTACAATAGCATTGGATTACCATTGATAGCAATATTAATATCCAAATTCGCATATATCAACCATAACTCGTGACAAATCCTCTAGGGGACATGCATCTAAAGTTATCCTACATGAATTTAGTACCAAAGCCTTCTGTAAATCATCTATATTTCTTACCTGACATCACTTAAATTGCTATATAATGATAACAAACAACAATTCAATTATCACATGCCACAATCACATAAACAACAAAGAAAAATGATATTTAAAAAGACACAGACATACCTCAAAACCAAGTACTGACAACTTCTCTGTATTAACTGATATACAGCTTCTGTAAGTGATATAAGCCTGTGATCCACCCTTGGCTGTAGACGAATCATCCAGTAAAGTTCTACCCTCATTTGAGGCAGTGGTCTCTTGCAACATTACATGAGGATTTGCATCATCAGAGATTTCAACAGCAGATCGACCATTTGGAGAATGCTGCTTCCCCTTTTCATTCTCTGTATCATGATTAATTTCAACACATTTGAAAGGGATTCGATGGCCAGTCTCGCTGCATCGATATTTTTCATCACTCTACCAAAACAAGAAAAGCAAGATACCACCAAATCCTCAAATCTTAACAACATGATGATGATGATGGTGCAAGATACCACCAAATCCTCAAATCTTAACAACATGATGATGGTGGTGGTGGTGGTGGTGGTTATTATTATTATTATTATTATAAACAAATTGAAGGAATTTAACAATTGGGAAACAAATTAAGAAACTAAATACCGCAATTATTATACCAAAATAAGTGACAAAATTCAAGGAATTATTATTAATATTATCATTAGAAAAAGAAAAGAAAATAAAATAAAAAAGGAGAATATTAATAAACCTTCTCAGAGTAGGCGCAGGGAACACAGGGACCCGAAGGAGAGCAATCGAAGGTAAGGTTAGTGCCGTGGGGTGTTTCTTTGAAACTAAGTAATACTCTACGCCCTAAGCCTCCGTTTCTGCTCCAAATTTTATAATTATTCAATATTAATTTCATAAAAATACATGCATAAACAGAATGAATCTGAGAGAGAGAGAGAGAGATTTGTGCTCACTCAGTCGTGTGATCTATGTCCAACGCGTGAATGGAAGAAAGCAGCGCCCATACTGCAAGGATCGCCGCTGGTGCTGAATCCCAACTTCCCATCGTTTTCCTCTTCCTACTGCTTTTTTTCTTTTTAATTTCTACTGATTTTTCTTCCTCCACCAACCTCGCTTTGCTGATTAAAAATATTTCTGGGCTTTGTTTAATGGACAAAATGCTAATTCTTTTCTCTCTTTTTTTACTGATTAGTAGATTAATTAACAATTTTCTTTTTTTTATTCTACATGAATTTATATTCGGATCAGTTTAATCAATAATTTTCTAATATTTCTTTATTGTAGAAAATTACTTATCACATTCATTTAGGTTTTTAATATGTAATTTCTTTTTTCATAAATTCAACATCATATTCGTTGTCCTTTTTCAATATTGTACAAAAATTTCTTTCTTTCCTTTTATTTTGATTTTTTATTATTTTAATTCCTTGCATTCCATGAGAGAGTTTTGAAAATATTGTAATGATTATTTTTTAAAATATTTTTTCTTTAAATATATATTAAAATAATATTATTTTTATTTTTAAAAAGTTATTTTTAATATTAATATATCAATATAAAAATATAGGTTACTGTAAAGTACATATTTCTTCCTCGAAATAATTTGCTAAAAAGGGATGTTAACAACTGGAGGTTGTGTATATTTCTATTTATCTGGTTATAATGTATCAGTATCTCTAAGAAATAGAATATATCAATTTATATGCCCACCCTAAAAAAATATTTAAATCTTATGAAATTCTTTGGTTTTGTTATTAAATCTAAAAATATATTTACTTTAAAATGTTCTTTTATCAAGATAAATATTTTTATTGATGGAAATCTTACTTATCTCTACAAATGCAAGGTTTTTAATTGGAATTATTGTCTTTGATAAAAAAAAACAATATTTTATGATTTTTACAATAAATTAACAAGAAGTATCAAAATAGTATATTCATATTTTATATATATGATTGAAAGTTAAAAAAATTATAAACGTGATAAAATCATGTTTGAAACATATTTAAAAATTCTAAGAATAAATAAATGATTTGAATAGAATTTTCATGAATAATTTATTATTAATATTATTATTTTCATAAACTATACATAATAATTGAAAACAAATTATTAAAATTCAAATAGAAATTTATAATAACATTTAAAAACCATGTCAAACTAAAGAGTATGTGAATTTGATAAAAAAAATTTCCAGAGTGTCAAAAAAAAAAAACCAAAGCAAAAAAATATATATATAAAACAAAGGGTCAGGCTTAGCTCTTAGCTTGCTAATAGCAAGTCAAGCGCACGCAGGCAAGCCCTCACACCTAGCATTGCTTTATTTTTTGTATTTATTAAAGGGGCGGACAACATGTCTTCCACCCCTTATTTTTCTAAGGAAAAAAAAAAAAACAAAGATGACAAGTAGTTTGTCGCCTTGAGAAAAATATTACCTTCCCTAGCTCTCAAACCCGCAATCCATAAGCTTAGATACAAATACTAACCAACTGAGCAACGACACAAAGTTATTATCATGTAGATTAAACAAATATATTAACTTGTTTTACTATTTATATAAATAAAGAAGCCCAATTGTTTTAGAATTGTAGGTAATAGTGATATTAACAGTTTAGTTTTTTAATTGTATATTGATGGAGTCATGAAAAAATCCATACTAGATTTGGGCTTTCCATGGTCGTGTCTTGGGTTGAGATGTCTAGTCTTAGTCTTGTCTATTGAGTGTTCACCTGGAAAAAAAAAACGTTCCCTATCAAAACATGAAACCCTCCAGTACTTAAGTTAGTAAATGTAAGAGAAGTGAAATATATATGAAAAGAAAGAGTATGAAATAAGAGAGTAAGGGTGTGTTGGATAAAAGAGTAATAGAGTAAAGTCAGCTTGAGTCTGCCCTTTTCTTACCTAGTGATTTGTGGTATTTATAAATATCAATTCTCACATAAGCTTACCTGATAAAGAGAAAAAAATGATGGAGAATATATGCTTTCTCAAAAGGTTAAGTATTGGTTATCGTGTCATAGCCATTAATGAGTAGGTTGGTGCTTGAGATTAAGTCATTGGTATGAAAGTGATCAAGTCAAGTTTAGACATAGCCTTTGGTGGAAAGGTTGGCCTCAAATGTTAGATAGAGGTTGGACGGAGGGAGGGAGGGAGGGGGGAAGGGAGAGAGAGAGAGAGAGAGAGAGAGGGAGGGAGAGGGAGGGAGTGAGTGGTATGGTGTGCGGTAGGTTGTGTATTATTGGGAATAAAAATATTTTTGATTCCTAACATGTAAGTTGAAAACACGTGGATAGCTGAATAAAGAAATGATATGAGAGAAATTAAGAGAAGATACTAAAAAAAGAAAAAGGTTGAGAGGTAAGGAAAATGAGAGGGAGAGCTCGCCCGACCAGAGATGCTTCCCCATATTATTATTATTATTATTATTATTATTATACAATCATTTACCCTCTAAATCTTATAAACAAATATGTTTGGAAGACTTTGATCAAAATTAGGGGAGAAAATACTTATATTACCTTCTTAGCTATGTGGCATGAAAATGTTATCTTTGGCTTTTATTTACATGCTTGTATTAGAGTTTTTCTTCAAATTTTTGTTAATGTTTATACGAGAGAGAGAGAAAGAGAGAGAGAGAGAGAGAGGATAGTTTAATTGTTTTGCTTGTTAAGTGAAGCACTCTAAGTAATAAAAAAAAATATAGTATAAAGATAAATGATATTTATGCATCCATAAATGAATTTTAGGGGAAGTGTCCCATAAGTAGTCACAGAGAATAAAGAAAGATCTTTAATCTTTTATATATATAAGTGGTCGCGAAAACATGAAGAATGATTCCTAATCTTTTTTTGGAGATAAGTAGTTATAAATACCTAAAGAATTTTAATGAAGACTTGGAGATTTTATCATAGAGAAACATCATTACTTTATTTGAGAAATTGAAAGGGTAGAGATACAATTTTTGGAGATAATTTAGAGATTATTTGATTTCATATAACTCGTCATGTATATATACTAGCTTCCTTTATTCTAGTTACTTTTGTTTTCTTATAAATTATTGGAGGTAAATCCTCGTAATCAATTTTTCTATCAATTTTTTAGTGTGTGGCACTCATCAATGTTATGCCTATTGTCATAGTAAAAAAAAAAAAAAACAGAACTTATTAGAGTTTCACATGTTTATGCTATTTTTTATAGTAAGAGGATATTACATAATCTTCTTTCCTTAGATAACATCTATCACCTTGGTATGTATAGTGGTTAGAGGCATGGTTAAAAGCTTAAGGAATGTCAAGTGATCACAAATGTATCTATTCGTGCTTCTTTGAGATTCTTAAGTGGGAGATTAATGGTATTGTGAATACTCTGCTATTTGGAAACATTGGTTTTCCTGTCTCATCATGTTTTCTCCTTCTACTCGAATATGATTCTTCATTGCATGTTTTATATTGACAAAACTTTTCTTATGAATAGTATACATGTGTTCCCATAATAAGTATTTATAGACTCTATTAATCAGGGTCTTAATGACAATAAGTTATACTAGATTTCTCACATTAAGCATTTTTCATTAAATCTATGAAGGTATTCTTTAGTACTTTCATCTTCTCATTGAATAATGGCAAAGAACTCAATCATACTTGTTTTAGCTAGAATAATGGTGTTAAATGAGAGATGAGCTTAACGCAAAGATCATAAAGACCAATAATGGAATCAAGCTCAAGACAGTGATGCCACACCCAAGTATACCCTCAAGAGGTCATTAGGAGGATTTTACATATAGCTTCACTCTTTTAGGTCACAAGCTCCAAGATACTTTTAATATTTTGGATGTGCTCTGTAAGATCTATAAAACCATCATAGTTGTACAATTTGGTCTCTTCAGAGACATAATATTGAAGAGGTAAGTGTGTTCTGTAACAAAATAAAGAGTCTTCTACCTAGTAAGAATGGTGTTCATTCTTATTCTTAAGAATTGGTGCAGTCTCACATCTAAGTCTTTTACAACAGAGAGCATATGAGCAAAACTCAAAATAAAGATTGATGGTGATAGTCACGTTTATGGTTAGTACTTGTTAAAGAGTGCTCTTCATAACGAGAATGACTCCTCGTAGAGTTGGAGTGTTGTGTCTACTTTGCATATTGTTTTTCATGTCTTTTAATGGAATTGAAGTTGTCTTTATGCATTTGGTGCATGTAATAAAGTTGTGTTGCATTTCCTGTTGATGAAATAGGAGAGTGTGAAGCTATTCTTATATGGCTCAAATAACATTGTTGAGCACTTGTATTTAATGAATGAGTTGATGGAAATTTAGAGGAGATAGAGTTCTTATGATGAGGAGATCAGTTACTCTTTCTTATCCTAGAGTTTTTTAGCTATGGAAAGAATAAGGAGTGAAAAGGAATAAACTAGCTTTTGTCAGTTTTCCTAGACGACGCTAATGATGAAGTTGTGAAAAACTTCAAACTAGATTTAGGCTTTTTAAGGTTGGGACCTAGGATGAGGTGACTGGTCTTGACTTTGTCCAGTGGGTGTTCATTTGAAAAACAAGTCCCTTGTCAAAATAGGGGACCATTTAACGCCTAAGTTGGTAAATATATGAGGAGTAAAATACGTGTGAAAACAAATGTATGAAATAGAAGAGTAAAGGTGTGTTGGACATGTGAGTAATGGAGTCAAGTTAGCTTTAGTTTACCCCTTTTTTACCTAGGGACTTATGGTATTTATAGATACCATAAGTTATATAAGCTTACATGATATAGATGAAAAAATGATGGAGAATATATGACTTCCTATAAGCTTGAGTATTGGTTGGTGTATCACACTTGTTATTAGTGGATAAGTTTTTTGCTTAAGAGCAAGTCATTATTGGTAATGGTGGTTAAGCCAGCTTAAGGATAGCCTTTAATGAAAAGGTTGGCCTCAGAAGTTAGAGAGATATTGTTTATTGACGAATGAGGGTGCTATGGAGCAACACCTTTTAAATTCTTAATGATATAAATTTTTCATAAGCTTTGAACTTAGGAAAAACTGGGTAATTTTTTAAAAAACAATATCCTGCTAGAATTTCAGCAGAGTTTTCTTTATAGCATGAGTTTTTCAACTTTAATAAAGTTCCACCTAATCTATAACAAAAAAAAAAAGTGCAGCTTCAACTGAGAAATTACTCTTATCTTGGATGAGATGAACTTGTAATCAAACATACATGATAAAATTCACATATCAAGATTATACATTTCAATCATAATAACAGGAGGTGTAAATTATTGTTTCTCATTAAATTAGTTAAACAATGTTTTTCTTTTCATTAAACCCTCACACACGAGCTTAATTATCGATATCAGCTACCTTGATATCATTTACCACTTATAACCTGGTTCAACCACTCATTGTTGATATTGATTTCAAATTGATATCATTAGTCATAAGCACAAAAACAACTAATCAAGGTTTTTCCAATACCAATTACCCAGGTATCATTAGCTTTCAATCCTTAGATAGTTAATCAATTTTTTTATTGTGCCAACACCCGTATAACCTCCCTGGTGTCCTTAGCCTCCATAGCATGGAATGGATAATCAATTTCATGTTAATGTCAATATCAACATGATCCCGTTGATATCATTAGCCCCCATTATAAAAAATTATTTTCCTTTCTTAACAACATAACAATTACTAATTATCTCGACTAAAGAATTTATTACAACATTTAAAATCAATTTTAAAATTTCACCTTACATTTGAGACCTTTCATGGCTTGGACAAATTTTAATAAATTAGTTTCCTACAAAAATTTAGTTTCTAAATTAATCTTTACATTTCAACTCAACAAGAAGTCATATTACACTATTCATAATAATACAATTTATTATCCAGTTTCTTAAATTATTCATTATACTAAATGACATAAACATGTAATAACACAGTCTTTCCAACTTCAATCTCTACTTGCGTTTCATTATTTATACCTCTTCCTCGAGGTTACACACACACACATAATGAAATATTCTACTTCTTAGGGTAACTTCACCATCTACTCAAAGGTATCATTAATTTTAATAGTTATCTAAAATTTAATCCTTTAAATCTCACTTTTCATTTTATCAATTTATGTAATGAACCTTAATTTATATTCTAATTTTTTAGAAGCATCGATTCAGAAACGTAGCCTTAGCATGTAAAGATAACCATATTAGTTTACTTTGCGAACTTATCATCATGGTGAAGACTGTATAATTATAAAATTTATTCATTTCAATAACATTTCGGCAGCATTTTCTCTATACAGAACACTACTAAAATTTAATTTTCCTATATTTAATCTTATAGGAAGCAAAGTATACATATTCCTTTCAAAACATTCAAAGTGGTCTCAGGCTCACCTCTCATCCAAGTACATACTTAAATCTAGATTTTCTTTTTTTCCGCAATACACCCTCCACACAATTCATACGATACATTAGCATTACATAACCAATAAAAAGAGGAAAATCAAAAAAGAATTTTTAAGGATCAACTTAGTTAAAGATTACATTAATTAATTTTAATATTCCAAAGTTTTACATGCCAAAAACTCTTCATTTCCTAGACAACCTATATAAGTAAATGAAGATAGGATGATCCAAGGACTACTGAGGAGGTGCACGTGAAGTACCTATAAAACACAATTAAATTACGAAATATAAGTATGCATGTGCTATTACAATTAAACCTTTAATACATTTTAATCTCCTCAATTTATACTCTTTATATCGACAAACAAATCTATTCCTCACCATTTACAATATACAATCCTTATTTCTACTTGCTACCCTTAATCTCCTTCGGACATGAAAAATAATCATCATTTCAGAAAATATTGGATTCAATTTATATAAGATATTTATTCTAATAACATATATTATCGATCCTCACAACATTTATAATAACCTTCTTGAAGGCAATTTAATCTTTAAGATCTTAATGTCTTACCTTAAAGACAAATAAATCCTTATAGGTATAATCCCGCCCCAAAGGAAATTCAATTCTCAAAATTTATTATCCCACCCTAAAGATAATTAAGTTCTTTCAATGTCAACTTGTATTATTTTAGAACTAAAAATTAATATGTAAACAATAACCTTCCATCAATTTAAAAAAAATAAAAACAAAACAATAGCATTCAATAACTAGGGAAGAGCCCTTACCTAGAGCTCCTATGATGTGTGCTTCTGAGAGAATTGGCTCCACTCTGGACGAACCTCCTCCCAAAACCCCAAGATTCAACCAATAAATAACTATTTTGTCATTTAAACCTTTCTAAACATTAATCATTCATTGAGATATTTCTTTATGCTTGATATAAACTTTACATTTTTATGTTCCAATTATTTTAATGTACTTATTTTTTTTTTTCCAATACAACCAAAACATCAACATCCATTTTATTTTAATTCAATATAATTAATTTTCTTTAATCAATTTACTTATATACCATCATCTTCCTTCCAACAAACCAAGATAATAACATTTATTTTTAACTAAATTGTAACAAATTTGCCTTAACTAATTTACTTGCATCTAGTATAACCTAAATTGATTTCATTTCTAACCTTAAAATAGTATATTTACACAAGCTAGAGAGTTCAGATTCTTCATTTTCTTTCACACCTGATCGGCTCCATGCATAGCTTAAAAACCCATATTCTATTTCTAATTTTTTTTCTTTTATTTTTATCTTTAGCTACTTTATGTGAACAAAAATAAATTTACCCACACACCATTATTCTTTCCCTACATTAACTCAAAATCAACTCTAATTTGTAATAAAATTAGGGATTTCCACCCCTTATCAAAACTTCATAGCTTAAAAAAAATTAAATCAAGCAATTACCTTACCACAATCAATTTTAACAAATTTATTTTGTTCCTTGCACCATTTCTTCCCAAAACTTTTCTCCTTGCTCTTTCAAAATTATCCTCTCTCTCTTTATCTTATTGTCAACGTTTCTCTCTCTCCATATAGAACTCACTTAGCTGCTTAATCTTATCTAAAGCTTTCCTAAACCTTCTTAGCCATTTTTTGTTGATTTGAAAGAACAAGAAAAATGAAGAGAAATTGAACAAGCTCCCTCTTGTTTCTTTATTTCCAACCAGCCTTGCAACATAAAAAAAGGGAGGGGTTGTTTTTGTTCAATTTACAAAAACACCCCTCTCTCTTATTAATTTAATATATGGAAATGAAGAGAAATTGAACATGTTCCCTCATGTTTCTTTAGTTCCAGTCAGCCTTGCAACATAAAAAAAAAGGGGTTGTTTTATATGGCCTCACCTAATGGATCTATATTTTGATGTTAATCACTATATAGTATTTAAATTTATACTGTGCAGTGAGTCAGATCAATTTTTTTTAATGAAAGAAAATTGTTCAGACGTTGATAATGTATTTTCTAACAAAAATAAATTTATTCAAAAACTCAAAATATGATGCATGATGGATGATGTCTTTTTTAAATATTGATACAGTAATATATTAGGTTATATTTTCTTTCAAATATTGAGATTGCAACATATTGGAACAACTTGAATTCACTTATCAAGTCTATGACCTAACTCATGAGACCATGATAACCCTATAGAAAACCAATCAAGATAAATTATGAAGACTAATTCATAATCAACTTAATACTGAAAGATAAGATTGAAAAAAATATTAAACTAAAAAAGGACAAAAAAAAACTATTTGAGTCAATTGAGGTTAACTTGTTAAAATCACAACCTGGGTCATGAGATCGGGATAACCTCATAGAAAGTAAATCGAAAAACAATTATGAAGTCAATTTCCAACCAACCTAGTATTGATGGATGAAATTAGAAAAAAAAATTAATTAAGAAAAGGAACAAAAAAAAAACAACTCAAGTCAACTCAGGATGACATGTTAAACTCATAATTTGGGTTATGAGACCTAGACAAATTCATAAAAGGCAAATAAAAAAATTATGAAGCTTCATTTCCAATAGATCTGAAGTTGAATGTTAAAATCAAGAAGAAAAAAAATCATAAGATAAGGATAACTTCACAAAAAGCAAATTGAAAAAATAATTATGAAGTTCAATTCTCAAACAATCCGATATTGACTTATGAAATTTATGAAAAACAAACTAAATAAAAAAAAAGATTGAGTTGTTCAAGGGTGAAATTGATATATATATATTCAATTAAAAAGTGACCTAAAAAAGAATAAATAAAGTCAACCAGAATCAACATGTCAAACCTGCGACTTGGGTTATAAAATCGGGATAACTTCATGGAAAGCAAATCAAAATAATTATGAAGCTCAATTAAAAAAAATCAATTAAAAATAAAGTCAACATGTCAAACTCGTTACCTAGATCATGAGATCGAGATAATCTCATAGAAAGCAAAATAAAAAAAATTATGAAGTTCAATTCTCAACCAACCCAATGTTGAAGAATAAAATCAGAAAAAATAAATCATTTAGAAAAAGAGGCCCATACAAAATAACTCAAACCAACTTAGATTAACCTAGTGTTGAACTTGTAACTTGAGTCATAAGATTAGAATAAATTCATTGAAAAAAAATAAAAAATATATATATAAATCCTTTCTTTCAACAGATCTAGTATTGAAGGCTAAAATTAAGAAGAAGAAAAAAAAGCTAAATGCATGAGACCAGTATATAACCCTGAGAACAAAAAATTAAAAATAGAAAGTATAATTCCCAAAACAACCTATTATGAATGATGAAGTTAAAAAAAAATTATGAAGGGTTAAATTAAAAAAGAAAAACGAAAACAAGTAAAAAAACACAAAACACTTTTAGAATAAATAATATATATATATATATATATATATATATATATATATATATTGTAGGTATGACTATAATGATTCGATCACACCCTTTAGTGTTTTGTTAATAATTTAGAATAAAAATATAACTATGTAACAAGAGGTAATTTAATTACAATTTGTCTAATCTTAATATTATTAATTCAAAAAAAAAAAAGGAACCACATATCTTACATGTACAACACCATAATTAAAAAAACGTCTAGAAAGTTTAAAAAATTCCCTAGAGCATATCAAAAAGCTTGAGATTTAATACATACTTGGCTTTATGCATGCCCGTTGGGTGGATTGAATATGTTTTATATAATTTTTTAAAGTGTCATGATGATAATAAATAAAGATGATAATTTAATTCATAAAGGTACGTAGTATGCAAAGTGTTGAGCTAAGGTTATATATATATATAGTACGCAGTTTTTGCCCCTTTTTTTTTCATTAACCTGGTAGCTACCTTTTAAAAAACTAAATAAAAAATTAGCACTAATTAAAACAATAGCTTAGATCAACGCAAGCCAATAATGTTGCTTGTATATTAATTATGTTATGAACACTTCAATAAGATTAATTGGGTGATGCATATTCAACACCATGCTTTAAGAGTAAACTTTTAATCAAAATATTCACGAGTCAAATATTGCAATGCGTTGGCGGTTGAAACATCGAAGCTCGTCCAGATGTGTGATGTTGACAAAAAAACTAAGAAAGAAAATAACAAAACCTTCATCATGCAGAAGGCTCAATGTTTAAGTTCTCTTTGTCCAGGCTTCATTATGAAAGCTCCTGAAGATATACAGTGCACACGCAAAGTAATTTTTTATTTTTATTTTTTTATTAGAATGTGTTTGTTTTTAGATAGCTTTTGTGGTTATGATTTTAAAAAATTAAGTTTAAAAAAAGTGTGGTTAATTAATGTTAGTTGGATTTAGATACATGTTTTGTAAAAATTATGGTTGAAGTTTATGTGTAGCAAAAACCATATATAAAATGTTTGGTAGTTGTGTGGTTGCGATTGCTTTTTAAAGTACTTTTTACTTGGAAATGCATTAAAATAATGTATTTTTATTTTAAAAAATTTATTTTTGATATTAGAGCATCAAAATGATCTAAAAACACCAAAAAAAATATTAATTTGAAGCAAAGAAAAAAAATAAAAAATTATCAAATTTTTTCAAATGCGCTTTTGAAACGCTAAAACAAACAATGTTTTACGAAACTCGGTTAAAAAAGCATGTAAAAACTGCTTCAGGAAAATTGTGTTTCAAACTTAATTTTTTAGTGGGTCCCGCAGTATAAAACACAGCTTTTACAATTACTAAATACCTTGCTGTGTTTTTTGCATCACAAATACAAAAGCAAGTGCAAAACAAACACAACCTTAATCACCACACCATATAGAGACCTCTGCCAAATTCTTTTCTTTTTAGAATTGTGCTAAATAGATTTTAAATACATTCCAATGAGAGGCACTTTAGATTCTAATATTGTGTTTCCTCTCGCATTTCATTGTAGACTTATTCTGTGAATTTTTTTTATTAATATTGAGTTTTGATGTCTTTGTTATCAACCATTTCTTATTGGTAAAATTTTCTAATGATAAATTTTTATTTTCTCACATCTTCGGCAGTATATTTTAACACCATATTGCTTCATATCTCATTTGCTTCTTTGTAGCTACAATATACATTAAATAACTGATTGGAGAGAGTGTTTAAAACGAAGTGTGTACAAACCTTGTTCACATATATTTATACTTTGGCATTGTCACTGATCTTGAGATCAGTAAGAACCTAAACAACTCCATCCATGTCAGGGACACCAAAGATCCTCTCTTTTCCAATAACAAATTTTTTATTCTCCACATCTTCAGCAATATATTTTGTCACTATATTGCTCCATATCTTATTTGCTTCCTTGTAGCTGCAATATACATCAAATAACTAATTGGAGAGAGTGATTAAATGAAGTGTCTACAAACCTTGTTCACATGCATCCATACTTTGGTATTGTCATTGGTCTTAGAATTGGTAAGAACCCAAGCAACTCCATGCATTTTAAGGACACCAAATATCATCTCTTTTCCAATGACAAATTTTTGGTTTCCCACATCTTCGATGATATACTTTGTCACCATATTGCTCCATATCTTCTTTGCTTTCTTATAGTTGCAATATACATCAAATAAATTATTAGAGATAGTGCTTAAAATGGAGTGTCTATAAACCTTATTATCATGCGTCCATGTTTCGGCATTGTCGTTGGTCTCAGGAGCGGTAAGAACCCAAAAAACTCCATACATGTCAAAGACACTAAAGATCCTCTCTTCCCACCTTTTAAAGTGTCGGCAAAAACCTCAATTTTTAAAATATCAGGGAAAGGCTTAGAAAATGACACAAGTGGAGGAACAACAGAAGAGACTATATTAGGCATGACAACAATAGAAATCTCAATAGTAGCAACGTTGTTGGTAGCAGTGTTGTCAGTAGTAGTGTTTCCGTCCATGTTTAAAATATCCTTAATATTGTTGAATAAAATATGATGAAGAACATAAACAAAAAAAAACAAAAAACAAAATCCGAGGTGTATATAGACATTGTTCTTAAGGATATTTCCTCAACACAAGGTTATTTGCTAAAAAATTCCAACAATAAATTTTTGTTTTCCCACATCTTCGGCAGTATACTTTATCGCCATATTATTCAATATCTCCTTTTCTTCCTTGTACCTGCAATATATATCAAATAACTAATTAGAAAGAGTGTTTAAAATGAAGTGTCTACAAACTTTGTTCTCATGCGTCCATGCTTTAACATTGTCACTAGTATTGGGATCAGTAAGAACCCAAGCAACTTCATGTATGTCAAGGACACCACAGATCCTCTCTTTTATGATTTTAGTTTAAGGGCCAAAAACAAACTATTACAGGAAAGGCCTCGTTTATTTGGCGGAAAGTGGTTTCCTGGAAACCACTTTCAAACTTTTCTGTATTTGTTTACCATTAGGAAAGTTAGTCAACGGAAAACACTTTCCAGTCAAAGAAAAATTTAGCTTGGTTTTCAGGAAAGTGTTTTCCTTTTATTTTGAGCGGAAAACACTTTCCGAAAATTATGAAAAATTTAGAAATGTCATATTATTTGCTGATTATATCAAATTTGATCCTCAAAATTTTGATTGCTATATATATTTTGTTTTGAATATTTTTTTTTTAATTTCATCCCTTAGAATTTGATTTTTATATTAACTTTGGTCCTCATTTTTATAATTGTTATTTGTTTTTTCCTTATCATTTTTTAATTGAAATTTTTTATCTATCAAATTTGATCCTTATTATTTTGATTGTTACTTATTTTATTTGAAATAATTTATAAAATGATAATTATTATTATTTTAATTTCTTCATCTTTTAATTTTTTTTGTTAGATTTGATCTCTATTATTTTGATTATTATTTATTTTATTTGAGATAATTTATAAAATTATATTATTTTTCAATTTCATTCTCATTCAACTTTTTAATTTGTAAAATTTGTTTCTTATTATTTTAATAAACTTGAAAAAATTAAAACATTAATAAGTTATTTTCTAACTCATTTTCCATAACATAAATAAATACTGGAAAGTGTTTTCTAATTTATTTTTCATTACGATACTAAATATCAAAAAATAATTTATTTTTTAAAAATTTATTTTTTAAAAAAAAAAACTATTTTTAAGCTAACAAACAATCGTAGTATATACTTTTTGTATTTAGGTGGTCGTTGATGTATTGTTGTGCGTGCACGAGTAAAAGACCCCACGGTAGGAGAGGGCTGCGGAATGAACGATGGCCACAGAATTGTGTCTATAACATGGTTAGCAGCTCTGGCTAGCTATATATTCTAATTGCTGCCATTAGAGGGAATTGGTGTTGCTGTAAAACATCGTATCAGCAGAGAGGCTCAAAATCAAAGCATCAAGATAAAATGGCCATGGAATAGTCATCTTCACATATATTTTTTCCAAGACAGACAACTCAAGAGCTGGCAAAGAGTACTGGGTGCCCTATCATTTCACCACAAAAGGAAGCATACAAAATAAACAAGTCCACAAATCTCCCCACACCTTGAAAATGACAACCCATCTTTTTTCTTCAAATCTCTCTCTAACATGTACAAACAAGAATCACCTAGTAGTAGCAGTCCAATATAACCCTAATTAACTTTCTTCTCTAATCAATCCAATATTTTCCAACCTTTACAGGTACCCCCATTAATATAATATCATATAGATTACGCAAATGTATATACATATTCTTCAAGCAACACTGATGATGCTATCACTACTCGAAATGGCCTGAAATACTGACGAATGTGTCGATGCAGGAGTTGACTGCTCCTCGGACGATGGAGTAGATAGCTTGAGTGATAGAGCTGTTAATTGATCTTTAGGGCCTTTCTGGTTCAAGTTAATATCAGCCAATTTTGAAGATGGAGGGATTGGAATAATTGGTGTTGGACGAATGAGCTTGGATGACATTTTATCCACGTTTGTCTGTCCTAATGTCAGCTTCTCCATTGGGTTGTCACCACTGAGAGGTGATGTTACAGGACTAATCACAGGAAAAGTTGACATGGGAAGGCCTTGAGGCCTGTTATTGTTCAAACGTGGCTGTGGCTGTGGCAATGCTAGAGCTGGAGTTTCTTGATGGACTTGATCTTCTTCCATTGATGAACCGCCACTGATCATGAACTGCAATTCCAAATGATAAAAGCAAAGTCTTTTTTATTCTCTTTTAAATTGTTGCAGAAAAAGTCCATTCTAATAATAAATAAATAAATAAAAAGGCTATAGATTTGAAGAAGATTTTTGTACAAAGTTAATAAAAAAAGAACCAGCTATAAATTAAAATTGGAAATTCTAGCTTGTGATTTAATTTAATTGGATTTTAGATTATGCTTACTGTATCAGTGGTTATATCAAAGAGACTAGATCTTCGTCGTCGGCGATTCTGGTTATTTCTGCGGAGAAAGTACTTTTGAGCATGACTAGCCACCTGCGTAGGGGTGCGAGTCTTGACAAAGTTTCTTGAAATTCCTCTCCAATCCCCTTTCCCTACTTTCTGCAACCCCAACAAGAAAAGCTTGTGCTCTTCCTCAGTCCATGGAACCCCTATTAATCAACACACATCAAACCCAGTTATCACAGATATTTTTTTTCTAATCAAATTCCAGAACCAAAAATCTTAAAATTAAAGATGTTTTTTTCTTTATATAATTATATATGCATGAAGATCAATCCAGGATGACATCTAGCAGGACGATTAATAAGTATATATGCACGCACCTCTTTTACGCTCGCGGCTTCTGCCAGAGGCGTGAACAACGTCGTCGGATTCATAACCGGCGGCGCCATCGGCGTTGGGTTCCTCATGAGGCTGTTCATACTGGGAGAGATTGATCATGCTGGCACTCTTTCTAAAAGAAGCAGCTCCTTCAGCGACTCTCACACCAAACAGCATGATACCAGTAGGAGTAACGTTCTGATCTCCACAACACGGACTCTCCCCGCATGTACGCGAGTTGTGGCCGTTGTTTCCGCACTGTGAGCAACTGCGAGACATCATGTTTGACTTCTTCTTCTAATCAGAGACAGAAATATTATAGTAACAATACTAGCTCTATTATTAGTCCATGCAAGAGGCAGGGGAGAAAAAAGAGAGATGAGAGAGGAAATGAAAAATGGCCTGTAATGGAAAATTTGAGGGAAGGCAGCAGGAGGGTGAGGGAGTGGTTGTTGTTTCCAGAGCAAGGAATCGTGGGGTTCTTCTGTATTTAAGAAATCTGTCCTTGCAAAGCGTGGACTTTTTTTATTCACAAAAAGAGAAGAAAAGCTATGGTGCTCTGCTTCCGTAGGTGTTGATGGTCGAGTGTTGTGCTTCTATCAAATGGCAAAAAAATTTAGATCAGAGAATAATCATGATGAATCTTGCTTAGATGATGTTTCTGACACTTATATATGATCGGTGATTAGCAGGAAGTACGCGTCTCCTAGACCAGTCAATATGTTTTAGGTCAATAAATTTATTGACGTTGTTGACTATTATAAGCGTGTTTGGTAGTGTGGTTGCGGGTGCTTTTCAAATAACTTTTCGTGCTGAAATGCATGTCAATGATGTTTTTTTATTTTTTAAAAATCATTTTTGACATCAGCACATCAAAACGATTTAAAAAATACAAACCGCACTTAATTTTAACAAAAAAAAAAATTCAAATTTTTTGGAAACGCAGCCGCAGCTGCGTTCCCAAACGAGCTCTATATCAACAAAGCAACCTCTAAATTTACGTTATCATGACGTATACAGTATTTAGAATTTGTATTTTAAAGTTTTTTTAATTTAAAATAATATTCTTTTAATTTTTAAATTTAATTTTTGATATTAGTCTATATTCAAAAACATCCAAAATAAAATTAATTTAAAATAAAAAAAATTCAAAATATTTTAGATATTTCACCACTGCATTAATGAAACCAGCTATCAGCATTGCCATTCAATTCTCCCGGTTTAGTAAATAAAAAAATTTATTCAATATCTTTAAGAGCATTCAAATATTTAATTTTAATTAATACGTAAATTATGAAATATCATCATTTACTGCCGATCAAAAGATCATACATCGACATTACAGCAAAACGCGTCCTAGGGCATTATATCTATATGTTGCTCCGTTATAAACAAGACCAAACACCTAGTAATATCCCACCTTAAAAATCTTGCGGACCGTCCAATGGATTTAGCTTTACAAGTGGATTTATTCTAATGTTTCCATCAATCTGGTTCCAGTCATTGGTTTGTTGTTTTGGTCAGGATTTAAATCATGTGAGACTTTTTTTTTTTTTAATGGTCATCCAATAGTTATTGAAAATTGTTTCATGGTTTAGATTGTGTTTGTTTTTATGGTGAAACTATATTTTTTACTTTAAATTATTATTGTCTTAGTATTTTATATTTTTTTAATTTATATAAGTGTTCAGACCAACTTGTACGTACCCTGAAATTAACAACTATTAGAGAGTAAACTCAAGGTTTGACCGGTTGAACTATATTTCAGAATTTTTTAATGTTTTATATTGTTTTGATATAAAAATATTTTTTAAAAAATATTATTTTTAAATATTTATGAATAAGATGTAATTTCTACCACAAACTCAAAGATGCTTTTAGTAATTATTTGGTCCAGGATGTGTTATAAACTATTAGTTTATGGTTCTGATGTTGAGAGGTATAATAATCATTGGGTAATGCCTGCGCCTTAATGGAAATTTATGAGGTGATTTTTTACTTAAATCGGAAACAGTACTTAAAAAAAGGGACGGTGGAGGAGCAAAGTGCTTCTCTACCGTCAACTTGGCATATTCGCTGAGAAAGATTTTTCTTGTTTAAGGTTGTCATCGTGGTTAAATTATATTTTAAAAAACTTTTGATTTTTTTTAATTTTAAATTAAATTTTTATGTTTTTTAATTATTTTAATATACTATGTGATAATTTTAAAAAAATATTTTTTTTAAAAAAAAATATACGTGGATTCCCCCAAGAAGATAAGCATATGATGGTGAGAGAGTTTATGGAAGATTAGAGAACATGGACCCCACCTCATCATCTATGAACCCAATCTTCGCACTTCAACGCCCACCCATTCATTGCCTTCTCTTTACCTCAACCTTTGTTGGTGGCATGTGGTGGTGGATATGCCTTTTGCTTTCAATCTTCATTTTTCTTTTCTTTTTTTCTTTTTTTTTGTAGTTCGATTGGTTTTTTTTCCATTTCTTACTCTAACAATCCTTAACTCACGAGTAAAACTGTATCTAGTAATCCCATAATGGTTAAGAAAATCTATTTTCTATTATTTTTAAATTTGAATTTTATTATTAGTATTTAAATAATTTATTTCATTTAACACATCAAACACGTACAAGGAGTATATTTTTAATATTATCTTTTAGAATATTATTTTAATTGATGTATAATTTAACTTGAAAATACTCCTAGGGCAATATACACACACACACACACACACACACACACACATATATATATATATATAGAGAGAGAGAGAGAGGAAAATTAGGCTATTTAATAAATCAACGAGATATTTGAAGGGTATTTAAAAGTGTGGTAATGATTGTTTTTCAAAATATTTTTTTGCTCGAAAATAAATTAAAATAATATTTTTTTATTTTTAAAAAATTATTTTTGACATCAAGTGTTTTGATCTGAAAATATTTTTTATAAAAACTCTTTTAAAATAAAAAATAAACTGGTTATTTTGTTTATTAATTATAGGTTTTTGGATCAGTTTACATGCATCTCAATTAATTTCTTTAGATTTTAAAGTTAATAATAATATAATTTTTGAATAATTCTAAATTTTATAACAGGTAAATTAATGATTTTTAAAAAATAAATTTAAAATTTAATTAGACGGGATACACTGGTTATTAATTTACTCGGAGCACGTGTTCCGTACTTGCTTTTGCTGCTTTCAAAACGTCAGTTCTTTTCAATTTTCTATGTGAACCAATCGTTGCACCTTTTGTTTCGCCTGTCTTTTGTCACGTGCTCTCTGAGTCGACGCGTACGTTGTTCGGCCACTTCGATACGCACCAAACAAATTCTGGCGGCTAAAGTTCCGTCTCTGGTCCTTCTCCGCGGTAATAGTATTTACCCACTATGTTACAATTTGGATTTTATTATGAAAAAAAAGGGTACCTCTGGAATTTTTAAAGATTTAACCGTCCATTAATTTAAATCCTTAAACATGGAGATTCAGATTAGTAGTCTGTATTTGTCTAACATTATAAGTCATATCATGTTCGTACGATGCATTAAAAAAATTGGAGTTTTTCTCCGATTACTTATTAACAGTGAAGCAATTCCCCTATTTTTTACATTTTCGTCCCTTTGTTTTTTTATTTTTAATTTTATCCTTGGATTATTTATCTTTTTTTTATTTGATCTTCTTTTGCCCTAATTCTATGAAGTAAGGTTCTAAATTGGTGTAGAAAGACTACATTAAAACTGAAAGGAGCTCGATCTACAACACAAACAAAATACATGGCCAGCCTCTAAGTTTTAAATTTTTTATTATTATTCAAAAGTTTGTTTTTTTTTCATTTTTTAATTCTAGAGTTTGAGATAGAATAAACAAACTTGTTCGGAAATAATAAGATTGATGGTTATTCACAATTCGACCAATAAAAAAGGATATTTATGTACACGGGTTTCACTTCTCGAAAGGAGTTTATTGATTGTGGTTTTCTCTCTAAACATGGCAAGGAAAAACAGAACGAATTCGGTTTTGATTTTTAAAATTCAGTTGTTGTTTTTTTTTTTTGGAGTGATTTAGGGGTTACTGGATGATTTGTATAGATTTTTATGTTTTTTTAAGTGAAAATGAAAATAAATTATTAGGCAAATGCCCCCCCCCCCCAACCCAAATTTTAAGCAAACGATTTGTCGCTTATCTAAAAATATGAAGTAGATGATGCGTCGTCTGCTCATGAGGAAAATATATATATATATATATATATATATATATATATATATATATATATATATATAAAAAAAAAAACCAAGCACGACTTGGGCTAGCAAACCCACCCACGGGGTTTTCTTAAAGCCTTTGGCATATTGGGGCAACCAAGTTCGTGCCCCTAGCCCTTTTTTTTTCTTTTTTTTTTTCTGATTTTATCCTTTAATATTATGTTTTTATTGGTTTTTTTATTGGTTTTTTTTTTATTTTATCATTCAATATGTAATTGATTTTATATGCTCATCATAATTTGTTTTAGTTTGTTTTTTTATGAGGTTAAATCAATTTCAAATAAAAAGTCTCACCATTTGGTAGGTGTTTAATTTTATAAGAGTCTATTTTTATTATCATATCATTAAATAAAAATATTTTAAATTTTTTTTTGTTAAATCCTGTAGAGTTCATAATTCAGATAATGAGTTTTATAAGCCAAGCTAAAAAACCCGAGTAAATCAAATATATTATCATTTCAATATTAAAAAAATATCATCTTGAAATTTTTTTAAAGTCAAAGCATGAAGAACTCAAACCCCAAAATGAAAATGGATATGTGTCATTCCATCATTGAAAAAATCCAGATACATGGACCTAGCCTTTTAGACCTAATGGAGCATGACCTTTTTCATAGATGCCCTTATATTTTTTAAAAAAATATTTGGACAATAAATCTCTTTCAATCAATTTATTAAAATAATATTTAAGTGATTCTCTAATGTTAATTTTTTTTTAAGAAGATTGAGCATTTTCTATGATAATGTTATTGATTTCTTTATAAATAATTATGCATTAGCAAAATACATAAAATAATTTGCTCTTTAGCATTGAATGAGAATAAAATATTTTTTTTACTTTATTGTTGATTTTTATATAATTTTTTCAAAATAAAATATGTTATTCTTATATTTTTTTTATATTGGTGTGTAAAACGATTTATTCATGATTTGTTTTTTATTTTTTTTTAGTGAAACTTGCTTTCTTGTTATTTAAGAAATAACACCACTCATACAAAAAGGATATTTTTTTTTATCGAGATAAAAGGAAGATGTATAAATTAGAAAAATAGATTTTTGATTAAAAATATATGTTTTTTTTCCCTTTTTATTTTAAATTATTATAGTTTTTGCAAATATTTTCTTATCACTATGAATCTTTTATTCAATGAACTATGTTGATTTGTTGTCAAAACAAAAATTAATTACATGAATTGAAGAAAAAAAAGGATTTTGATAAAAAATTATTTTCCTCCATAATTTTATCCATTATCTTTCCTACAAATATTTATTTTTATTATTATATAATTAAATAAAAAATATAAATTTCAAAAACTCTCCAGCTGCGTATGCTAACATCACCTACGCTAGTGCTATCTGAAGATGAGTGGAGAGAGAGAATTAACGTGATGCCCCTCTTGTCTTGTCTGTAGCGTCAAGCTGCTGCAAATAAAATAGTGAGGGATTCGAATAATGCATGTTTACAGAAAAGCTAACATATTTTGACTCCCATCCTGTCCCGGTGAAGCTTTGGCTTTACATTTTTGCTAAATCTGTTGGAGATTAAGACCCCATTTGGTTACGTGGTAGCGTCCACGTTTCTCGCATTTTCATTTTGCAAGCTGTTTGGTTAACAGCTGACCACAGTTTCAACTGTCTGGGGCCCACACAAAATTGTGTTCCAAACACAGGAGTAGCAAAAGCAACTCTGCCTTGCTTTTGCAGTGGCTGCTGTTCAGAAAACGCTGCAAACAATAACTTCCTTTACCAAAAAAAATTAATTAGCCCTATCTGTCCTCCTCCACTAATGTCTCCTCCTCCACATTCGCCTCCAAAGCAAAGCTACAATCGTATCTCCTCCTCACAGCTTCCCTCATCCCGTCGCTTTGTCCTCCTCCCCGCAGCTTCCCTGTCTCAACCTCAAACAGACCTCAAACTGTTTCCTCCCTGCTGTTTTTCCTCTCTGCGAGCTTCATGTGCTCTCTCTACTGTGCTTGCCTCTGTAATGCCAAGCTCACCCTAACCTCACACACTCACCTTGACTGGCCGATTCCCTGCTCCCTACACTATTCTTCATGCTCTCACACAGACCGAACCCAATAACCAGTGTTTGTAGCCGAGTGTAGATCAAGCCCATCTGCCACCGATCTACTGCCTTTATGAACTCCTTTCGTGGTTGAAGAAGACACGCACTCACCAAGGTAATTATCTTGTCATTGTACCTAAAAAACTGCATATATCATGCCTTATCTGCTGCCACAAACATACAAAACGGCTCTCTAACTATAATTTCCTCTTAACACTATTTTGTTTACCAAAACCAAATAGGACATCGAAATCAGTCTCTTGGAAAGCTCAAACATAAGCAGTCTTACCAATCTTTGTTTCGGTTGCACAACTTCAAGGTCAGTTGCTCTGTTTCAGTTGCACAAGTACAATTATCTTTAATTTTCAGTTGTTGTGTGTTTTCTGAGAATTTACATGTGTGTAATTGTTACATTTTATTATGTCTATTTCGGTTGAACATTTAGCATCAATGTCAGTTGCTGTGTGTTTTCTGAATTTACATTTGTGTAATTGTTAGATTTTTTATCTCTGTTTCGGTTCAACAATTAGCATCAATGTCAGTTGTTGTGTGTTTTTAGACTTTACATGTGTGTAATTGTTAGATTTATTATCTCAGTTTAATGGGTATAAACATAAAACCTGTGTGAATATCAAGCTACTGAAAATGCTCCAAGTTCAGCACTCATCAGGTGCCAAAATTGTTCCAAGTTCAGCACTCCAGCCTACTCCTATTTCAGAAATCAACCTTTTCCATATTCTCCAATCTTTTTTAATTCCGCCCCACTTATTCTTTAATTGTGCTTTCATTAATGCATGGCCAGTTTGATCCTTAAAGTAATTCATAACATATTTCCAACCATCTTTGTCGAAATGTGTGTTAGGTCGCATACCTTGCTCAATTGCTTTAATACATATGTCACAAAAAGCGTGCAACATCTCTCTAGTCCAAGAAGCCTTATCTTGTGATTGAGAATCGTCCATGTTCTCGGTTAAAATGTTTTGCCTAACATACAATTAACAGGTTAATTTCCTAGAGGCAATGTAAAGGACATAGAATGCATAATCTATCTTAATTAAATCGTCAACTTAAATAAAACATGCAATTTAAGAACATAGACTTGACATAATTAGCTTACCACTTTAATTGCTATGTATATTTACATTTCTGTTTCTATAAGCCAATGTCTGTTACTTTAATCAGCTAAAATCAAGGTCTGTTTTTTTCCAGTATATGTAAAGCTGTAATAAACTGTTTAATTGAGTGCTGTTACACTATTTTTGATGCATTTTATCTTGATTGTCCCTTGTTGTAAGAGATACGCGGAGCAAAAAAGTTTAGGCATGCTGGCATCGATCCCACATTGTGTTGTAAATATGATATCATGTTTACAAACATTGTTGCTACCGGTTAGTATGCTAGGGCTCCATCACGAAGTCTGAATTCTGATGAAGATGGTGTCAATGAAAGGCGAACTAACGTAGTAAATGAGGACCCTCATCTAGAGGAAGGTAGTGGAGATTCTTAGAAGGATAGTCTACCAAATTTTATTGACGATGTCAGCAATATGGTTTATAACACCCTCAAATTATGATGTCATGAAATCTCAACCATTTCTTTACTACTATCAAGTATTGAATAATATGTTTAAGATTGTGGGATTTTTTTTTTTGAAAATTTCGGCAGAATTTCCTTTGTTTTCTGATGTTACCAAGTTATTGACTATACTTCATTCAATCACAATACTCAAAACTTCCATTTTGATCCAACCATCCTGGATCATATCTCATCTCATCATACAATATTCTACACAACTATACTTCATTGTATTTTCTCAACCTTACATCATCAACATATAAAACATTAATTACAAACAATTATAAATTCAAAAGATTCATATTGAACTAATTATTACATTAACATGCATCCATCATAATTATAATTACTAAATATTCTTTTCGAGTAGTTTAATAATAGTAGTTCCTTACTCATACTTTTTAAATATATAAGTACCAAAAGCACACATCTTCATGACACATATATTATAATCTACGTATAATACAAATTACATATAAAGCAAATATATTACATCCCACAAAATAAACATATTAAAACACAAAGTCTATATCTAACGCTCTGCATCACCTCGTGAACAACCTGTATACATAACATTAATAAGAAATAAGGAAGATAACACATTAAAAATGATAAAACTACTATGTTCACAAGTCTTCAAAATATATCAACATTAATAACCCATTTATAATTTATTAATCTTATACTTATAAGACCTCTTTAACCAACACACATCGCTTAATTTTTTAATTTGATAATTCATAAATTTTACCTCAAACCCGACTAACCCTCTTAAATGGCCAATAATCAAACCGGTAATTCCATACGAATTACCCAACATCCGGCTTTTCTCTATCAATAGCCAATATAACCGGTAATTCCATACGAATTACCCAACATCCGGATATTCTGTATAATAGCCAATATAACCGGTAATTCCATACGAATTACCCAACATCCGGATATTCTGTATAATAGCCAATATAACCGGTAATTCCATACGAATTACCCAACATCCGGATATTCTCTATCAATAGTCAATCCAACCAATAATTCCATATGAATTACCCAACATCTCGCTATTCTCTATCAATAGCCAATATAACAGGTAATTCCATACGAATTACCCAACATTCGGTTATTCTTTATCAATAGTCAATCTAACCGGTAATTCCATACGAATTACTCAACATCCGGCTATTCTTTATAATAGCCATTCTAACCGGTAACTCCATACGAACCGGTAATTCCATACTATTCTATACTAACTGATAATTCATACGAACCAACCAGTAATTCCATACTAACCGGTAATTCTATGCTAACCGGTAATTCATGCTAACCAACCGGTAATTCCATATTAACCGGTAATTCTATATGAACCGGTAATTCATATTAACCAATCGACATCCCCATTATAATACCAATAGTTTCTTCTTCTACTTCTTCCATATCAACATGTCATAAACAACTCATAACTAATAATGAAACTTTGAATTTTAAAGAAACGGATGAATCACCTACCGTCTGCTCGTGATGGCCCAGCTCCTCATGCTTGATGCCCTGCTCCCGAAACAACTCCTGAACAAATCAAATTGCACTACATTATTGTTTCTCCTACGTGCCTAAATTTGAAGCACGTAATATTTTTTTTTATTTAATTGGGGTTTACACCAAAATTTTCATTTATCACTTCATTTTCAACATATAGTTTTAATCAATTTTCTTCTTTTAATTCACTTAAAGAATTCTCTCATGAACTATTCCACCATTTATTTATTCCTTCTTTTCACATTCTCATGATGTTTCTTCACTTGTTCAAATTTTAAATACTTCAAATAAGATAAAGAACATCATTTCTCAAACATAAAACAATCAAAACCTCATCCCTATATTTTCTCATCCTTAATTACAAGTTCTTTTCTTCAAAATTATTCAATTTCTTTCTTAATTGCTACTTACATTCACTATTTCTATACTATTTTACCTCAATTCCATCATGTTTACTACTTTTCTCAAAACCCTAAATTCTCATAAGAACCCTAATTTCACAAAAATCAAGAATATAAGAAATTAAATCAAATTTAATTGTCATTGTTTGATAACCTACTCAAATAAACCCAAAAACACTTCATTCAAGTAAGAATCTAAATTTTTCATGCTTACCAAGCTAAGTTCTCCCAACTTTTCTTCTCCTCTTAGTGTGGCCAGCCCTCCTCACCTTTCTTATATCTTCCTTCACTTGATTCTTCCTTAATTTAATGTTCTAAGTCTTTCAATCTTAAAAGTTTCAAAGCTCTCTCACACTTTTTCTTGTTTTTCTCTTGATTTCTCACGTTCTTCTCTTTTTTTTTTCTTTCAACTTTTTTTACTGCCCAGTCGGCAGTTCATAATAGAAAAGGGGCTGCCTTGTTTTAGTTTTAATGGCAAATTACTATTTTACCCTTAATGAGTCTTTTGACTTCCAATTGACGGTTCTTATTCTTCCTAACACTACCGAGCTCCGTTTATCCTAAACTTTTAACCATATTTTATTCAATATATTTTAAGGTTTCTCATAAAATTTCAGCTCAATCTGATGGCTGGTTTTAAAATTACACCCAATAACGTAAGACTAGTCAAATTGTGATTTTTCGTCAAATTTTCTGAATTTCTCTAAAAATTCTGAAATTTTAACCCAAGCTAAGGCATCATATTAAAAGGCTCCACACAAATGTTTAGAATTTTCTGATAACCTGATCGAGAGTTACAAATTTTTTTTTTTGTTTTACATGAAACTAGTCAATTTATAATTTTTCGCCCAGAGGTTTTACATGGTTGCTGGTGTCACTTTTGCCAACAGCACAAGCAATCCCACTGGTAGTAGTGGGAAGAGAAAAGGTGTGCAACAAAGTTCACAAAAAAATAAGAAAAAAAAAGGGGTGCCGAAAGGGGATCACTATTGTTTTCGCGTTTAGATAAGTTGGTTGACAGTGTATCTACCAAGAGTGAATGCACATCAAATGGTTTGGATTAAAAAAAGGATGTATCATAGAAGAGGTCATGAATGAGTTTCACTCCATTGAGGAAGTGGTTTTCGATAGTGAGCTGTATTGTTTTGCAACTGAGTTTTTTATGGTTAGAAGTAGGAGGGAAATGTGGGCAGCAATTGGTGATATGGACCGAAAATTTCAGTGGCTGAAATTAATGTTCGATCGAAGGGCAAACTACAGACCTTGATGTAAGTGTACATTTGATATAGGGAACACTTATAGTTATGTATATTATATCTAGCAGCAAGTAAATTTTATTGTGTGTTATATGTTTTGATAACTATTGCATGCATTTCATATTTGAAATGTTGTTTGAATGTATAGCAACTTATCATGTTTGGTTTTTATTTCAATGAGCCGTTAACATTCTTGTATGGTTATGTGTTTTTCGCAGTTAAAAGATTACAATATCAATCCTTATGGTGAGGTGCACTGCATGAGGTGTTGTTGCGGTTGTGTTGTTGCCAAATGGTTGATACAAACGGTTATGTCGTTGCTATTTTTTCCAGGTTTCTGATTTGTAACGTATGATATGTTGAGCAATTCCTTTGTATTTGTAGTTGTAGGATAATGGGTTATGTTTGAGATGTCTGTAACAGCTGTTGTTGTACCTGTTACAAGCTGTAATTTTAGGTTTCATGTTGACTTCTATAGACTTGTTTGAATGGCTGAAAAACTTTGTGTTGAGTTTGTTGTTTCAGCCTTGAATTAGATATTGTAATTTCTCGGATTTGATGGTTGTTTCTGAGTTGAATGGCTGCTAATTTGTTGAATGTTAGTTACTGCCTGAATGATTGTTGCTGACTTGAATGACTGATACTGTTGTGAATGATTATTGCTGACTTAAATGGCTGATAATGGTTTGAATGGGGTTTCCTGAGTTGAATGGTTGGTCATGGTACAAGTTGGGGTTGCTGAGTTGAATGGCAGTAAAGATTAGAGTTTGTGTTGTGTGTGTGTTTCTATTTAAGCTGCATTCTCATTTCAAAACATTTTCATTGGCTGCCAACAAATATTTCAAGCATTCCCACTTGTATTGCTTTGTTTTGAGAAGGTTTTGTTGCTGGTTTGACACAGCCACGTCAAGTGCATTGAATTTAGAAGGTTACTTGTTAATTTGAGGGCTGTTATTTAGTCAATAAAGCTTGATCCTTATGTTTTGTAAACAAATTATGAGGTTAAATCTGATAGGGCTGTTGTCTAGTAAATAAAGCAAGTTCATTTATGTGTGTTTCTATTTATAAGCTGCATTCTCATTTCAAAACAGTTTCATTGGCTGCCAACAAATATTTCAAGCATTCCCACGTGTATTGCTTTGTTTTGAGAATTGAAATCATTGTTGTGTTGTAAAATATTGAATGAGTTACTTATAAGTAAAATATGTTCGATAATTAGGGATTGCTCCAATGTAAATGTTTTGGGTTAAGTTAATGTCGCCATTAACGTTAAAAATATTCAAAACAAATTCTGCAATGAACAATGTCTTTTTACCGTTACTTTGCAAATTGAAAATTAAAATTATTGTTATGTTTAAAATATTGAATGAGTTACTTATAAGTAAAATATGTTTGATAATTAGGGATTGCTCTAACGTAAATGTTTTGGGTTAAGTTAAGGTCGTCATTAACATTAAAAATATTCAAAACATATTCTTCCATGAACATGTATTTTTACCGGTACTCTGCAGGTTCAAAATTGATAATAAGTTGTGTTTGTAGATATGGATGCGGATTGGTTTAATGCGCTTTTTGATGACCAGTATGAAAATGTTATGAATAATATGGTTCGATATGTGTCTGATGGGTTTGCTGGTACAAGTTTTGGAGGTAGTTTCGGTGCTGGTTATGGGAACAATAACAATGCGGTGGAGGACGACGACCAAAATCAACAGGATGACGATGACGTTGGTGATTTATTTTGGCATAGAGAGTGTGATCGCACTAAATTAGCAATATGCACTGCTGGAGCACTGGCTTTGTATCACAATACGTATATTTATAAAGAATCATGTATGGTTTCATACAACATTGGAATGCGATGGTTGATTGAAATTTTAAATGGGCATTGGGTGCGTTATGTGAACATGTTTCGGATGGATGCAGACATATTGAAGAGTTTGTCTTTTGAGTTGGAAACAATGTACGGGTTGAAACCATCTACACGGATGAGTGTTATTGAGAAGGTAGGGATGTTTCTCTACACTTTAGCTCTAGGCGCTTCGAACAGGGAAGTTCAGGAGAGATTTCAACATTCAGGTGAAACCGTTTCCAGAAATTTCAACGAAGTTCTTCGTTCTGTGTGCGTGCTAGCTACTGATTTAATCAGACCAGTAGATCCAGAATTCACAGCAACACCACTAAAAATTACAATGAATCCGGATACATGCCCCATTTCAAGGTAAAAAATACTTTTTAGAAGTTAAATATTTGAAAAGGTTACAATCAAATATTTAAGTACAATTAAATTGATTAGGCAACAAATTTTTTGTTTTTGTAGAATTGTATTGGAGCGATTGATAGAACACATGTACGTGCATGTGTATCACAAGAAAATCAAATCCCATTTATTGGTAGAAAAGGTGTACTGACGCAAAATATAATGGCAGCATGTAGCTTTGACATGCAATTTATATTTGTTTGGGCTGGGTGGGAAGGTAGTGCACACAATACAAGAATATTTCATGAGGCAATTGGAAATACAAACATACAATTTCCGAGGCCACCGGAAGGTATTGTTCAGCTGGTCTAATTTTTTTTTTCTATGAAATAGGAAGTTAGCGTTAAACAATAATTAATTTTATGTAGGGAAGTATTATCTCGTTGATTCGGGATATCCAAATGAGTACGGTTACTTGGGTCCATATAGAGGGAAGAGATATCATCTTCCAGAATTTCATCAACGAGGTCAACCGCGAAGTCGGGAGGAACTATTCAACCGAGTTCATTCATCCTTACGATGTGTAATCGAATGTACATTTAGAGTTTGGAAGAAAAGATGGCGAATCTTGCAAAACATGCTTGAGTTTCCTTACGAATCACGGGTTAAAATTGTTGTCGCATCAATGGCGCTGCATATCTACATTCGATGGAAGTCAGGCCAAGATGTTGCATTCAACGAGTTTGATAGCCATCCTGATTTTGTTCCTCCTGATACTTTTCCCGATGTCGTTACACAATCACAACCACGTGGGCACCAAAAGGCGTCGCGTATGGATTATATTCGTGATGGCATTGCAAATAGTTTGATGGGGCAATAATGTTTATTTTGTAATAACAAATAACAATTTTATTTTTTTGCCGGTATGTATTTGGACAAAATGTTTTATTTCCTCTTAACACAAAGAATTGTTTCATTTATGTCCGTTTTACTAATTTTAGGTACAATATCAACCGCAACCACAGTTTTAACCAAACATGTTTTTACGACAATAAAGTCAAACCACACTTTTAACCAAACACACAAAATATATACACAAATCACAGAAAAAGTGCTTTTTAAAAAATCACTTTTTTTCAACCGCAACCACAACTCTTACAGCAAAAACAAACACTCTCAAGTCCAAAACATTTTATAGATTATTAAATATGATTAAAAATATTAAATTAAAAATAGATCCGTCTGAGTTAAAATTTTATTGAATTTTAGTTTTTAATATACATTCTTTAACGTTGAACATTAACATGATTTAAATAAATTATATAAAAATAAAATAAATAATCTCAAAATATTCTTAGGTGATATGTTTCAAAGAAATCTTTAAGCCTAAAAAAACTCTATCTCGCATATAAAAAAAAATAAAATTATCCTAGTGGTTTGTTTAATGAGAATATAAAAAATTAAAATTAAATCAAAATATATCATAAAGTTGAAATTAAGCCTAAATACACCATGTTTTTAGAGAGAATAGGAACTCAACAAAGTAGGTTGTGTGCTTAAACCCTTATACTTAGGCTTGGGTTTAAGTTTTAGTTTATTATAAAATATTTTTTTGAACAACAAAAGATTATTTTCTAGAAATTTAAATTTAGGTTTGAGTTCGGTTCATGAAAAATTATTTCTCTCAATCCATTAATTTATCCACGTCATAAATATAAGAATCTAATCAGTTTTTTCCATAACAATTTCTAAGAAACTTAAACAGTTTCTTCAGCTCAAAAACATCTTATTTAAAGCAAAAAATGTAGGATTAATTATGGTTTATCATAATTAATTCTATGTCAGTTTTGATTCCAAAATCTTCTATAAAAGGTGTCGAATACGAATGTTATGTGATTGGTTTTTTATACGAACTCTATAGTTTTTTGACAATATTTTCACTTAAATTTATAGTTTTACTTCTCTATTTTAAGCTCTGGTTTTCCACTTGTTTTCTTTCTAATCTATAGTTTATGGTCAATTCTCGTGAAGAAATATTTGAGTTTAAACTCATTTGTGTTTGTTGTACATTGATTAGAAGTACACCCAAATAATGTGATGTTATTGGAATCTCAAAAGACTTATTGAAGTTAATTATTTTACACCAAATAAAGAGCAATGAAACTTTAAGAATAAATAATCAATTATTGACAACAATAGTAAAATTTCAAGTTGATCAAACTTTAAGAGCTTAGTAAGTGTTTTATGTGTTTTATATACTTTTAATTTAAGTATACTTTTAATATAGGTTTTAGTATGCATGATAAAATAAAATAGTTATACTTTCTTATATATGATTTAACATTTTATATGCGTTATGACGACATGTGTACTAAATTTGCATATTAAATTAAAAAAAATTATCCTATGAAAATTATTGTTCACCAAGACTCAGATTACTATTCATTGAATAATATAATTTTAAAATAGTTCTTAGACAAAAAAACCTTTGAACTAGGCATTGGAGGCAAAATAGTCTTTTTACCATGACACAATTATTTTTTACAAATTGTTGAGGTTAGATTGATAATTTCAATTTTTTTCATAATAAAATTACTAATTTAACCCTACAATAAAATAATCTAATGCCTATTACTCAGAGATAATTTAGTATTTTTAGTTTTTTAGAATAGTATAATTACTTTGATACTCTTAAAGACAAAACCAACAAACTATCATCCAAGGTTTTTTTTTTTGTCATTTTACATTGGTTTTATTAAAAATTCCAAGGGTATTGAGAGACATTGCTGTAAATTATATTTCTTAAATATAATTAAAAAAATTGTTCGCGTGTACGTAGTAGGTGCTAATGTGTGGACGACCCCCCCCCCCCCCCCCGCGTCCTTTAAGGTGACGCGTGCCCCTAACGTGCATCAGATTTGGTGTCATTAACAATTTTTTTTTTCCTTTTTCTTTCTCCCCACCCTTAGATTTCATGTCAGCCCCTTCAAAAAATCATACCAGCCCTACACTTTATTTCTCCTTCATATTGGTTCTTGTCCTTTTAAGTACATTTTTTTTTAATTTAAATAAGACATGAAATTATAAATATTTTTAATTTCACTCCCTTTTAATTTAATCTTTTAGATTTGGTCTCCATTTTTTTTATTACTATTTTTTTATTTTTAATAAACTATAAAATTACAATTATTTTTTAATTTCACCCCATTTTATTTTTTTCTTTACAAATTTGATCTCTATTTTTTTTATTGCTATTTATTTTGTTTGGGATAATTTTTTTAGTTTGTATTATTTTATAATTTTATGCTCCATGTTTTTTTTGTCTTTCAATTGATCCTCATTCTTTTTATTGCTGTCTTTTTTTCTTTGACAAGTTTTATAAATTGAATTTTTTTTTTATGATTTCATCCTTTAAAATTAAATTGATTGGAAATTAAGTTTCTTGATTGAACCCAGTTCAATGATTTCACGGGTTGTTAGAAATTAGATTAGGTTTAAGAGGTTTGTCCGGGATGACTTGAGTTTTTCTTTTTCTTTTTAAAAGCTAATGTTTGTTTTTTACCTTTTTTTATAGAAACTTGATTTATTATTTTTTAAGGTTTGTCTTCTATGAGATTAGTCCCGGGTTCATAACTAGAGTCACTAGTTTCAAAGGTTAACGTGGGTTGACTTTTTTGTGTTTTTTTAAGTTGATTTATTTCAATTTTATCCTATAACATTTGATTTATTTGAAATTAGTCTTCCTACCTTTTTTTTTCTTTCATTTCTATAGAATTATCTCAATCTTGTGCCCATGATCATTGGGTTTGCGGATTATCCCGGGTTAACTAAGATTTGTTTTCATTGCTATAGAGTTAATTCCAAGTTTAGAACTAGAGTTATTGATTTCAAAGGTTAACGTTGATTGACTTTTTTTAGGTTTTTTTTTTTAAGAATGAATTATTTCAATTTCATCATTTAATATTTGATTAATTGGAAATTGGTCTTCGTCCTTTTTTTTCATTTTCTTTGTATTAGGTTATCCCGATCATTATTTTTTACAATTCCATCATCTATGAGTTTTTTTCCTATAAAATTTGATCTTCATTCTTCTTATTACTGTCTTTTTTTCTTTGGCAAGTTTTATAGATTGATATTTTTTTCACTATTTCATCCTTCAAAATTAAATTGATTGGGAATTAAGCTTTTTTATTGAACCCGGTTCAAGGATTTTCATGATTTCCATGACTACAAGGTTTGCGGGCTAACCCGGGTTGACTCATATATTTCTTTCATTGTTTTTTTTGTTTTGTTTTTTTTTAATCCTCGAACATTACGTTGATCGATAATTGAGCTTCATGATATTATTCAATTTGCTTTCGAACACATTCACCTTGATATCATAATTGGTTAAGAGATTTCACATCTTGATCTGGATGAGCTCGAATCGAATTTTTTTTACCTTTTTAAATTATATTTTTTCCTTAATTTTCATTCTTCAACATTTTCTTTGCTAGAGATTGAACTTCATCTTTTTTTTATTTTTATTTTTTATGGAGTTATCATATTCTCATTTGATTTATTAAGAATTGGTATTCAAACTTTTTTTCTACAAATTTTTTCTACGAAATTATCTTAATCTTATATTCATGGTCACAAAGTTTGTGAGTTAACCCGGTATAACTATTTTTTTTCATTTTTATTATTTTTTTAATTTTGCCTTTTTACCATTAAATTGTTTAATAATCTGGGCAGCTTATATCAAGTTCTTTTAACCTTTTTTTCATTTTTCATTTTTATTTGTTTATTTATTATTGTATATTATTTTAATCATATTATTTAAATTATCAAATAAACCAATAACTCGGATCTCGAATTGTTTTTACTTAGCATTCCCTTTTTACATTAAGAAAACTTTATCCTACCCACGGCGAAACGTTGACTACAAATGTAGTTTGTAAACTAAACTTTTATGCTAACTTGTCTAATTATTTACTAGATACTTGACCAGTGCTTCGCCACATGTTAAATATATTTCTTTCAACAAAAAAATTTATACAAAGACTTTTTCAATATATTTTTGTAGTTAAAAAATTCTAAGTAAAAATAAAAAAGTTTATGCATACATGTAATGAAAAATATATGTGTTAATAGAAAGAAAAAACCATAAACGAAAACTCAAAAATAAAACTGGAAAAATCAAGAGATAAATATAGATTAAGATATTTAATCTCGCAAGACAAGACATTTACCACGTTGTGTTTAATAAATTTTTTATTAAAATAATTTTTTTGTTCAATCAAACGATAATAGAAATATACACACACATTAAATTGATTGAATAAAATAAAAAAAATATATATCATGTAAGGCTGCACATATTAAAAATATTATCTAAAAATATATATTTTTTTATTTTAAGAAATAAAGTTCATCTATAAAAAGATAAAAAGAAATTATAGATAAATTAGGAAAACCTCTTATAAAATTAAATGCATAACAAAAAATAAATCGTCAATTAAAAGAGGCTCTTTAAACAAAATAAAAGAGAGAATGAGTATTAATTTAAATATAATAAACAAAATTAAAAAAAAACATATAAAAAAAAACATTAATTTAAAAAATAGAAAAAAGAAAAGAAAATGTCAAACACTGCTGAGCTTGCTAAGCCAGGCCAACCCGCGCTGGCCCATTTGTGAGGTCTCACACGCGAGCTTGCCTTGGCAGACCTGCATGACTGGACCTTTATTTGTTTTTTTTTTTTTTGCATCTAGAATGGGAAAAAAAGCAGACAACACATTGTTTGGTTTTACCCAGATTCTTGCCACCATGGTAGTTGAAAAATAAGATCTTAATGTTTTTTTACTCCAAAACCCCTTTTCAACCCATTTTGACCCAAAATACCTAGAAATACCTTAGGAACAATGATAAACCTATTTATAGCAAAACAAAACCAAAAAAACCATCCCAAAAATCAAAATCAACCTGAAACTAAAAATCAACCCGAGCTCAGATTTTTTTTCCACAAATTTTAAAGGTAAAAATCACATAATATGAACTCCACTCATTAAATAGAATCATTTAACACAAATATCGACTATTTTGATGGATTAAATCGGTGTCAACAACATCTTTCTCTCTCTAACGTTAGAATCTGACGACCTCTCTCTTCTTTCAACTAGGAACTAAAAAATAATAAAAATAAATTTTTGTATCAAAATTGAATTGGAAAATATTGAAATGCTGAAATTGTATAATTTGTGTTATTTTTAAAATGAAAAGACCAAAACATATCTTTCCCAAAACTTCTAGTACGCCATCTATATTTGACTCCTTTATTATTCCGGTCATTGATTTTTCAATTCTACTCTTAACTAAGAAATGAAAGGATTAACTCAGTTAAAATCCGACGCCATACGCCTTTTAGATTTTTACTTAATAATTTTGGACATCATGTAGCTTGCCCATATTTGTTGGAGGTGCGTCTTTCTTGGCCGTGCTCGCCAATCGCGCCGTTTTGGGCATAGCTCCCGTTATCGATGCTAGCAGGTAAAATTTCTCATTGCTATTGCTAGGTTCTGACTTGAAATGTTTTATCTTTTAATCCTTAATATATTGTTTTTGTTGATTATTAAGGTAATGATGCTAAGTCCTTTTTTTTTAATGGCAGTTCACAATCTAGTGCTGATTTGTTAACACTTGGATTGGCTGTGACTAATATATTAACTGGTCTGGTATGGCTGGCAATTCGCCCTAAATCTATCTCTGTGGTAAGGGCTACGCGCTTGCTTTCCATGGTTAATTGGATTGCAAATTGGAGAGTGTGATTTTTATTTTCATTTTTTAGGTAAAACCTCAAGGCGTGGAATGCCAGTTTATATGTTCCCACCTTCCTGATTTTGTAGTTTCCGAGCTATTATGTTACTGCCCTTTCTGCTTACGTTACTACTACTGTAGTTGAAAAGATTTTGAGGTGGAATATTAGGTGCTTCCTTGTCAGTTGTTTGTTAATCATCAACATTTTAAGGAGGAATTGGGAAATAGGCAATGTGTTTTTGGCTATTTATCATTGTTTTTGTTGCTCAACTTTAGGGCATGGGAATCTCTGTCAGGTGTTACATGTTGCAGGTCTCTAGTTGTTATTTATGATTACTGTTGTATCCTACAAATTGGCTTGGCAGCTTAATCTGCCGATAATGAAGCACTGGCTATCGATGCTGCCAAGTTGATGCAAGGATCACTTTACCGTGCTGCTATAAAATCTGCATCTCGTAAGTATTTTCCATGATTTGTTAGCTTTCTTTGTTGTTTTAAATCCTTTGCCATGTGATGATCTTAAAAAAAGAAAAAAAGAAAAAGATGCTTGCTGAAAAAGTACTAAAAGATGATTGTTTGCTGATTCTATTTGCAGAGAGCTATTTGGCCAACCTTTTCTCTCTACACTGGGATATCTGAGTTGCCATTTCTACCTTTGAACACACAGGTGATCTAGCTCACTTTTTCCCAGTAAGTTTAATTTGACTTTGTTTTCCACTTTTGTCGAGATGCTGTAACACGCTTCACATTAAAAAAGCAAATCACCACTTTTGCTGATTATTAATTTGTTGACTTTTCGCTTATTCTAGCTGCATTGGATGCTTGAATTAAACTGCAAACAGATCTTTTCTTTCTCGTCTGAATAAAGATCGCTACATCTTTTACATGGATTGTCTGGGTATTATTGAGAATAGAATAAATAGTCTTGAAGGTTAAAAGTGTAGTTTTTTTCACTTTTTTTGTAAAAAGATTAGAGACATGTTGAAGCACAAGAAAGTACTGGTTAAGAAAATGAGTACATTGTAGGAAGCCAGAGGTGGCATCTCTAGAGAAAAGTGAGCCGAGGGTCATTTGAGATGGTTTGGCTATATCTGATGTTGACCTATGGTTGCACCAGTGAGAGAGAGTGATCAACTTGAAATGTTAATGGAGAATTAGGAGAGGTAGATAAAAAATAACATGTGCCGAAGTGAAAGAAAGTTCTTGAATCACAACAGGTTATACAAATTTGAGTCCATGGCAGAACTGAATAGAGAGGGGTAGGCAGATTCTGGTAACGTACCTCATGTGTTTATATATATATATATATATATTTAGGCTTAGTTGACTTGAATTGAGCTAGTACATATCAAGGGTAGTTGGTCACGAACTGTAATATTATTTTGACTCATGAACAAAAAAATTTTCCCTCATCATAGAATGCACGGTTGCTTTGTTGGACAGGATCATTTTCATGGTTTCAAAGACATTGTCTCAGAAATTCTTGAACCATCATTTGTACTTCCAGCTTACTGTATGAAATCACAAAATGTGATTAAATAGAAATATAAACTAAAAGTTTAATTCATATTTATATCGTGAAGAATACTGTTCTGCTTTGGATTGTAATTCTGAACCTTGCAACACATTTTTCGTTGATTTACCTGCACAAGTTTTCCACATCAAAGAATTACCGAGTCGATATGAATTTTTCAGGCAATGAAGAGATGAAGGAATTGCAATAATTGGTGGTGACACAATTAAGGGGTTCACATATACATGCATGTATATGTTGCAAGGTCTGTTCTTCTTCCGACCAGGTCTGTTCTTCTTTTAGTTATAACATATACATGCATGTCACAATATTCTATCGCCACTTGGTCATGGATTGCGAAAGGATCAAAATTAGTGTTAGACATCACTTTTGTCTGTAATCATCTTTCACTAGATTTGAGGTTTCCAATTTTCTTTCGCTTGCAGGCATGGATTGCTCTTATTGGAGAAAAACTGGATGCTACTCTAGCAAAACATTTTGTAAATAAATGATAGGCAGTGCAAGATAGAGTCTGATAATAACTATGTGGACGTCTGGATTCTCATGTGCATAGCATTTGTTTCGTCCATTATTCAGGTAATTTCAATTTTTGAATTGCATTTAAGCATTATGATATTGTCAAACTGTTTTTGTTACTGCTTTGAGAACGTAAGCTTGAGGTGTTTTGTCCCTTCTATTTTTATTTTGAAAATTATGGTTGCATGCCATTGTCTTTAGTGAACTCAGAGAGTAAATTTTGATGACCTGGAGCCTATCTTCTCCCCCCCGCCTTGTCTTGTGGGTTGTTGGGTTTTGTAATGTCTAGGTAGCCGTTTTATACCCCATGCCAAACAATTCTGTCGGGTAATAATTATATAGATCATATTTTCTTTTCCTTTTGGATAAGCTGTTAGTGTTAACCATATGAATTATATGTATCATGTTTCGTTTAAAGCTTCGACAAGGAGCATTTTATGAAATTGTTTTTCATACAAGAGAATGTGGATGGAGAAGAATGTGTGTTGATGTTGCTAACGGGAAATTGATGCGCATTTAAGAACATGTTTCACAAAGCACCAAGCATCAAAATTACACATGGATTTGAAACCTACAGTTTCATCTATTTTATTCTTTATACAATACAGTTTTAAAATTTGTGAATCCATTTACAAGTCTCTGATGTCTTGCATGCTTTTGTGAACCAGGAGGAGGCAAATTGTAATCGAACCAAATCATAGTGTGGCAAAACGAAGATGGAGTGAGAACAAGGAGGCAGCATAGCATTTTGAACCCAATTCATGCCATAGGTGAACACAGTTTCCAGGGATGCTACTCACCTTGACTTCTGAGTTGGTGATAGAACAAGCAGGAAGCACCAAAATTTGTCAAATTATCATATTATTATATTATAGTTATAGAAAACACTAAAAGGTGCGGTATGTTCACTGGAGCTGAATACTGTTCGCCCACTCAGATTAGTGTGGATACACTGTTTTTTTTTTTTTTTCATTTTGGTCGATTTTATCCTAATTGAAGGGCAATTGCTTTTGGTTTCTTAAGCAAGGGTGAAATTGAAAGAAGAAGGATTAAAATGAAAAAAACACCAAACATGAATGACATGCAAGGTTTTTATAAAAATACATTTAGGTCCTTCATCTTTAAAAATAACATTATTTATACAATTTAGGTCCCTTTAAATTTTAAAAAAAATTAATTTTGATACAAAATTCATTTGTATTATTTTTCAGTTACTGGTTAGAGAGATGTCGTTTAATTCCGACAATGAGAAAAAATATCATCGTAATTTCAACCATTAAAATAGTTTTTCTTGGTTTTCATGAGTTCCATGTGATGAGAAGTTTGATGGTGATGTTTTAGAGATTTAATATTGCCTGAAAAAATAGATTTAAGTTGAGGAAAATAAATCTAATCCAGTTTGATTTCAAGTTTTTTATTTTGATTTTTTAGTGTTTTGGATTGATGGACTGTTTTGTAGTTGTTTTAAGGGTGTTAGTGAGGCTTTCTTGGTTTGAAATGACTTAAAAGTTGGGTTTTTAGGGGAAAAACTTGATTTTCCGGTCACCACAGTGGTGACTGGAATTTGGGCTCGCAGATGACATGTCATCTACTCTCTCTTTTTTATTTTATTTTTAGTTATTGTTAGAAGAAAAAATATTGGACTTGTAAGAAAAGACAATCAAATAGCTAGTTTCATTACTATACAGCGAGGATAAAAAAAAATGAGTTCTATATGATAAGAGAAGTTCGATAGTGATGTTTTAGAGTCTCAATATTGCATGAAAAAACATATTTAAGTTGAGGAAAATAAATCTAACCTAGTTTGATTTCAGGTTTTTGGATATTTTTGGGTTTTTTGGATTGATGGATTGGTTTGTAATTGTTTCAAGGTTGTTAGTGAGGTTTTCTTGATTTGAAATGACATAAAGATTGGGTTTTTAGGGCAAAAGAAACACTTCCTTGATTTTCCGGTCACCACAGTGGTGGCTGGAATCTGAGCTCGCAAATAACACATCATTTGCTTTGTATTTTTCATTTTATTTTTAGTTATCGTTAATTTTTTATATATATTTACACATGATTCTCAACCTATTTAATTAGATTTGTGATTAAGCTTTTTAATTCACATTCATGATCTTTTTATATAAAAAATAGTTTTAAAAGCCTGTATATCTTGTTTTTTTTATTAGAAGAAAAAATATCCACCGTAAAGAAAGACAATCAAATAGCTAGTTTCATTGCTATATAGTGAGGATAAATACGAAAAATTAATTTTTGCATTGAACTTCTCTTTCAAGCAATGTTACAGGTTATTTGGTATTGTGATAGTGATTGTTTTTCAAAGTGTATTTTGCTTGGAAAATATTAAAATAATGTTTCTTTTAAAAAAATATTTTTGATATTAACACATAAAAACGATCTGAAAATACTAAAAAAATTAATTTAAAGTAATTTTAAAAAAACATTTTTAGAATGAAAAACAAATGAAATATCAGAACAATAGTTGTTTGTTCTTAGTTGCAGTTTCTATAGGTGTAACAAGTGGCAGAACTACATGTTGTCGTAAGAACTTGACTGGTAAGACAAACTGGCAAGAACTTGGTCACAGTTTCGATCAACCATTTTGTTATCAATTTTGTTATACTATTGTTATTGAAAGGGGAAGCTAAAGAAAACATCATTGATACGATTCAGCCTTGTGATACGATCAAAACAAGGTCAGATTTGGATTTTGACGTAAAATTTTCTATCGTCCAATTTTATTCTATTGAGCGTAACTTCAAATCCAATCATTGGATCGAGCTAAAACTTTACCAGAAGATTTCAAAGGTATTTTACACTATATGATTCACGAGGTTTGCATCAATCTTTGTGTCTGCGTCATCTAAGAAAAAAAAGGGTTATAATTCATCTTATTATTGTCTCTAATCATATCAGTAACATATATATATATATATATATATATATATATATATATATAGAGAGAGAGAGAGAGAGAGAGAGAGAGAGAGAGGAGGGAGAGAGAGAGAGAGAGATTAGATGAAATTTGAAGGATGATTCAATTTTGCTGCAGAAACATAACTCTTAGTGAATCATAACAAACCATCTCAAAATCAATTGCAACTGAATATCTTGTCTATTGGGGATGATATCGCATATATATATTTGAGCTTATTTTGATATCGTTTGCTTGTGGTTTTAATTCGAGGTTCATTTTGCCGCATAAAACACTCTTAGTGAACCATATGCAAATAACCCAAATCAATTGCAACTTCATATCTTGTCTATTGGGGGTGATATCGCAAGATATATAAAATTTGAGCTTATTTTGATATCGTTTGCTTGTGGTTTTAATTCGAGGTTCGATTCTGCCGCATAAACACTACTCTTAGTGAACCATAAGCAAACCATCTTAGAATCAATTGAAACTTCATATTATGTGTATTGGGGGTGATATCACACCATATATTAAATTTGGGCTTATTTGGATATCGGTTTCTTGAGGTTTTAATTGGAGGTTCAATTCTGCCGCAAACTAATCATACAAGGAGTTTGGGTACCTAGACATAATAGAACGACCTATAAACTGAGATTTGTTGTTTTCTTGGTATCCGAATACTATATATTAAATTCAAGGTCATTTGGATAGCATTTCTTTAGGTTCTAGAATCGGGTTTTGTCTTGCCGTAACAGGTTTTGTTTTTTGTTATCTTTCAAAACTTGTTTTGTTTTTATTGATTTTGTTCCTACCAGTATATTATCATCATATTTGAAATATTTGGCTGTCGTTTGAGTCATTTTCATCACTTTCACATTTGCTTATTTTCGATCAGTTCTGGTCCAAAAAAAAGTCAGATTTGTAATTTCGAGTCTAAATCAATGTTCTTCCTGTCGTAAACTCTATTCTCGTTGTGACTTCATCTTCTTTTATTTCTTTCTATTTGTGTCATGTATTCAGCAAAGGAGAGGGAACGAAGGAGGATTCTAGCTCAAGGATGCGAAAAACTAAGCTATGGTTTTGGGGTTTTAGAATAAGAAGTTGATAGGTGTAAAAGATTATTCTATGATCTTCAAGCTTCATGAGAAAAAGAGATACAACGCTAAAAAAATGAAAGACAAATGAGAGCCATTGTTGTTATCATTCAAAAAAGTATGTATGCAAGTGGTTAGTTCAACGTGCTTATTTGAAATTCTTGTCAGTCACTACTTCCATACAATGTTGTTGGAAAAGATTTTAGCAATAAGAGAATTCCAAAGGCTTAAACAAAAGGCTAATAAAGTCGCTACTAATCCTATTCAAGATTTAAGGGCGAATCTTCTTAAAGTGGGAGGGAATGATACGGTTCAGCCTTGTGATACTACCCAAGCAAGGTCAGATTTGGATTTTGGCGTAAAATTTTCTATCGTCTAGTTTTACGCTATTGAGCATAATTCCAAATCTAACCGTTGGATCGAGCTGAAACTTTATCAGAAGATTCTAGAGGTATTTTTCTATGTTCGAGTAAATGTTCAGGTGAATCATAGTTTAGAAAGGACTTGCGATATAGGTCAGAACATGTTGTATGAATTTTGTTATTTACTTCTTTTTGACATGTGGACTTTCTATTTGGCAATGATTATTTTTCTAAAAGGATGTGGTAGCTTGTTTTGGAGATTTTCTAGTTCCACAATAATCTTTAATGAGCTGAAACATAATTTTCAAAAGTGGCAATGATTCATTAATGTTCTAGAATCCTTTTCTTATAAAGATTTCTCATTCATCTTAGTTACACAAGGAAAAAAAGGGGTTAATGCTATTTAATGGCAGATTAGTTATTATTATTTTTTTTAATGTTTGGGCTTAATTAAAACTTTGTTTTGAGCTAGGATTCAAGGCTTGTTTAGATCAGGTTATGGGCTTTTCAGTTTAGGGTTTTTGGGTTAATTTTGTATGTGGGTCAGTTCAGCTTACAGGGATAAACCCATTATGGTTAATTTTTCAAGAATTATTTAAACTCATGTAACCAAAATGTCTACGGCCATTGATGAATATTACTTTTGAATTTTTTAGTTTTAACATGTGAGAATGATTCTTACATTCTTCGGTTCTTGAACGAACTAAATCTAACTTATTAAAGATTAACTGATTTTATGGTGTCATTTTACTTCATTTCAATAGTGTTGATACCATGAGACATGTTTTTATTGTATCACACTTTTATTAGACATATTTCAGCTTTCCAGGATCATATTTTAATTTTAATTATGGATTAGGTGACCATATAATTACAAGGTTCATATCAATTACTTAGATCCCTTTCCAACCGTGTAATTTGCATTTTTATAGTAACATTTGGTAATTATCGAGAAATATAAATTTGTTCGGTTGTGGTATAAAAAAAATCAGGATAAAAAAAATTGCATCATAAAAACAAATAAAGAATGCTGCTTGTGTGATTGCTCTGTTGTTATACATGGGTGCCTAGCTGTAATTTGCACATCGAAATGCGAATCCGTTACGCGAGGGACCTCTCCCAGGGAAGGAACCCAGACGTCGAATCGGCAAGATTGGCCATAACAAAATGCTTGAGGCCAGTGTCCCAAACCTCGCAGAACCGAAGCCGCCAATCGGGAGGTTCAATGGCCTCTGTCCCTAGACCTGGCGCTCTATCCTTTGATCCCTTATTGTGGTCCTCTTGCCAGTTAGTGACATAGGTCGAAACTCTTCTAAAGAACTTGGCTTCAAAGGAATCCCACACCTGGTATTTGTAGTGGTTCACTAAAACCTTGCTCTCTCGCACGTTCAGGTATTTGTATCCATCCCGTAGTTTAAAATGATGCACCGCATTAAGAAGAGTTGTATGAAGGAGCTCTGGGCGCACAACGGATTTGTGTCTCTCCGGAGCCTCAAGCCGACAGGTATAACCCACAGTTACACCCTGTGATGGAGGTGATGTCAATCCAGATGGCCCATAGCTGTGGCAAACCGTTCTTAGCTCTGCAATTTTTGGTGAATCTGAGTATTTCATGACGAGGGCTCGTAGTGAATTTGGTCCAGGTTTATATCGTCCCCGTCCATGTGGGAAGTAGAAAAACTCATCAACATCAAAGAATCCAAGCCACTTGCATTCATGTTTTGCTCTCAAAGCACAGTGCGAAAAGCCTGCCTCTTGTGTCTTAACCCATGGCCAAGCATGCCTAGTGATATTGTACTTGTGCAAATTAAGCTCATCAATAACTTCTTGAACCTCATCATCGCTATTGTTGTCATATATGAACCATCGCTCGATTCCAAGCCAGGCGTGATAGATAATCCACTCCCGAAGGAAAGAGGCTTGGTTCCACAGCATGGTGCAAGCACAGAGCTCATACTTCCCAGTGTTACTCTTGTGCTCATGGGAGTTGATAATTTGAACTTTGGCGACCGAAGGCAGAGGAGCTTCATCTGCACCTTCAACATTGTAATCAACACGGCTAACACTAACTCGAATGTCCTTAGCCTTATCTAGATTGTTTAGAATACTAGGAGGCAACAAACACCGAAAAACTTCTTGAGCAGCTGCAATTGCTCGAGTATTGAACACAAATAATCCTTGATCAAAATCAGTCAAACTGAAGTGGCACCTGAATTTCCTAGCATCGGCTTCTCTATGCGGCCGAAGATTCAATCCTTTAGCAAACACAACCACATTACTAGTGTAACCATTCGAATCCAAAACTGCCTCATAAACCACCTTGTTCCAGGAAGGAACCACACTCTGATTAAGCCGCAACAACCATTCACGTCTTTCCACCACAACATCGCCACTCCGCTCTCGCCCTCGCAAATTAACTGAAGCAGAAAATTAAGAGGCGGAAGGTGGCACCTCACAATGGACTTCAACTGTTGATGATATCCATCAACAGATATAACAGGCTTTAACACAACTCGTTCAAGCATATTGTCGTAGTAAACACAGTCTAAATTATCAGTTGGTGGAGTTAATTTACTGGAAACGATTAACACTAAGTGGTCAGGCAACAACACCCTGCCTTCTACTACTAAATTTTGATACTGGGAGATACCACCACCACCACCACCACCACCGGTTAGAAAAGCAGGCAAGAGGGACATAGTGGAAGTCCTCAGAACTGGACGAAACGACCCGTCCCTACGGATTGGTAAACGATCCGACGAAATGAACAAAAGAAATACTAAGAAAGATAAGCATACAGTTAGAGACCTTACTAATAACAACTTGGCACATGCTGGTCTATATATTCTTCCCAGCTGCTTTCTCTTCCGCCTTTGCTCAGAATCCATTTTTTCTTTTCAAAACCAAAATAAAAGAGAGATTTCTGGATCTTGAACGAATGAGTGAGAGGAGATGGGCCTGGAATTTGTGAGGTGCAGATCTGGAGAAGCTGACGGTGAGATTTGGCGTTGTCGGCCGGAAAAGGGAGAAGAAAGGGAAGAGACGCAGCTATGCTTTGACTGGAGGAGGGAGAATGATACTACAGTATAATATACTACTACTCCTGTTTCTTTTTTGACTCGTTGAGGAGGAAAGGAAGAAGAAGATGATGGTGAGGAGGAATTTTTATTTTTATTTTTATTTACTTTTATACGCTCTTTTAGCGAGTGAAATTGAGCCACATGTCTTGTTTTAATTTGATGATTGCTAATTAGTATCTTAATAATAAATTGATTAATGAAAGATAAAGAGATAATAATAAAAAAAAAGAGATAAGAAGGAGAAATTTAAAAATAAAATAAAAGGAGAGAAATATGAGATTATATATAGTTTTCTCTCTCTTTTCTTGTATATATTTCTCTCATATCATAAAATCCCTCAATAACAATAAAAAATTATAGGTTGAAGTTATAAAATCTCTTAATTAAGGCCATAACTTTGTTGTCTTAGCAAATATTAAAAGAAAATTGTGAACTTAATTGTATTTTGTTTATGATGCATAAACATTTAAAGACACAAATCTAATACGGTGGCTTGACCAGAATGATATTTTTTTTTTTTACCTTTTAATTTTGGATTATTTAAAGAATATTTTTGGATTAATATGGGTGTTCAGATCAGCTTGCACGCACCTTAACTAATCCTATAAGCCCTGAAGTTAACGACCATCAGTGTCCATCATATTAGTAACTATAAAGCTCGAACTTGAGATTATAAAAAAAACAAACCTTTTCATTCTAAATTCTTGTCACTAAATCAACTGATAGAATATATAGTGAGAATATGTTCTTAATATTATTTTAAGAATAGCTAAATAAAATAAAAATAAAGAAATACAGAGGGCCCCACCCTTTTCACTATGGTGGCAACCAGACGAGATGGCCTCGTTTTATTTAATTTTGGAGGACGTCATATAATTACAATTTTCCAGTGAAGTGACTTCATCTTTCCTTTATTTATTCATTCCTCTTCGATGGTGTTGTCTTTGGTTTTTGGCATTCTAAGTATTCGATTAATTAATTAGCCATTAATCAATGCATCCCATCCCTTAGAACTTTATTACCATGTTACTGCTGTACTTATATACATATAATATCAATTTACTTTGATGGAAAAAAAAAATTCAAACGTATTTTCAATAAAAAATATTTAATTATAAACTCAAAATATAATAGGATGATATAAAAAACAAAATACTGTTTTAATTTATAGTATTTTGCAGGTGTTGCTTCAGTGATTTAGTCACATCCTGTTTCGTTGATTAACTAAATTATTTAAGTAATAGATTTTTAGTCAAATTCCTCAATCTTATGATAAAAATAATTCTCTTGTCTTGTAATTCGAGAAAGAGCATGAATTGTTTTTATTAAAATAACATCAATTTTTTTTTAATTTTCATGGTATTGAATTAATTAGATTCGGTGGAATAAACCAAGAATATAAAATATAATTTAATTAAAAACCCGACTCGAATAAAGTTTTAAATGTTAAATTTTATGAGCCGACCCATAAAATTGAACCAAGTTCAACAACTATGCTGCATTATATCTTGCAGAATAAAAATGAGAAATTATCCCAAATTAACCATGGCGGAATCTTTGGAAAAGGATCATGGATGGAGAATCTATCCACTTGATCGGATGACAAATTTGTAGGAGCCCACCCACTACAACTTGCTTCTCATTATTTGTTTTAAGGAGTGGGAAGGTGCGAGCCACGACAACACAAATATATATATATATATATATATATATATATATATATATATATATATATATATATATATATATATATATATATTTGTGCGTGTGCGTGTGCGGTGGGGACTGCGGGGGTTGTTAGGAAGCTGCTTGTTGTTACAACGAGGTTAATTGTGCGGTTTAGAATGAATGATGTTTTGTCTTAATATTTTATTAAATAATTATTTTCTTGACTGTTTTTTTTTTAAACTAGGTTATTTTTTAGCATTCAATCAACTCATTCACATTTAATCAATTCTCATACCACTTAATTGAAAATTCAAGCAAGCAAAGAAAATGAAAATGGGATGAAAAATTTTAAAATTGATCTATTTTATCCATTTCAGCGACACTGTTAAATAATTCATCGCGCTTTTAACATTTTTTAAAGTTCGATAAAAATAAAATCCAGGTAATTGATTCAATTAAGTTGAACAACTTTACATTAAAAAAGATATTAAACAATTGATAACATAAACTTTTTTGTTATTTTTTTATTTAATTGTATGGAAAAAAAATTATGTTTGCAAAACAAACATTAATTCTAAAATAGATATTTATTTGAGACTATAATAATTCTATAGAGTAGATAAAAATAAATCATAAAGTCCATTTCATAACCAATCCAACATTAAAAAAGGGTGAAATATAAAAATTCAAATAAAAAAATATAGGATCTAATTGGTTAACCCGTCAAGCTCATGAATTAGATAACTCAGGTCAACACTTAAACTCGAGAATCGGGTAATAGACTCAACTAAGATTAAAACTTGTTTATCGACTTTTCTTTTTAAAGACCACAATAACCTTATAAAAAAAATAAAAAAAATTATGAAATTCAATTTTAATCAACTCAATATTAAATAATAAAATGAAAACAAATGAATAAAAAAATTAAAATTAAACTTGCCAAACCCATGAATTTTCTAAAATTTAATAATACGTTTTTATTTCTAAACTAATCTTATCTAACTACATAATTAAAAAAATAAAACAAAATTAAATTAAATTGTTTTTAAAAAAATCCCTCTGAAAACCTATGAAATAAGAGCAACTCGGGTCACAACAACAAACATACAAATTAAGTCATACATCAATATTTCATTATTTAATAAAAGGGAAGCATTAAAAGAAATTTGAAAAACGTGATTACAAAGAATTCATAGATTAAACAAAAAAGGAAATTTTGTTTATCATTAATTATTCTTAAGAATAATCAAGATGTAAGATGATTAAGTAGCAAGCCCGCCATTGATCAATGTCCATGAAGAAAAGTTAAATCAACCTTCCAATTCAATCAAATTGTAAATTCAACCAAAAAGATATTAACAATCAAAGAATGCTGGTAGAGTGTGCGCAAGAGTGGAAAGTGATGAGCTCATACCACTACGCGCTATACTGAGAATGCGTGTGAGGACAATTATGGTGGCTAAAAATACTCAATTACCGTCTTATTTGATGCGCAAGGTTGTGGCAGAGCTTTTGAGCTGACGCGGTGGGCGGCGGTTCGACAACGATGAATGTTTTTTCTCTTACTTTTCTTTTTTTTTTTTATCTTTTTTTTTTTTATAAAACTTGATATTTGTGTCATGTCTTTAAAATTTTAGTTAAGTTCTCTACTTTATATTTGTTTTGGATTTAATCTTTATTTTTTTTTAATTTATTTTAATTTTAATGCTTCTTGAATTTTTTTTTTTAATTTCATCTCTCCGTATTTAATTTAATTTATTTTTTATATCAAATCTAGTCATTATTTTTTTAATTGTTATTTTTTTTATCCTTTACATTTATTTTATTTTTTAGATTTTGTCCTTTAAAATTTTAATTCATTTTTTTTTAAATTTTGGTCCTTATTTTTTTCATTACTCTTTTTCTACCATTTTCTTCATTGATTTTTTTTTTCAATTTAATCCATGATTAATTTCTTTCAATTATTTTCGATGCAAAATTTAGTTCTCGTTATTTATTGTTTATTTTTTTATAATTGAGATTTTGCTTTATAATTTTTCCGTGTCAGCCTTTAACAGGGTAGTCCCAGTCTCATGACCCGGTCCACTAGTTTCAATGATTTACCTGGTTTGAGTTCGATAATTTTTTTAAAAAAATCCTGTTTAGAATTTGTTTTTAATTTTATTTTTATCATTTGACATTGACTTATTGGGCCTTAAGATTTTTTATTTGTTCAGTTTTCCTTTCATGAGGTTATCCTCATCTCACATCTCGAGTTGCAAGTTAGTCGAGTTAACATGAGTTGACTCAGTTTTTTAAATTGATCTTTTATTCAGTTTTATCATTTGCCATTAAATTATTGACCCTTGAACATTGTCATTTTTTCCACTTTCCTTTATGCGGGGTTATCCTGGGTGCGGGATGATCAAACATCTCAGCATCCCCTCCACAAATAAGCAGCGCGTCTAGCTTAATGGTGACCAGAGTGGCATGTGTAGCCTTTTGTTTTTATTCTTTTTCCTCTGTCCTACTTGATTTTCGTGTTGGCCTTTAAAAAATTCAAATCAACCCCTAATATTTGTTATATTTAAGATTTCATCCTTATTCTCTTCATTACAATTTTTAATAGTTAAAATAATTTATAGAATTAAGGCGGTTTTTCAATTTCGTCATTGTTATCTCTATTGCAATTTTTTTTTTATTAAGAATAATTTAAGAAATTAAGATCTTGTATTTCAATTTCACCCCAAATAGATATTTTCACATATCAGATTTTATTCTTATTATTCTTATTGCTATTTCTTTATATGGTTTTTGCAATTCTTTTTTGTTTTTGGAAATTTCATCATTCTTTTAATTTTTTCCAGTCAAATCTAATATTTTTTTATTAATGTATTTTTTTTTTACCTTGCAAGATTTTTTTAAATTGATTTTTTTTTATTTCATCATTCAACATTTATTTAGACAGATGTTTAGCTTCTTAGTTGAGTCCGGGTTTAGAATTTAACATTTAATAGGTTTAGAAGATTGACTCTAGTTTACAAAGTTGACATGAACACGAGTTTTCGTGGTTTTTTTTGCTTTTTTTTTCATCCATTACCATTTTGTTATTTTTTATTAGCTTTTTATGAGATTTTTTTAGTCAATTTTAAAATAACACATGTCGTCTTACTTTTAGTTTTTTTTTTGTCTTTGTTAAATTTAGCTTTTCTAAAGAAATTTTGTTTTAAAATTGAATTGAATTAATTGGTTTCGTCCTCTTTGAGCTCGCAGGTTGAGCTCAAGTTAAGAATTTAATGAATTGCGGGTTGTAGAATTTAACTCATGTTTACAAGGTTTGCATCATTTTGATATCTTTTCTACGAAGAAAAAAAATGGTTGGTCCTATTTTAGTTTTTTATTAAATTAAATTTATTTATTATGTCCCTGTCATTTAATATGAGGCAATACTTGAAAGAATTTTGTTTTTTAATAATTTTTTTGGAAATTAGTATTCTTTGTTTATATACCTTTTTTTCTATTAAGTTATCTCGGTATTATGTCTCGACAGGTTCACCAGGTTTGGCTCGATCTTTTTTTTCATTGCTTTTTAATATTTTTTAATCTTGAGTCAATAATCATAATCTTAGATTTTTTTTCTTTTAAGAAAATATTTGCTTCGTCTCGATATTTTTTCTACAATGAAAAAAAAAAAAAACAACAGACCCACAGTATAGTGCAAGACACCTATTTAGTCACGTAACCAAGCAACAACACAAAAAAACTATTACAATCCATAGTTAAAGCAGTCTAGATTAGCAGTACTTTTGCCACATGGTATAATTTTCTTTTTTAAAATACTTTTCAATCTTTCCACTATTATTATGCACATTCTTTATTCCCAAGTAACATTGTTTTTAGCAATTTGATCATGTTGGTATTTTTTTTATTTTATTGTATCAATATTTATTTCATAACATGCCGATGTGGTATAGTATCACATAAGTATTATTGGTGGAAAAAATTATAAATTAGTTTTGAAAAAATAAATTAAAAAATCTCCCTAATTTTAAAAATTAATTAATAAATTTCATAACCAGTGTTGACTCTACTTAATTTAATAACTTGAAAAACAAGTCCAGCTCTATTTTTTATTTTGAACATATGTTTATTTGAACACAATTTATTTTATTTAGAGTGGTACACCACGAGATTATTGGTTGGAGCTATATCATGGATTGGATAAAAAATAAATGTAAAAGAAAACAATGTCTAGGCAATAGAAAACTTCTTGGCAGTATTATTAAATTTGGCATACCGGGTCAATCTTAAAATCTCTTAATTACCTAACTTGGGCTACAAATCAAACCATTAAAAAATTATCTTAATATGATCTAGTCAGCTTATATTGTCTAAAGACAACCTGAACAACTAGTAAAAATATAGTTAGGTTTTAAAAAATATTTCAAGATGAATTTTTTAAAAAAACATTGAGATGATAACATATTTGATCGACCTAGATCCGTCTAGGTTAATCAACTAAACCCGTGACTCGAGTCATGTATCCGACTAGGTTTAATAACTTTATTTTATAAAATTATTTTTTTACTTAATTATACTATACTAAAAATAGATGTTCGTAACATCAAGTACTAATCCAACATCGGGGTGTTTGTTTGAAACCTTGACAACCCATATTGAAAGCAAAGCAAAACACATTACAAAACCTAATTCTCAATAAACTCAAGTGAACTCGTCAAACCCGCAATCTAGGTTGTAGACTCCACTCAATTTAATGACTTTTTTCTGAAAATATTTTTTATTTAATTATATGGGAAAAATAGATGCTGACATCAATAAAATATCGAGATGTTTGTTTGAGACCATGATAAATCTATAAAAAAAAAATATTATAAAATCCAATTGAAAAGCAACCAAATGTTGAAAATATGAAATTGAAAAAAAAATAGAGTAGGCTACACGTTGCATATAACTACCCAGAATCTAACAATCACTATGATTTTTTACCCCACCTAAAAAAAAAAACCACTTTTGAAGCCATTTTCATCCATAACACCTCAGAAACATCATAGAAACCTCTATTACCAACCTTAAAACACTCTAGAATCACTTGGAAAAAACAATTGACCGAATAAAACAATCTAAACCGAGCTCAATCTACCTTTTTTAGGTAATTTTAGAGGAAAATACCACCACCATTAAACTTTTCCTATTGAATGGAACCTTTGGGCACCAATAACAACGGGTTTTGTCACAAAAAAGTGGTTATTCACTAATTTTCTCTTTGCTTCATCATTTTTAGATGATTTTTTCTCTCCCCTCTCAAACACAAAAACTGAAATATTAAAAAATAAACTTTTAGATTATAATTAAATTTTAAAAATTAAAGGGACTGTGGAGTAAGAAAAAGGAAATGAGGTGGACTAAGGATAACCTTTTCTATTGAATTTAAGATTGCCCATGAAATTTCTCATTACTTTACAGTTCGGTTCTCTATTGTTGAATTTTTTTTCTTTCCTAAACAAATTTTTGCAAATTGTTCATTAATTTAGGCGTAGAAGATTGCAATTAAAAATAAAAATAAATATGAGGATGAAAAATGAAAAACAAATTGCTATAGTGGATTGCTACATGTTTTATCTAAATGTTTTAGTATATTTTGTAAATATTGAAGTGGTTTTAAGGACTTGTTCAAATATAAAAAACATTTTTCATTTTTCAAATCCATTTCTATTTTTCATTTTTATATATATAAACATTAGAAAACATATCAATTTTATATGATTGTAGAATATTTTGCAAAACAAAAAACTAGAAAACATGTTCAAATTAGTATTATTTTTTTCATCTTAAATAATATGAATGAAATTGAAAGCAACTAAGAGCCTATTTGGGAATGTGGTAGAGATTACTTTTCAAAGTGTTTTTCACCTGAAAATGCATCAAAATAATATATTTTTCATTTTTTAAAATTTATTTTTGATATAAACACATCAAAACAATTTAAAAATACCAAAAAAATAATTTGAAGCTAAAAAAATTTAAATTTTCAAAAACGTGGTTGAACCGCAATACTAAATAGAGCTTAAATCTTTATGGAATAAATTGTAACCATGCCATCTTGAACATCAAGCAACCTGCATAAAAGTAGCATGGTAGGTCAACTCATTGACCTGTCGATGTAGGACTTAACTCGGGTCGAGTTTTATTTCAAACAGGATTAAGAGTTGACTTGGTTAGACTCGATTGACCCTGCAGGTCAACTCTTAACATGGTTAACCCCATCAAAACCTAGGCAAAACTTAATTTGACTTTAATTATTTTTTTCAAAAAAAAATCTTAAAATAATATTGTTTTAGATTAATTTGAGTTGATTTGTCCAACCCATAACTCAAGCTTTAAATTAAGTCACAAATCAAGCTGGTTTTTATAGCTTTGATTTTGATCACCTAGATGAAGTTTACAATCTGAGCATAAAAAAGTCTATTTTCATCATGATTTCTACTTATTCTCATCTAATTAAATGAGCAAAATCATAATTTTAAAATTCAAAAACAAAAGAAGAATTAAGCTTAAATCAAATCCTAACGGATCTGTAGATCCAAGTATTCACTTTTTTCCTTCAACACGGCCAAAATAGAATTTCTCCTCCACCACCCCCCGCCCCACCAAAAATCAATGTTATTAGCTTGATTTAACAAATTAATCTCCATAATATCACCTTCCTTTCTTAAACATAAGTTCATAACTTCATGAAAGGTTGATTTGCATGTCTATTTTCTTCCATCTAAGTTTCATAGCCATGTCTTTCATAATTTGGACAAAATCATGGCGTTGTCCAAGTAAATAACAAAACACTAAGTTCTCTTGTGATTTTACTATAGCAACCATTACTATTGATTGTCACAGTTTTATTGTGGATTAGAATAGTGCATGTTTTTAAATTTTTCAATTCAATTCTCAAACATTAATCCTTCGATTCAGTCTTTTAAGACCAAATTAAAGCCCAATTACTTTTGATTTGTTAAGAAATAGTGAAATTAAAATACACATGACCAAAATGAAAAGGATATGTAAAATAAGTGGCAACTTAGAATTTTATATAACATGTTCAATTTGGTTCCTTTACTTTTTAATTAATAAATGGTCAGCCTTTTTAGTTTTTAGAATGCAATTTTGATACCAAACTTTATTTTCCTATTTTTTAGTCTTTTTTTTTAGAGAGAAAGAGTTGTCAAATTCCATTATAGAGAGAGAAAGTCATCATTGACACTTATTTCAACATTAAAAAGATCGATCTTGGTGTCAATAAATTATATTTGATGACAAGAGTTTTACCTAAGTGTTATTTTTCTTAATCCTTGTTTGAGAAGGTGGATTTGCCCGCGTGAAGATTTTCATGTTTGAGTTGATTTTAGGTTTCTAAGCCATTTGTTTTTTGTTTTTTCAGGCCTTAAATAAGTTTACTTAGATTTGTAGGGTGTTTCATAAGTATTTTTGGTCAAAAATTAGTTGAAAATTAGTTTTTTGGTCAAAAATTTGTAAGGTGACCCTATAGTTGTCGAATTAAAAAAAAAAAACAGATAACACGTTGTCAACTTAATTTTTTTAAAAAAAAAAACATAGAGGCGAACAACATTCGTCTAAGCTTTTTTTTTTAAAGAATGCCTAAGTTTGTTAGGCCACTAAGCCCATACATCTGAGCTCCTTTTAGGCTTTTTTTTATTAAGTAAAAGATAAATTTAATAAAAAAAATCATTAAATCCAGTTGAGTCCATGATCTAAGTAATAGATTTGACGGGTTAATTCGCAAAGTTCGGATCGATTCAATATTTTATAGCTTAAATATTTTTTTTAAAATGTCATATTGAACTATTATTTTTTTAGCAATTAGTTTATTTTGAATTTGTCTCCATGATGTGTTTTCTTTTTTGTGGGATTAATATGTTCAAATTTGATTTTTACATGATTGTCACAGTCTCAAGATCCCGGTCGTGGTTGTAGTAAATTAACATAAGTTGACTCGGGCCGCTTCAGTATGTCACAACGTCAATATTTTTTAAAAAAAGTAATTTTGTATTATTTTTTTGTTCTTTTATTTTGTTTTCTTTCAGTTTCATCATTTAGCTTTTCGTAAAATATTTTTTCCTATAATTAAGTAAAAAATAAATTTAAAATAAAAAAAATCAAACCAATAGACATCATAACTCGAATTGAGGGCTTGACAAGTTAGATTGTGAAACATTAGTCAATCAAATATATTATTGTCTCAATTTTATTTTTAAATGCAATGCTGAAAAGTCTTTTTACGCATTTGGTTTATTTTGAGTTGGTCTTCATGATATATTTAGTTTTGGTTTTTGTAGGATTAATTGGTTTTAATTTTCTTTTTATAGTGTTTTTATCATCTTGATTATTTTTTAAATCCAAACAATATTATTCTTAGTCGTCCAGTTTATGAAGTTTAATAATATTGCCAAAAAAAAATTACATAATTTTAATAATTTTTTTTATATTTCTAAAAAAAACAATTTGCGCTTGCATCGAAATACAAGTCATGGACTCGTGTCTTAGCTAAGAGTGTGTTTGGTATTGCGGTAGCTGTTGTGGTTGTGGTTTGAAAAAAAGTTGTTTTATAAAAAGTACTTTTAGTTGAGATTGGTTTGAAAAAATAGGTGTTTGGTTAAAACTATGGTTGAAATTGAAGTTGAAGAAAAAGTAGTTTAATGTGTTTGGTTAAGAATGCTTTTGAAATTGAGATTATAAAATAATTTTAAAAAATATATATTAATATTGATGGTTTTAAATTTAAATATTATAAAATTAATTACTCATATTACATCATGAAATAAATAATACTTTATATAAAATATTTTTTATTATTCCATTAAACTATTTATAATTCCATTACGTACAAAATTCATCCGATAAAAACTACAGTTTTCATAATTATTTGAGCGTGTAATAAAATTAGATAAAATATTATCAGGTATAAAATTGATATTACAGTGCGAGCGAATTTAATTCACTCTATACTAGTTTTTCGGGAAAAAAATTATTGTTCACATCACAATACGAGTGAACTAGTTTTTTTTAAAAAAAAACTGTTAAAAAATTTAACACACTAAAAAAAAAATTAATTGTTCATGTAATTGCACTGTTAACTGAACAATGCAATTATAGTGTACAGTGTATCAATGTACACTGTTCATGTTAATTGTACTGTTCAGTGAACGGTGCAATTAGCATGAACAGTAATGAAAAAGCATGAATTCTCTACTTCCTAAAAATCGAGTTACAGCCGCAAATAAATGGTGGGGCCCATGTTTTTTCACAGTTAACAATTCGTAACCAAACGGATAATTACTGTGTTTTTTAAGAAACACGAACACGTAGACAAACGGATTCTAAAGCAGACTAGTATGTATATACACACACACTAGACAAGCTATAGTTTATATTCTATTTTGAATCTCAATAAAATCATTTTCTGTTAATTTTTATAATCACGTTGTCTGATAAAGACAACCATCTATGTTTTATAGCTATATCTATCATAGTTTCATAGAAATCATAGGGTTATTTAGCTAATATCCAAATTGAGTAAGCTGGCGTTTTTATTTTGTTTATTTTTAGAAATTATTTTGTTTATTTTTAGAAATTATTTTCCATGAAAAATTAAGAAAACATGTTTACCAAGTACTGATTTTCTAAAATAGAAAACAAAAGTTGTGTTTGGCTTACCTTAAAAAAAAAAAAGAGAAATGGATATAAAATATTAGATGACCCAAACAATACCCTTAATTTTTATTATAAAAGATTTAGAAAACAATTGTTTTGATGCGTTCCAGTTTTCAGAGAATTAGAAAATGTGTTTACAGGTTTTTTTTTTTTCAATTAGTAAAACACGTTTTCTTTAGTTTTCTATTTCTTGAAAAAAAAAAAGAGTAGAAAACTAGAAAATCTCCTACAGGTAAACACATAATTTCTAGGGTTTTTTTGTATACTGAAAATAATTTCTAGGTGTGCTGACACTGAATTCTCCCAAAGTTATTAACATACCCGGACCGAAGCACTCAAATAAATTCCATAGAATCTTCTTGTAAAAGATTTGTTAAGAGAAATTATAATTTTTGTATAAAATACTATCTAATTGCTTCTTCATCAACAATGTAAGTCTAACCGTGAAAAACTTAATTAATTAGATTTTAAATTTATTCTCCAATGATTACAAATTCTATCAAACTATTGGAATTGCTTCTTCATCAACAATGCAAATATAACCCGGAAAATTGCTTAATTAGTCAGGTTTTAGATTTACTCTCTAATGGTTACGAGTTCAAGTATTCTCAGAACTATTAGAGATTTACACGATCGTTAACTTCAAAACCCATGAAAATAGTCAAGAAGCTGACCGAACACCTACATTAATAATATTAATAATAAATAAACAAAGGAAGTCCAGTAACGAGAGATACTTGTTTCAACTCGATTCACATTCTCCATGAATGAGCTGCAACGATCTGTAGAACGAGTTGAGTTATTCCAATTGTTTTACAGCCTTAACTAAGCTCCAAAAGCCTTCACACAAGCTAAGTTGGAACTCCATGCAATATAAGCAAGCAGAGGATTGGTAGCAGTACCTCACATCTGTTCTATCTTGCATGATTTGTTCAATGGGATAGATACATCATGGTTCTAGGCACAGGGTGGATTATCCCACAAAAATATTCTTTATTCACATACAAAGCAGCCACAGCGTGAAAAAAAACTAATCTCTGTACAGATATTACTTCTCTATATCAGCAAATGATGCAACTCATGTCAAATAAGAATCATTGCAGACTAGCTAGCTCAGGTGGCGTGTTTCAAAAGAAAATGCCACCTCTAAATGGAGAAATTTGGATATTGTCTCCCAAAGTCTGTAGTATAATCAGTGAGAAGGTGGCAGAATTCCAGAATTTCCATATTTATGCACTTGTCTCTCGGCTGGATTGCTGTCGAGAATTACTCTTGTTTTGATTTAGGAGGAAACCTGAAGACACAAATGCAGATGAATAGAAAGTAGGTTTGGAAAGCATAAGGTATTAACCATAGCAACTTCCTACTCTAACAAGATTGTATCCAGAAAACCATATTTGTCAGCTCATACTGTGCAAATGAACGAACTAGACCATAGGTAAAATTCTAATAATTGTGAACTTTAGTGCTATCAACTCCTCAAATACATGCTATGAGGACCTCAGTAAGGATCCGTAATGTTCAGATACTATTTATTTTGTGCAGTAGAATGATACATATTGTGGTGACAGGACATGGAATTGGCATGGGTTCACAAAAATACTTGGCTTTAAGCAAAATCTTAACCAGTTCTTTTATTCAGATAAACTAAACTGGACCACTAAATCCAACACATCATCACCAATGAAATAGCAACTCTTTCACTGGATATAAACAATGCATTCGAGTTAAATTGCAGTTCTACACTGGATGTAAAAAATACATGATGAATATTCAAGATATTGCCAACAGGAAACCATGCTAATTTCAAGAATACGCTATAATGATAGTATGAAGAAAAAGTATCAATGCAAGCATCAATTGAATGATGAATTTTGGTTTGACAAATAGAATGAGAAATTTTAGCAGTGGAAAATCGATATGAAATGGGAAAGCATATGGTGCTATTCAAAAGAACTACTAGGAATCATTTGCAGCACCACAGATATTCACTAACATAAATATTTTGCAGTTTGTAGTTCATTGCCATCACAACACTTAGTCATGATACCAACAACCATGGAGGATTTATTTGATTGATGTTCAAAATGATAAAAAAAAAAATAGCATCAACTTGTAACGAGAAAAATCGAATGTAGTAAACCTAGTGCAAGACCATATATTTAATCACCTGCTGCATAGGTTCATCTCGACTTGTGTTATTTGCCATTTGACTTGTATAGAATCCTGAATTCCGCCCATTTATGCTGGAAAAACCTGCCGATGTGTTCACAGCAAATCCACCCCTATTCTGATGCTGATATCTTTGGCTTCCTGGGTTGCATGTTTCAATGCGAGCATTCTTAACAGGAACATTGCTAACATACCGGCATTCTGTTCTCCAAAACTTCGAACTCAAGAATTCTGCACCAGGAAGATTGCAACATGTGTTCTCTGCATAGTTAGTTTTAGGAATTCTTCCACTTGATACTGCCAAATCATATGAAATTTCATTAACTGCCATCTCCAGGCCATGAACACGTGTCTCGAGAGAGTTTATACCAACCTGGGACCTCCCGATGTATCCCTAAATTCAAGAAAAGGATGGGACGATTGAAGTCAGCATTTACTTTTCAACATTTGAGCACCACAGTATTTTCCACTGAAGTGATCGCCAAGAAAGCATTAGTAAACCATGGAGTACGCAATAATTGGGTGTTCAAGGCAGGATTGCATAAAAAAGTAGGTGGATGGTGGAAAATTGATGCATGGCAAGGGGTTTAATCTCTATTGAGTGGGGGTTGCAAATGTGACCATTAATTGAAGACCCCATCACAAATTATACAGAGAAAACATGCTTTATCTCATCTAGGCAAATGGTCCCAATAGAGCGGTAGCAAGCAACAATATGCTGTAGGCAAACTGAGGAAATGAAAGCCTTTCTTCACAATTGGCATGAATGACTTGTTAGTTATGGATAAGAGAGGGAAGACACGGAAGGAGAGATCAAAATTCAAATGTTGTTTGTACCTGGAGAAGGTCTAAAAGACTAGACTGCTGGTTTTCAATCTGAATAAGCTGTTCACGGATTAAAGACAGATCCTCATAATCTTTGTGGTTCTCATAAAAATCTTCAGTAGAACTGCTCACTTCAACAACTTTGTTGTAACAGTTTTCATCCTCCTGAAATGGAACCACGCGTGACCCAGATTTCAAATCACCGAACTTGTTCCATTTATCATCTCGGATGCTACCGAAGAGGACACGTCTTGTTTCTCGCATAGAACTTGTTCCATCCCCATTCTGCCCTGATCCCAAAACTTCAGAATCATTCCTTGTATCATCACCGCTAACTTTTCCTTGTGGTGTAGCAATTTCAATTTTCCAAGCAGAGTGTCTATCATGGCCCAGCTTATGTAACATTCCTGTCTTTGAATTGTGGTCATTGCTCTTTGCGGGGCTTTGTTTTTTGGCAGCTGTCACGGATGAAGCATCAGAAGGAGGGAACCTAATTGCAGGGACTGTTTTCTTAGATAAAGGAGTTCTGAAACCAACGTCTTGAGAATTTTTGGAGGCAGTGGAGATGCATATACCAACAACATTATCTGGTCCCATGGCAAAATCCAATAAGAACATAAATTGATGATGTCAAAATTTCCGATATTGATTATCTTCACTACAAAGACAAGTAATAGTAGACTAACTTCAACTTTAATGTCATGCTTACCAGATCGTTGAACCCTTCTGAACTCATCAATCATAATAAATAAGATTTATAAGGAGAGAAAAGAAGATGATGATACCTATAGAAGAACATGTAGATTGAGATGGAACTGAACTTTCCTGAGAAATGCCTGGTACTTCCTTCCACAACTCCAATGTACGATTCATAGTCTCCCTGACCACCTTCACCTTTTTTTTTATATACACAAAAATTATATCAGTATGAAATTGGCAACTTTCAGAATCAAAACACTCATTGATCTATTGCCAGCAATTTAATTTAATGTTTTACCTTCGAACTGCAATCTCTTCTGATTAAAAGAAGAAGAAGAAGAAGAAGAAGAAGCTTATAATCTGTACACATTTTCTCAGCAGCCAAGCAAGTCCAAGGAAATAAAAACAGAGAGAATATTAACGGCACTCCATACCTTATCAAATCTCCTGGTCTCTAGAGAAGTCAAACAGGTAGCTTTATGTTCCTTCGCCAACTTCTTCTCTATTGATGCCACCTTCCCTAAGGCCTCAGCAGCGGCTTTTCTGGCGGCCCAATCTTCACTACACAAAAACTCTACCAAACACGGCACTAACCAATCCAAAATTCCCTTACTTGACGCCCCACCAACGCCAACAATACTCCTAATCACACTCAACAAAGCCGCCTTAGCTTTAAACCCCTTTCCTTTAACCAGCTTTCCAAGCCTCGGCAGCACCTTCCTCAACTGCTCTACCTCTGGCTCTGGCGCTGCCTCAATGGCCGCCGCCAAACACAAGGCTGCCCCGATCTGAGCGTTGAGATCCTGGTCAATAGTCAGCAGGTCAATAAGAGGCTTGGAGAGAGTTGAGAAGGGGGGGTCCGTGATCTGAGAAGACATGGCGAAGGTGGCTTCGACGCAGGCAGAGCGGACGGCAGAGTCGGGGTCGCGGAGGCGGCGAGTGATGGTGGATATCATTTTGGAGAGGTGGGGTGAGAGGGAGTTGCCATGGGAGCGAGAAAGGAGAGTTAAAAGAGAGACGCATTGTTTTCGGACAGGAGATTTAGAGGAGGAATCAGTGTTGTGAATACAGTTTAGGAAATGTGAGAAGGAGTCGGGAGTAGACAAGTTTTTAGCTATAGACTCGAGCTCTGTTGTGGCAACGGAGACAGTGTCACGGTCGGAGAGCTTGTTGAGACAGATTATGACACGGTGCTTGAGATCATTGGCAACCGGTGGTTTTTGGAGAGGAGACATTTTTGTTCGGTAATTAATTTTCTAGTTTCGGTGTTTATTTTGGCATTGCTGTGGCTGTGGCTGTGGCTGTGGCTGTGGCTGTGGCGGGTGAGCAGGTGGTGGTGAGATGGTGGCAGGCAACTGTGCAAGTTAGTTGATACTAATTTTCAGAAAGGTGAGACTCTCGGGTGCGGGTGCAATGTTTGTGAATGAATGGATCGATATTCATATTTAAAATGTTTCACTTTCCCACATTTAGTTGCAATTTTTTTTCACTCCTCTTACTTTACTTTTTAAGCACATTGGTCTCAATGTTTTCTATAATTATAAGACCCGGTCTCAATCCCCGAGTCAAGATCTAGCCCCGGGCCGGTTTAGTGAAAAAAAACCCAGATTAAAAAAAATTAATATTATTTAGGATTTTTTTATTTTTAAGAATTAAATTAACCAATCTGATTTGCAAACTTTGAACCGGGTTGACTTCTAGGTACCATGTTGTTTTCTAGACTTACATGACAAACATATATGAGTTGGAATGTAGCTGTGGTTGAATTATAAAATATTAAAAGAGAAATGATTTGTTTGGTGTCACGTTAACTTCTGTTTTTTACAATGTTCTTGTAATTATTTTTTATTTAAAAAAATATGAAATTATTGTTTTTTATAATATTTTTTTATAATTTAAATATGCTAATGTTAATTATTATAAAAATATATTGTATATTTTTAAAATATAACAGTTTAGAGAATTTTTTAAAAAATACATAAAGCTAGGAATTTTGTTATTGTTTTTTAAATATTTGTTTATTTGAAAAAATCAAAATATTTTTTTATTTTTTAAATGTATTGTTGATGCTAATATATTATAATAATTAAAAAATATTAAAAATTAATTAAAAATTAAAAAATTAAATTTTAATAAAAAATAGATTAAAATTCACATATAAACACCTTTAAATAAAGCTTGTATACCCGTAGAATTTAACTGCTGGTGGAAAGTAATTTAATAAAAGAGAGAGAAGAGAAGCAATGATAAGGATTCAGGTCTAGCCCTAGGCCACGCCCACATGGGATAAGCACATGGGATGGGAGGTCTTCAGACCTGCAGGGTCAGAGTTCCAGACATCTAATAAACAAACAAAAACAGCTTCGCTTCATCAATTCTCTTTCACTTGTTCGAACAACTTAACTCTATGAGTATTTGTCTTTTCTTTCACTTGTTTATATTATTTCCCGATTAATTTTTACCCGTCAAACCCGAGTTAGATTTTTTTTTTAAAAAAAAAGAATTTTATTTTCCAAGATTTGATTTTAGGTTTAAACTCTGGTAAATCATTCCATCTCACTATTTCCGCTTTTATCCAAATAACTTCGAATTCTACTTAGATTCCAAAACTTGGAGCAGAGCAATTTAATCCAACGAGATTAGCATTATCTTCAATGCATTTGAATGCATGAAGTGTTTCTATTTATAGATAAGTTCGTCACACTTGTTATATATATATTTGAATATTCGAAAACACAATCATATATCAGCATTATCTTCAAATGGATTGAATGTTGATTCAGCAAGTTGTTTTGATTTGAATTGTGCATGATCATTGGCTGTATTTGCTGCTGTGGTTTTCTGCTTAATGAGGTGTTGAATTAGCACTTGATTGCTGAGAAATACATGACGTCTTAACCATTATTATTACACCCCAGACTGACGGTTGATAGGGCTAAAGGTTAGAGTCCTAGATGATCCTGAAAAAATAAAAAATAAAAATTATATTTAAAATTTTAATATTTGATATGAAAAGGTTTTGAAACAATACATGTAGATATAAACTATATATAAAAAGATAAGGTATGAAGTGTAATATAATTATCTAACTTTTAAAAGTTAAAAAGCAATTCATCTGAATGTAAGCTATATAAAAATAAAAATAAAAACATGAGGCATGAAGTGTTGTATAGTTATCCCACATCAAAAGTTAATAAACAATTCATGTGGATGTAAGCTATATAGAGTTATCTTACATTGAAAAAATAAAAAATAATTCATATGAATGTAGATTATAAATAAGAAATGTGAAGTGTATTATAGTATAATATAGTTATCTCATGTCGAAAAGTTAAGAAACAATCTATGTGGGTAGAGGTTATATATAGTTATCCCACATCGAGAAATTAAAAAATAATTCATGTAAATGTAGGCTATAAAAAAGAAATATAAGGCATAAAGTTTAGTATAGTTATCCCACATAAAAAAGTTAAGAAATAATTCATGTTAATGTAGGCTATAAAAAAATATGAGGCTAAGTAATCAACAATTAATTTTACATTTTCTAGGTTTATTAAAAAAAAATCAGGTCTTACCTAGGTTACACCAGGTCACCTGAGTTTTAGATTGACTCGGCGGTCACCCAAGTTTGACCAGATCAATTTCATCTTTAAATTTTATGATTTGAGACCTGGTCAAGGCCCAGGGTCACCCAGGTTAACCCGTGGAGCCAAGCCAAGTTTTATAATTATTGTCTTACAATCCTTCGCAGTCACAACAAGAGTTCACAAACGTTGAAAGTGCTTCACATATGACTGAACTTGGGAATAGAAAAGTGAAGGTATCTGCAAGTTGATCACATGATGGGATGAACTTAACATAAAAAGCATTAGAAGCTACTAAATCATAGAAAAAATAAAAATCAATTTCAATATGTTTTGTTCATGTATGAAACACTAGGTTAGTAGTCAGAAAGGTGGTTTTGATGTTGTCGCACCACAGGGTAAATGATGAGAAGAGGGGAAAACCAAGTTTGCATAATAGAGATTGTCTCCATAGAAGTTATACAGTGGTGTTGGCAACAATATGATATTCAATTTTAGTGTTGTTGTGAAAAATAGTTGGCTGCTTGTAGGAGTTTCAAGAAATGAGATTTGATCCAAGAAAGATGCAATAACCATTAATATACCATCTATCATCAGTAGAACTAGCCCAATCTACATCAGGAAAGGCTTGTAGTTGAGATAAGTTGCTTCGTGTGAGAAGTAAACCATGATACACTATGTTTTTAAGATAGCATAAGATCTGTGTAACATCACTCCAGCGATTAGTTGTGAGAGAATGCATGAATTGACAGACTATACTAATAGTATATGAAATATTAAGATGAGTGAATGATAGATATTGAAGTGAGCCAACAATACTGCGAAACAATGTAGGATCGAAAAATAGAGCCCTTGTGAACTAAAATAGCTTTATGGTGGAGGGAATTAGTGGGGATACTATTTTGGCACCATAAATATTTATAAACCTTGAAAAAATGAGAATAAAATGAATAGCATACAAATGAATATAAAAAAATAATAATGTTGGTGGAAATATTGGTTAAAAATCGATAACGGTATTATGAAACGGTAATAAGCCATAAATGAACCTAAGAGTAAAAAAGTTAAATAAATATATTTAGGAATAAGAGAATGATCATAAGGATTTATCGTAATAATTAATATGATATATAGAATAGTGAAACTAGAAATTCAGATTTTTAGTGTAAAATCACCTCTCAATCAGTTTTATGTTATTAAGTATAACTTTCAATTCGACTATTGGATCAAGCTCAAATTTTATGAGGAGTATTATAACATATTGATTTATGGTAGGGTAAAACTTTAGGACAATCAGATTTCAGGAAGGCTACGCAAAAATATTGATAGTCGAACATAAATTTAAAGGGGCTTATTAAAGGTAAAATAGTCGATTGAACTTATAAGATGGAAAAATTAGCCTTTTCTTCTTCCTTAAATTACCAGTAGAACTAGAAATAAACAAGACAAAGAGAGAAAATAATTATGAGAGATAAACATTAAAAATCCTTAAGAGAAAAATAGAAATCGAGTAAGATTTATGAGTTAGGAAGTGTGAGAAACCAACTAATGCTTCAAAAAGATTCAAGTGGAAACAAAGTGAGGGAGAGTAGAAATTAGGGCTGTAACTCATGGTAATGAGAAAAAAAATCTAAAGGAGTGGAAAAACCTTGACCAGTTAGCTTTCGAAGTTCATTTTATTGTCGGGTAAGAAATTCTAAACTTATTTAAACAATTTTAAATGGAAAAAATGGATAATGCATAGTTCTTAGATTTTGAAATTAGGATTCTAGGAGAAAAATGGAAAGCAAAAGATACTCAGTGTGTGTTTGACATTATAATAGTTTTTTGTGGTTGTATTTTAAGAAAGTAAATATAAAAAAAGTTATAAATTATAGTTTTTCTTTTAACTAAGGTTTCAAGAAATAATTTTCAGTAGAATAAACTATGCATTAAATTATATGTATGCGTATAGCTAAAATGGAGATAGAAATGATTATTTGATATAAGTTGTTGACGAGTCCCAAAATTCAAGATGCTTAAAAATAAAGTTGATGTATTGGATAATTGGTTAATCTCTTAGTTCAAACAATCTGATATATTCTTCTTAGCTAAGGTGTTTGACAACTTGACATGGAAAGCCCAGATGGTTGGTAATAGCAGGTAATGCTTGGTAAACGAAGGTGGCTAGTAGCTATGATAGTAGTAGGTGATGCCTGTAAAAAATCCTTTTTAATAGACATGGACTCTTTGATAGTAAAAGCAGTAACTTTGTAGAGAGAAAAGGTATGATGATATTTTAAAGAGATAGACTCTGAAAATATATATACTAAAAATATTAAGAATAAAGAGATTATGAACATTTGGCTTAAAGGATTCATGGTGTATTTATAGTGCATGAGTCTTGTCCTTTTATGCAGAGGAGTGGTTGAAGTGTAATCTCACTCTTGTAATATTTTGAGTTGTATTCTACTTAAAAAATACTTATTAGATTAGTATAAAATAATAAAGGATTTGCGTAGGGTCCAAAAAAGTTCTCTGACGAGTGTTGGGCTTGGGCAAAGTGTCCGGGCTCATTAAATAAGAGAAATGAATCCAAATGCGCTATTTGGAACCAAATATGTTGGGCTCAAGTGCGGAAGCCCGATCCACAAGAATATTGGGTGCACACCCAACACCAAGGATGTTGGGTGTGTGCCCAACATGAGTTTGATCTACCACACTTAAGCCCATATTCCTTTGGTGTTGGGCTCGGGCTAAAGGTGTTTTTATGTTCATTTTTAAAGGGTTTTGGGTTCATTCTTTTTGGATCTATCAGTAGCTCCTCAAGTCTTTATTAACTCGTAAAAACTTGTAAAAATACTTACCATGGCGAGTTTGTTGAATTCTATTCATATAAGAAAATGGGTTAAAACCTTTGGGTAATAAACCGGAGAGTTCGTGTGTATGGGTGTGTACCATGTTTGAAGAAATTTGTAAGTATATAGATACTGAGAAAAATTCTTATGATGATGATGTGAGATATAAAAGACTTCATACTTAGAATATTTTTCTAAGACGTCAGGGGATACATATAGAAAAGTAGCTCATGCTTAAAAAATATTTTAAGTGGCTAATGAAAAATAATGGAGGGTGAGTCTATACTTAGAAAATATTTTAAAAACTTAGGGGAACTCAAGGAGGGTAACCCATATCAACGACCATACTTAGAAAAACTTCTAAAAGGTTGAGGGGAGCGAACTCATGTAAACACCTATACTTAAAAAAGTTTCTAAGAGGTGAAGGGGAAGGATCCATCGAGAGTAGTTTTATTGCACTAGGAAAACCAAGTCCATCTCTTTGAGTGTGGGGGTATGTGACCTCCCTAAAATAACATGAGACATGAAAGCCCTCAATTGAAGAAAGATCTCACCAAAAAATAGAAGGTTTATAGCCTCTCTGATGATAGTGTGGGGGAGAGCTCCTTAGAGGTCTATAGCCTCTATTGTGATGATGTGGGGGTTTAAAAGCCCCCAACTGAAGAGTGGTTAATGGTGTATGAGAGGTATATGACCTCCCTGGGATGGCATGGGATCTGAGAGCCCTCCACTAGATAGTGATGTCAGTCTAAGACTGCATTAAAGAGGCGGGAGATCCAAAATCAATCTCTAATGAATTAGTGAAAGGCTTTTTGGCATCACCTGAAGAATATAACCATTCAATACTACACTAGAGAATGAGAGGTCTGAAATCATCCCCTGACGTATTGATGAAAGGTCCTTATACATCACCTAGATAATGGGGGATCCCAAATAAATCCATGATAAATTAGTGAGAGGCCTTTAGACATCACCTAGAGAATGGAGGATCTCATATCAACCCTTAGCAAATCGGTGAGAGGCATTTAGACATCACCTGTAAAATGTATTAGTCTGAGACTACAATGAAGATCTGTAAACAAGAAATGTATGTTAAAGATACATTATTTTTATTTCAAAAACAAAATTACATTTCTTTTGAGGATTGTACATCATGAGGTGACCCACTTGCCAAGTATGAGGGAGATTTTTCAGTTGTATTTTACTCAAAATAATACATATTGGATCAGTATAAAATATTGAGGGATTTGCGTGGGGTCCCGAAAAAATTCTCTGGCAAATGTTGGCTCAAACAAGGTGTTCAATCCTATTAGAGGTGAAAAATGAATCCAGACACGCTGTCTAGATCCAAACATGTTAGGTTCAGGCACAAAAGTTCAAGCTCACAGGGGTGCTAGGGTGAACGCCTAGCAAGAACTCGAGCTACCATGCTCGAGCCTATTTTTCTTGAGTTTTAGCTATATATTGAGCTCTGGTTTGTAACATAAGCTTAAAAGTGTTGTTTGAAATTATTTAGGGGTTAGGTTTATTTTGAAGAAAAAAAGATATATTTTATTTGAATTTATCAGTTGCTAACGAAAAAAGAAAAGATTAATGTGGGACGAAAAAAGAAAAGATGAATGTGGAGCATATGAAAGAGATATGGGAGGAAATATTGGGCAAGTGATCTTAGCAGTGTATCACGTGACATCTGAGGATGGATATTCAATGAACTGAAACAAAAAGAGTTTCAAGTCAAAGCAGGAACATTATTGGAGACGGGGAAGTGTTTAGATTGTGGAAGAAGAGCAAATCTCATTTGCTTGCTAAGGTAAAATTACTAGAGCATTTTAGCATCATCATCTAGTTTTAAAAATTTTTAGAGCAACTAACTAGTGACGAGTAAAAAAAAATATAAAAACTGATCAAATCAAGAAAACTAAAAAAAAATAATTGAAAAAATTGAACCGTAAAAAAAACTGATTTAACCGATTAAAATTTAAAAAAAACCGACCGGTTCGGTTTGGTTTCGATTTTATAAGCCTGAAAAAAACCGAACCGAACTGAACCAAAACCGGAAAAAAATGAGTCAAACCAGAAAAAAACCGAGCTAAACCGGAAAAACCGAGTCAAACCAAAAAAACCCGAGCCAAAATCAAGTCAAACCGAAAAACCAAGTCAAACCGGTTTTTGTCCTAAAAAACCAAACTGAAACTGGACGGTTTGAACCGATTTTAGTTTTTTTTAAAAAATATTTAATTTCATTATTTTTTTAATAAAAACGAATCTAACTCAAAAAAAAAAAAAAACAAACTTTACAATTAATTTCAATATCTTCTCAAGAAATATTGCAATCACATCAAGGAAAGACAAGGTAGGGCTAGTGAAACAATAAAGCAAATATGGAGAGATTTTTCTTATCTACCAACTAGGTAGATAGCTTGAATTCATTTATCACCTGAAGGGGCTGCACGGCAATTATACTCTCTAGTGACCCCCCAGCATAATTGAGACAGACTAATTGATTCGTAGATTCAGCCTTAGCTTGCTTGGTTGCCGAGAAGATATTGAAAGTTACAAGAATTCATAGCTCAACCTCCATTGATTACATGGATAAGATATGTAGCCAAAGGACGTGGCAATCGAACGTCTTTATGTTGTAGTTTTTACTCTCTTTTTTTACCCGTGAATTTTTTTTTAATCTTTTAAAAAATATAAAAATATTAGAAAGTTAAAAATTTGATATATGCTGAGTAAAATAAAAAAAACTTTAAAAATATTGATATATAAAATGACATGTTGTTTTTTTAAAAAATCTTAAGATAACATGACATTGAATTGATCTCGGTTAAAATGATAAATCTGCAAAATTCATTATTGAAAGTAAGAGAAAGTGAGAAGGTGAACCAAATAGTAAAAACTAAAAAAAAACTAAATTTAAAAAAGAATTCAAATCAAGAAACTTATAAATGCACTAAAATAAAAAATTTTCATTTAAAAAAATATTTTTGACAACAGCATATCAAAACGATCCGAAAATATAAAAAAAATTAATTTTAAATAAAAAAATCAAAATTTAAAGAAACGCGTCCCAAACAAACCTTAATTTATGTTAATGACCACAAATGTGATAATTTATATTTTTCAATATATTTTTTAAAATTATTTTTTTAGTATTAATATGTTATTATATAAAAACAAATTACATAAAAAACTATTTTGATGTATTTTTAATTAAAAAACACTTTTAAAAAATATTACACCACAATATCTAACACTTATTATAAAAAACTTATTACTTCTTTTGGTTACGAGTTTCAATTTTGTCATTAATTCTTAGAGAAATGGTATTTATTTTTATTTTTTATAAAGATGTGGATTGAATTTATTTTATATATATATTTAAAAAAATATAATCATTATATTCATTAAATCTAAATTATTATATTTGATTTAAATGAACATGATCAACTTTATAATAACAATTTAACTCTTTATTTATTTTTTCCCTCACTTCATTCTAAGTGAAGATAATAGCATTCAAGTTCGATGTCAAGATAGTCTAAAAAAAAAAAAACCTTAAAGACCCTAAATTATAACCCTCGTTTTGTAAAAAAATTAATTTAAGTACTACTTTAGTTTATTTTATTTTTTAAAATAAAATCATACTCTTCTAAGCATTAAAATTTATTTTATTTATTTATTGCGTGATTAGTAAACTTTACAACATATTCATATTGTTTTGACAAAACAGGGTTGGCAAAGAGATAAATAACCATTCTTTTTTCATAAGTGCCAAACGGCTTCGTTTGATTGACTCGATACTGTTGCATATTTCCATTATTTAACTGGACCGTTACAATTAAATATTATAAATGATAATAAGTCAAAAATAAACTAAAAAATAAATATTATAAGTCGGGTTCTAGTTAGAATTTTTAAAATTCACTCAACTCAGTCCAACTCGTATAACATGATATAAGTAATCCAAATCCTTGATATAAATAATATTTTTTCGTCTTTCTCTTCATTTTTTTTCTTCCTTTTTAAACTTACAACAATCTCTTGTTCTCTTAAAGTATATTTGGCAGTGTGGTAGCGGTTATTTTTTAAATAACTTTTCCGTGCTGAAATGCATGTCAATGATGTTTTTTCATTTTTTAAAAATTATTTTTGACATCAGCACATCAAAACGATCCAAAACATACAAACCATATTAAATTTTAGCAAAAAAAAAAATTCAAATTTTTTAGGAACGCAGTTTGCACCGTGTTCCCAAACAGTTTATTAATCTCTTCTCTTCTTTCTCTTCCCTACTTTCACATAAATTATAGTTGTTACTCTTAAAATTAAAATTTGATAGGATAAAGTGTTAGTGTATTTTACTATTCACATCTTTTTTATTTGGCAACCAAAAGACTATAAGAAAATAAATAAAAATTCAAGATTTTAGACTAAACTTTTATGTTTTTTAGTCAAATAATGAATCTAAAAGCACTTTATAGTCTTTTCTTGTTAGTTTGTTTTTGTATCATATTACATCCTAATTGTTCGATAAAATATTTGACTATTATTTTTATTTTGTTTTTTTATATGAAAATTATGATTTTTTTATGTTGTTTATAATATATGTATGTTAGGCATTTTATCTAGTTCTAACAGTTGCAACTCGATAATTTTTTAAGATCGTTGAAGAATAAAACAATTAATATATACAACTCATGAATATCTATAATATTCAAAAATTTTAATCTATGGTGATATATCTAATTTGTTCATGTTCAAAAAAAAATTAAATGAATTGAATTTATATTTTATAAAATATAAAAAATTAAATTGAATACAATTATAGAGCAAAACACAATCCACTGTATCCATTAATAGCCAACGGTCGGCATGAAATAACACTCGTTAACTCATCAATAACGCTGCTCGGTTACTTTTACCGTTCAATTTATCTTCAAATCAGTCACACTGCTTTGATTTGCATAGAAGTAACATATATTTTACTCCACGCTGTAATTTGGACTCTGAGCGGACCTACAAACAATTGCCTATCCGCATTTAAGCCCCGAGAATGGCCCTCCACAAGTTCAAAAATTCAAGAATTAACAAGCTTATAAACATATGTTTAAAACCATGGCATAATTTGCAACATGGATATAAGCAACGAAGGGGTGTGATATATGGGGCCAGAGGATCCGTCTTTATGCTGTTTGACTGAGAGGCAGACCTCATTTGATAAGCATGTTCTTGGATTGCCTGGCCTTCACATGAGGAGGCTGAAATGTGACCAAAACCATCGAATTCTCCGGCATGTGTTTCATGGGTGTTCTCCCTCTCAGGCGACAGTAGCACATGCAAGCTCGAGCATTGGGAGCAGCGAAGCCAAGAGGATCTGGGCATTGTTTATAGCGAAGCCAAGAGGATCTGGGCGTTGTTTATGTAGCTACAGATCAGAAATTAAACCATAGTAGCCAATCACACAAAACATTCCCTTCTGGGACGCCACCCCTCTTGCCACCCTTTGGTCCAATCTATTATCCTCATGTGTTCGTGTTGGGGAATCCGAGAGCTGTGATGGTTTTGAGGCAATACTCGATCACAGAAGAGACAGTGAGGGCTTTGGATCAAGTCCAATTCTTATCATCAAAAGAGAAAGAAAAACATTAAAAAAAAAAAAAAAGCATTTTCTATTTATCCAAGAAGTCCCGAGATCACGAAGAGAGCTAACTTGACGTGGATAAAACAAGAGAGGGTGTCTGGGCATTTTCTACATGCATCTGGAATTAACCAGAAACACTGTTTTCGAAAACAATTTCCTCTCTTTTACTATTTTAATACAGTAGTCGAAACATTTAACACGAGTGAATCTAGAAAATAGTTAGGTTTTATAAGCAGCTAATTCAATCCCATATGAACCCGTCTGTGTCTTTGAAAAATCTCAGAGGCATAGTAGTTGGACTTGAATGTATGAATCTGAAACCAGCCCACAGAGAAAAACAAGGAATTAACCTTTACAAAACACATTTAAAAAGAAAAAACATGAGGCATTCAACAGTATCCATCATTTGGATGATTGTTATTAAAGCTCTGTGTGTTTGTATCTGTTGAACTTGTCTTTGAGTTATAGTGTATAACTGCATATTATTTTTATGGTGGGCCGTCTATTTCTTAGGTGTGGGCTGTCTCGACTCCTACCATACATTAACAAAAAGCTGAAAAAGGAGGGGTTACCTCCTCACCTAAGAAAAAAAAAATTTAACTGATGTTTTTTTAAAATTTTATTTTTTAATATTAAATTTTTTTTATTAGGTTATTTCATTCTCATTATATGAATTATAAATTTGATTGGTTAACTCGATTGACTTAAATATTTTTTTCTTAATTAATTTTTTTCACAATCGCTTCCTTTAATATTAGGTTGATTAAGAATTAGACTTAATAATTTGTTTTGTTGATTTATATCCTATTATTTTGACCTCATGATCCAAGAATAATGCTTAACATGTTAACCCGAGTTGACTCGGGTTATTTTTGTGTTCTTTTTTTTAATTGAAGTTTTTTCAATCTCATCATTCAACATTAGGTCAATTGAGAATTTAGTTTCATAATTTATTTTGACTTGCTTTTTATGAGAATATCTTGGTCTCAAGATGAAAATCGCATGTTTTGGTATTTTTACCCAGGTTAAATCGGGTTATTTTTTTCTAAAAGGTTATCTTGGTCTTATGATTCAAATTTCACGAGTACTTTAATATTGGATTTACTTTTTATTAGGTTGTCTCGTCTTATAACTTAGATCGCAAGTTTGACAGGTTAACTCGGTTGATTTAATTTTTTTAATTGACTTTTTTCTCCACTTTCATCATCTAATAATGTGTTTGACTGGGAATTAAGCTTCATTTGTTCTTATTTACTTTTTATTAGGTTATCACAACCTCATGACCTAAGAATAATGTTTAACAAATTAACTTGGGTTTACTAGGCTCATTTTTGTGTCATTTTTTAATTATTATTTTTTTATAAATTTCATAGTTCAACATTAGATCCGATAGGGTTGATTGAGGATTGAGTTTCATATTTTATTTTGATTCACTCTCTATAAGGTTATATTAGTCTTGCGACTAGAGTCACATATTTGACAAGTTAACTCAAGTTAAATAAAGTTATTATTTTAATTTTTTTTCTTTGAGGTTGTCCTAATTTCATAACCTAGGTCATGAGGTTGACAAATTGACTCGAGTTATTTTTTTTAATTGATTTATTTTTTCAATCTTATCCTTTAACATTGAGCTGATTGAGAATTGAGAATTGGAATTCATGATTTTGTTTTGATTTATTTTTTATAGGGTTATTTGGATCTTAAGACTCGAGTCGCAGGTTTGACAAATTAACCCAAGTTGTTTTTTTAGATTTTTTTTTTCAATTTCATTCTTTAACATCGGGTTGGTTTGGAATTAGACTTCATAATTGGTTTTGATTTGCTTTTTATGAAGTTATCATAGTTTCAGAACCTGAGTTGTGAATTTGACATGTTAAATCGAGTTTTTCCAAGTTAATAAAAAATGTTGTTATCTTAATATTAAAAAAATATCATTTTTAGTCAAATCATGTTTTTACGAGTTTTCAAGTTGTTTTTGGATCTGTAAAATTAACCCCTGTATAGTTTAGATTTTTTTTTCCTCTATAAAGAAAAAATATTAACAACCTCTGAAAATTTTGACTTTGACCAAACTCGCAACATAGCATGTGTCAAAAATGTAATATATATATATAACGTTGGTTCATCTAAAAACAATAATTAATGCCGGCTAGCATTATAAGCTTATTTATGGCTATGGTTATCATCGGCTAAAATGCTCATAATTCCAACATGGGAACTGCAGGACAATGATCGGCTGGTTTTGGATGTATTTGAAGGTCGATTTTTTATCCCCAGTTTTGTGAGTAAATGCACTTCTGGAGAGCCTAGTAACGCTGGCATGATAGTCATTGAATCCGGAAGTGCAGGACTTATATATATATAGTCAAGTATTATTAAGCTATTTTATGTAATAGTTTTTTTAATATCTAATAGATTGTTTTGAATTATATATAAATCGATGATGTCCCGAAAAGTTCAACTAGCTCGAGAGCAAGAATTATATTTGGATAATCAGTTATTCTTAATTCTAGCAATTTGATCTATTCTTCCTAACTAAGGTAGCTGGAGCCGGGTGCTTAATACCTACAAAAGATTTTTTTTGGTGAATTTGAAGATTCTTCGATAATTAAGTCAGTGATTTTTTAAGATAAAATACAATAATATTATATAGAAATACTCTGAAAATAAATATATAGTAAAAAATAAAGATTCTGAACCCTTTGTTTAAAGGATTTACGGTCTATTTATAACTAATGAATCTTTTTATGGAGAGAAAAAACTAAAGCATAATATTGTCCTGATAGTATTAAAAATAAAAAATATACATGACATATGTATTAATGTTGATGGAAATATATATATATATATCGATGGAAATATGATAGGCCCTTAAAGAACTTTTACACATTATCTCTTACATAACATTAATATCAATGAAAATATAGTGAGTCTTTGAAGGACTTTTATACACTTAATAGGTATAGGAAGAATAAGATCCAAAATATAGTTGTGTCTAAAATCTAAATGAGTGAGTCCTTTTTTTGGTTAAGCTTTAGAAAGACGAGTTCTTCCCTTGACTGAGGTTAGGTATTTCTTTTGGTTGACCCCAAAAGAGATTGATTTCTTCCCTTATGCTATGTTTTGGGTCAATTCATTAAATTATTAAGATTTTGTTGGGTTAATGTTCAAAACAATCTGAAATAAAACCGAACTTGAATCATGCTTTAGATCACTAAATCACTAGGTAGACTACCTTAACTGAGTTTGGTTTAATAACATGGTTTCCACAATAGCAAGGGATGTCTTTTAAGTTCTTATTTCATGGGTGTTATTGCTGAATTTCTAAATCTAGCAAGTAGATGAAGTTTATCCTTTTTTTAGAACATTTAACAAAAACATAAAAGAGATTAATAAAACACTATGGACTAGGACACAAAATATTAAAGTCTTTTCCACATGACTTATTGGTTATTACCGGATTGTTTGGGACAAATTGGTCTTTACATATTAAAAAATTATTAAACATGCATTTAGGGGCTTCTTCGTCTTTTTTAAGCATAATGAAATGGCAATAGCCCTTGGAATAAAAAATTATTCAGTTGGCGTGCAGGTTTTTTTTTTGTATTTTCAAGTTAATTTTTTTGTTATAATCAAGTTGAAAGAGAAGTAATTTTGTATTTTAATAAATATAGAATATTATTTTTAAAAAGTGGCTGGCGTGTGTGGGAGACACCCACACCATTTGGATAATGCGTAGGGCATCTTCTGGTAGTGAAATGATGGCTTTCGAGGTGGCGTTCAAATTGACTTGGTGGCCCCTTTATCTCTTGACGGCACGAGTGGCTAACAAACCTTTTGTTTAGTGTTGGTGACCTTTTTTTTTTTAACTTCTTTCCCTTCTCCCCCTTGATTTCCATGCATGCCCCTTCAATTTTTTAAAACAGCTCTTTAATGTTTTTTCCTTGAAATTTGGTCCTTTTTCTTTTTATTATTGTTTATTTTATTTGATATAGTTTATAAAATTGGATTTTTTTTTAATTTTATCCTCCTTTATTTTTTTTATCAACCATATTTGGTCCCTATTTTTTTATTGCTATTTTTTGGTTTTTTTTTATCATTTTCTTGATTTGTTTGATTTTTTAATTTCATCTCTTATTATTTTATTTCATTTATTCTTTATTCCAGATTTGATCCTTATTCTTTTTATTGTTATTTTTTCTTGATTTATTTTATTTTTTAATTTCATCCCTCATTGTTTTATTTCATTTAATTTTTATACCAGATTTGATCATCATTTTTTTATTGTTATTTTTTTTCCTTTTAATTCTGGATGGTTGAAAATTTTGCTTCATGATTTTTTTAAGTTTGCTTTCTATGGGGTTACTTGGTTTCTTAACTCGGGTCATGGATTTTGAAGATTAGCCCAATTTGACTCTGTTTTTTTTTAAAAAAAATTTTCAATCTCATCATTTGAAATTAGGTTATTGATCCTTCAGCTTTGAGATTTTGTCCGCTTTTTTTTTATGGCGTTATCCCGATCTCATATCCTAGATCATAGGTTAGTCGAGTAAACTCGGGTTGATTCCTTTTTTATGTTTTTTTAATTGATTTGTTTTCAATTTCGCCTTTCATTATTTAGTTTGCGTGAGAGATGATCTCCATTGTTTTATTTAATTTCTTTTGTACAAGATTATCTCGATCTCATAATCGGGCCATAAATTTAGCATGCTAACTCAAGTTAGGTTTTTTTGTCCTTTGAAAAAATTTATTTATTTATTTTCAATTACCAATAATTGAACTTCAATATTCTTATTTTTTATGGAGTTATCTCGTTTTCATTTAATTTTTTATTTATTAATAAATAAGATAGTAGAGACTTTTTAATAATATTTAGAGAATATCTTTTTATAATAATAACAAGCATTCAATTTTTTTATTAGTCATTGCCTTTTTTTATTGTTGTTAGTTTTTTATATATAATTATATTAAAATAACTGAATTTTTTTAACTCATTCCAATGCTTCTAAATTCTTCTAATTTATTTAAAAATATTATCATCACTTGAACATCATTATTTTGTAACATAAAAAAAAATCAGCTGCCAGCATAAGACCTAGGACTTAAAATCCAAGCTTTGTTCCTCTTTCCAGATAAGTAGCTTTCTATTAGGGGTTCCAATAGTTATGATTAAGGTCTCGTTTGTTTTATGAAAAGTAGTTTTTTAAAAATCATATTCCGAACTTTTATGTATTTATTTGCCATTAGAAAAATTGGTCAACGGAAAACACTTTCTAGTCAAAGAAAAATTTGGTTTGATTTTCAGGAAAGTGTTTTTCTTTTATTTTGGGCGGAAAATACTTTCCAGAAGTTGTGAAAAAATTTAAAAGATTATGTTATTTGCTGATTATATCAAATTTGGTCCTCAAACTTTTGATAACTATATATTTTGTTTTGAATTATTTTTTTCAATTTCATCCCTTAGAATTTGATTTAATTTGATTTTTGTGTCAACTCTAGTCTTCATTTTTATTATTGTTATTTGCTTTTCTCTTATCATTTTCTTAATTGAATTTTTTTATCTATCAAATTTGGTCCTCATTCTTTTGATTGTTATTTATTTTATTTGAAATAATTTATGAAATTATAATTATTTTTTTTAATTTCATCAACTTTCAACTTTTTATTTATTAAATTTGATCTCTATTATATTGATTGTTATTTATTTTACTTGAAATAATTTATAAAATTAGTTTTTTTTTCAATTTCATTATCATTCAACTTTTTAATTTGTAAGATTTGTTTCGTATTATTTTAATAAAATTTTTAAAAATATTAATAAATTATTTTCTGCTCATCTTTCATAACATATACTAGAAAGTATTTTCTAAATTATTTTTAATGATATTATCAAATATAAAATAAAAATTCAATTTTAAAAAATTTATTTTATTGAAAAACCATTTTTTTAAAAAAACCTACTTTCCAAACGGATCGCGAGCATTTCGACAGAAAGAACGACGAGGTACAGGGGTTAGCCTGACTGTTTGCGGAGAGTCTAGCAAACAGATAACTTTCGTTGGGTCGCTTCACGGGCATGAGGAGATCCACTGGTAAGAGAGATCTTTATTAGTTGAGAGTGAATCCCGACTCATCTACGACGCATCTTTGGCTTCTCTTTATTCTGTAATCCTTGATTTCTCTCTTCTGTCGAATGGCAAACGCCTTACGTTTTGTTGATTGAAGATACCTTTTTTAGTGTTTAACCTAGCTCGCCGGGGTTAGAAAGTTCGCCGGAGGCTAGTCTTGCAACTGTGCCCCTTCCCCTACTTTGACTTAGCGCAAACAAATAATAATACAAAAAGATTAACCTCGATTGGAGAGGTGAGAGTTTCCAGATGATTTCTTAGAGATGGAGGAAAATATTTAATTCCAAGTTAAGTTTTAAAATATTCTAATATGATTAAAAATAAAATATTAATAATAAATAAAATGAAAAAAACAATAATAATTCAATGCAAAAGATTAATTCTTATAATATTATAAAAATATATCTTTATAATATTTCTAAAACGTTTTGATGATCTTATTTGTTAACAAAGTAAAAATTAAATTAGAATTGGATGATTGTATAGAAATAAAAAAATAAATAAAAATACGAATCTTAATTTCCAACAAATAAAAATGATGAATGGAAAAATAAAAATAATAATTTACAAAAACAAAAAAAATAACTTGAGTCTGTTTGAACTATCATATAAATGAATTCTAAAAAATACATCATTTGAAAAAACTGAACATGATGATTTTTTATCATCTGGCTTTAACAAAAATCAAATCAAATCTATAACCTAGTTGTTGGATCGAGAGAACTCCGTGAAAAGCATACTAAATAAAATCATAATGCTTATTTCTTAAATCAACTTAATAATGAAGAGCTAAATTTAAAAAAAAAACGATGAATTTTTTTTTTGTCGGAGCTCAACCGGTGGTTTGATCACTACACGCACATGCGCCTCACCACAGTGACAAGAGCAGTGAGGCACATTAAAAGTTATCCCGGATGGTGGCTTTCAGAGTTTTTTTGGCACCTTGTTAGTGCTAGGCATGCACCAACTACTTTTAAATTTTAAATATTATTTTATATGCATCTTAAAAGACCTAATCATTCATGCTTCCACATGAGAATAACAAAAAAACTATAATAAAATAACTAAAGTGTCATTATATTCAAAGCTAATAAAGATTATTTTTAGGGACATTTAAGTAATTACACCGGATAATTTTTTTTAAAAAAACCTGAAAAGCCCCTTAACCCAAGAAACATGTTTTTCCCCCTTTAAGGGTGATTAATTAATTATATTCTCAACAAAAGATGTAAAAATACCGATCAATCCATTCATTTTCTATAATGACTAATGAGTTATATAGAAAAGATTTTCCTAACTTTAAACTTAAGCTCTGTTAATTTTGTAATTAAAGATAAAATAATAATTTTATTGTATGAATTCATAATAAAAAATTAATATATGAACTCTTTTAGTTTTTTTTAATATAATTATAATTAGTTATTATGGATTTGGGCTTGATATCGGTCCATGTATGGTTTTTAGATTTACTCTCATACTTCGATTCAAAAATCGCCGCCTGTAGAATGAATTAAGCAACCCCTAGCCCTGAAAGTAAGATAACCTAAGGCTGAAGGCCCTTCACTCTCTCTTTACCAAGGAGGCCTCTGAGCCTCAGGTTCAACTTCAGTGACCCAAAAGCAAGAGCTCCGATTCTTGTATGTCTTGACTGGGCTCTTTCAGCGGTTTAAATCCTGTAAAAGCCCGAGACGGATCTCTCCACTTGCATCTGATCCCCCCTCGTCACAATGAATCTGTCTTCTGATTAGGGCAAAATTTGTAGATTTTACATCATATTCAATTACTAAAGAACATAGTTTTAAAATCCAAGTCAACTTGCTCTGGTAAGGCTTCGGTTACTAATTGGGAGGATAAGTGGGATTAACACAAGTTAATTCTTATTTTTTTAATAAAAAAAATATCTAAACAACATTCCTTTTGATTTATTTTTTCTAAAACAAATATTAATAAGATAATCTTCGAATTTTAACTGGATTTTACCTTTTATCAAGACATTCCTTTTCAACCTTTTCAAATAGAATTGGTTTTCGGGTTTTGAATTTGCTCATCGCACTAGTTTTGAATTTTATCTAAAAATTTTTTTAACAAATTAATAATTGATTTTTATTGAGTTTTACCTTGAATCAATCCAGTTTTTACTAAATCACTCATTTTTTTTTATAACTTAAATAGGTGTTGACTTACTAGACCAGAAAAAAAAAATCAAACTAACTGTGAAGTAAAATCCAATAATTTGGCCGGAATTGCAAATTTGTAATTTAATTAGAAAACTGATTCATTCGGACCTCCTGAAAAGCCCCCAGATTTGGAATCACATGACAAGATAAACTGATAAACACATAACCACCCTTTCGCTCTTAAGTTTCAATTTCAGCCCTCTCTCTACCATGTTTCGCTAATTTGCCCAAATTGCCCCTACATATATAAGAACATGACTGTCTAATCCTTACTTTACTCTTCTGAAGTTGAACGAAAGCCCTAGCATGTACGTGGAGGGGTAGTGGGGTAAAACAAACCGGCTATCACCTGTAAACTCATCTAAATGACTTTTATCTCCAGGTTACGAACCAATTCTTATATTTCCTCTCTTTTTGCATTTTGCAAGCGATTTTTTTTTTTTTAGGAACATATTGATAGGCTATAGTATACATTAGGGTAAAAACAAAGTCCCCTAATTATGGAGCTTACCTCATTCGAGTCTGTAAATAATATTATTTCTCAATTGTACCCCTATTGTTTATTTACTCATATAAAACTATATTATGTTTATCTACGTGTTTGGATTGAAAAAAATAAAAAATATATAATGTTTTTTCAAATCAGACGTAATTTAAAACACGATATTACACGAAAAAATACCATATGGAAAGCATGAGGGATCTAGTGAGATAAAACAAATTGTTTGAGGATTCATTAGAGATAAACTATATAATTAAGGGACTTATTTGAGATTTACCCTATATTAATATCAACATTCTAAACTCTCCCCCTCTTCTTCTTTAACAAATAAACATAACATTGCTGTATGTATATGTATGCATCCTCTCTTCTCCTCTTCCCCCTCTTCTCTTCTCTTCCTTTTTCTTCTTCTTTCTTTCATAAGACAGAGTCAGTGCTTCATTTACCGTATTCTCTTCCTGTTTTGCATCAAGACTTCTTCTTCTTCTTCGTGTAGATAGAGCTTCGTGCTCTCTGGTCTCTCTTAAATTCAAAACAAGAAAAGAACTATTTTTTTTGTTGTTGAAAAAAAGTGTGTTTGCTAATCCAGCAGCGAGAAATAAACGATCTAAATGTTTGTAAAATTATTTTATGATAAGTTGCTTTGAATTGAAGTAAAATGGAAAAATTACTTGGTGTTTCGATAAGGTGATCTATATTATTATTGTTGTTGTTGTTGCTGTTGTTGTTATCATCATCATCTTAATCTGTTGTTTTATTTTGATTCTAAAGTAAAATATCGGTTAGATCTGCTTACCGATTCTTTGATTGCAGGTTTCTTCATGTCTGCAATTGAAGTTGTTCAAGGCATGATTCGTCGCTGTTATTGTTGAAGAGAGAGATAGTTTTATTATTTGTAAAAAAAAATAGAAAATAAAAAAAAGGAGGAAAAAAAGATGAAGAGGTCAAGAGATGATGTTTACATGGGGTCTCAGCTTAAAAGGCCGGTGCTCTCTTCTTCTACTAAAGGCGAAACGTAAGTGTTTTTATTTTATTCTTTTTTTTAATTTTCTGTTTTTTTAGAGCTTGATTCTGGAATAATTTATGTTAAACCTGATTAATTACATCACTTGTTAGTTAACACTGTCTCTCTCTTTTTTTTTGATGATGAGTAATTTTCTTAGGTTTAATTCAGTAGTTGTATTTTTCTTTTCTTCTTCCTAAATTGTCTTGGAAATCCCTTTCATTCTCGTTGTGGATGTGATAGAAAAAAAAGGTAATTATTCTATTTTAGGCACTGGTAACTGTACTTGTGTAACTTTTATGTGAATGAATCTGGGGGGCGAGGGCGATGATCTGTTGGATGTGTTCTGGAATCTTGCAATTAAGTTATTAATTTAAATATATTTTTGTGCTGTGAAGTTCTGGGCAACCCCAGATGATCGGAGGAGGTGGCGGTGGCGGGGGAGGACAGAAACTTACAACAAATGATGCCTTGGCATACCTCAAGGCTGTCAAGGATATATTTCAAGACAACAGAGAAAAATACGACGAGTTTCTTGAGGTCATGAAGGATTTTAAAGCTCAAAGGTTTGTTGTTGATGTGCATGCATTGAGCTCCATTCTAATTTAATTTTATTTTTTTAAAAGAATGTGTATATGTTTTGACGAAATTTTTCGACTTGTTGCCTTTTATTTTTCCTGTAGAATTGACACTGCAGGTGTCATAGCGAGGGTGAAGGAGTTATTTAAAGGGCACCGTGACTTAATTTTGGGTTTCAATACCTTCTTGCCAAAAGGATATGAGATCACTCTCCCACTAGAAGATGAACAGCCTCCACAGAAAAAGCCAGTTGAATTTGAAGAAGCAATTAATTTTGTGAATAAAATTAAGGTACAAAATGTTGTTTCACGTCCAAACTGGAGGGTGGGTTTATTGTTCTGGTCCCAAGGGTTTTAATCTTATGAATTTTGTTTTTCCAGACAAGGTTTCAAGGTGATGATCGTGTTTACAAATCATTTTTAGACATTCTGAACCTGTACAGAAAGGAAAATAAGTCCATCGGTGAGGTCTACCAGGAGGTAATACTTGTCGTATCTTCTCACCTCAATACTCTTCCCTTTGTTTGAATGCTTCATTTTCTGTTTCTACCATGTTTAGTTATAACTTTTTTTTTTGTCTGTCTTTGGGACCTTTGAATTTCAAGCAGGATTAATCGAACTACTTCTTTGCAGGTGGCTTCACTTTTTCGAGACCACCATGATCTGCTCTTGGAGTTTACTCATTTCCTTCCAGATTCTTCAGCTGCTGCCAGTGCTCATTTTCCAACTGGTAGGAATCCTGCTCTTCGTGATAGAAGCTCTGCCATGCCTACAATGCGCCAGATGCATGTTGACAAGGTTCCTCCTTCCCCTTTTCATTTCTTTCAATTTTTAGTTAATCACCAAGCTAATGTTTGGCTTTTTATCAATTGCCAGAAAGAAAGGGCTACTGCTTCACATGCTGATCGTGACTTCAGTGTCGACCGTCCTGATCCAGACCATGATAGATCTATGATCAGAGCAGATAAGGATCAACGCAGGCGTGCTGAAAAAGAAAAGGAGAGGAGAGAAGATAGAGATAGGAGGGAACGTGAGCGGGATGATAGAGATTATGATCATGATGGCAATCGAGACTTCAACATGCAACGACTCCCTCACAAGCGGAAATCTGCTCCTAGGGTTGAAGATTCAGTTGCTGAACAAGGTGGGGATGGTGATGAGACCTTTGGAGGAATGAATCCTGTTTCATCCGCTTATGATGATAAAAATACTGTAAAAAGTGAGTTCCTAGTTTTTTTCAGCACTTTACACTTGTAGATGTGATTGGTTTTTGTAGTTTTATATCAAGAAAATTCTAGAAAAAGCACCTTTTATTTTTGTTTTGGGGGGTAGTGGCTATTTGGCTGTAACTGGAAATTATAATTTTGCTGGTGAACTTCTGTCTACTATTCTTGTAGCTCTCAATTTTCGATTGCATCATATTTTGTGCATCTGCAACTTCCACATTTGTCGATTTGAGTTTTAGTTTCATGTTTGCAAGGGTTTTTTTTATTGCACATGAAGTCACATTTTATGTTCTTTGGTTGTTGGGCTGCTCTTTTCTTTTCATTAAACCTTTCTTTCTTAGAGGCATTTTTTTCTTATAGTTCACATGGCACATTTTCTACTGTTTTATTCTGTATTTGTGCACATTCTTTTAGCTTTCTGGTGTAAGTTATATGCTTATGACATTCCTAGTCAAAGAAATTATTGTGGTTTCAAATTCCAATATCACGTCAAGGTTTTTCCCTTTTTAATGAACTTTTAGGGCCTAGTTTTTTTATCTGATGCTGCTTGACCTGGTGCTTTATCAACTGTCAATTGAATGAAAACATTTCATTAATGTGCATGTTACAGCATAAAACACCATCTCTATCTCTTTTTGGGTTCTTATCATGCTTTATGTCTTTATATACTGCTTCAAACTCATATGATCATCATTGCTGGTATTAGTTATATTTTCTTAACGGGCACTGGTGCTCTTAGCACATTTGAATTGAGTTTGCGGCATCTTTTATTTTTCTTCTTCACCAGGGAAAGCTCCTTTTTCCTTTGTCAAGTTCCAACCCCCTTTGTATATTATATTTTGAGCTGCTTACCTTTTTCCTTTCATTCTCTGCTTTGTTGACTTGGTTAGTGTCTTGCCAGGTGCGTTAAGTCAAGAGCTTGCCTTTTGCGACAAAGTCAAGGAGACGTTGCTCGATCCTGATAATTACCAGGAATTTTTGAGGTGTCTTCATCTCTACACCAGAGAAATAATCACACGATCAGAGTTGCAATCTTTGGTATGGCTGATAGTAATTTAGCATTGCTCCACAACAACCAATATTAACTGAAAGAGATACATACTAATTTATTAATTAGCTTCTGTTATTACTGTTGAATATAAGAAGAGCTTATGTCAAATCATGTATGTGTATCATTTATGTTCCCTATGGAACATGGGCTACTTGAAATTAAATTTTACTTCTAAAGTAGCTTTTGTTTACTCTCCTTGGACTCTGGCATTTTGGAACTGAAAACTTCACATTAAGATCTATTTGAGCTGTAAGGGATAGAGTTTTTGGAGGTTTGACTGAGCCATTTTTGGTTTGCAAAATTTCAACTTGGCACTCTAAGGCTCTTTACTTTTGCTTGATAGGAATTAGATACTTACTTTTCATGTTCCTTGTTTGGTGCTTTATTTGTAAGTCTCTTCTTGTTGAATGTACAAGAATTGAATTGAGTGCACTTAAATATTGTGTATAAATAAATAGTAGTGACGGTCCTGTCTATATGTCTACATACTTATAGTCAATGTTGTTGAATAGATCTTATCATAAAAGTTATTGGAATAGAACTAGTAAAGTATGAAACTTTTGGTCATGTCAGGTGGGTGATTTGCTTGGAAGATATCCTGATCTCATGGATGATTTCAATGAATTTTTGGCTCGTTGTGAAAAAAATGGTACCTTTACGAAGCAAGTATTTATTTTACTTTCTTTGGAGATTTCATAATTGACACTTTCTAATCAAAACTTTGTCCTGCAGAGGGTTTACTTGCCGGTGTTGTGAGTAAAAGTAAGTAATGGATGTTCCTTCTTATTACTGTTAGGCTGGATGAGAGCCTCTCACCATTTTGTTTGGTTTAATTTGATTTTTTAAGGACTTGTATTCAGTCTTAGTTCAACTTTTACCGAACCAACCATGTTTGGCTCAGTTCTAAAATGATTTGACCTTTGTCGCAATCAGATTAATGCTTACTAACTTCTTATTCCAGAATCCCTGTGGAATGAAGGTAATTTACCCAGAGCTGTTAAAGTAGAGGACCGGGATAGAGATCGGGATCGTGAGAGAGATGATGGGGTTAAAGATAGAGACCGTGAAATCCGAGAAAGGGATAGGCTTGACAAAAGTGTAACCTTTGGAAATAAGGACACAGGAGGTCACAAGATGTCTTTATTTTCCAGCAAGGATAAGTTTACAGCAAAACCCATTAATGAACTTGACTTGTCTAACTGTGAGCGCTGCAGTCCCAGTTATCGGCTTCTGCCAAAGAGTGTATGCAACTTCTTATATTGTTGACAAGTTGATTTTAGCACTTTCAATAGTTACTGTTCACTGAGTAACTTAATTATTGTATGATGGCAGTACATGATACCTTCTGCAAGTCAGAGGACAGAGCTTGGAGCTGAAGTATTAAATGATCATTGGGTATCTGTTACTTCAGGAAGTGAAGATTACTCTTTTAAACATATGCGAAAAAACCAGTATGAAGAGAGCTTGTTTCGATGTGAAGATGACAGGTTGGAGCTTGCCTCAGATGATGATATTCTGTTTTATGTCTCCATTTTTTGAAAAACAAAAATTGAGGCTATTTTGTTGTAGCTAATATATATTCTCTTTAGGCATTTGCTTTTAACTTATTAATTCTAGGAGTCCCTACTTTTTCCTGACCTTCCTCTTGTGATTAACATCAAAATATGACATTCTGTCATAATGTTATGTCTCTTGTAGGAAGTTGAGACTGTTTGCTCAATCTTTTTCCTTCTCCTCTACATAAATTATTGCTTTAAAAGATTCTAGTGTTTAACTTTTCTTGTTGTTTTCAGGTTTGAGCTGGACATGTTGTTAGAATCTGTGAATGTAACAACCAAGCGTGTGGAAGAATTATTAGAAAAGATCAACAATAACACCATCAAAATGGATAGTCCCATTCGTATTGATGAGCACTTAACAGGTCATACACACTGATTGGTGTTTGATCAAGTTATTAGAATATCTAATTTGTCCTATTCTTGTTTGTTAGGTTCTCTCCTCTTCTTTTTTTCTGATGAGATTGTCCTTTCTTCTGGTGTAGCTCTGAATCTGAGGTGTATTGAACGTTTATATGGCGATCATGGGCTTGATGTAATGGATGTATTGAGGAAGAACACTTCTCTTGCTTTGCCAGTTGTATTAACCCGCTTGAAGCAGAAACAAGAAGAGTGGGCAAGGTGTCGTGCTGACTTTAACAAAGTTTGGGCTGAAATTTATGCCAAAAACTATCACAAATCACTCGATCATCGTAGCTTCTATTTCAAGCAGCAGGATACAAAGAGCTCGAGCACAAAAGGTATTTGCTAGTTGATATCTTGGTATGTTTGCATTCAGATTAAGTAAGACATAAATATTTTGATGTCGTGGCGTGAATGAGAATTATGATCCCTGACCATAATCTTTCTGTTGTTTGAGTACCACAAAAAACTAGACGAGTCCTGAATAATTTTAAAGCTGTTTTGTTCCATCCCGTACTCGTCAGTTAAGGAAATAAACATCCAACTTACATCACCCTTGGTCATAAAATCATGGATTTATTTTAATTTGTGACTGCATACCGATCCATAGCTACATTAAACATAATGGACTCATCCAACAGACATTATTTATCCAAATGTTCTTATGTCCAAATTAGCTACATTAAACATAATGGATTTATATATGACATATTTTACAGCCTTACTGGTGGAGATCAAAGAAATTAGTGAGAATAAGCGCAAGGAAGATGATGTGCTTCTTGCTTTTGCTGCTGGAAACAGACGACCTATCATACCAAATTTGGAATTTGAGTACCCAGATACTGACATTCATGAGGACTTATATCAACTCATCAAATATTCATGTGGAGAAGTTTGTACATCTGAACAGTTAGATAAAGTGATGAAGATTTGGACAACCTTTCTAGAACCCATGCTTGGTGTTCCGTCTCGACCTCAAGGTGCCGAGGACACTGAAGATGTTGTAAAAGCTAAGAATCAGTCTTCTAAAAGTGGAGAGAGCGAAGGCAGCCCTAGTGGTGGTGCTGCTGCAGTCACAAACTCCAAACATTCAAACTCTTCAAGAAATGGAGATGAAAGTATCCCACCTGAACAATCAAGTTCTAGCAGGGCTTGGATGCTAAATGGAGATAACAGGATTAAAGAAAATGGTCCTCCTGATGCAGATCATGTAGCTCGCAAAAGTGATACTTCCACAAGTGCTCTTCAACATGATAAGGTGGTGATTAATGATGCAGCTGCAGCTGAAGAATTGTCAGGGATCACTAAACAAGCTGCTTCCAATGACCGGCCGCTAAATTCAAATGTATCTCTTGCCACTGGAGAGTTAAGTAATGGGCGAACTCTTGTACAATCAGGTTTGTTGGATGCTTCCAATCTTATCTAATTTGCATTATTTCCTCATATCTCTCTCTCTTCTATTGCTATTTCCCACCTCCTTTTCTTTGAAATTGATGGCTAGATTTCTGAAATGTAACATTTTGTTTCAAGGGCTTAGTGCTACTCCTTCAAGACCAAGCAATGGCACTGTTGAGGGAGGGCTTGGAATAGGTTCGAGTAATGAAATATTACCTTCAACAGAGGTATGGTGCTTTCATAAATTAGTTTATATCAATTTCCTAAGCCTGTTCTTGATTAGACCGTGTGAGCATGGATGAAGTGGTATTGAAGGATCTTAAATCTTCCAGTTTTGAAGCTGATTTGGTTTGTGATCTTGCAGAATAGTGCAAAAGGATTCACATAGTGGACCCAAACTAGTTGGGCATTGAGGCTTTGTTGTTGTTGTTGTTCTTGATAGACCACTTACCACATAGTCAATTGGAATTTTAAGCCATTAGCCTCGGTATCATATGGGTAGATTCTTAAGCTGAATTATTTGCCCAGACACAGCAGTATAAGTTATGATGGTTGCTTGACAAGCATCTTTTACTGGTTTTGCAATTGAATTAAAGTTATAGAAAAATACTCCTATTGACTGCACCGCCTGATATGGCTAAGGGTTGTTGAGAATTAAACATCAACTAAATGAACAACATGTTGGGTTTCTTATTTGATCGAATTTTCTTTTCTAGTGAACTTGAGATGAAAGATGAATGTGTATCTATTGCTGATCTAACAGGCTGGTGAGTTTTCAAGACCCGCTGTATCCACAAATGGGGTAGCAACAGAAGTCATCAAGAATCACAGATATAATGATGAATCTGCTGCACAATTTAAAATTGAAAGAGAAGAGGGTGAATTATCTCCAAATGGAGATTTTGAGGAGGATAATTTTGCATTTTATGGAGAAGCTGGTTTGGAGGCAGCGCATAAGGCGAAGGACAGTGCTGTTAGTAGGCAATATCAAGCCAGACAGGGAGAAGGATGTGGAGAGGCAGGAGGAGAGAATGATGCTGATGCTGATGATGAAGGTGATGAAAGTGCTCAAAGGTCAACAGAGGATAGTGAGAATGCATCTGAGAATGGTGATGTTTCTGGAAGTGAGTCTGGTGATGGTGAAGATTGTTCTCGGGAAGAGCATGAGGAAGATGGTGACCATGATGAGCATGATATTAAAGCTGAGAGTGAAGGTGAGGCCGAAGGAATGGCTGATGCCCATGATGTTGAAGGAGATGGAACAATGTTACCATTTTCAGAACGATTTCTTCTAAATGTGAAGCCTTTGGCAAAGCATGTCCCTCCTTCATTGCATGACAAAGAAAAAGTTTCTCGGGTTTTCTACGGAAATGATTCCTTCTATGTTCTTTTTAGGCTTCACCAAGTAAGGCTTGTTTTTGAATTCTGTTTATATGGCTGGATTTTTATTTAATTACAAGACTGCTTTTATTAACATGGTATCTCTGTTTATTAATTTGACAGACATTATACGAGAGAATACAATCTGCAAAGGTGAATTCATCATCTGCTGAAAGAAAATGGAGAGCTTCAAATGATACTAGCCCCACTGATCTCTATGCCAGGTGCCATAGTTTCAGAAATTTAAGAGGTTCTGTCAACTTGAACTTGATCAGTTTTTATTAATTTAAGTGTGTATGTCTTTGCAGATTCATGAGTGCACTTTACAACTTACTTGATGGTTCTTCTGATAATACAAAATTTGAGGATGATTGCCGAGCTATTATTGGGACACAGTCATATGTTCTATTCACATTGGACAAACTAATATATAAGCTTGTCAAACAGGTAAAGGGCATAGGATTTCCTTCAACATTTTCTTTCTCCTGTTTTCTGCCTTTCTTGCCCTTGTCCTCTCACCAAATAGTTCTTTATTTCCCTCAGCTCCAAACGGTAGCAGCAGATGAGATGGACAACAAGTTGCTCCAACTATATGCATATGAAAAATCAAGGAAACCTGGAAGACTTGTGGATATTGTTTATCACGAAAATGCTCGAGTGCTTCTTCACGATGAGAACATATATCGCATTGAATGTGTAGGTCTCTAGTGGTTTTGCTTCTGTGTCTGTTTTTATTGGACTGTTATGAGTTTGAAGGTTTGTTGATTTTGCTGCAACTGTAACACAATAATTTTCTCTGCAGTCTTCTGCACCAACACACTTGTCTATTCAGCTTATGGACTTTGGACATGATAAACCTGAAGTGACTGCTGTTTCCATGGATCCTAATTTTGCATCTTATCTGCTTAATGATTTCCTCCCAGTTGTTCCTGACAAAAAAGAAAAGCCAGGGATTTTCCTGAAGAGGTATGTGGACCCAATGGACAAAGTTGTCTGCTTTGTATGAGCTCCTTTGGCTAAATAAAGACCACTGTTTACAGGAATAAACGTAGAAATGCAAATTCTGATGAGTGCCAGGCCATGGAAGGTTTTCGGGTTTTCAATGGTTTAGAGTGTAAAATTGCATGCAATTCATCTAAGGTATCTTGCATTAAAAGCCACGTTTTAGTTTTGCTTGTTTGTATTCATGTACTTGTAATTAAGCAAGACCCTCTGTATACTTTCTTGTTCGTTATCTCTTCTATCTTCTGTTTATCTACTGTTGATGTGTGCATGTAGGTATCCTATGTTTTAGATACAGAAGATTTTTTGTTTCGAACGGGAAGGAAAAGCAGAACTTTGCAGCAGAATGGCTCCTGCCACAACCAGGAAAAGATTTCGAAACGAGTACAACGGTTTCACAGATGGCTATCTAGCAAATAACATGCCTTCCTGCAACGGAGTGGATATGGTGTGTACTAATCTTTGCTTAACTGATTGCGATTGCTTGTCGCAGTAATCAAAATTACCTTCGCACATAAGCCTGCACACACTGATTAGAAGTTAACGAGCAGGCCAATCTGATTTGTTGGTTAATATTAATCCAGTTCCTCCTTTTGTACCCTTCAAATGAACAGGAAAAGACAACCTCTCTAATGCTTTCCTTCCTCTTTGTTTTTTAAATTTTTTTAACCTCCTCTCTAACACTTGCGCTCTCAGATTTTGTTCCACAGCTGGCTTTGGAATGCATTTCACGGGCTGTCGCCAAAAATGCAATCGTGGCGGCGGGCGCGGCCAAATTAGCTTTGATCTGTTCTCATAGCCGTCTCACCAAGTGAATAAGGAATCATGGAGATATGGCTTTGCAAGATTGTAGTGTAGTGTAAGCTTGTGGCATTTCGAGCCACCATCATGTATGTATATAGGGCTGACGTGATGTAATATCTGAGATATATGTTCATTCCATTCATCAATATTTTTATAGTCTTGTTTCTGTTGGATTTCTGCTCCCCTCTGTGTAGTCACCGTGCCGTAATTTGCCTTGCCCATCGTAAGGTGGCTCTCTACTTCGGCAGCCATCCAAGATGACCGCATAGAAACAAGCCCGGTCTGGCCAGTCAAACTCCCATGTGAATTTGGCTGACCCGCTTGAGATTCTTCTGAGCCGGTAGACACGGTAAGAGTTGGTGAAAACTTGACCGGTTTAATGATATAAAAAAAGAAAAAGGGAAAAAACCTAGACCAGGCAAAGAAAAAAAAGCCGTCGGGTTGCAACTTTTAGAATCTAGAGTTTGATATTAGCAAGTTAATGACTTTTATATTTTATAGTAAACGGGAACAACCTTCTGGGGAAGAAAAGGAGAGAAATATGGAGAGGGGGTGTGGCTGTGCTAGATTGAGAAGAATCAGATGCCTTGTAAAAATGAATTAGGTCACTTTTTATATATTAAAATGCCTCTTTAGAGCCCAAGTCCGCAGAAGAGTCGAAGCCCAATGCTAGGGTTGCATATGTTTTTTTATCAAGAGTGCAAGAGCCTATATTATTTCTTTACTCACTCTTATGATTCTTGGATCAACAACTTTTGGGTCATTTTCCCCCCCTTGATCCAACTATTATAATTGTCGTTTTGATACGTCCTATCCATGACATGGTTTAGACTTTAGAGTACAAAACTAGTTAGGTTTCTGCACTTCTTTGTTATGGGTTAAATATTTTTATTTTTTTTAAAAAAATTATATATATAGGTTTTTTCAATGTATTTTAATAGTTTAAAAAATTTAAGTTAAAAAACAATTATTATACATGTATGTAATCAAATAAATCAAAAACTATATGTGCGAAAATTAAAAAAATAAAAAGTCATTAACGATATCTAAAAATAAAATTTAAAAATTAAGAGACAAGTTTAAATTAAGATATTTAATCTAGAAAAACAGGACATTTATTCAGTTGCTAAATTTATTATTAAAATAATTTTTTATTTAAGTAAACGATAATAAAAATAGAGACAAATTAAATTGATTGAATAAAATAAAAGGTAAAAAACAACATCAAGCAAGCTACACATAAAAAAAATTATTTTAAAAAATAAAGTTCATCAATACAAAAGATAAAAAAAAATTATAGATGAATCAAAAAAACTCTTCAAATTTAAATGTATAACTAAAAAAATAATTGTCATTTAAAAGAGGCTTCTCAAACAAAATAAAAAAGAGAAAGGTACTAATTTAAATATAAATTAAAAATATTTAGAGAAAAAACCATAAAACATCATTAATTAAAAAAAAATAGACAAAAAGGCAAAGGCTAGGCGTTGCGTGGCCTCGTAAGCCAAGCCAGCCCGCATGACACACGCGCGTGATTTGACCTTTAATTTTTTTTTGTTTGCAATTGGGGTGTTCGCTCCAAATTTTTTTGAAAAACAAATTAGACGATGCGTTATCTAGTTTGCCCAGATTCTAGCTATTATAGTGACCAGAAAATTAAGGCTTAAGTTTTTTTACCCTAAAACCTGTTTCTCAAACTATTTTTGACCCTAAACACCTATGAAATACCATAAGAACCATGATAAACCTATCTATGGCCTCAAAAAACTGCTTCAAAAACCAAAATTAACCCAAGCTTGATCTTTTTTTTCACGAACTTTAAAGGTAAAAAAAACACATAATATGATATCCCCTCATCAAATAGAACTATTTGACACAAATATTATCTGTTTTGATGGCCTAAATCGATGTTAACGACACTTTTCTCTCTCTACCGTCAAAATCCGGTGACCTCTCTTTCTCTCTTCTCTCTCAACCAGAGACTAAAATATAACAAAAATAAATTTTTGTAGCAAAATTGAATTGAAAAAATATGAAGATATTGAAATTGTATAATTTATGTGATTTTTAAAGTTAAAGGACCAAAGTGTATCTTTTATGAAACTTATAGCATACACCCATGTTTGGAGCCTTTTTCATTTTTGTCACTTTTCTTTCAATTTCATCTTTTCATAAAAATCAAAATCAATTGGTTTTTAATTAAAACTAAATCGTCAAAAAAATTTAAGGATCAAATTGAAAAAACATAACATTTTGCGCAGTCCATCCATAGTAATGCGCGAGAGGATAAACAATGAAGCCTTGTACAATGAAAAACTCATGTTTTTTAGAACCATACTTAATTTTCAAATAAATGTTTTCTTTGTTATTCTTTTTATAAATAAAAGATATTAAAAATAGTGGCTCCTATGTCACTTGTGTTAAAAAATGAATTATTTCATTCAAAGGTCATTTACAAAGGTGAATATTATTGAAAAAAAAAAACAATAATAATACTTATCAAAACCAATCCAATCTGTTTTTAGAGAAATTTAGATAATACCACAAAAAAATTATATTATCCAAATAATATTATCTTATTTTTAGATTTTTAAAATTAGAGGACTTGTGATTTTTCTCGGTACTAATTCTAACTAGTTGATTGTAATATTTTTAGTATTTTAGGTAAAAACAATTAATAACATGGTGAATAAAATGTTAGATTCACTTAAATTACTAGATGGAAAAAAATAAATTCAAATAAAAAAACTGATAAATTTAGGATATATTTGTGAAATTTAACTTGAGTATTGATCCAGATAAGATATAGGTCACGAGTTAGAAAGATTAAATTTATAAAAAAATTAAAATAATATTATTTAAAAAAAGTTAAAATTAAAATAAATTAGTTGAAAGATGAGTTTTGATTGAATGAGTAGGTCGAGTGAAGTTTTTTTTATCGAATTAATTGAGTTTTTTATTTTATTTTATTTTAAACATGAATCAGTTTAGATCTGAATTAATTGAGCGTGAGGTTAGGTAAAGAAAAAAAATCAAATAAATACAGCAATTACTAAGGAGGGAGCAACTACGTGACCAGCCGCGTGGTTTTGAATGAAATCTACAATTTATTTTTTATTTTCCATTATTAAAATCAAAAGCAAAATAGGAGAAGCAGATGGATCATTCAAAAAAGAGACCAACATAGGACCGTTGCAGCAACGTTAAAAAAAATCTGAATATTTTTTTTAAAAGTAATCTTTACTACCATCACCACCTAGTTACCGTTAGCACCACTCAATTACCCAACAGCCGCTCCCTCAAAATCTAAAATTCCAACCCCAGAGTTGAACACAAGGAGGAAAAAGAAGTTTAGAGTTTTTGTCCAATTTTCATTCTTTATGGCAACTTTGGCACCTGGAATTCTGTTGAAGCTACTAAATGGGATGGATACAGGGACTAAACCCACCAGCGAGCACCGGAGTTCAGTTTTGCAGGTAACTGACATAGTACCAGCTGATCTCGACGAGAAAAATCTGTGGCCTAAACAAGGATTCTTCATTAAAGTATCAGATTCTTCGCACTCCATCTATGTCAGTCTTCCCTCTGATCAAGATGATTATGTTCTCAGCGACAAAATGCAGCTAGGTCAGTTCATTTACGTTGACAGACTGGAGCCAGGATCTCCTGTTCCTGTTGTCAAAGGGGCAAAACCACTTCCAGGGAGACACCCATTATTAGGAACCCCTGAACCCCTTATGGGTCTTAGAGGAAAGGGAGAGAGAAGTGAACAAAAACCACCCTATGGTCAAAGGAGAGGTTCTTGGGGAACAGGGCAAAATGGGGCAGATGGGGTTTCATCTCCAATGGTTTTAAAGCCAGTTCCTTTGGATTTTAATCAGTGCACACCGGTGAAACAGCGGTTGGCTGTAAGTTGTGTGAAATCAGTCTCCCCGGTAGTGAGAGGGAGAATTGCCAAAGATGGAGGCACTAATGGGGTGGTTAGGTGTTCTTTTGCTGGTGGTGGATTGCTGGCTAAGATGGTGGACAACAAGGGAGAGAGCCCTGCATTGCTTAGGAAAAGTTGTGCTGCACCTTCTGCTAATTTCAAGTTTCCAAGAAGCAAGAGTGTCTGTGAACGAGAAGCTAGAATTCCAATTAGCCCCTGCAAATCATCTGTAGGTGCATTTTCCTCTCATTTATTAAGTCTTGAATTATTTTTTTTCGGTTCATCAAGTTACTGATGAGCTTGAAATGGTTGCTTGATAATAAATATGGTAATTAGCTTTTGGAAAGAACCAAAGCTTTTCATTGCACTATAAAATCTTCTGTATAAAAATAAAAATAATAATATAATTGAATGCTGCTGTTTTTGTTTTCTGTAGGATAATAAAAGCTCAACTCCCCCGCCGAGTTTAAGAAATGCAAGGGCGGTAGCTTCTCTCGGAATGGGCGGAGAAGCACAAAACTCTTGCAATTTAAAGTCCATCTCAGAAATACAGTGTCAGTATGGTAATGCAGCCTCTGATACCAGTACCGAGCTGGCCATGAATTTACCAGGAAAGTTGAACCTATTAGGCAAGGTGAACTCTGGATTCCTCTAGATGAAATCTTGATTCTCTTGCTTTCTCTTTTTGGCTAAACCTTTTGTGGCTAACAGGAAGCTGTGCAGCAACGAGAAACGGCTCAGAAGATAGCCCTCCAGGCGCTAAGAGATGCCTCAGCCACTGAAACTTTAGTTCGGCCTCTCAAGTACTAAACCCCTTCTCCTATCCCTTGTATTTGTGCATTTTTTGGCTCCTTTCGGTTTTAATCACGTTATCATGATTTGGAAGTTTGAAACTAAGTTTTGCTAACATCAAAACGATGACTACTTGTGTAGGATGATCTTGAATTTGAGCAGAACAGCGAGACCAGATGCTCCAGCAACCTGTTTTGACCAGTTTCTGGAGTTCCATCACCAGGTTGTGAGAGCAGTTACTGATATAGTGTCCATTCAAGCAGCTACTTCAGCTGCTGAAGTTGGTCAGAGCACAAATATCGAACAGCGTGGAGAAAATTCCTCAATCTTACATGAAATTGTACACAATTCTATGGACCAATGTGGGAATCCTGCATTAAACTCATCAAAAAGAAGAACAGCATTGTACAAATCAATTGGTAGCTTCAATGAAAGAAGTGATCAGACGATGAATTTCGAGAAACTCCAAAGATCAAATGCTAATCAAAAGGCCTTTCCAGAAAGAAAAGGGCCATCAACTCCACAGGGAAAACTGCCACCTAAAGCTATGATTGAGAATGATGAAAACAAGAGACCAACCTCCTCTTGCAGCTTAAGCAATACAATTAGGTTGGGTAAGCAGATTGAAAATGAAGCTGGAAATTGGTTCATGGACTTCCTAGAGAAAGCTTTGGAAACTGGAATGAAGAAATCTAAAGGAACAACAGCAGATGGGGATGCTAAGAAAGTTCCTCAATCTCTAATATTGAAGGTTATAAACTGGGTGGAGGTAGAGCAGTCTGACTGCAATAAGCGGCCAGTTCATCCAAAAGCAGCACAGATTGCTCGGAAGTTGAGGATCAAGGTGAAGAATCCTTAAATGGGCTACTGTCGAATCTAGATCGTATTGATCATAAAGAATTCAAAAACCTCTCCAGTTGGCTTTTGCTCCCCGCTTCCCTATCGGAAACCCTATCGGAAATAGCATTCCAACTCGTTTTCGTTTTGTATGTGTGTGTGTATAAAATATATACTGTGTCTGTGCGTGTTCAGATTTTTGGGACATTTTGTTTGGAAATGATAGTGCATTGATTGAACTTCCACGCATGTATCCAGCTAAAAGCAGATAAAAAAAATAAGGTCGTTGCATCGGCATTCAGATGCAGAAAGGAGCTTTGATTTTGAGGGGGTTGATGATGGAGAAATTATCGAATCCCCGATCTCATCAGCCACATAACTCGCATACCATGAAACACAGCAGCAGCATCTTCATGGAACATGAAATAGAGTTGTTCTTACTTCCTCTATCTGTGTATGGTATTAAAATAGATTCGATTTTTGGTTACGCGATAGGAGCCAAAGGCACAAACACAAAACCCCCCAAGCTAGTCTCCCTTTAACCTTTTTCCCTCAGAGAGGTAGGTGTATTCGGGGAACTACTAAATGCTCAGTTGAGCTGTAGCTCCACCCCATGATTGGCCAAATCGGCTTCCCTGATGAACACATAGGTTGACAAACGTTTTGTATATTTAGTGGTAGAATTTGTCGAAATGATATGACACGGGCTGGAAGAGTCGGCTGATTGATCTAGTGGACCTTATTCAACTAGCGCAGTGTCTCCCTTCAACTCAGGTGACAAGCCATTGAAAATGCAGAGCACTTTCAATTCAGTTGAGTTTCACAAATGTTTTGAGGGAGAGTGATCTAGTAGTAGCATGGTTGTAATATGAACTTTGTTTTCCAGACTGGCAGTGGGCGGGCTTCGATTTAATAGTATCGATTAGATCTTCATCAAAAAAAGAAAAGAAAAGAAAAAAAGAGGCCGACTCTGGAAATTTTCACATGCACCACCGTCTGTCACTAATTCGCTACCAGGAATCCAGAATCCGTCAAAATAACACGGTTAAGATTTTCACGAATTTGTATTGGCTAACAACGACTAGGGTAGAGATCATTCTTGAGTAGAATTGTATTGAAGATTAAATGAAAGAAATCTTGGTAAGCGTTCACCTTAAAGGAGCAAGCATGTGGAATTTATGAATTTCTCCCAGGAATATGCCCTATCCAGTCAGTTCACTTATTGGTGGACGGTCCATGATGCTGGATGCTGTCTTTGCATTGCTTTGCAAAACTGGGTCAATATCAGGTAATTTAGGAATCTGAGCCAATATATCAATTGTTCGTCGCAGGAGGCGAGCTAAATCCCCATCATCCATTGCACAATCCATCATCATCTCCTTCCAAGTGAGCCCTGCAGCCCAGGCTTCAACCATACCTGAAAATTGGCTATCCAAACAACAGGTTATCTCTACACCGTGTTTTTCTTGAAGCTTCGAAAGGTTACTTCTCTGCTCATTTAAGATGTTGATAACATTGATTACTGCGGAAGAAGGTTCGTAGATGTAGTTGTTATTTTCCCAGGCACGAACTTTGATCCCTTCAGAAACTACACTTGCGCAGACAGCTGCAAGTTGTCCAGGTTTCAAATCCAAAAGGATTCTACTTCGAAGAACCATTGCAAGCCACAGTTCATTTTCTCCTCGAATCGCAGCTGCAGTTTCACCAAGAGGAAATATTACTTGTGTGTTGATATCCAAGGCCCTGCTTTCATGTACAACATTGCTGATCTTTAAGAATTCTTTCCAACCAGATGGTTCAATTTCCTGCAGCCGTTCGCTCAAACGGTTTGATCTCATCTTGAGGCGTTTAATCTTATCCTCTGTAAAATTCTTCCAGTCTAGGATCCTCTTATATTCTTTAAAGCCTTCAGTACGTGCTATCGTTTTTTTCAAACGTGCAACTTTGTTTCTTTGATCCTTGTAACTTTCTACTGCATCATGGTAAGCTTGTGACATGTGTAACACCTCATCAATCTCAGAGAGACTATTTAAAACAGGCACATTTAAGCTCCACGACCATGTCTCGAGAGATCCTTCCATGTACCATAAACCACCAAGTTCAGATTCAGCAAGCTTTTCCCACTGCTTCTCCTCCCTATCAAGAAGCATCCACATAACTTCATGTGGCAAATCATCCCCTAGAGACAAGGCAACATTAGGAAGGCCTGTCCTATAAACAGTTTTGATCCATTTTTCTGTAAACAGATACCAAGAGTTATCTGAACCAAGAGCCACATGATAAGATGGCTCAACATCTTTATGAGTTTCAACTTCACTTACATTTGACTCAATGGGTGCAACAGTCTGTGCTAATGAATCAATGTCAGAAACCATGTTTTTAAATTTTGAACCATCAAATGAATCAGCATTCCCCAAATAAACAGCAGGCACTGAATGCTCCACTCCTTCAGAATCTTTGTATTTCAAGCACAAAAAAGGTAAACGATCATTTCCTAACTCTTTTAATAAAATTTTCAGGGCATTTAATCTCTTTGTTTCCATCTTTCTGCGTAATTCAGTCCGCAGGCGTTTCTCTTCCCTCAATTGTTCTTGTAAAATTGCAATCTCCTTGTATGCCCCATCAGATAGGATTTTCCTGCTCTTTCTATCTATAGCATCATCACTGGTTTCTGAGGTCAGCATTTCAATCTCTTTCTGTATTTTAGCTAGCTCCTCTTTTGAAGCAAGCATCACATTGCTGCCAATATATGTTCCAAAACTTTTCTCAACTAGTTTCCTGGCTTCTTTCAAAGTTCTCCCTGCCTGGAGAACCTTCATTTCATTTGATTCGTTTGATCTACGAGTAATTTTTGCACCAGCAAGAAGATTCAGCACCATCCCATAGGAAGCAGTAAACTGTGATACAAGAGGTTCTAGTCCAGCAAATAGAAGCTTGCAGCACTCTTCCGCACCTTCATTGGAAGCCTGAACCAGCACAACATGGCCCCTTTCATCAATGCCTCTACGACCAGCTCGCCCAGCCATTTGAAGAAGCTCGTTTGGGCTTAATGGGATTCGTCCACTACTACTCCTCCTGCTGAGAGACGAGATAACAGCTGTCCTAGCAGGCATGTTGATTCCAGCAGCTAGTGTTTCTGTAGCAAAGACAACTTTAATAAGTCCTCTCTGGAACAGTTCCTCAATAAAAGATTTCCATAGAGGGAGACATCCTGCATGATGCGCAGCAACCCCTCTTAGAAGTCCTTTGACAGCAGTCTCCCTGACAGCATCGGGATTCTGAACACTGAACCTCTTCAAAGCCAGCTCAACCTCACTTGCCTCACACTCATCTAAGAGCCTGCAACCTTCAAGGTACTGCACAGCTGCATCACATCCTCTTCGGTTAAAAATAAACCAAATTGCAGGCAGCATATCCCTTGCCTTAAGCTGTGCTAGTGTATCAACAACTTGAGGCACCTGAAAATCATGATTTTCTTTAGATGACTAAACTCCTTTTCCATTCTAGAGGACAGGTTATAAGTCAGCTATAACAAACTACTATACTCAGAAGAAAAGGAAAGAAGGAAAGAAAAAGAAAAGTGTCACATTATCAGAGAAACAATGGATAAATAAATTGCCTGTGAACGGCGTATTCTGCTTATATCATTCTTCGAAAGGGGTTCTTCAGACATGTTACCAATACTATCAAAGCCCATGTTGCTTCCACGTTTTCTTGAATTCCTTCTTCTCGACCCATCATCCTTGTAAGATTTAACTCTTGAAGCAGAAAGTTGTAGATAATTGAGCGACAGCTTCCTGTTCCAAATTAAAAGTCAAAACCATAAATTAGTATCATTCCATCACAAAGAATTCTTTATATAAATGCAAGAACATTATGCAACCATCATCAACACAACTGCGACATAAATTGAATTTGGAGTTCAGATGAAGAGAGAATTTTTTTGGGCGGGGACAGGATGAATAAGATGACAGAAGACAGACAAACCTATTCATGTGCTTTCTTTTCTCATCAAGAAGAGGATACAAAGAATGCCTGGTAGAGAAGTGCCAAGTCAATGGAACTGGACGCCTTGATGATGTCACCAGTTCAGTTTCACCATGAACCTAGAAAGTAAATTGAAATAAATATCAATTTACCTTTCTCACTGTGAAAAATATTATTTCCATAGGTCACCAAACAAGACAATACAGAAGCCATGGCTGGCACGACTAATGTGCAGAATTGAGTTCAAGCATGTCACAATTTTTTATCCCATTGAGAAAAGATGCATCCAGAAGTTTTGTCCACATATAAATGGAAGCATATCATTATTTCAATCCATCTGATAAAAGGGAGGTATGGTAGAAGTTTTGTGCACTCTTAATTTACACATATCACTCCAATATACCTTAACTTTTTCCATAAACAGGTTTCAAAGTAAAATTAAAGCTAGTTCAATAGTAGGACAAGAGTTCAGACATGAAATAAAAAGCATAGCCTTGGTAATCATGCAGCCAGCCCAATAGACAATTACTTCAACAGAGGAATGAAAAGCAGAAGAAACATCCCACAGCCAACAAGAACAATGTCTAGACATGTAAGCAGTTGTTTTTATTGGAATTATCAAATCAATGGTGAGTTCTTGGGATGACGGGCACATGTCATGTGCAGGTGCATTCATGTATGTGTTCATCTTTTATATTGCTGGATAAAGCCAATCCTTCAGAATGTTAATTATCCAAAACCAATACAAATGCTAAGGATGCAAACTGATCAAGTAACAAGAAAAATTGCTAGTAATCTCATCCACCATTCATAGTGCATGCACTTCAATTCTTAATTTGCAAACCTAAGAGTCTAAAGGAAGCCAACAAATGCATTGAAGACATCACTTCTGGTTCCCTAAAGGTAGGAGTGTATGAAAACCATTAGGAACTCAATCTGCAGCAACAGGCTTATGCATCCACATTAACCACAAAAGGCATCTTCCTTAACCAAGACAAAAAATTTACACTCTATTAGCACACCCACAAAATTATTTTAGAATGATAGTCAGTGTGATCCTTCTGCCCAACAATCACAAAATATATTTCACTATTTCTGTGGTCTTGGACTCTGTGAGAAGCAAAGCAGAAGAAAATATAAAATGAAAGAAGGATGATAAAGTGTTGTTTTTAAAGATAGTCGATGCTTAAATATGATACAAAAATAAATAAATAAACCAATGTTGGCTTAGATCATTCATCAATATATTTTGGCCAACAATTTTCCACCATTTTTATACTAGGTATCCATAGAAATCGAACATGTCAAAGGCCTCAGCTGGAATGAGAATGGTTCTGATCTATTCCATATCAAGAACAATTTAAATGTATTTTCATTAAAGATCATTAGCAACTAAATAATTAAGATGAAAGTTTCTGGGAGATGTAAAATTAAAACAAGATATTAAAACTATAAAAATGAACCTCCCAAAGTCAAACTCTGGATGATAAGTAAATTCTGGTTCTGTGAGGTTCTTCAATAAGAGGAAGTGGAACAAGCTTAGCATTTCATTAAATTCCTTAGCAACAGTTCCACAAATTCCACAGTAATTCCTTAGCAACAGTTCCACAAAAGTAGAAGAACGAATAATAAATGGGCCAAATGGAGCATCTTGTTACTGGCAAGTAATTATCCTGCAAGCATTACTGTGTAACTGCCATGTCTGTTAGACAGCTCCATACAAGGTAGTATAGTGGACATTTATAAATAACTGTACCTCACGAATCCACCCAGACAGCTCATCTGGATTCTTGACTGTTGCTGATAAACATATCAGTTGAACTTCTTTCGGGCAATAAATAATCTGAAAAGTTAAAAATGTCCATCACACTATGCAATGCGATGAAATTTTGGTCTGTAAATGAGATACTGAAATATAAATTATACTTACTATCTCCTCCCATACAGTACCACGAGATATATCACTTAGAAAATGAACTTCATCCAAAACAATCACATCAACATGGAAAAGTCCACTCCCAGAGGAAACCATCCCAATGCTGCATGAGAAGTCCAACCACCATTTATATACTTAATTCAAAAGATAAATTGAAGTAACAAAAGAAGTACGTGGGTCATAACTGCATGAGGAAAAGGATAATAGATTTTCTATACACAAACCAAATTTCCAGGTAAAAGAAATTCAGGTCTACAAATCATTGCTGGCAACTTAATCTGCTTTTAAACTTAAACATCGTGATACTGATGAATTTATAAAAGCTAAGCAAGGCGATTATCATCCTTCCAATGTACAGTATAGTTGAAATTGAGACCGGGACCGGGACCGGGACCGGGACCGATTTAAAATAAAATCTTGTTTTCTTACTGCAAATGTCAATGCCTCGATATCAATCTGTTACTCCCAGCTGTACTAAATTAAAGTAACATTGTTCCATACACCATCTGTTGGTAGGATCAAAATATTTAACCATTACAGTATAAAACAATAAACATACCTTTGATACAACATGTTTCGCAAAATCTCTGTTGTCATAATCAAAACTTGGGCATCTTTATTGATGGCAGAATCTCCTGTGAGAAGACCAACATTCTCATCCCCAAACGTCTCCCTGTAAGTGTAGTTTCAGAGAAATAGTACTTATCAATGAATAAGAAAAACAAAGCAATCTTGTTATTATTTGAAAAGGTGGAAATCACAAACCGAAAATCACGAAATTTCTGGTTGGATAAAGCCTTAAGAGGAGTGGTGTAGAAAATCCTCCTTCCTCTAGCAACAGTAGCAACTGCTGCAGCTTCAGCTATCAATGTCTTTCCACTGCTTGTTGGTGCCGATACCACTACCGATGATCCCTTCAAAAAGGCCTCTATCGCCAACCGCTGCCAAAAACAATATATATAGCTAATTTTCACCAATTCATAAAAAAAATTAAAAAAAAAATCAAGAAGAAGAACCTGAAATTTGTCGATGCGGAAATCGTAAATGGAAGCAAGTTCATTAGCGTCAATAATTTCATTTCCAAACTCTTTGACTTCGTTAATTAGCTTTTCAACTCTCTGCCACTTGGATTCCTTGCGCCAATTTGATACTTCACTACTACTCGCATCGACCGATATTTCGGTTTCTGTTTCTTCTTCGATTGCCTCCGAAATATCGTCGTATTCATCGGCAGCTTCGTCTTCCTCTTCGTCGTCGTCTTCGTCATCTTCGTACTCTTCTTCTTCGTCGTTGTCTGCATCGGAGAGTTGCGACTCGGCCGGAATGAAAGAGTTTGGGGAGTTGGAGAAGGAGAGGAGTCGAAATGAATTTAATGATCTCGGTTTGGGTTTGGGTTTGGGTTTTTGAAGGCAGTAGAATCCTAGGGTTTGAGGAAGATGAGGAGGGAATAGGGAGGGGTTGAATTTGGAAATGTATGGAGAGGAAAGGATAGAGAGAGTGTTGTTCATGGCGCGCGGGAGTAGTTTTGTTTGGATACAATGCTCCTCTCTCGCTCGCTCTCTATACGGTTTATCATTTCCACCATAGAGTCCAAATTGCAACGTCTCTTAGATTTTTTATTTTATTTTTTTTAATTGGTTTTTTATGTTTCGAATTAAAATTAAAATATGTTCTAAATCAAACTTTATCCTATATATATATATAAAACTTACAGGTTATTACTTCCTCTTTAGTAGCTACAAATATTAAGTTTAGACAAAATGTTTTTTTTTAAGTGATTGATGTTTTTTAATGTAATTTTGTTATGATTTTAATATATTAATATTAAATATTAAAAAAATATTATTTAATATATTTTTAATTAAAATATATTTTTAAAAAACATTTTACATTACATTATCAAACACATATGATATTACTAACTATTATAATGGTTAGACAAAACCTGTAGTAACAATAATAAAAATAATGATAACATGATGATTTAAATAATTTTTTGTTAAAATTAAAATATATTTAATGTTAATTAAAAAGAAGAATGGTGGCGAGATAGCCTTAATAATATTGGTAAGAGAGAGTCGTAATGATATTAATCAGGGTTATATTAACAAAACACTAAATGATATTATGGTAATATCTATAAAATAGTATTAACTATAATAGTGTTTTGTGCTTTTCTTTTTCATTCTTCAAAAACTTAATATTTATTTTATTTTTATTTTTATTTTTATTTTTATCATTTAACATTATGTTATTTTGATAATTGTATTTTGTATTTTTTATGTTGGGTTATACACTAGTCTCATGAATTTAATTTATTTTTTTTATCAATTTCAACCTTTAATATTAGATTTGTTGGAAGCGAGGTTTCATGATTTTTTTTTATTTTCTTTCTATGAATTTATCTTGATTTCATGACTCAGGCCGCGAGTTTCACAAGTTAACTCGAGTTGACTCGAGTTTTTTTGTTGCTTTTTTAAATTAATTTTTTTTATTTCATCCTTCAACATTATGTTGGTTTAGAATTTGGTTTTGTAATATTTTTTACCTATTTTTTATGAGATTATCCAGATTTCATGACAAGGGTTGACTTTGTTCATTTTTTTAGGTCTGTTTTAATTGAATATTTTTTTTATCATGCTTCATGATTTTTTTTATTTTTTTATCGATTTAGATCGCGAGTTTGACAAGATAACACAAGTTAACTCAGTTTATTTTTTTGGTTCACTTTTTAATTGAGTTTTTTTTCAACCTCACCCTCCAACAACTCAATCTTATTTTTTTTTATATTCTTTTCAAACTCATATTTTAATACTAGATTGTTTGAGAATTGTGTTTCATTGTTTTTTATTTTGCATTTAGTGTAGTTATCCTAGTCATATTAGGTTATTTGAGAATTAGACTTTATTATTGTTTTCAATTTGCTTACATTGGAGTTATCTCAGTCTCATGTGTTTATTTTCTCGATTTCAACTTTCACCATTACATCAGTTGGAATTGGAGTTTCAAGATTTTTTTATGAACTTATCTCAATCTCATGATCCATATTGCGAGTATAACAAGATAGCCTAGGTTAACCTAGGTTGTTTGTTTTTTTTATCACATCCTTCAACATTGAGTTAGTTGAAATTTGAGCTTCATTTTTTTTTTATTTACTTTCTATGGGGTTATCTTGGTTTTATGACCTGGGTTGTAGGTTTAATAAATTAACCTGAGTTGACTCAGGTAGTTTTATTTGTTTTTTTATTTAATATTTTTTTCAATTATGTCCTTTAATATTGGATTAATTAGGAATTGACTTTCATTATTTATTTTGATATACTTTCTATAGGGCTGCTACGATCTCATGACCTAGGTAATAGATTTGACAAGTTAACCCAGGTCGATTCAATATATTAATATATCATATAATATGTCACCATATCAATATTTAAAAAAGATATCATCCATTGTACATCATATTTTCTAGTTCATGATTATTTTTTTATTAAAAAATATTAGTAGTACTTTGATTTATTTTATGTTAAAAAAATTAATCTGATCTATAATACAACACGGTCCAATGACCTAGTTAAGTATAAAGCTCAAACATGTGGGGTTTTCATTGTAGCTATCTTTGTTGTGCACTCTTTCATAAATCACTATGGATTGAAATAATCAATTTTTATAAAAATTTAAATTTGATCCTTAAACTTTGTTTTTGCACAATTGAGCATTTTTAGCCCAAAATTGCACTTGACTATGTGTTTTTCTTGTGGGAAGGGTTGGATTGAAAACAAGGAACCAAAATGAAAATGGATTTGAATTTCAAACAAAAAATTTACTTTAGTCTCCTATCTTTTTTTTATTTATAGGTGATCGGTCTCTTTAGTTTTTAAAAATTCAATTTTGGTATTAAAATTCATTTCCCTTATTTTTCAACCCTTATTTGTTGGAGGAGAGAGAGAAGCTCGCCGAATTCTGGCTTATAAATAGAAATTCACCATTTATACCTATCTCGACCATCAAAATAGTTGAAATTGGTGTTAATAGGTTGTATTCGGTGAGGAAAGTCTTATAATAGTTGTTTTCAGCCTTGATTTTTCTTAAAAAACAGATCTAAGTCAAGAAAGATAAAATTTACCCAGTTTAATTTTGTGATTTTAGCCGTTTTTTAGGTTTATTGAGTTGTTAAGTTGATTTCTACATGTTCTAAGACTATTTTTTGGCTTAAATGGGTGGAGAAATGAGTTTGGCGGGTTAAAAACCAATAGCTTTGATTTTCTGACCACCACTATAGTGGCTGAAATTTGGGTTAGAAGATGACGCATCGTCTGTCTCAGTGAGCGATGCATGGTCTATATATTTTAAAAGAAATAAATAAAAAAAGATGGATGACAGATCATTCATCCAATTGAATGAAAAAAAAAGTAGGCCTAGGCGGACGGGCCTTGGCTGTTCCTTTCAGAGGCCTAGTGCTCTGGCCATAGTCCAGCGTTGCTGGGATTTTTTTGGCCCTCTTTTATTAGATATAGAAAAAAAATGAACTTGTTAGTTCCGTGACTTGGATTGAATCGCAAGTATGACAAATTAAGCTAAAACATCTTATAAATTTTTTTAATGCACTTTTAGTACCTTATTTTTTTTAAAATGCAATTTCACACTTTTAATATCAATGATCTATTTTTTAATTAACTTAAAATTAAAAAAATTGTTGTTTCACCCCTTGTTATCAATGATTTGCTTCTGCAATCCTGGTCCCACGCGTCTGTTATGGTTTTTTTTTAAAAAAATATTTCATTAGAAAATATCACATTTGCTTTATTTTTCTGTAAATCTATTAGATGAAAAATAATCTATGAAATAAAATATTTATTGAATCTGATGGCATGCATGACTTACATCGAGGGCTTGGTTGGTTGACTCAGGTTCACTTGTTTTTTTTTAAATACAAATTGGATTTTGTTTTTGTCAATTTTATCCTTCAACATTAAATTAATTTGAGATCTAGGTTCCCATTTTGTTTTTTCCAAGATTATACTTTCAACTTTCGCATGTCAACCTGGAATGACCTAGATTGATCCCATGTGTTTTCTTATCAAAGTTAGATAAAAATATCATTTAATAAACATCAGATTTTAAATTCATGGATAAAATTTTTTTATTTATTTAAAAGACACGTTACCAATACTTAGATTTTTTTTTTGTTTGGTCATTTTTTTTATGCGTAGCACTGGCCAATAGGCTAGTCTAGGTGTCGTTTTGGTGTCAAAGAGTTCTATTTTATAAGGGTTGTTTGATCTAAGTGTTTTTTTTCCGTTCTATTTGCTCAAGGAAGCAGATCTAATCGCGAGAATCATTTTGACTTTAGATTTATTTTGTTAATTTGAGTCTTTGGTAGTCATGGATAGATTTATCAAGGTATTTACGGTGTTTTCTAAATGTTTTGGGTCAAAAATAGGTTTTAAATTGAAAAAAACTAAACCCTTGATAAAGCAAGCGAAGCATTGTTTGTTGTCTTTTTTGTTTTTTTTTTTTTAAATAGTACTTCCCTTTAAGAAATTAAAAAACAAGATACACCCAAGTGCTTCGGTTGGGTTGAAAAGCCCATGCACTTGTGATGTTTTTTTAATACCTAGACTCACGTGGCTAGATTTTATTTTCTTTTTAATTATTAATATTCTATTTTTATAATTTCATTTTTTATTGCTAATGATCTACCTTTGTTATCTCGACCACATGTCTTTTATGATTTTTTATTTTTAAAATATATATTATTTCATTAAAAAAAATATCATGCATATATTTTATTATCATAAATTAACTAAAAAATAATTAATGAGATAAAAAAATTATTAAATTCAATGAGATACATAATTATCATTTTGAGTTTGCTTATATGACTGAAATTTACTTTACTTGAAATTCAACGTGCTACGTGTGTGTGTATGTGTGTGTCTGTGTGTGTGTCTGTGTATATATATATATAAAAAGAAGCTTGACAATACCATTTACAATAATGATGTCAGCAAACAATCTATTCGTGAATGTTATGAAAAATTCAATAGAATTTTATGACACGGACCATGCAAAATGAGATTTTTTTACAAATCACATGCGCAATTTAGCTCGGCATTGCCATAGTCAAAAAAGAGAATGTACCCCACTATCATATCTCAACAATTCAAAACTAAATTTTTTTTTATTCCACAATCAATAAGTTTAAAACTCATAAAATTAATTAAAAAATATAAAAATTAATTCAAATATAGGTACTAATAAAAAAAATAGAAAAAATTACCTATATTTTTTAAATACCAAGATAAAATCATTGTAACCTAGCTCGGTGCTGAAATCTTATTTGAACATTGGGTACAAATAAAACCTAGATTAAAGATTTAAATCTAACCATCTAGGTGGTGGCCCAGTGGTAAGAGCTTGGGACCAAGAGGTTTGCTCGTTTGTGGTCTTAGGTTCGAGCCCTGTGGTTGCTCATATGATGGCTACTAGAGGCTTACATGGTCGTTAACTTCAGGGCCCGTGGGATTAGTCGAAGTAAGCGTAAGTTGGCCCGAACACCTATTTTAAACTAAAAATAAAAGAAAAAAAGATCTAAATCTAAATTTTATCCTATATATATAAAAAAAGGGGCTGTCGTCGATGAGAAAATCATTGATAATGGGAAAGCTTTTTCTTTTTCTTTTTCTTTTTAATGACTGGTCAAAGGGAAAATGATGTAAACATCGCATTTGTTATAATGTTCGATTGAAAGCACATTCAAATACTGTTTTTACGTGGAAAATTAATAGCTTGTGAATAAAACTCCCTCTACTACTTCAATTACCTATTTTAACCTCTAATCATTATTTTTTCTGTGTTTGGTACTGTGATATATGTTATTTTTTAAAAATATATTAAAATGATTTTTTCTTATATTTTTTTAGTTTTTATAATAATACATTAAAAAATATTAATTTAATATTTAATAAAAGCAAATATATATTTCTTTTTTTTTTTAAAAAAAAAAGCTCCCATTGGTAGGTTTGTTGCTCACTTGTTTTTTCCATCCTGTGTTACAAGTGGTGGTCGTACCAATTTACTTTATAAAAAAAATCAGAGGACAGCATCTAGACAATAAAATCTTCGTTAAAGTCATGGTTAACTAGTGATTTCTCGAGTCAAAGCAGACATACTCCACTACAGTTCTGTTTTTTTTTTTTTTCGTTTTAAAAAGATTTATTTTTTTTAAATTAATATATTTTTAATATTTTTAATGTAAAAAATAACTTTTTAAAAATAAATAATTTTATTTTAATATATTTTCTAACACAAATACTTTAAAAAAACAACCATTATTCCATTATTATACTTCTAACCACCCTGTACTTCTTTTTCTTTCTTTGAATAATATCCATCCAAAACTCTTTATTAAAACAGAATATATCCCACCAACAGCAAAATTAATAAAAAAAAATATCACAGGTGACCTTTCCAACCGCCGCCAACAACCAAAGCTAACTCTTCCTCGTGTCTTCTTGACCCTCACCAAACCCCTCCATTGCCCTTCAAATTCAAACCTCTCCCACCCATACAACGAAAGACACCGGCGGTCGAGATGGCCTTATCACACCTAAAATCATCTTCCTCCGGATCCAATTTCCTCAGACCTCTCGCCACCGCCTTTTCTCTCCGCCGTCCGATCTCTACCTCAACTGATCCCCTCACAATCGAGACCTCCATTCCCTTCACCACTCACAGATGCGATCCACCTTCGCGCACCGTCGATACCAGTCCCCAAGAACTCCTCTCCTTCTTCCGCGACATGGCCACCATGCGTCGTATGGAGATCGCCGCCGACTCTCTATACAAGGCCAAGCTCATCCGCGGATTCTGCCACCTCTACGACGGTCAAGAAGCCGTGGCCGTTGGTATGGAGGCTGCAATTACCAAAAAAGACAGCATCATAACTGCCTACCGTGACCACTGCACGTTTCTGGGAAGAGGTGGGACCCTCCTGGAGATATTTTCGGAGCTGATGGGACGACAGGGCGGTTGTTCGAGTGGGAAAGGTGGGTCCATGCATTTCTATAAGAAAAATAGTGGATTTTATGGAGGGCATGGTATTGTAGGAGCTCAAGTACCGTTAGGTTGTGGATTGGCATTTGCTCATAAGTATAACAAGGACGATGCCGTCGCCTTTGCTTTGTATGGAGATGGTGCTGCTAATCAGGGACAGTTGTTCGAGGCTCTTAATATCTCAGCTCTTTGGGATCTTCCAATCATTTTGGTCTGCGAGAATAATCATTGTGAGATACATAAATAATTTCATTATTTATTATTATTTTCCATTTGCTTCAGTTTGTCAATTGGATGAAATGTGTTTTTGGCGCAGATGGAATGGGGACAGCCGAGTGGAGAGCTGCCAAGAGTCCAGCATACTATAAGCGTGGAGATTATGTTCCTGGCTTGAAGGTAATATAAAATCTTGCATTTGTGCTTTTATGTTCTGTTGAAATTTGGGTTTTATTGACTGACTATAATTATTATATTGTTTCTATCATAGAGAAATGGGAATGTTATCTGTGTTGTTGTTTTGGAAGTAACCATGCCTATTCTTTCTATTGTTTAAATGTATCTTGTTATCATATTCTCTAGCTGTATAATAGATGGGAGTAATCACAGTTATATTATGTACTTTTGAATGACTAAATGTGCATGTTGTGAGTCTTACATGATGGAGAAAGGTTTTAACTCTAGTTTTTTTTTTTCTTTTCCTTTCCCGTTATGTTGTTGAGAAACAAAGTCAGCATGCTATTAAGGAATTGCTGACTGGATTCACTTTAGTTTCTCGTTTGAATTGCTAGTTTAGAAATTAGCCTCTTGCAGTATTGAGTTGACTGGGAAATTTCATGGGCCACTCATAAAGCTATTCCATTTGAAGACTATATTATGACGCATAAGATGTTGCAAAATATTTTGCCTTGTGCTTTTTACTGTCTTTTCAAAAGAAAGGAATGATAGATGTTATTGCAAAACTTGCAATGAAGTTATAACATAAAAAACATGCAACCATGTCATGATAAATTCTAAATGACTTTTTTCCTTTATGATGTATTGTAATAGCAAAATTGGTGCTGCAAATACTTGCAATGAAGTTATAACATAAAAAGCATGCAACTATGTCCTGATAAATCCCAAATGCTTTTTTTCCTTTATGATGTATTTCTAAGAGTTTCCAGTGTTTTTCTTTTTGTCTGCTTGCCAGCATGTGGTATTCTCCATCTTTTCTGCATTTCATCAAAGTTTAGTTATGGGGCGTCAATCCTGATAGAAAAAGTTAACCCGTACTTTGCAAATGAAGCTGTGCTGTATGTACATTGTCAATATAGCATGATTTCTCAGAACTTTTTGGCTCCTTTCATGATATCGTTTCTGGATGTACATTGTCATTGATCTCAGACTCTCAATCCAGGACTTTTTTTTAAGCATTTCCTGGTCAATTGGTTGGAGATAGCTTTGAATATACTTTTCATGTTAAAAAAAAAAATGCAAAGTTTTTCAAGGGTGTGTGGTGATGTGAATATGATTTTTTTTTTACTTGATTGATGCTTTCAGCTTTGGCTGGAATTGGTCTTTTTGAATGAAATGAAAATTGTTGAATTTGTTGTGTGTCAGTGAATTTGGGTTAGGCTGGTAACTTGGACTTTTCTATCACAACATAATAGGTTTTTGAGTTAGATTCATACTTCATAGTTTTTGTTAACAGGTAGATGGCATGGATGCTTTTGCTGTGAAACAAGCATGCAAATTTGCAAAGGAGCACGCCTTAAAGAGTGGACCCATTGTGAGTTTTAATTCTGTCCAGTTGTTGTGCGTGTGTTTTTAAGGTCCTTTGATTTTGAGGCCTTGATCTTCATTCTTTCTTCTTTTATTAACTCTTCATGAAGTCATTCCAATGCATTGTTCTTTCCCATCACTTATAATTTGGATCTTGGTAATTAAACAGCTATTTAATGTCATTTTATGGTATAGTGATGCTTTGAATAACAATGTTATATAGCTTGTTCCAAAGGGATTCCTGTTTTTTTCAATATGATTTATGCTGTATTAGAGCCTGCTTATCTAAGAAGAAAGTGTATTCAAGGTATGCACTTTCTTTGCTCTGAGGCCAGGTTACCCTATCCTTTTTGCATTTCTCTGGACAAGCCATGCTTTGATAGTTTAAGGCTGTAAGCCCATCAAAGTGCAATTGAGTATGTTCAGGATTCTAGCCTGAGTTTGAGTTTGCCAGATCCTGGACAGTCTGACTGAACATTTCACAGAGTAATGACATAAACTTGCTTATGATCTATTTCCTTAAGGCACATTGTACTTTCTACTAGGATTCGATGAAAAGAATTTGATAAGATGATATCCTCTGTTGAATAAATGAAGTAATTTGGTTTGCTTAAATTACTAGATAACTGTAAGTGAACTATCTTGGGCACAATAAGAGGGGCAGCAAATCTTTATATGGAATAAACACATCTGATACTCATCTAGGAGCTCGGTTGGATGATGCACATGGCTGTGCTTAGTAATTATAAGTTAGGTGAGTGGTTCTTAATTAAACTGACCAGCATGCCAGTGTTCTGGACTCTTTGGATACAGGGGAATCTGTTGTGCAGTTATCTATTTAACCAATTTTCATTGAGGATAATTTCTAACCATTGATTGTTAATTCGATAACATTTTGTGATCTTGTTTCTCCAAAATAAAGCCATTGTACAGCGAAAGATTGGAGCATTTTTTATGTAATAAATAATGCTGAAAGTAACGGAGCTATGCATTGTTGAAGTTGCAAATCTGTGTTCAATCATGATATATCATCAGAACACATTTTTTTCCTGAAAAATGATGTTTATTCTAACTGTTATTTTAAGTTAAAACCTCTTGGAAGAAATTATGGGCAATCTCCCTATTATGAAGCAGCAGTTTTGGAGCTACTGCTTAAGACATTGTCTTGAGAGCTTTGATATCACCAATGTGTCAAGGGATATGCATGATCCTAGATAGGTCTGACAAACAAATTTGGTTAGATTTTCTGTCTTTAAGAGAGTTGAGGACATATCTGTTAATTGAGAATCATGCTATAAATCGCTGGTTGATTTTAACACTATGGGAAATTAAGGCTGGGTTGTTATATTGTTTCTTACTATTGTTTCAGCCTTTTTGTAAAATTTATTTAAGTTTAAGTTTATCTTATCCAGAGTCAGCTTATATTTATATTTGAGGCATTAAGGCTGGGTTGGTTTCTTTTACTATTCCTTTAGCCTTTCAGTAAATTTATATTTTGAATCAGCTTATCCAAATTCCAAAGAAAATGCCATGTTTTGACATCTGCTCGTAGCTGAAATTATGTGAGGCGCGAGATTATGTGCTAGGATGTGTAAAAATTTATAGAATTCACCAAAATCCTGTCTGTATCAGTGTTAATACAATTTAATCTGGTAATATTTTGTTACTGTCACATCAGCTGGCAATGGAAGTAGTTGAACATATCCCTGTGTTGTAATTCTTGATTCTCACTCTATCAAATTGATTTGTTTATTTATTTTATTTTTTGATGCTCATGTCAGATACTTGAAATGGATACCTATAGGTATCATGGTCACTCTATGTCTGATCCTGGGAGCACCTACCGTACCCGTGACGAGATCAGTGGCGTGAGACAGGTTATTGCATGTTCTATTCAGCATTTCTTTTTCAAAGGCAAAGTTTGTTTACTATTTCAGATGTTTCATGTATAATTTGGTCTGTGATATAATCATCAGGAACGTGATCCAATTGAAAGAATAAGAAAGTTGATAGTGACCCATGATCTAGCTAATGAGAAAGAGCTAAAGGTAATTTTGTGAACTTGGATTGCTTTCTTACATGAATTCTGGACAATCATGTCTTTGGTTATCAAGTAATGTTACTTTTTAGTAATAGATTTTGCCCTATCTCTCTCTCCTCGTGTCTTGAGGAAGATTCTCACAATTACAATGAAGTTCAGAACCATGTTATCATGATCGAATGTAAACAGATTTGCACTGCTTTCCTATACTTCTCAGGATATTGAAAAAGAAGTGAGAAAACAAGTAGATGAAGCCATTGCTCAAGCCAAGGTAAGAATCATATATTATTTTAATTTTAAATGCTTTGTAACCTAATTTGTTGAAGGAACTCTTTCCTTGTCTCACTGGTTCTGCTTTTCGAGTATTGTCAAAATTTTCATGGTTTTTTGATGCCTCTTTTTTCCTTTTCAATTGTTTTTACAGGAAAGTCCTATGCCAGAACCTTCAGAACTTTTCACAAACGTATACGCAAAGGGTATGGGAGTTGAGGTAATAAAGGTTTCCTTTCTTTTCGACTACCTGTCTATCAATTGTTGTTTGTTCCTCGACATATGTATATTTCCTTTTAGGATAGTTCTGAACATCTGAAAACCTTCTCAAGTACTGCCAATACGAGTTTCTTGGTGACTTTTGTCCAATAAATGTCTATGACTGCTTGATGGGGACATGGTATCATAGAGGGTAAAATAGAGATGGTAAAAGACAAAAGGCACTTAAAAATGAGTCTCTCTGTCTCTCTCTCGCCCTCTCTTGTGAGCACATGTGGATGTTATGTGTTTATTCCTTGAATACAGCAGATGATTATTGACTATGATCAAGACAATTTACTCCTTCCAGTCTGAGTTTTCTACTTGTTCCCTGTGATATTTCTAACTTTACACAAAAATGCGAGGACTTTAGGGTCTTTCACACGAGCAACATGAAATTTTTTCCCTTCTCTTTTTCTTTTTCTGACATAACACGCCAGTATGATGGTTTATAGAGATAAGCTGATAGTGATGGTTTCATGGTTTTGAATTGCAGGCATATGGAGCTGACAGGAAAGAAGTTAGAGCTGTGCTTCCCTGAGCTAAAACTTAGACGGGAAGTTTTCTGATGCCCCACAGCCGCCAAATCTCCGTACCAAGTAACTTCCGAAAATGATAGAATAAGTGAAGATGAGCATGCATTTCTTCCTGCCTAATTTTGTTTTCCTCACTTTTGTATAGAAAACTGTTTCTTCTCAAGTTGTGGGGCAAAACTATTTTTTCTAGTGTAGTTTTTCTTTCGGTGAGCTACAACAAGTTTCTATGATTTTTGTTGAATGAGCTGAAGAATACAAGAGCATCCGGACATGATATGCCAAGAATTTTTCAGCTTTTGTCAAATTGACAGCAATAAGACCTTTCCATTTTCTGTGTCAATTTGACTTGGAAATATATCCTTAATACTCCTGAGTAAGAGGTGACACCAAAAAATAGATCGATAATTAGTCATGAGTTCAAAGCTCCTAAATGTTGCATGATGCTCTTAATTGTAGGAGACTATAACCCTGGGGGGTGGGTGGGGGGCGCGGCGTAATATAGAAAAGTGGAGCCTCAAGAAGCCCTGGAAATGAAGTGGGTGTTCGGCAGGAAGTTAATGGTGGTTAAATTCTCATTTACATCTTGTTTGTGAATTTAATTTAGTTTACAAGTAAATTTGAATTTAATTAATAATTTATTATAATTCTTAAGTTTGGAATATATTTAAAAATAAATTGAATTAAGAATTTCGATTATTTTGCTATTAACTTAGAGATATTTTTTATATAGATAATTTTTTTTTGTTGCAAGAACTCTTATATTTATTTAAATAACATAAGATATATGTATTTTAAAGAAGATATAGATAGATCTATATCATATTGTTGAAAAAAATTAAAAGATATTAATAGACCTATGTCAAATTATTTTTTATTTCTCCCTCAGTAATTATTATTAATAATTTAATCATTTCCCTTCCCTTTCTAATTAACATTTCATCTTTTAATTTGTTAACACTACAGACATTTTTAAAAATTGATCTTGTAACCACTACTTTTATAATAATTTTTTTATGTCAAACAAAATTCAGTTATTTCTCCCTCGTTACATATGATATATATATATATTTGTTAATTGTGAGTATTCAGGCCAGCTTACACACACCTTGACTAATCCCTTGAGGCCTCGAAGTTAACGATTATGTAAGTCTCTAGTAGCCCTGAGGTGTGTGGTGCTCAAACTAATGATCTCTGAGAATTAAACTTAGGATTTGACTAGTTAAGTTACACCTCTCAGGTTTAATATACTATTACTTGAAAAATCTGGATTGGTTATGGCTTATAAATAAAACTTGTGTATCTGTATTTGTATAATAACTTGAAAAACATTTTTCTTTTTCATTATTACATAAAAATATAGTATTTAAATGCAAAAACGAGCATTAATAAATTGATTGATATAATCTTATTTAAGACCTAGATGAGAACTTTTTTATGGAGCTCAATTGAGATTTGAGAACCGTATATAATTGCTTTGCCCAATCTCGATTGACCCTAGCTCTTAGTTACAACTGCCTAGGATTTTTCACGGGGTTCTAAGTTTGCTCACCCTCTGTTCCAACGCTAACGACTGCCTAAGTTACAAATTCAATGAATTGTCACTAATTAATTGTAATTAATTTTGGATTAATTCTACATCTGTAGTCTGTATAACTAGGCTGGAAGGATTTCATTCGTAGAAAGAGAGAAAAAATAGAAAATCTATACTCTCTCTGTTTTCTTTACTCCTGCGCTCTTCTTCCTCTAGATTCAGGTTTTGCGTTGTTGAGAGAAAATTTGTGCAAGTTTTCTAATTCATGGACCTTGATTGAAATGGCATCTATTCAAGGTATTGTTTAGCCTTTAAGGATGGATGGTACAATCTTCACCGATAGCTTTCTTTCTAGTCCTTTTTTTTTTTAAAATTCAAAATTCTACAATTCTACAAGCACCTCCATTTTTTAAAGCAACCTCTCAACTTTTTTTTTTATTTAGTTTATATTTTTTTGGTTATTATTTGTTTTATTTAAAATAATTTATGAATTTAGAATTTTATTATTTTTCAATTTTTTTCTTTATCAAATTTGATTCTCATTATTTTAATTACTATTTATACAATCTAAGATAATTTTTAGAATTGAATTATTTTTGCGATTTCATCCTCTATCATTTTTTTCGTATTAAATTTTATCCCCGTTCTTTTTATTCATGTTTTTTGGCTTTGCTAAATTTTTTAGATTGATATTTTTTACCTAATTTTATTATTCAACATTAAATTGGTTTGGATTTCAGCTTCGTAGTTAAGCTTGTATCTAGAATTTCATGAGTTGCAAGTTTGAGAAATTAATCCAACTTCAGGAGGGTCACCCAAGATTGCTTCGGTTTTTTTTTAAATAATTTTTAAGCTATTTTTTTTAATTTTATCCTTTAAAATTTATATAATTGGATATTGAACTCTCTCTTTTATATGCTTTCTACGTCCTTCAGTTTACCCTTTATTTTTTCATTTGATTGGGTTATCTCAAGTCTTTTTATTTGTTGTTTATTATTAAATTTATTTTTTAAAATAAAATTTATTCTTGAATTAAATAAAATTGATTGATTGAATATAGATAGATGCTCACTTCATTGTGTTTTGTTCGGTTTGCTTTTTCGAGGCATTGCTCTAGCAGCCAATGTGACTTCTTTCAATGTTGTAGTGCAACCATTTGCAATAGGGTTTGAACCACCGCAACAAACTTATTTGGTGGCTGGCAATGTCCATAGTGGAATGACAATGAATCTCTAACAATATTATTTTTTTTTTCTTTCAGGTATGATATCAATAGTTCTTTTTTTAGTTAATTATTGCCAATTTATTTTTACAGTTTGTCTATTACTGTTACCTACAATTTAAATCATATTATTAGATTACTCGATCTTACATGATTCAGTCAAGTTAATGACTTGAGTATCAAGTTTTTTTTTTTCTATTTCTTTAAAAACAGTATAGTAATACGAGTGTTTCTTTTTAATGTTAAAATAAATTTGGACTAATTTATGGTATAGCACGGATCACTGATCTAGTTAAATTACCATGAATATAAAATATTAAGATGACTCTTCTCTTATAATTGTAATTTTAATGTTTTTTATTAGAAAAGTAGAACCAAAGAAGAAGAGAAGATAGTTTTATGTTAATCCGGTGCGTAGCGATGATGGTGTGCTCCAAGAGAACCTTATTAATTCGTAATTAATATGCGAGGTTGGGGCAAGAAACACGTTTGTTTCACGGTCGAGATATGGACTGTTGTGGATTCAGCAAAATGATAGATAAATCACGGCGTTGGAATCTTGCGGTGATCAATTTACGTAATTAAAATGTCTTGTTCGCTTCCCCAAAGAGCTTGGATTGGATGGGGACACTCTCCTGCCTTGAGTCATCAAATCCTAACTTAACCACCGCAATTCAGTTCGTTATGTTTTTTCGATTTTCACTTCAGTTCGGTTTGAAAATTTATCAAACTGAAAAAACCATATCCCCTCCTTTTCATTTCATTTTTTTTTCTCAAAATATAATAATAATAAAATGAGATATTTTAAATTAAAAAATTAAAAACCAAAAACTAAAAAAACAAACTGAAATATTTCGGTTCACATAGTTAGGCTTTTTATAAATGAGGTTTGATTCAATTCTTGAGAACTAACCCAATAAACTAAATTCAACCTAACAATCACTGTTCTTAAGCTTGATTAGTCCAACTAATTGACCCAGTAAAACTTTGATACAAATAATAACATTTTAAACAACCTGGCCCGATAGTCTATAAATTAATCATATCAAGGAATGTTTTTTAAAAAATTAATAGCATTTTAATAAAAAAAAAATTGATATGAATTGGTCCAACAACTAATAAGTTGATTTAATGATCTAGTCACTCCAACACTAGACTAGATCTAACAACAAGATTTTTTAAACCTGGCTCGATGATTTGCCTGGCCCAAGGCTTGGGTTATCGAGTCAACTTATTTATTTTTATTATTATAAATAAAAAAATATTGTTTTGTTAAAAATAAATAAACAAAAAACATGTTGCAACTTGGTTTTTTATCTTATCATGTCGGGTTATCGGATCAACCTAAATTTTTACCTGAATCACCTATATTTTTACTTTTCATATCTTTACTTAAACCCAATTTAATTTAGATCTTAGATTAATAGAATCTCAAATCAACTAGGCAGTTATATTTTAAAAATATGTTAATAATAACAATATAGCAACAACTTGCTGACTCTTGACTATGTAGCCCTTGATTGATAGCAGTTTTATGTCTTATAACCCTATCATCGACAAAGATACATACCTTAGCTGGCGGGGCACAAGTACGGTGAAGCTCCCTGAAAATGGATGAGAGAATGTAGTTGGCAGCATAAAAAAGAAAATCACTTCGTGGTGTTGGATTTACGACCGGCTCTTCCGATCCTCTTCAGCTATGTGGGACTTCGACCCCACGGGCTTTAAACCATGGTTGTGGCCCCCATATAGACTCCTCCTGCCTTTCCCTTTCAAAGTCTCATCTTCCCTTCTACTTGTTTTATTTCCACGGTGGCTGGATCTTTTTCCCCTAAAGACTCACAAGCTGACAAGAACAGTACCGTCCTGCTGCCAGCGGCCAGTGCCCTTTGAGCATATCATGAATTATCAGTCTGCAGAATCTTATTCATCGAAACTCTTAGCCGTATAGAATATGTTTTGTGGATACCTTTAATTAATCATCACTCTCAAGAGCGACAGACAGGACATGAGAGCATCCTAAGCACCCACACACCTACCTCCCCGTTCTCACAATTCCATTATTTTAAAAATAAAATATACTCTCATACACTACTCGCGCGTATTCCTTATATACGAATGCTGCACAAGTAGATTTTTTTTTTTTTCTAAAATTTTATTATTGTGGAAAAAAACCTTAAATTGAAAAGATTTTTACCATGTTCTTATTTTGTTTCTTCCCTTCAAACTACATAGGCAACAAGAACTGCTTGTTCTTTTAATTTTAAAAATACACAACACATCATTATTATACAAATTAAAAATAGAACATTAAGAGCACAATATAATTTTTTTTTTTATTAAATATCATATCATATAAACATTGTCACACATGTGCGGCATCGCGGTGATCATCATTTCAAAACAAGATTAGCGTTAAAGAGTGTGGTAGAAAGAACAAGAAATTCTTATCCTTATCAATGAAATCAAAGGAAAGAGAGTCATCATCTAGAATTATGATCACTAGAAAATCTATTGGTATGCAAGAGTCTGAATAAAGGGACAAGCTGTGAATAGGAATGACGTATCATCCCTAAAACATCTTACCTAGGGTAAGTTGCATTGTTATTTATTTGAAAAAAAACTAAGGTTGTTGTGTTTTCTAAACGTTGGTCTATCTAAGATTTTAAGAAAAGTCTTTCTTAGTAAGACGATCATTAGGTTGTTGTATTTTCTAAACATTGATCTGTCTAAGGTTTTTTTAAAAAAGTCTTTCTCGGTAAGGAGGTTCTTATCTTATCAAGTTAAAAATCTACTCATTCTAAAGTCAAAACATGAAAAAAAAACTATCTTTTTATTTAATACCAAAAATACATCTTACATATAAGTTCATAATCTCAATTATTAAACAAAACAAAAATCTTCGTAAAAATTTAGAACATAAAAAAATGAATGATAAAAAACTCTTTTATTTAAAATTAGGAATACGTCTTAAATATAAGTTTGTAATCTCAAATATTAAAAGAAACAAAATAAATTTTACATATGATAGATGTTTGCAATCTTGTAGATTTGAGATATTAGGTCCTCAGGTTCACTTGGTATTGCCACATCTATAGTGCTTGTTATTTGGCCAAAAGGCTGGATAAAGCCTTGTCTAATCTTGAATGGCAAACCGCTTTCCCCGAAGCATATGTTGAGAACATGTGTTGTTTTCACTTTGACCATAATCCTATTATCCTGCGATGTGGTAGACGACCATCCTTAGTAGGTGGTAGACCCTTCATATTTGAAGTGGTTTGGACTACCCACCCTAATTATCAAGAAGTTATTTGCAATGCTTGGGAGATATGCAGTTATAATGTTTTTCAAGGTTTATATGAAGTTCATTAGGATTCGATTGAGTTCAATGAATGCATTTTCGGTAACATATTCCAATAGGAACGGAGAATTGAAGCAAGGTTAAATGAAATTCAGTATTGCCTATAATGTTATGAAGATGAGGCTCTCTCACTTTTAGAGCGTAAGATTCTTTGAGATTATAATTTAGTCCTTAAAAAAAAAGAGCTCCTTTGATTCCAGGAATCTAGAGAGAAATGGGTTAGCTATGGATGACAAGAACACTAAGTTCTTCCATGCACATACTACTATCTAAAAACAAAGATATCACATTCATGGTCTATTTATAACGGATGGGGTTTGGTGTATATATGATGTTAAGCTGCAAGAAGAGGCCTTTTAGATCTACAAGAATCTTTTCTATTCGGCAAACAACTACTAAGATTATCTACTCAAGGTATTATTAATTCAGAGAAGCGTGTCTCCAAAGATGAGGTCCATACAATACTTTTGAGCATTGGATCCTATAAATTTCTTGGTAAGGATGGATTCCAAGCCTTGTTTTTTAAGCAATATTGGAATGTCGTGGGACACGATATATGAGAGCTAGTTCAATAATCTTTTGTGCATGAACAATTTGATTCAGGTCTAGCAGATCTCTTAATTTTTAAAGAGGAGATACCTGCTACTTTTTAGCAATTTCACTCTATTAGCCTTTATAATGTGATTTACAAGATCATTATTAAAGTGCTAGTTAACAGGTTGAGGCCAATCTTAGATGATCTTATTAGTTCTCTCCAAAGTAGTTTTATCTCAGGACGTAGCACCACATATAATGCTTTAGTTGATTAAGAAGTTTTGAATTATATACACTGATTTAAGAGTAAGAGAGGCACTTTTGCTGCTAAGATTGACTTAGAGAAGGCTTATGAAACGATCTATTAGGTTTTTCTCCAGGCTACTCTTGAAGAGTTTAGATTTCCTTAAGGGATAATTAACTTGATTATGTTTTGTGTTCGTGCTTCTTTGAAATGGGTCTAAACTTTCATCATTCTCTCTTTCCTGTGAGCTTAGGCAAGGGGACCCTTTATCTCTTTACCTATTTGTTTTCTGTATGAAAAAGTTGTCATGTCTTATATCAAATAAGGTCCTTTAGAAGGCTTGACAACCAATTTATTTATTGAGTGGTAGATCATGGATCTCTCATATGTTTTTTACAGATGATGTTATGTTATTTGCTAAAGCTAGTATAATCCAGATACAACTTATGATCATTGTGATTTCAGATCTCTGTAATGTATCGAGTTTTAAGGTCAATCTTGATAAGTCAAGAGTTATATGCTCAAAAAATACCAATATACATGTGAAGAAATATATCTCCTATTTGTCCACTATAAAGTTTGCTAGTAACCTTAAATATCTTGGCTTCCCTTTAATTAATGGTAGAATTAAAAGAATAGATTTCAACTTTGTGCTAGACATAATTCAGTCTAAACTTACAGATTGAAAGCTGTTAAATAAAGCAGGTAGGGTGACTTTAGCTAGAGCAGTATTGACCTCCATTATACATAAAGCTAAATCATGTAGCAAAAGTCCTATTCATCAAGATTCATGGCACTGTGGATTGGAGGACTGTAATGACAGAGATGTCTTTACATAAAGAGTTGCAAAGATTGCAGGTGGATGGTAGGGTTGTCTTTTCATTGGGATGCATTTGACATTGAAGGGATGGTTTGAGAGAAAACGGTCAGTGTAAATTTTAATGGGGCATGGTGGGGTTGTAGGCCCTAGGCTACAGACACCTAACACCGGGGCTGTCATGCCCTGTCACAGAGAGTTTCAAAGGTTGAAGGGGGTGGGGTTGTGCCCTAGGCTGCAGACACCTGGCGCTGCGGCTGTCATGTCTTGGGTGCTAGGGCTAGACCCACGCGCCTAGCTGCAGACCCAGACGAATGGGTCTGTAGACCAGCGCGTTGGGTGCAGACCCGCTTCCCTGGGGTTTGTAAACCTACTCCATTGGATCCGGACCCATTGGTAATGTATCCGCGTCCAGACCCAAGTCTAATGGATCCCACGTCAGGACCCAATTCTTTTGGATCTGGTGTCAAGACCCAAGGTTAATAGGTCTTACGTCAGCACTCAATTCTCTCTCGTCTATCGTTCGGACCCAATTCTCTTGGGTTCGGTGTCAGAACCAAGGGTAATGAGTCCTACGTTAAGACCCAAGGGTAATGAGTCCTGCATCAAGAATCAATTCTCTTGGGTCCAGCGTCAGGACCAAGGGTAATGGGTCCTACGTCATGACTCAAGGCTAATGGGTCTTACGTCAGGACCTAATTCTTTTGGATCCGATGTCAAGACTAAGGGTAATGGGTCCGGCATCAAGACCCAAAGCTAATGGGTTCGGTGTCGACACCTAACGCTCTTGGGTCCGGCGTAAGGACCCAATTCTCTTAGGTCCAACATTAAGACCCAAGGGTAATGGGTCCTGTGTTAGGACTCAATTCTCTTGTGTAACAGGTAACTCACTCCCAGTAATTTTTTATTCACTTTTTTGTATTTTTTTTCGTACTTGGTTTGTTCTAATGCTTATTTGGTACTTCTGATAAATCTATTATATAAGCATGTAGATTGCTTTTCTGCCAAATTTTCAACCGAGGTTTACATCTTGGGTCCTATGTCAAGACCCAAGGCTAATGGATCCTGCGGAGGACCCAATTCTAATGGGTCATGCGTCAACACCCAATGCTCTTGGGTCCTGTGGAGGACCCAATTCTCTTGGGTCCAACTTCGACACTCAATACTCTTGGGTCTGGCATGAAGACCCAATTCTCTTGGGTCCGACGTCAGGACCCAAGGTTCTAGGGTCTTAGGTTTTTAAATATTATTATTTATATGATTAATATTATTATTTTTTATAATTAAAAGTATTAATATAAAAAATATTATTATTTGTGTTAGAAATATTATTATTTTCATTATAATTAAAAGTATTAATATTAAAAATAGTATTATTTGTGTTACAAATATTATTTTTTTTATTATTAAAAATATTATTATTTATATTAAAAATATTATTATTTATATTAAAATTAATATTATTAATAAATAATTAATAAATTTTAAAAAAATTATTATCAATATTGAAAAACTACCATGTATTTGATTTGAATGGTAAAATTAAAAATTATTATTATTATTGTTATTGTTATCATTAATAAATTTTAAAAAATAATATTATTACTATTGAAGAAAAAACTATTTTTTTTTAAATTAAAAATTATAAAAATTTGGATATACAAATAAAATATTATTATTTATATTATAAATATTATTATCAGGTGCTAGACTCAGCACTCTTGAATCTTATTTTTTATAACAATAAGAAGTTTACCCACGACGGAGCACGGTACACCTAATAAGTTCTTATTTATATGATGCAAACTTTCTGGCATACCCTAATCGGTTTGCAGTGGCATCAACAGGATAATCCACAATTTTACTTGGGGCACGACTGACGGTGGAAAGGGACTTTACTTAGTGAAATGGGATACCATCTCTCGCGCAAGGAGGATTGGTGGCTTGGTTATTAGAGATTCTAGATATGCTAATATTGCACTGTAAGGGAAGCATGCTTGGCATTTGTTTAACCATGGGAATAAAGTGTGGATTGAAAGTCTTCATGCATAAATATCTTAAGGTCCAGTTTGAAAATGCGAGCCAATCTGATTTATATTTTTAAAAAATTTAATGTTTTTTAAATTAATTTTTTGTTAATATATTTGGATCTTTTAATATACTAATATCAAAAATAATTTTTAAAAAATAAAAAAAATATCATTTCATAATAGCTTTTTCTATAAGCTTGGCAAGGGCACTGTGTTTTTGTGGCACTATCAATGGCTGGAACATGGTTCAGCTGGATCTTTTTTTTTTAGTTTAACGTGAGTGTTCGAGCCAGCTTGCGTGCACCTCGACTAATTTTACGGGCTCTAAAGTTAACGACCATATAAGTCTCTAGTGGCCATCATATGAGTAACCACAGGGCTCGAACCTGAGCCACAAAGGAAATAAATTTCTTGATCCCAAGTTGTTGCCACTAGACCACCAACTAGATGATTGCTGAGCTGGATATTTAATTGATTTTGTGAATGTGATTGACTCTGACCTTCAGGTCAAGGACCTTTGGCTCAATGGAGCATGGGATTTCTGTGGGATAGTGACGGCTATTTAAGACTGGATCAAACATTGCAATTTTGGCAGTACCAGTGCCCTCTATCTCAATTATGGGGTCTATGCCACCAAGTCAGCCTACTTGTGGTTGATTTCTTGATCAAATCAGCTAGATCGTGATCCTAAGTGGAGCTGGATTTGGAAACTTCATGCACCGGAGAAGACAAGAGTTTTGCTTTGGTGTTCTTTCATAATTGTCTTCCTACAAACGTGTTTCGCCACATACGTCACCTTACTTCATTTCCAAATTGTTGTCGCTTCAAGCAAGAGGAAGGGGTAAGTCTGCGTTGTTTGAGAGATTGCGGTTTTGCTAGACAGATTTGGTCTCATTTGGGCATCACAAATTCCCACGACTTCCCATTGCTTGAAATTAAACATACTGTCAATTTGCTTGGGAGAGTAAAGATAATAAATGTAAAGAAATTTCTCAAATTAATTGGCAACGTAAAGACATGGATGTTGTGAAATTAGATATAGATTGGGAACCAGGCAGAATTGGCTTTAAAGGTCTCATTAGAAATTATGATGGTAATTTGGGGGTGGGTTTTATGGGTTTTGCAAGTTATGGCTCTGACTTTTTTCTAGAACTTTTAGCCTTGAAACATGATTTGCCGGTTGCTTGGGATCGGTATCAAGACTTTAAACAAGTTTTTTGTATCTTTTTAGAAGTTTTTATTTATTTATTTTTATTAGTGTGGATATCTGGATCAGCTTACGTGTACCTCGATTAATCCCACGAGTCTTAAAATTAATAATTATGTAAGTTTTCAGTAACCTTGAGATTTGTGAAATTCAAATAGACCTTTAGTAACTCTGAAGATACGAAATCGAGATTAAAAACTCGAACAAGATTTTTATTATTGTGATCACAATCCTGTTTTTAATTACTGTATATTAACTTTAATTTACCTTACCTTAACTCACACCCGTTGTTAAAAAAATCCATGATTCTACTACCCTTCTTTTGTAAAGAAAGAGTATTTCTATTCCAAAAGAAAAGAGAAGAGAAGGCATGATAATGAGGGCAATCTTGTTGGAACTTTAAAAGACATGGCTTTCTAACGGGAGGGGAAGTTAATTTGCTTTGCCAAACGAGGTCTCGAAGAAATAAACAGAAGTAGTCAGAGTTTCAGTGGTTATTTATGGCAAGTTGGTTTGTGTTTGGAATATCTAAACCTACCCAATTCTGATCGCTTAGACTTATTTATACCTAATGACTCCAAATCATGATTTATAAAATCAATAGCATTTATTCTTGTATTTTATTTTTATTATTTTTGGTCGCCTTGCCCATTGGTAAATAGTAAATACAAAGCCAGAGGCACCTGGCTCTAAATCATGTTTTAACTTGGTTTTTTTTTGGTTTTTTTGGGTTTAGATTTGGTTTGGTTTTTTGATTTCAGATTTATAAAATCAAAACCGAACCAAACTGGATGATTTTTTCAAAATTTTAATTGGTTATTTTCACAATTTGATTTTTTCAATTTTTTTTCTATTTTCTCATTTTAATTGATTTTCTAGTTTTTTTTTCACCTCTGCTAGCTAATAAAGAATATCCCATATTCACCATGCCTCAAAGGGTGAATAAAAAGGTTTTGCAAGGAGTATGGTAATTATTAGTTTAAATTATAATAAAAAAATTGAAGTAATAATTTTTAAAAATATTATGTTAAATTAAAGAACCTTAGACTTCAAACATATATAATTATTTTATATAATTATAGAAAACCAAATGAATGAGATTCAAATTCATTATTGTTTGACCATTAATATTTTAATGTAATGTAAAAAAAAAAATCATATCTGCCCAACTCAAATTTCTTATTATTTGATGATTAATATTTTAATATAATATAAAAAATCATATCTATAAAAAAGAATTAAACAATTGGATAAAACTATAAAAATAATTTTATGCTATAGAAATTAGCATATGGTCAAAATCATATTTAATTTATATTATTAGATTGTGTATTTTTTATATAATAAAGATATCTTCTGACCAATTTGCAATTTTAAAGCTAAGCCTTTCATTGAAAAATATTTAAAATTAGTTGTATTTAAGAAATATTAATATTTCTTTTAAATATTAACTTTGATAATTGAATCTAAAATATAAAGAAAATGAATGAAACTCTTCCAGGACACAAGGGAGACGAGTCCTTCCCCTCTCTCCCACCCTCTCTCTCTCCACTTGTGGGAATAGTTGGGGTTGGAATGCACGTGGTCACGTGGGCGGGGATCCAAGGCCAAGACAGAGGAGTGGGGCCGATGCCAGGCTTGATCCGAGCCGTCAATGTCAAAGTCGTGCACATACAGCTGGCTGCAGCTGGCTTTTCATTACTGGAGGAAAGGAACATTACTTGTCGCAATGACATGAAAAAGAGAGGGTTGGAGAGGTGATTGCCTGTGCTTTCATTATTCACTTCTTCTTTCAGCATGGCCTGCCTGGCTTTTTATTTTTTACGTGTATTTTCATATTTGAAGGTAATTAGAATGTCAACGGAATTTATTTGGCGTGTGTGTTTAGCAATACAGTTCGATATGTTTTTCTTATAATTGAATATTATTATTTTTAATCAATATATAAAAATCTAAAAAAAAACAGGAATTTAATATTATTTAAAATGAAAGAAATAAAAAAACAGAGTCTAATGAGCTTAGCTTTGAAGTGTACAGCTCATGGAGGTTGGCGCTTCGTTTACGTCGAATAATTGTGCTGCTCATGTTGTGTTAACGAGTGTATACTACTTGCTAGCATCTTGGATTTGTATATAGCAGTGGACAGGTGGATTGATGGGTTTAAATATAAATAAATCCCAAAAGATCATGCTGATTTTTTATTCCCAACGGTTACTGTAAAAACACAATCCAGTTACCCATTTAAATCTTGATTTTAATATTATATACTTAAAATTAATCGAACTAATAATAATAATAATAATAATGTCTCCTCGTATTACAATTCAATGAAAAAGATTGAAGCCAAGGGGGCAATGGACCTTTCATCGATCCTGAAATTTGCCACCTCTTTGAGATTGTAGTGGCAATCATGCTGCTCCGCCACAATTTCAAGCCTCGGCGCCGTTGAGTGCTCGATTCAACAACAGAACACATCTCCGACTTTTCCAAAGAACCTTCTCAAGCTATCAATGTCATGTGTCTAAAAAAAGCAAAAAACACACAACGTTGTTACATGTCATTTCCCCCCGCAGATATGGAGTTGGTTATTAATATCATTTGAATATATTCTTTATTGTTAAGTAACTTTTTTAAAAATATACTATGATCCCTCGATTTATTTAACAAAAACAGAGTATCCTTAATTTTTTTTAAGTAGTGATTTATGAAAACTAAAGGCAATATAAGAAGGAGATGGAGCCAAGGCAGAAAAGAATTACTGCCCACGTAGGGGAGGGCTTTCTTAATATACATATATTTGTTTTAACCAACACTTGCTCTCGATTGATAAGATTTAAAGTTGAAGGACTCAATTAAGACAATAGGTAAACTCGAGGACTAATATGAGGTTTACCCAATGAAAAATGGAAAGAAAGAGAAATCACAAGGAGGATCCTATACCTTCCTTCCTTGCTTTATTAGCAGTGTCTCTCCTCCTCCTGGTAAATGGAGAGTATATAAGAACTTGCAGACTTCCATTTCCATTTCCACAATCCAGAGAGAGAGAGAGAGAGGCACATACACAGAGTTACTCAGAAATTTCTCTGTCCCTCTCTGGGACTGAGGAAAGAAAAAGAAAACCGCGTTTCTTGGAAATCGCATGCATCAAAATAGACTCCATTTTGCCATTTCTTGATTTTTTATGCAAGAACGCCCTCAAAAGGAAGCAAACCCTCTCCGTGCTTGTTCTCTTTAAAGAAAGATAACTAACCAAGATGGTTCATTTCCGGTTACACTCCGGCGTTTTACTCTACACCCTCGTTGTTCTTTTCCCTCAACTTTGCCTCGGGATTCGTTCCATACCGACGAGGGAGACGAATACCGGTGCAGTTGAGGTACCCAACGGTTTCCGGTTCTCTGAAGCGCCGGATTACCGGAACGGGAGAGACTGTCCTGTTTCAACAACCAATGGGCGCTCGGTTTCCTCCTGCGACCCTTCTTTAGTCCACATAGCCATGACTCTTGATTCTGAGTATCTACGTGGCTCAATCGCTGCCGTCCACTCGGTTCTCAAACACGCTTCCTGCCCAGAAAGCATCTTTTTCCACTTCGTTGCGGCAGAGTTCGACCCGGCAAGCCCGCGGGTCTTAACCCAATTGGTACGATCCACTTTCCCATCGTTGAATTTCAAGGTCTATATATTCCGAGAAGACACTGTAATCAATCTAATCTCTTCTTCAATCCGGCAAGCACTGGAAAACCCATTGAATTACGCAAGAAACTATCTTGGTGACATGTTGGATCTCTGCGTGGATCGGGTCATTTATCTGGACTCTGATATTGTGGTCGTCGACGACATACACAAGTTATGGAACACCGCGCTTAGCGGGTCTCGAGTGATCGGGGCACCCGAGTATTGCCATGCGAATTTCACCCAGTATTTCACTTCCGTGTTCTGGTCCGACCCGGTTATGTCTGGTACTTTTTCGTCGGCGAGGAGGAAGCCGTGTTACTTCAACACTGGGGTTATGGTGATGGATTTGGTGAGGTGGAGAGAAGGGGATTATAAGAGGAGGATAGAGAAGTGGATGGAGATTCAAAAAAAGACAAGGATTTATGAGTTGGGCTCATTGCCACCATTTTTGCTCGTGTTTGCAGGGGATGTTGAAGCGATAGACCATAGATGGAACCAGCATGGACTTGGTGGGGATAATGTGAGAGGGAGTTGCAGGTCATTGCATCCTGGTCCGGTCAGCTTGCTACATTGGAGTGGGAAAGGGAAGCCTTGGGTTAGACTTGATGCTAAAAAGCCATGCAAGCTTGATCATCTTTGGGAGCCGTACGATCTGTACATCAGTAATAGCAAAGGGTATTACTATGCTCACAATGACCACCAGTCCATGGGATTTTTTACAGGCTCTAGTTACTTGTGATGATGGATTTAGGGGATGTGGGGTGCGTTGATTCTTTTTATTTTTGGGTTTGCTTACTGCTTCTACACGTTCTGAAGAAATTCTATTCTTTGATATACCTGTGTACAGATTAAAAGGCTGGGGCTGATTTGGGGGTTCAATTCTTTTTGAATGAATGAATATTCTTCGTGTTCATCTATCATGTTCTTCGCATATAGGATTTCAATTCCATGTTCCTCAGGTTCCACTGCTTGGAACAATTTTGTTGGATTTGATTTCTGTGTATGTGATTCGCAATCAAGAGAGGAATAACATACATACATTCACTTAGTTGTTCATTGTTTTCAAGTTCTTACGTCCTTTGTCTTCTGGTTTTTGGTTAGTCATTGAATAAATGATCAATCACTCACAGGATTCATCAGCGACTCAGAGCCAAAAAGGAAAAAGAAATGAATTTTAATTTGTCAAGCTCACGGGCTTTCTCGGGATGGGAAGGGGGTGAAGCCTAAGAGCCTGACACCCTCTTCTGATAAAAAATGTTTTCTACCACTTGAGGCCCCACACGGAAGAGCTTCTTCTCGGTGGAAGGAACCCGTTTGATGATTTGATTCCTTCCCATTGAAATTAGCTAATACAAGTAGAAGTTGAAGTTTCACGTCTGGGGTCCTTTTAATTCCAGCAGTTGAAAGGAGGCTATCGTCAAGCTTTTGATCCATTCAGTAATTAACAACCCAATTGACCTTGACTAGCAAACATTTTTTCCTTTCTTTTTTACACTTGTCTTTCCATTATTAGATCAGATGAACTGTAGTGTGGTGCTGGAGTCGGTGTATCAAAACATTTCTCCGTCAACCCACCTGGCCACATAGTCTCCAGTTCTCAAAATCTGAAGACCTCCGGTTTGGACATCTAATTTTGTTGAAACACAGTTGATCTTAAGGTTTTAATGCTATACTCTTTCTATCAGATTTCTCGTGAGGTGCGGTTGGGCAAAGAGTAAAAAGTTCCTACTGCTATGTTCTTAAACGCCCCACCTCCACAAATCCATTTTTCTAAGGAAAGAAACATGAGATTAGTTATCAGACGGATATGATTGGATCTACCAGAAAAACATCAATGATCGTTGCTTTGTTCAAAAACACATTCGGGATTATTTTATAGAGAGGTCAAACGATGATGTATGGGTTGGATACTTTGGATGGGTAGTGGTAGCGTGATGATTAAATTAACAATACCTGAATCTGCTCGTAGTACATGACTGAAAACACCATTAACTAACTGGACAAATGTTTTCACGGTTTTGCTGCTCATACTAAAAAGTTTAACATTGGTTATCAAGGTATTAATTTTTTTTTTACATGAACCTTTATTTATTATTAAATTTATCAGGATACATAAAAATTTTTTTATTTTAATTGTACAATAAAACGATCAAAATATCATTGAAATAAAAAAAAATTAAAAGTCAAAGAGTAATTTTATATTTTCACAATGATTTTTATGAAAAGCATAGTGAATGACCAAAATGTCATTAAAAGCAAAAAAAAAAAAAAATGGGTCTTGGTGAGCTTTTTTGTCTTCACAAATGGTTTTTTTTTTGTTAATATCAAGTCGACTGAAGGGCAATTGGATCTTTTAACAAAGAAAGAATTTTTTTAAAAAAAATTAAGAAGTAGTTGGTTCGTGTTTAGCATGCGCCACCGTGTAGGAAGCATCTCTTTCCAGGGACAAAAAAGGCCCTTCCGTGTGTATATGGAAGTGTCTCCACTTCCTCTTTCTTTTCTCTCTTTATTGTTGGCATTTCAAATTTAGTTCTTATTTTTTTTATTTTTAATTTTTTTTCTTGACCCTTTTTATAAATATTTTATTTGTTTCAATTTCATCATTCAATCACAATTGATCATTTTTTTTCAATTTAGTCTATATTCTTTTAATTTCTATTTTTTTTCTTGTCTCTTTCGTAAAAGTTTTATTTGTTTTCAATTTCATCATGTAATATTTGATTAATTGAGAATTAAACTTCATGATTTTTTCAGATAAGGTGTTCGGGTTTAATGATTCGGATCACAAGTTTAAAAAGTTAACGTGGGGTTAACATTTAAAAAAAATTGGTTTTGTGATTTTCTTTCTACCGAGTTATTCCGGTCTTTATAATTTGGGTCTTGAGTTTTGGGGGATAACCCAGGCCGGATCGACCTTGATTACCAGGGTTACGAGTTTGTCATACTAACCCGGGTTCACTAGGGATAATATTTTTAGAATTGTTTTTACCTCATTTTATCATTCAATATTTAATAAGTTTAGAATTGAGCTACATCTTTTATTTCTTTTTTAAAATTTTTATTTTTTCATGTTATAGTAATTTTTATTTTATTTATTTAAATTTGGTTCATACAACATTGTTGTCTTTTTATATTGTATAATTGAAATAAAATGAGCTTGAATCAAAGATTTTTCTTTACAAAAAAAAAAAAAAACCGTATCTGCAGCAGCTGGAGATATTTTTCACCAATAAATAAATAAATTCCATTACTATTCAATGGATCTTGGATTACAGTGTGTTTAAGTTTTCTCAATTACTAAATTCCACAAGTTTTAAATTCAATGGACCCTAGGCTATATCGATCTCGAGGACAAATTAAATTCTTTTGAATATATCAAAAACCGATGCGAGATATATGCTTTAAGCTAGGGTGTTTTTTTTTGTATTTTTAAAAAATTAATTTTTTTTATTTACTTCAAATTAATAATTTTTAATATTTTCATATCATTTTAATCCGTTATTCTCAAAAATATTTTTTAAAAAATAAAAACAAATTATTTAATGTATTTTTAATAAAAAACACTTTGAAAAACAACCGTAACCACACTCCTTAAAAAAAACTCATATCTCATTTCAACAACTCTTTCCATCCAATTCTACCTGGAATGAGTTCCTTTCTTTTGTTTCTTTGTCTATCAATCCATTTTGGCATATACTTTTATTATCACTACTTCCATACGCAATGAATGAATGGATGATCCCAACCTCCTACCTTCCTCCAATGCACAGTACTACTGCTATCAAGCCCTAAATAAAGAAGGCAAGAAGACTTTCAACATAAGAAACAAGTTCAGACATAAATAAATAATATCATTATTATTGCTTTTCTGAATTGAAAGGCATAATTTTTAATTATCCTCCAAGATTTCTACGAATTCTCGTGACATCTTGGTTAGAAATCTGAAATGATTTCTTCAAAACTTCGTCAGGCATAGAGGGCTTTGATGTGAACGCAGCAACAGCAGCTATTTGGGCTCCTGGACTCTGGCTGCTAAGTCCAGACACAGCTAGTGCTGAGTCCATTGTCTCCATGTTATATAGAAAATGAATCAAACCTCTTGGAAACACAAAGGATTCACCAGGCCTTAAGAGTTGCGTGAACACATAATTACTTGTATTAACAAAGCCCACAAGGAGGGAACCCCTGATGCAAATGGTCACCTCTGAGGCCCGTGGATGGGAGTGGAGTGGGACGAGCCCATTTGGGTCAAGGTCGACCCGGGCCATTGTCAGGCCCATGGTGTTTAGCCCTGGCAGATTAGTGACGTTGGTGACCTTGACACTGAAGCCGTAAGGGGTGGCTTTCGTGTTGCCTGGCTTGGACAGAGCTGCGGTGGTGAAATGGGAAGAAGCTGCGAGTTTTGGGTCGATGCAGGGAGCACCATTCAAGTAAAAAGGTTTAGATGTATCGGCAATGCAATAATCTTGCAGTGGGTGTGGGTCTGCTTTCGTAGAGCCAAGCAGGAGAGCTAGGGTGAGGAGGGAGGGAAGCAAGGAATGGCTGGTTTTTTTCATGCTGAGCTCGTCGGAAATCAGTCTACAGAAGTGGATTTGAATGAGAAATTGGTAGGAGTTGCATATATAGTGGGTGTTTGATGGTGATGTTTCGTAAAACTGGTGTCGTAATGTGGAGGTGGAGAAGGTGATTTTGAGTAGCTTAAGAGCATTAGAGGAGGACATAGCAAGGCAAGTTAAGAGTGGATTTAAGATCAAGTTGGCAGGACCCGCAGGACAAAAGAGTATTATTACGTTTCGAAAACTTTAATATTCATCAAGGAAACTCGTGGCTTTTAACTTTGGGTGTTTTTTTTTCAATGATTCACTAGTGTCTGTCTTTGTGTTTGTTGTAGGTATAACTCTTCATAGCAAAATAATAATAATAATATAATAATAAATATAAGAGATTAAATTCATGTTTTTGTTGTTGAGTTTTTTGTTTTTAATTATAGATTCACCACTAAAAATAAAAACAACAACAGAGCAAACATACATTTAGTTGTTCCATATTATATTGTGGTCGAATTAACTTTTTTTTAAACAAAAAATATTTAGATATTATTCATATATTGTTTTAGTAGAAGAAAATTTTAAACCATGCAGGAGTTGACTTGGTGTGATCTAGTTTATTTGTTGGGTCTAAAGATAACTTGAATAATTAATAAAAATATAGTTTAACTAAAACAAATTGAGATAACTTTATTTTTTAATTTTAAGATGACAACATATTAAATTGATCCAAGTTAAAATACTAAATCCATGAACTAGGTTTAGGTTTTTTTTAAAAAAATTCAGTTTGGTTACTTTTTTTTTGATAAAAACTGAACCGAACCGAAAATGATCACCCCTAACTAGGTTATAAGATCATAATTGCCCCATATAAAGCAAATCAAAACAAATTATGAAGTTCAATTCTCAATTAACTCAATGTTGAAGGATAAAACTGAAAATAAATTAATTAAAAAAAGGACCTAAAAAAACCCAAGTTAAATTGCCAAACATGCAACCCGGGTAATAAGATCAAGATAACATTACAGAAAACAAATCAAAATAAATTATGAAACTCAATTCTTAATCAACTCAATGTTAAAAGTTGAGATTAAAAACATAATTAAAAAAAACATAAAAAATGAATCGAGTCAATCCGCCAAACTCGTGATTCAGGTCATGAGATTGAGATAACCTCATATAAAAAAATTAAAAAGATCTAATTTAACCCAAGTTAACCCGCCAAATTCGTAACCTTGGTCATGAGATCAACATAACCTCATAAAAAGCAAATAAAAACAAATCATGAAGTTCAATTCCTAACCGATATAATGTTGAATGATAAAATTAAAAATAACACAAAAAGACTCGAATTAACACGGGTTAATATGCTAAGCACTATTTCTAGGTCATGAGATCGGGATAATCTAATAAAAAGCAAACCAAACAAATCATGGAGTCTGATTCTCAATCAACCCAGTATTAAAGAATGAGACGGGGGGGAGTCAATTAAGAAAAGAAAACGAGTCAATTGGATTAACCTGCCAAAGTAGCGACCTGGATCATGAGATTGAGACAACCCAATAAATAAAATCTAATGTTGAAGGACCTATGACTTGAGTCATGAGACCGAGATAATCTCATGTAAATAAAATAAAAAAACAACTCGGTTAAACCTGAGTTAACCCGCTAAACTCGCGACCCTGATCATGAGACTAATATAACCTTGAAGAAAACAAATCAAAAGAAACTATGAAGCTCAATTACCAACCAATCCAATGTTGAATGATGAAATTTGAAAAAAAAACAATTAAAAATGACATAAAAAAACAACTCGAGTCAACCCGCAGAGCATTATTCTCAAGTGATGAAGCCGAGATAATCTAATAAGAAATCAAATCATGAATCCCAATTCTCAGTCAACCTAATATTAAAGGATGAAATTGGGGGATAAATTAAGAAAAAAAAATACAAAAACTCGAGTTAACAAGGTTAATCTACCAAACCCGCAAATCATATAATGAGATTAGGACAACCCAATAAAAACAAATATAATGTTGAAGGACTTGTGAATAGGGTTATGAGACCTAAATAACCTAATAGAAAAAAAATAAAAAAACAACCCATTTAATCTAGGTTAACCTGCCAAACTGGTAACCCTGATCATGAAACTTAGATTACCTCATAAAAAACAAATCAAAACAAATTATGAAACAATATTCTTAATTGACCCAATGTTAAATGATAAAATAATAAAAAATCATTAAAAAATGATATAAAAAACAATCATAGTCAACTTGGGTTAACCCGCTAAACACTATCCCCAAGTCATGAATCAAGATAACTTAATAGAAAATAAATCAAAACAAATCATGAAGCGTAATTCTCAATTAGCCTAATATTAAAGGATGAGATTGAGAGGAAAAAATCAATTAAAAAAAGGAAAAAAAACTTGAGTCAATTAGGTTAACTCATCAATCCTGTGATCCATGTCTTGAGACTAGAACAATCTAATAAAAAACAAATTCAATATTGAAAAATAAAATTACAAAAAAAACATTGATTGAATTGTTTTAAAAACAAAGCACTACTATTCCAATAAATAATACTTTATAATAAGGATACAACACAATCTCATTCTCTTTTTGTTTTTTGGTTAATGTTAATAATGACTATTATGGTTGTAAGAAATATATATATATATATATATATATATATATATATATATATATATAAAATACTATGTTTTTATGTTATAATATAACTAAAACATGCTCCCAATTTTTTATTTATAAAACATAGTTTAGAATTATTGTATATCTTTTCATTATTTAAAAAAAAAAAAACAAAAGCTAAAAAGAATGCAAAAACCATCATCTTGCCATACGAGCTTCTAATCTTAAATGGGTCTAAATTTTGGATCATTAGTTTAGGAAACTTTCTGTACATCAATCATGGTATCATCCATGAAAAGGGTGGGTTTAGGATTTTAAATCATGGTTTAATTTTGTACATAAATCATGGTATCATCCATGAAAAGGGTAATAAGGATAACAACAAGATTTTATTTGTAAGAAGGATTTTTATTGGTTGGTTAATTGATCTAATTTTTAAATTTCCTATTACTTATTTAGTATTATATTGAATTAAATAATAAAAAAATCATTATCCCTTTTCCATGTATAAAATAAAATAAAAAAGTTAGAAGTGTCCTTCATTTTAGATTAACCTGGGTCAATCCTTGTTAACCTATAAAACCTGCGATCTAAGTCATGAGACAACCATAATCTCATAAAAAGCAAATTGAAACAAATTATGGAGCCCAATACACAATAAAAAAATATTGAAAGAAAAAAAATAAAAATAAAACATTTTTAAAAAGACCAAAAAAATAACTTGAGTCAACTTGGATAAACCTGTCAAACCTATGACCTAGATCATGAGAAATAGATTACCTTATAGAACACAAATCAATAAAATTCATGAACCTCAGCTCTCAACCAGCTTAATATTGAAAGATAAAATTAAAATAAAAAATAATAGAAAAAAACTCAGGTCAACTCGCCAAACCTGTAACCCGAGTCATAAGACTGGGATAACTCTATAGAAAAAAATCAAAAAAACATTGTGAGGCCCAATTATCAACTAACTATATGTTGAAAGATAAAATTGAAAAAAAATGAATTTAAAAAAGGAAATGAAAAAAATCTCGAGTCAACCCAGGCTAACCTTCTAATCTCGTGACCCGAGTCATAAGACTGATTTTACCCTATATAAAGCAAACCAAAAAAATTATGAAGCCCTATTCCCATCCAAATCATTTTTTAAGGATGAAATTAAAAAAATTATATATAAAAAGGACAAAAAAACAACAATAAAAAAATAAGGATCAAATGTGACATAAGAAAAGTTGACAACCCACTCTACTATTTTGACTAAAAAAAGTGAGAAACTGAGAAGAGAAAAGATAACAAAGAGAGAAGAATAAATGAAAGAAGATTGGCTAGCTAGAGCCATATGATAGCTCCTCAACTAACATGCCTTTTGAAAAATAAAGATCACGTTGAGATGGTTCTTATCGCACGTGTGTAATATCGTTACGATTGTCCTTGCAGAACGGGATCTTCAAAGGTAATGGGTGAAAAGAACAATGAATTTTTTTTTTATCATTATCAGTAAAAAAAGGATGGAGTCGCTAACTAATTTTTTGATCACCAAGAATCTTAACTGATCTCAAAGTCTAGATAAGAGGACTGGTTGTGTATAGGGAGAACATATCACTCCTAGTACACATTACCTAAGATAAACTGTATTGTTTGTTTGTCTTATATAAACTAAGATATTGTTGTGTTTTCTAACTATTGATCTGTCTAAAGTTTTTAAGAAAAGTTCTTGGTAAAGAGATCATTATCTTATCAAAAAATAAGCTAGAAAAAAAGGATTTTTTTTTTGCTCATGTGAGTTGCGCGGGTGAGACTTGTGTCTCAAGTTATGTAGGTCTCACCTGCATAACTAGTCAAATTATGTTGGCTTAAGAATTAGTTTATCAATTGTACTAGTTTGATTTATTTTATTCCATTGTGCTAATTTGGAAAAAAAAAAACCTGTGAAAGGATATGGCTACTTGTATTATATTTTCAGACATTTATTGTATCATCGATAAGTGATCTTAATCAAAGTAATTGAATCCGCCTTGGTTCAAGGTTTAGATTATGGATTAATTTGGGTTAATATAAATTAATTCAAAATTGTAACACCATAAACTTTTAATGCAATTATTTTCTTTCCAATTGTTGTGTACTTGAAATTTAGGGGTAATGTTTTTTATAAGGTAGTATCGGGTTCACCATCCATTTATTTAATCTACAAGTACATTCATATATTATTTATATTTACATGTTAGTGTGGTTACAACCCTTATAAATTACATGCATAAGCTTGATTTCAATACAATCATTAGAGAATACTATAACCTATCTGATAAGAAGGACTCAACAACTCGATAACCCTTTTATAAGAACTAAGACCTTAAAAAAAACACTTGTAAAAACACACAAGATCATGAACACTATAAGTATCAACCTCATTGTGATTTCTACATTTTACAGTTATATGAACATAACCAATATCATTAACCATTCTATAAGCACATCAATATGTCCCCTTTTCAATTTAATATTTCTTCATCAATTACTAATGAACTCACAAATTATACTATTGTTGTCATATATGTAACAACTCTTTAATTTAACATCTATTTCATAGCTCATCTGAATATAAATTTTCACTCATTTGTTTTATGTTCATTGTAACTTTTCCATAACATATTCTCTTTCCACATCATATTTTATCTATTCCCCATTTAATCTCTTGAGCGTATTTAGTTTATGCCATCATTTCATTTCACAACACCTTTAATTTATACCACATTTCACATCTCCATCACAATTATATGTCTTCTCGGTTTTCCCAACCTTTAATTTCATTTTGTTAGTTCATCATATTATCCATTATATCATTATTAATTCATCAATATCAATTCCAATTCCAATTCCAAAGTTTATGGTTTTAATTGTAGCTTATCCATATAATTTTTTTTTAAACTCGGTACACTTCCAGACTGTTTTTGGCTTACACATATATTTCTTTCATTCTTATATACCTTATACTGAATCTGACCCTTTCAATTATATCTTTCATCTTGAATATTTCCTAGACTCATGGCCCTTTCAATTATATCTTTCATTTTGAATATTTCCTAGACTCATTTATAGTACATTTCAATATTTCTTTCCAACTTAAATATTTCTCGTTTTCATTTGTGGCAATTCCATTAATTTTCTAATTCAAATATTTTTCATACCCATTTATGGCATAATTTAATATTTTTTTCAATACAATTATTTCTCATGCCCCTTTACGACATAGTTTAATATTTTTCTAACCTTTATTTCTCATGCTCATTTATGGTATATTTTAATATTTTTCTAATCTTAGTATTTTCTTATGCTCATTTATGGCATATTCAATTTTTTTTTTATCATATTCAAATATTTTCCCATCTCATATTTTCCTTATATCCATTTATAGCGTATTCAAATATCACATAATAAATTCTCCTAAGACAATTTAGATATCAGAAGTTAAATTCTGTTGTTACAACCCATTCAAATATCACATATTAAAATTCCACCATTGTGGTCCATTCAATTTTTCATGTATCATATTCCGTTATTGCGATCTATTTAATTTTTCATATTATAATTTCATTTAATTCCCACATTTTAAATTCCCACATACTTTTTTTTTCTCTACCTACAGACATGATTTACATAACATTATTTGTTGTTTCCCATGAGCATAATTTATTTATATTAATACCCTCCCCATAGGCATTATTTTCATAAAATTATTTGAGCCTCTATCCAAATGTCTGACTATGATACCATCAAATCTCATTAGTCTCTGTCCAAACAACATACTATATATGTATTCATAGTTTACATTCAAACATCCGATTATAATACCATTAATCACATTAGTATTCATCCAAATGAAAAACTATATCTATATCCATAGTTTACATCCAAACATCCAACTATGATACCATCAAATCTCATTAGTCTTTGTCCAAATGACATACTATATTTGTATCCATAGTCTACGTCTAAACATTTGACTATAATACCATCAAACATCATTAGTCTCCGTCCAATGACTTTTTCACATGTCACAACCTTCATCTAAACGACCAACTTTCTCACATATTCTAGCCTTTGTTCACATGGTCAGCTAACCACTTATAAAGCTCATTGATATGGTATATTTTAAAATTCACATGTTGTTCTATGATGTTGTGATCGTTTACCATTTATATGCGATATTATTTGTTACGATCGATTTAAAATTCACACATTGATTTTTCATTATTGTAATCGATTATGATTTACATATGGATATTTGATGTTGCGGTTGATTTCAAACCATATAAAAACTATCATTGTTGCAGTCAATTACACATGAAATATACATTACCTCTATTATGGTTGATTACTGATCTCGTATAATTTACCATCAATATAGTCAATTACAAAATACATCTATGTTACCACCATTGTGATTAATCATAAATCACAGACACACTACCAAATCACATTCAAATTTATGCCTCGTAGGTATAATTTATTTAGATAACAATTATACATGACACATATATGTTCCATAGCAAACTAACAATTACACAAACATTTTAAATCATTAAAAAGGAAAGGAGACGATCCTTACCATAAGCTCATGCTTTATATGCTCCTAAGAAGTCGGCCCACTCGAAACACTTCTCTTACAATTCCTAAATAATAATCAATAATGTTTGTTTAGCCATATATATCTAATTATTTGTCTAACAATCAATTCAATACAACACATAATTTCACAAATCACTATATGCTTTGACATACTCCCAGTCTATTTCGCATTTAACTTAAAATTTAGTATTTAAATATAAAAATTTCACATCCAATACCCAAATTAATATTCACACGTTGGAACTATCAATTTATTATTAAAATCTATAATTTACTTTTCATTCCATTAAGTTAATTCTTCACTTTGGACTTTTACATTTCTAAAATTTCAATTTTATGCCCAAGGCATCACAAAACATATTAAACCTTCGATTTTCACATTCCTATATTTTCCAAAACATTGCCACAAATATCCAATCATACAATAATCTCCATTTCACCCTAATATTTATAATTTAATTTCACATAAAATCAATTAACACAAAAAATTCCATCTTCAATCCAAGTTTCTAATCCTCCATCTTCACCATTATTTATTTTCGAACATATTAGCAAAAATTCAAGGCAAGTATATTAGCCACCTCTCAAACCAATTACCAACCATTTTAAGCATTGTTTAAAACACCAATCCTTTCACACCATTTTCTTACCAATTCATATACTTCCATCTTTCCCTATTTAACAACATAGCACATTATTTGGATATCCTATTTTACAAGAATTGAAATTTATGATTAATACAATTTCATCATTATACTAGTCGAGTTCAATTGTGCAACATCACCTATAACACCAAAATTTACATAATGTTACCACCTTTCATATTTCCATTAACCCATATAACCAATATCAACTCAATACCTAGTTTTTTTTTTCATATTCTAAGCCAACCCAAACATCACCCCCCCCACATAATTCGAAAATCCTACTTAGTTTAGTCCTATTCCCCCAGATTCTCACCATTTAACACAAATTTCAATTTCCTTAACCAAAACATTCAAAATTTATTAAGTAAAATCATAACATTTTTTTTTGAAATGCAGGGTATCCTAGGCTAGCTTTCACGCATCGAACTAAGTCCTTACAGCCTGGAACTAGACTTTACACATGGTGTTTTGCGCCCTGCAGCCCGTGGCCCCAAGATTTTTTGTTGGTAGGAGGATTTGAAGTTGAGACCTAGAGTGAGCAAACCCCCAAGCCTAAGCTGATATCTACTAGACCAACCCCTTGAGGTTAAAAACATCACAACACACATCAACCATTATCAACTAATATAAATTTGAACTCTTCTTTTTCGTTTTAAATTTCCAAATTCAGCTATAAAAAGAAACAAATTAAGGATACCTGAATCTTCTTAATTTTATTTTTATACATGATTTATTCAACCAAACATTATATGAAAATTTAAATCATTTCACACTTTCACATATCGTAACATAATCCCCAACTCTCTATTATACAATATACATAGTTCCTGTAAGTACACTTTTAATGAACTCCATTAAGGCATCATAGCTTCCAAATTCCTTCTTACACTTCCTAACATATATCACAACAAGCCAACATGTATTTAAATAATGAGTTTACTTCCATTTTAATTTCTAAGACTTTTACAATAATCCATAAGCATTTTCATTACAAAATCACACATCACACATCATTCAACATTCAACACTTTCCTCTACACACACACATAATATAGAATTCACATATATTAACAAAATCTTTTTCTAAACATAATTTCGCATACTTACACACTACATAAATATACAATATCTTCAAAATTTAAACATATTTTTATCTCTTCCTAATACCACCCATGGTCAGTGTCATAACCCATTTTTAGGTTATTCCTTAAAATTATCCATTTTTCATTTTAAAATAAAAATCATAAATAATAATAGTAGTAGTAGTAGTAATAACAGCAGCAGCTGCAAGAAGATTGATATTTTGGTAAAAGTAGGTTAAGAAGGATTCCAAATATATAGAAAAATCAAGTTGAATTTTTTTGACGGATTATAAAACTAATCGTACCCCTTTGTACCAAAATTCCAGAAACAATGTGAATTCTAAGTCAAATTAAATAATTTTTGGATGAATCTACATAAAAATTAAGCTCAGGGACGTAATTAAATTTTTAATAGGCCAATTTGATTTAATCATGGGCCAAATTGAGAATTTAATTATGTTTAAAAATTAATTTGGGTTTAATTCAAGGATTTAATTAGGTGCAAGGACGTAATTATACTTTAAATTGGTCAAAATAATTTTATTCGAGGTTTAATTGGTGAAAAATTAAGTTTGAGAGCACAATTCAGGCTTAATTGAGAACATTGAAATTGTAGAGGACCTAATTTAATTTTTACGAAGTCAATTGGTTCAAATCAGGGGTAAAATCACAAGAAAATTAAAGTTTATGCAAAAAAATCAAAATATACGAACAAAATTGAATGAAACCAGGGGTGAAATTGAAGAAAATTAAAAGTTTAATGATAAATTGAGGGTCAATTTGCATAAATCCAAGACCATAGACCAAAATGAAAAAGGCGTTGAAATTCGGGCCTAAAATTGAAGTTCGTTAGGGGCAAAATTGCATAAAACTAAAAGTTTGAAGCCAATCAGGAGTGTCATTGAGAGAAATCATAAATCAAAGGACTAAATTAAGCTTTACCAAAACAACGTTGTTTTGGTTACTGTTCACATTCTTCTTCAATTTTCACCGAAAAAACTGCTCAGGGGGCTATTTTTTAGGGGCATTTAATACTTCATCTCTGCATTAAATTTGACAAAACTTGCATGAAAATTATCACCTGACATCTGACTACATCCTGCTATAGACCTTTTTGGCCGATTAACACCACAACGATTGTGGCGCCGACCTAAAAGGGTCAAATAACAAAGTCTTCAACTACCAAATTTGACAGTTTATGATGCTCATTTTGAGCCAATTGTTGGGATCCTTTGGGACTGACTCAAGAGCCAAGATTTAGCACCATTTAAAACAAAATATCCTTCTTCCACTCCTTATAAATAGGGGTGGATTCCGTGCCCTAGGCATGAAAATCGTGTGAAAATTTGGCACAAAATCATCTTTCTCCCGTTATTTTTCTGTAATTTTACTCTTCCTCCTCTCTTTCTACCGTGTTTTCAACTGCCACCACCTCAACACTGCCATGAACAACCACAACTCAACCTCCTCCACCAACTCATCTCCTTGTTGGCGTCAGGAACCATCGTCGTCAATCTCTCATTCTCCCTTTCCACCGTAGACTTCTTCTTCTTCATGCATCATAAGAACCCAACCACCACTTCAGCATTGTCGTAAGCCACCAATACTTCCATTGTCCTCAACCAGACTAGTGACACCAGTCACAACCCCTACACTAAATGAGCTACTTCTTCTCCTTCCCTCCCTTCTTGTGTGCATGCAGGACGTGAAATAATTCATGTCCTGCAACTGCTAGCTTCTGCCAGCAGATGCAAACTGGGCTGCACCTATTTCGGCTTAGCCTAGATGGCTACGTGAGGTCCAGCCGAGCCCTAAAAAAAAGAGGTCAGGTTTGTTGGGCCACCAGTCGGCTCAACCCAACTTGGTTGGGCTCGGCCTAAATGGTTACGCTGGGTCTAGCCCAAACCCAAAGAAAAAGAAGAATGAGTCAGGCCTGTTGGGCCGTTTTCAACCCAACCCGACCCAGTTGGGCTGGCCTAGCCCAATATATTAAATAATAATTTAATAATATAATATACAATAATATTTTAAAAACTTCAAATTTTTAAAAGGGCGTTTTAAAATATTTATGGGTCCCTCGCGTGTTTTTCCAATAATTTTTCATAATATTAGGCTATAGACTTATATTGTAAGATATAGATCCGACATTAAAAATAATCGGTTTCCTCTAAAATTGAAAAATTGAAAAAATAAATTTTCATTTTGAAAAACCAAAATGTTTTGTTTTCATGCATACAACCAAATCCTAAAAGTTTTCCAAGCATATTTTCTAAAAAATAAAAATGACAACATTTTCATTATGCTTTTTTTTTTTTTTTAAATATAGATATCGTAACTATTTTATGGTTATCCATAAGGATTTGACCAGAATATCAAAAACCCTTCACTAATCATTTTTTCACTTTATATTTAAAGTGTTAAGGTTTATCTATAGACTTTAATATTTGAGGGTGTAAAACTACATAGTAGAGTACACCCTAAGATATTAAAGATAAAAAAAAAACAATAAATGAATACAATGCTAAAATTTAGACTTTAGAGCGATTATGATTTAACCCAATAAGGTAAAAAATCTCTCATGAATGGAGATTTACCTTAGACCTTAGAAAAGACCAACGAATATAAACTTGACATAGAAAAACAATCAAGCAACAATGCAGCTTACCTCAGGTAGGGTGCACTGGGGGTGATGCGTCTTCCCCTTACATAACTAGTCCTTTACCCGAACTCTCGCAAACCACAAATTTCCTAGTAACCATAATACTGGTGGCGACTCCTGAACCTTAATCATAATTTTATGATTAAACTTAGAACCATTTCCTTTCCTAATACCTCTTAGGAGGCTAACGATGCCATTCGACGTTGCTCCGCGACAAGACAACGACTCCACTGGGGAATGTCTTGTCTGGTTGGATTAACCTTTGCTTGTTTGCCTATATATTTTTATTGGTCTATTTAATTTAATTTTAGCATGCATTTTTTTACTGCTTTAGTATTTTTACTTCCTGTTCATGTATACGTACATCGGGTATGGATTAATGCCCTCATGCATTTTAATTTCATGAATAAATTCAATTCTAGGTTAGGTGAGGAGTAGCGGTCTGTCTCATGACTTTCAGTTAGGGTTTAAATTCGTGAAACATCCAACTATGAGCTGAGTGTTTACTCAGTAATAGTGGTCACACTGTGCCCCAACCATTCATTGTAAACCCCTATATTGCCTTGATGTAAGGTGGTCACTAGACAGTTCATAGATCTTTTGAGACCAATTAGAAAACTTACCCCTTATATAATGACCTAGAACCTGCCTTTAGGGTATGAACTCCATAATAATTCACTTTGTATTAGGGCAAACCAGATTAAAATCCTGAAATCTACAAGACTTTTTAGCTAAGACCATGACTTTCATAACCTTTTCGGAATATGAGGAAAGATCCGAGATGATATAATTAGTTGAAGGGGATTGCCCAACAACCAAGGTTAAGGAATTACTGCACATAACCAAAGTACACTGCTTCATAAACAACATGAGGAATTTAGTGCTAATTCTAGGGTACATATATGGGAATCTATTTGAGAAAAGGTATGTGAGAATTGTTTATTTGATAAGGATCACAATTCATATTTCAGCAATCAAAGCGGATCTACTTCTAGGATCTGGGTTACAAATGTTTCACCTTCGAGGATGTTGATATGCCCCCTAACATTGAAAAGTATGCCTAGATCTTGAGTTTCCTAAATGACCCTCATAAAATGTATTTTAGGCAAAAAATTGAGAGTACAACTGCAGGGGTTGCAAAACTACTGCATCTAGAACAAGTTGATCAGTATAGGATGTCTAATGGAGGGTTTAAGTGGAAGATGATTGAGAATAAACTGAAGACAGATAAAGAAAAAACAAAGTTGGGCGAAGAAAGGTATCAAATAGTTGCTTTTGCCATTTTTTGGTTAACTTTGTTTTCCTCATTAGCTACTAGGATTATCAACATTGAAGCTGCTAACACCTTTATTGAGTATGAACAGGTAAATAATAACCCCACTTCAGTTATCTTGACTGAAACTTTCCTATCTCTAAACCATTATAGATGGCATGAGAAAGGAGCCATGTAGTGCTATATTCTTCTATTATTCATGTGGATAGTTAGCCACTTGCCCTCTTGAACCAATAGTTGAGAGACAAGGATGAACAAATTGTTGAACTAAAGAAGAATCAGCATGAGATATATAAGTAGTTGGAAGAAAAAAGGATCAAGTATGATGACCTAGTAAAAAAATACGTGATGATAAAGGAGGAACAGACGACTCTAAAAAAGGCCTTAGAAAGTAGAAAACGTGCTGACAAGGAGTTTATAGCTTTTTTAAAGAAAGTTAAGGATCACTATAAATTGAAATAGGAAGCTGAAAAAAGAAGAACAGAGTAGCTGATCTCACCATTGAAGAAGAAAGAAGCTTTAAAGCTTGATACCAGATCCAGGCTAATGATGAAAGAGAAGCAAGAAGGTCAGTAGAATCAAATATAAGGGAATACCTGGACAGAGCAAATGCCCTAAGAGACCAAGTTTCCATAATACAGGTTGAGCTTGAGTCTCGGGAAGAGGAAGCGAAGAAAATGTAGGAGCAATTCAAAGAGTGGCAAGACTACATTAGTAGCTTCGATGTACATCTAAATACCAAGGTAGCTAAACTTGACATAAAAAGGGAAGAACGATAAAAGGCCCGAAACCAGATCCAACAGCTAGAGAAGATGGTTCAAATACTAGAAAGGAATTATGAATCATTAGTCGCTAGTAATGAAACATTGCTTCAAGATAACACTTTCTTCCACTATAAGATTGAACAAACTGATATGGTGGCCTAGAAGGCAAATGAATTGCGGGTGAAAGCTTTTAGGATTAGCAATAATGTCCACAGATATAAAGAATATTTGAATGAAGTCTCCTTTTTTTTTTTTTATCAGGAATGTAGCAAATAAAGGAGTGACATATGAGTAGAAAAAACTCTTTGTATAAACCACTTGCTTTTGATAAATGAAATAGGCCAAGGCTCACTTTTTGAGTACTTTAATAATGTGTGGGATTCAATTGATCTAAAGACTTGGGTAAAACCTCTTTCAATTTATCAGACTACAGATTTAGATTCTACCCATGATTGACAAGGAAGTCATGGATTAGCTTTTTAAATAAGTTAATCCATATCTGATGTGCATGTGTATACATTTGCATCCACACATATCCATTCATTGTAAATAATATACATACATGTGCCAGGTTGAAATATAGGTCCCCAAAGAGCTTCAATCCGCAAAGTCTACAACACTCGACTTCAAAAAAGAAACATGGAAGATGAAGAGCATGCTTACGATGATGCTCACTTCCAGGAAGAGTTGGATTCTCTAAAGGTTAGTATGACTCGCTCCAGTAGCTTATTCGAGGAAGTACTAATAAATGCCTCTGGTGAGGTTCCTTCCAATAAACCTACAACTATTGTTCAAAATCAAGCAGCAACTCAACCTGAAGAGATAATAGGAGAACAAACTCTGGATCCCCAACATAATCCAGCATTTATGCAATCAACAACATCAGCACCAGCACCCACAATCATAGATACATTCGCAAATGAATCTCATAAGACAAGATCACTTGACAATAATGATCAAGATAAAATGGTAGCGCTAGAAACCAATATAAGGGCTCTTGAAGGGGTAGACTTGTATGGACCAGTTAAGGTCGTAGAGATGTGTCTAGTCTTGAATGTGGTAGTACCAAAGAAGTTTCGAGTTCCTGAATTCATCAAATATATCGAAACACAATGCCCTATTACCCATCTTAAATCCTACTATAATAAAATAGCAGAAATAGTATATGATGAAAAGCTATTGATGTATTTTTTCCAAGATAGTTTGAATGGGGTGGCATTGAGTTAGTATATGAGACTAGACAATACTAAGATCTATAAATGGAAAGGTCTGGTAGATGCTTTTTTCAAACAATACAAGTACAACATGAACATTGCTCTTGACAAAACCAGTTTGTCTAATATGAAGAAAGGGGATAAAAAAAGCGTAAGGAAACACGCCCAGAGGTGGAGAGATTTGGTGGCACAAGTGCACCCCCCACTCTTAAATAAAGAGATGATTACTTTATTTGCCAATATGCTCAAGGTGTTGTACTATGAGCATGTGATGGGTAGTTTAGTGTAGCAATTCACTAATGTTGTGACAGTTGCAGAATGTATACAGCAAGAAGTGATGAGTGGTAGAATCTCTGTACCCATGGAGAAAAAGGGCTTTAGAGAGGAAAAAAAGAGGTTGATCACGTCGAAAGTGGTTATAAGGGTAAGAAAATCCAACTCCAAAGATACAACACTCAATCCCTTTTATCCCAAATCCCTAACATCAACCTCGACTCCCTAATCCCTGTCAGAAAACCTAAACCCCAAAACAACCAAGTAAAAAACCAAACTAAAAGTTTCCCAAAGAAGAACTATCAAATAACCTAAGAACAATTACCTTTATTATTGCTATCTCTAAATGAGATGTACCAAAAGTTACTAAGTATCAGACAAGTAGCTCCCGTACCTTTGACGCCCTTACAACCATCTTATCCTAGCTGGTACAAGTTGGATCTCACTTGCGAGTATCATGTTGGCATTACAGGACATAACATTCATACTTGCAATGCCTTCAAAAGAAAGCTCTTGTAATTAATCAAAGCTGGGTGGATAACATTCAAAGAAGCCCCAAACATAAATATAAACCCTCTACCCAGTCATGCTTCATGTAGTGGGTTGGTAAATATGCTAAAAGTAGAACACCCAAGGAGCTTGAAGGTGTCAATGGATAGAATTTACTAGATAATGGTAAATATTAGGTACAAAGGAGGTACTATGAAGTGTTGCAAGCATCACAGTAAAGAAACCCAGTTGATGAGTCATTGTGAAGGCTTCCACTGCAAAATAATATGGATGATGAATCGAGGATTGCTTCGAGTTGAGAAAGTAATGGTTGAATAGGTGTTTATGATGGAGGCACCTAATAAAGAGATGTTTCAGGTGCAGTTCATTACAGGTGGGTCGCCTAAGTTACTCTTGTCCAAAACAACAGTAACACATAAAAGATATTATAGTGCCCTGCCATATAACTACAAGTACTCCTTCCAAAGCACCTAACAACCACCTGTTTTTCAAGCAGAAATCGGAGGCTTGACTCATAGTGGCAGATGTTTCACTCCAAAAGAGCTAGAGAAACAAAGGAAGACTATGGGGAAGGAAGTGGTTGATGTGATAGAAGAAATAAATAAACCTATCACGGAAAAAGAAACTAATGAATCCTTGAAGTTAATAAAGCGCAATGAATACAATGTTGTTGAACAACTCAAGAAAACTCCTACTAGGATATCACTATTGTCTTTGATTTTAAGCTCCGAACCATACAGGAAGGCTCTACAAAAAGTGTTGAATGAGACATATGTGCCTCAAGACATCAATCAAAAAGCTATGGAACATATAGTAGGAAGAATCCATGCCTTAAATTACATGCACTGTACTACACATTAACTGTGACCTAATGGTACTAGGCACAACAAGCCACTGTACATCACAGTGCGATGTAAAGATATTTTGATTCTAAAAGTACTAGTCAATAATGGTTCTGCACATAACGTGTTGTCGAAGCATATGTTGAAAAAAATACATGTCGATGAGTCACATATAAAACCCAGTACCATGATAGTGAGAGTGTATGATGGTTTGCCGAGACAAATAGTGTGGACCTTGAAAGTGGAGTTATACGTAGGGCCACAAATGTTCCTAGTGACATTGCAAGTAATGGACATTTACCCATCCTATAATATATTATTAGGGAGGCCATGGATTCATGTAGCTGGAGCAGTGACTTCCTCATTGCACTAGTGTTTGAAATGCATAATGAACGAGATGATGATAACTATCAAAAAAGACAATTTCCATGATTAGAAATGTAGCTCATACCCTTCATCAAGGTCGAAAACTATATGGATGGGAATATTCATGCCTATGAAATCATGAATGTCGAATGGGTTCCTGAAGGCGCGGTGCTGAGAAAGCCAAGAATCTTGGAAGTAGCAAAAATGGCCGCTAAATACTTTTCAAAGAATATGATTCCTTTCTAGTATGATCTTGAGACTAGAATGCCTGGACGGATCAACATGATGAAGCTAAAATGTGCAGATCAAAGGTTTGAGCTTGGATATAAGCCCAAGAAAAATGACTACAAGCGGGCTGCCTAGATTAGAAGGAATGCAAGAATGGTAAAGATTAAAGGAAGAAAGCAAGAGGAACTTGTCATCCCACCACTCCAAGCATCTTTTCTAAGGTCTGTAAAGGTGATTAGGTATAGCATAGCAGATCTTCACATCAACACCTTGAAGTGCCAAGAAAACGGGCCGATAGAGGAAGCAGGGATGGAAATAAAGGATGAAGTTCCGCCGCAGCTTTCCATCCACACTATTGATGAACCCCTTGCAAAAGCTTTTGTGTGAAGATTGGCTGAAAGAAAGGTATACCAGAACTGGAAGATGGAGTTTGCTCCAATTGTGTTCAAAAAGTAATTGCTCTTGTTTGATCATGTTGAATGTTCTGACTTGTTTTGGCCTTGTTGGTAATTTGGCTCATAATGCCCGCAAGATTTTCTCTATTAAATGAGCCCTTTTGTTTCAATAAAATCATGCATTTTTCTTGTGTCCATAATGTGTTTCATCTATTTATCTCTTTGCAAATAACACACCTTCATGAGCACACCTTACGTTGATGCAACCATATTATTTGATAGTTTTATCTACATTTGCCTAGTATTTTACATATGTTTTTTATATAAAATGTCTTGATATTCTTTGTTTTATGTTTTGAATGTAGATTTTACCTCCGATCGATGTTTTGTGCAAAGCTTGAGCTCTAGAGATCGAAATGAAGTGATTCTAATAGCATTAGAAAGCTAACATCCATATATATATATGGTAAGAAAAATAAAAGCAGAAAGAGCATGGAATTCGCAGCCTTCAAAGACAGATCTCACATTCTGATATTGTTGACCTTCGACCATTTCGACTTGAATATCTTGAGTTAGAGAGATCCATTTGATGAAAACTTAATTTTGTTGGATTCCTGACTTGAAGACCTAGTAGCCTACAAAAGTTTAGTAGAAAAAAAGGTCACATGAGAGAGATATAATTTTTCTAAGACAACTCATAAATTCTGCAAGCAAACAAGTTTTGTGAATAAACAAGTTCAATTTACTTCCCAAGCATCCAAACCGACAACCAAGTCTCTATTTGGGCAATTTAACTCCTCAAAGTCCAAAATCAAAGCTTGAAGATTTTATGCAAGACTATTTCTTCTTTTTTAGGAAAATAGTTATTGCATTACTTAAATGTAAATTGTTTACTTAGGAAATGACTATATTTTTAGGGAAGTAGGGATTAAGGTTTACTATTAAATAAAAAGGAAGAGAGGGGCTGCCAAAAGAGAAGAAAAAAACTCTACTTTTTCATCCTTTACCTAAAATCATGTATTCATCTTTTCTCTTGATTAGTTTTTCAATAGACATGCAAGGCTAAGTTCTTTTTCTTGGTTACAATGACATAAAAACCTTTGGATTTCAAGAACCGTGAGATCTATTTTACCTTTTCTTTTCTGTTTATATGATGAGTTATCAAAAGATTTCCTGCGATTATTTCTAGTATGGAATGAGTCAATCATCCACTTTGGTATCTTATTGAACAAAAATGGTGATATTGTTCCTCCATTGATCAAAAATTTTGATTTTTGGGAAGTATCATGATCATCCAATAAAAAGGGTTTCCATTTTTTCAAATGAACGATTTGAAGACCTATTGGTTCTAACAGCTGATTGCAGAGTTGATCATTCGGACCTTTCAACTCATAGATATGGATCTCGGACTTATGAATGGGGATATTCCCGAAACTCACAAAGAAAAAAGGAAGTGAGTTAGACAAAAAGAGAAGAAACTTGGACAAAAAGAAAGGAAGTGACTTAGACAAATCTTTTTTGTCGAGAACCTCAGAGTACGTTTGTTTTCCTATGCTTATTTCCTATGATTGTTTAGTTTGATTACTATAACAGACTTTAAGTTATTATTCTAATCAATCTATTGTTAAGTTTGCTATCAAAACCGAAGTTGTGATATATAAACTTGTGAAGCAACTGAGTTTAATAATTGTGGCGGATCTATGTTATTAATCTTAGGAAAAATATTTGATCAAATCAAACATAGACTGTAAATAATTATGTTGTCTAGTTCTTAAAACTTTCATTGAATTAAATTACTAGTGCAGACACTGTGGTTGTTTAATAGTTAGGGTTAGTTACATTGTGTATCAGTTAACTAACTAATGTTAAGAAAAGATAAATATTCAAAATATAAATTGATGTTTCATTTCAATGATTAATTCTGATTTCTGTAGGTGGATGTCTACTTGAGACCAAGGTTTGTTCTCTTGATAAATTTTGGATTTCTTTAAGTTAGCTTGATTGTTTCATTCTATTTACCATAGCATAGCCTAGATAACTTCACCCCCTCCCCAATTTCATATCATCTAGCATAAAAACCTGACTAAACCTTTCTCGTGGGATCGACCCCTTACTTGCTCTATGCTATCTTGTTTATTTAAGCTAGGATAATTAATTTATGTGACCACGACATCGCAACATACACTTTCATGAATCCTTAAAGTCCCAACAACTCATAAAACCACAACACTAAGAATAATTGACCAAATTTTGATAATATTGTTGCAATGAGTGATAAAGAATAGAAAGAAGAAGATATGAAAGAGTTTACTAAGTTGATAGAAAACTCTAAGAAAGCCTAAAAACCTGTTAGTAAGGAGCAAGAAGTCATCAATTTGGGAATCGAGCAAGAAAAGAGGGAGTTGAAGATTGCCACTCTTGTTACAACTGAAGAAAAAAAATAGGCTGCTCTCTCTCTTACATGAGTATGTAGATATTTTTGCTTGGACTTATATAGATATTCTCGGTCTAGACATTGACATGGTGATACACAGGATTCCTTTGGTAGAGGGTAAACTAGTTAAGCAGAAAACTCAATGAATGCGCCCAGATATACTACTCAAGGTAAAGGCAAATATGCAAAATAATGGGATACAAAATTTCTAAATGTGGTCCACTATCCTTAATGGGTAGCTAATATGGTCGTAGTCGCCAAAAAAGATGGCAAGATCCGGGTGTGTGTGGACTATAGAGACTTGAATAAGGCAAGCCCAAAAGACGACTCTTTTTTGCCTCACATAAACGTTCTGGTTGACAATGCTACAAAGAATGCCATATATCCATTCATGGATGGATTTTTTTGGGTACAACCAGATTAGAATGGCAGAAAAAGACAAAGAAAACACTACCTTTGTCACGCTCTAGGTGACATTTTGCTATAAAGTAATGTCATTCAAATTAAAGAATGTTGGGGCTATATATTAAAGAGCAACGGTCACCCTGTTCCATGATATGATGAACCGAGAAGTGGAGGTCTATGTGGATGATATACTTGCAAAATCAAAGAAAGAAGAAGATCACGTACAAGTATTGAGGAGACTGTTTCAAAGGCTACGAAAATACCAGTTGAAACTGAATCCTGCAAAGTGTTTGTTTGGGATAAGGACGGGAAAACTGTTGGGTTTTTTAGTAAGTAATGACGGAATAGAAGTTGATCCAAACAAAGCCAAAGCCATCCAGGAAATGCTAACACCTAAGATGAAGAAGGAAGTGAGAAGTTTCCTTGGGCATCTGAACTATATAACTCGGTTCATATCTCAGTTAACGATGAGAAGTGAGCCATTTTCCACTTGCTCAGGAAGAAAAATTATGTAGTATGGGACAATGATTGTCAGGAAGCCTTTGACAAGATAAAAAGTTACTTGTAAAACCCGCCACTGCTAATACCTTTAACACCAGAAAGGCATTTGATCTTGTATTTGACAGTGACAAAAATAGTCATGGGTTATGTGTTGGGTTAACATGACAAATCATGAAGGAAAATGCAAGTCATTTATTACCTGAGTAAAAAATTCAATGTTATACTACACAACTTGATTGATCTTGAAGGTAGATCCGCTCAAGTACATCTACGAAAAGCCTTACCTTTCAAGTAGAATAGCAAGGTGGCAAGTGTTGTTGGCAGAATACGACATTGTATTTATGATAAGAAAAATAGTAAAAGAAGGTGTACTTGATGACCATCTTGCAGATCATATCGTGGAAGACTATGAGCCATTAAATTTTAACCTCTCTAATGAAGATGTGCTGGTAATCAAGAATAACTGTGGGGAGAGTGAATGATGGACCCTTTACTTTGATGGTGCAATAAACATATCAGGAAATGAGGCTGACGTAGTAATAATTTTTGTAGAAAAGAAGCAATACCCTATTTAGTAAGGCTACAGTTGGAATGTATCAATAACATGATCGAGTATGAGGCCTACATCATTAGTCTAGAAGCTACTTTAGAACTTAAAGTTAAGAAGCTTGAAGTCTTTAGGGATTCCATGTTAATCATTTGCCAAGTAAAAGGGGGGTGGCAAACCAACGATGAGAAGTTGAAGCCATATTAAAACTATGTCCTGAAGTTAGCCAATGAATTTGAAGAGATCAAATTCACCCATATGAGCAGAGATAAGATTTAGTTTGTTAATGCCTTAGCAACCCTAGCTTTAATGACACAAGTTGTTACTAAGGGCAGGATCCAACTAATAGACATCAAAGTCAAAAACCTCCAAGCTCATTACTACTTAATTAAAGAATCCCTAGACAGGAAACTATGGTACTGTGACATCAAGAGGTTTCTCCAACATCGAGAATACCTTTAAGGGGCTTCTAAGATAAATGAGAAAACTTTCATGAGAATGACCATGAACTTTTACTTGGATTGTGAAATCCTATTTAAGAGGTTATTTGCCGGGACTCTTCTTAGGTGTTTGAATGAAAATGACATTGGGCAAGCCTTAAAGGAGATCTACGAGGGGATCTATGCCACATATGCCAATAGCCATATGATGGCAAGGAAAATGCAAAGATTAGGATATCTTTGGCTGACCATGGAAAGAGACTGTACAGACTATGTCAAAAAGTGCCATAAATGCCAGATATATGGTGGTAGGATAAATGCACCTCCTACACCTCTGTGCAATATGACCATGCCTTGGCCTTTTGATATATAGGGTTTGGATATCATAGAGCTAAACAATCTTAAAGTGAGCAACGAGCACAAATTCATTTCAGTGGTCATCGCCTACTTTACTAAATGGGTAGAAGCAAACTCTTACGCCCATGTAACACAGAAAGTAGTTAAGAAATTCATTAAGAAGGATTTGGTATGTCATTGTGGTTTACAAACAAGATTGGTAACTGATAACACTCAGAATTTTAATAGAAAGCTGATTGTTGAACTCTGCACTAAATTGAAAGATTAAACACCTTAACGCTTTCCCTTACAGACCAAAAATGAACGGAGCGGTCAAAGCAGCTAATAAGAATCTCAAGAAGATCATTCAGAAAATGGTGGTTACTGACACGACCAAAAGATTGATGTTTTCTCCCAAGTATAGGAGTGTCGAAGTAATAAATAACCCGGCAAGATCGGGGTCGAACCATATGGAGGTTAACTATATAAATTATAAATAAAGAAATAGATAATAATAAAAAAGGAGTTGAAGAGAGCTTTGAGATGTGATGTTGATGTAAGGATTTAAACAAATATAAAACAATTGTCAAGGTTGGAGGATCCACTAATGGTATTTCAAATAAGTATAATATAAACTCTTTTTATTACTCAACTGGAAACCACACACAAAGAAGGTTCCAATCGGATTATAAATTGTTAACATGATTACATTAGTTATCTTATTCGAATAATGCTAATACTTGTAAATGTTGTCAGGTATACATGATGTTAATTTATGTTAACAACAAATCAAGTTCTTTTCATAACACAGGTGTCGATTATACCATACAGTTGGGCTATGAAAGTGCCAAGTATTTTTTGTACCAAGGGTTATACAATATAAATCTAGATTAACCATTTAACAAGCAAAGTATTAAGAGTGATTAAGATAACAAATACAAAACATGTTAGTATCAAACATTAAAGTCCATGTTGAGTTTATATTATAGTTATTCTTACACCATTAGTGTATCCTTTTCACCTTGACATGATAAACTTAGCTAAACATAATGAAGAAGAGAAATATAAATAAACAAGAGGAGAACATGATTATATAAATATAGTAAAGAAAATGAAAGGCATAAACAAGAGATTAATGAAAGCAAAACTTAAGCATTATAAAAATATAAAGAAAGAGAGCAAGAACATGATCTTGATCTGAAAACTAAGATGCCTAAATGCATGGCAAATGCCTCCTTTTATAGGCCAAAATTCGGAACTATTGATTTGATGACTAATTGTTGAGTGGGTGGCCACATCTTGACTTGGTGACAATCCTTATCTTCTTGTCTGAATAAAACGCCATTGCTAACATTAGAATTTGAACAGATAGTCTTCATGAAAGTTATGGGAAATTATCTCAGCTTTCCAACAAAACAAGAATCGATGCATTTGGACTTCTGGAACTCGAGTTAAGAAAAACACTGAATAGTGTCTAGGCTGTAAGACAGATTCCAACTTCTCCGTTGTTACTACCATTTGAACTAAAAAATGGCACTTTTAAATCTTGGGCTCTTCATGAAAATTTTAGGCCTGTGTCTTAGCTTTCCATACATATAAACCAGACCCTAATCCAAGTTCTACAGCTCTAGTTATAATCCAATAACCGAATGGTGTTCCAATTTGGACTAAACCATCATCTTTTTTCTAAGCTTAGCCCTCTCTTTGTCTTCTCAATTTCAGTAGTTAAACTCATCAACCAATCCTTTGATTTATGTGATAGGCCTGCATTTAAGATGAGCATTTACTATAAATTAAAGGTATCTTATATTATTTGACATGTTATTATAAAACATTCTCTAGTTAAGGAGTTATTGATACTTCAAGTGAAAAACAATGATATAAAACCTTAATAAAAATACACTTTTAAGTACTAATCAATCACTTATAAAGATTAGCATGAGATAATCTTGTACACACTTCATATGTACTGTACCACAATCAGAACTTCCACAAATTCAACCCCGTATTCTTTGGCATATGGGATGGAGGTGGTTATGCCCTTAGAAGTAGAGATTTCATCATTGCGGATCCTGAAAGATGTAGAACTGGATGAATCAGAGTGGGCAAGGTTAAGATTTGAGTGGTTAAACTTGATCGATGAAAAGAGACTAGTAGTCATTTGCCACCACCAATTATACCAAAGTATAATGGCAAAAGTATACAATAAGAAGGTGAGACCAATGGTATTTAAGTAAGAAGATCTGGTGTTGAAGAAGATATCACCGGCATCAGGAAAAGATCAGAGTAAGTGGATGCCAAACTACGAGGGACCATATGTGGTGAGAAAGGCTTTTTCTGGAGAAGCCTTAATTCTAACCAATATGGACGGAGAAGATCTACCTAGACCTGTAAACTCTAATGTTGTAAAGAAATACTATGCCTGATGTATCATTCCCATCAATCAATAAAAATGGAATTTGGCCAAGATTCCTTTAGCGTGTTTCCTTTTTTCTTCAAAACGTATGCATGATCTTATGTTTTCATGAAAACTTTGGAAAATCAAAGTTTTAGTACAAAAGCGAAAGCTAAATTGGTGTTTGTTTTAGTAAATGAGTTTTGGGAATTCAAGTGATTCTACTAAAAGGTGATCTTACACCCAAAGACAAAACCTAAAAAACAAACAACCCATATAATAAAGCTAAGGTCTTAACCAAACAAATAATTTTATATGGAAAAGTAAAGCTTACCGATTCTAAATACACATATTTAAAATGAGAAAATATCATCTTTGATCATCCTTTCAAAACTCTAAAATATCTATTGCAGTCCATATTGAGCCGAGTAAGTCTTTCTTAAGAAAAATAACTATGACTAAGATCACACGCCACACTAGGGGTAGGTGCGAGAACCAAAGAAAAGTAATCCAAATATGTGAAATAATCCTCAATAATTAAAGGTGTCCAAACAAAATTGAGGGGCATGAAACAAAAATTTTCAAAAAGTCAAAAGGTTTGAGTATACCATAACAAAATAGCAAATATGATGATAGTACGTAAAATAAAAGATTAGAAGCCCAAGTCTAATACTAGGGAGCACGATGAACTATTTCATAAGTCAATTCTAAGGTCTAGAACTCCATAGACCAAAAAGAGATCGGTAAACAAATATTGTTGATCCTTAGTCTTGAAATCCCTTAAACACCTTTTGAGCCAACAAATACCCTTTTTCTTTGTAACCATGAACCAAAGCCTACATTTATGCCCAATCAAGTCCTATCAGATCAAAGGCAAATAATTTGGATCGATAGGCAATGCTTTTCCATGTAAAACAAGCTTCACTATTCATAAAATCAATGCCTTAAAGATTGATTATCTGGAACCCTCAAGTTAAAGCTTAAATCGTCTTGACCAACAGGACATGAAATAAACATCACTTCATATTTTCACCAAAAGAACATGAAATTTCTCAAAGACCTGAAAATGGGGATAGCTTTAATTCTTCTTAGAAAAAGTTTGTTTTAAACGTCAAAATGGTTTTTCTACTTGGAATGGCTTTGAAGTTTCAAAAAATTTTGAGAAAACAATCCTTGTAAATAACCAACCCCTTTATGCATGACATCATCCCTAGAAAAAACCTAGAACACTTGATGACATGATCAAGCTAGAGCAATCCAATGGACATAATAGGATTAGCTCTAAAATTCCCTTTTTTAAAAGACAAAGAATGTTGAACAAAACTAAAGATAAAGGTCTTTAAGTAGGGGGCATGAAGATACAATCTAAAGATCTGTTATTTCTAGAGGTCAAAAGCACAAGTGATGGCTCGAGTAAGCGGAAAAAAAAGGCCACTGAAGCTAATTAATAGAGATCTGACTCCAAAAAAGGAAGTCCATGAAAAAAGGACCTATATTTCTCAGGTAAGTATACATGCATCATAATGCATTACACTTGAGTCCTTGTTGAGAAACTAAGGAAAACATCCTTAATGGGTTTGTATTTTACCAACCTTATCTTTTTTAGTGCGCTTTTGAACCCTCAACCATCTTAGATAAAACACTTTCTAGCCATATTTCTAGCTTTTTTTAGAGCACCTTCGAGCCCTCAACCCAGATAGTGTGCTTTCTAGCCCTATCTATTTTCGTTTTAGTGCACCTTTGAGCCCTTATCTCTTAGATAGTGTGTTTTCTTGTCCTATCTTTTTTCTTTGAGTGCGTCTTCGAGTCCTCGTCTCTTAGATATTGCACTTTCTTGCCCTATCTATTTTCCTTTAAATGCATTTTTGAGCTCGCATCCCTCTGATAATGTGTTATCTAGCCCTATTTGTATACCTGATCTCTTCTTAAGTGCGTCTTTGTGCCCTCGTCTCTTAGATAGTACGTTTTCTAGCCCTATCTTTATACCTCATCTCTTTTTCAGCGCGTCTTTGTGCCCTCGTCTCTTAGATAGTGCGATTTCTAACCCTGTTTCTTTTTCTTTGAATATGCCTTCAAGCCCTCTTTCAAACCCAATCTCTTTTCCCTTTGAGTGTGTTTTTAAACCCTCACTTCAAATATTTTCAGAAGGATTGACCATTTCTTAATCTGGTGAGTCCGTTATCTCATTCTTTTTTTTTTCATCTTTACAAAGCTTATGGTCTAAAGTCTCTCACGAAACTTTTTGTCATAAACATTGTAAAGAGGGGGTAACTATTATAACCTTTTTTTGGGTTATTCCCTAAAATTTATCCTTTTTTCTTTTTAAAATAAAAATAAATAATAACAACAAAAAGACTGGCATTTTGGGAAAAAGTAGGTTGAAAAGGATTCCAAATATACAGAAAAATCAAGGTAAATTGTTTTTGACAGATTAGGAGCCTAATCGTAGCCTTTTTGTACTAAAACTAGAGAAATAATACAGATTCCAAGTCAATTTAAAAGATTTTTGGATGAATCTACATAAAAATTAAGGCTAGGGATATAATTAGATTTTTAATAGGTCAATTTGATGAATCATGAATCAAATTGAGAATTTAATTATGTTTAAGAATTAATTTGGGTCCAATTAAATGATTTAATAGGTGCAAGGACTTAATTATACTTTAAATGGGTCAAATTAATTTTATTCAGTTTTTAATTGGTGAAAACTTAAGTTTAGAATCCTAATTTGAGCTTAATTGAGAAGATTGAATTTTTAGAGTGCCTAATTTAATTTTTACGAAGTTAATTGGTTCAAATCAGGGTAAAATCAAAAGAAAATTAAAGTTTTAATGTCAATTAAGGGATAAATTAAAGAAATTCAATGCCAAGAACCTTTATATAAAAGGTGTCAAACTATGATGACAAAATTAAATGAAATCAAGGGTGAAATTGAAGAAAATTGAAAGTTTAATAATCAATTGAATGTTAATTTGCATAAATTCAAGACCAATGACCAAAATGAAAAAGATGCTGAAATCTTGGGCTAAAATTGAAGTTCATCAGGGGCAAAATTGCATAAAACTAAAAGTTTAAAGCCAATCAAGGGTGTAATTGAGAAAAATCACAAATCAAAGGACTAAATTGAACTTTATCAAAACAACATTGTGTTGGTTATTGTTTGCCTTCTTTTTTAATTTTTACTAAAAAGACTGCTCAGGGGGCTACTTTTTAGGGGCATTTAATGCTTCATCTTTCCACCAAGTTTGACACGAAAATGATCACCTAACATCTTAGTACACTCCGGTATAGTCCTTTCTAATCGATTGACACCACAACGACTGTGGTACTGACCCAAAGAGACCAACTCAGATAGCCTTCAACTGTCAAATTTGACAGTTCATGATGCCCATTTTGAACCAACGGTTGGGATCCTTTGGGGCTGAATCGAAGGTCAAGATTTGGCACCATTAAAAACAAAGTGTCCCTCTTCAACCCCCTATAAATAGGGATGGATTCCATGCCAAATATATTAAATAATAATTTAATAATACAATAATATTTTTAAAAAAACTTCATATTTTTCAAAGGATGTTTTAAAATATTTGTGGGTCCCTCGCGTATTTTTTCAACAATTTTTCATAATACCGGGTTGTAGACTTATACTGTAAGATATAGAGCCAGTATTAAAAATACTCAGTTTCCTTCGAAAATTCAAAAAAAATTCAAAAATTAAAATTTCATTTTGAAAAACCAAAATGTTTTGTTTTCGTGCACATGGTCAAATCCTAAAAGTTTTCCAAACATATTTTCTAAAAGATAAAATCACAACATTTTCATTATGCTTTCTTAAAAAAAATTGGATATCGTAACCAGTTTATGGTTATGCATTTGGGTATGGTCAAAATATCAAAAAGCCTTCACCAATCATTTTGTTCACTTTATATTTAAAGTGTTAGGGTTTAGTTGTAGATTCTAATACTTGAAGGTGTAAAACTACACAGTAGAATATATCCTCAGATATTAAAGATGCAAAAACAAAAAATATAAATAAATAAATGCAATGCTAAAATTTAGACTTTAGAGTAGTTAGGATTTAACTCAACAAGATAAAGACTCTCTCATGATAGGAGATCTACCTTAGACCTTAGAAAAAACTAACGAATAGAAACTTGACCTAGAAAAACAACCAAGCAACAATACAGATTACCTCAGATAGGTTGCATTAGAGGTAATGCGTCTTCCACTTGAACAACCGATCTCTCACCCAAACTCTAACACACCATAGGTTTCCTAGTAACCATAATACTAGGTGACAACTTCTAAACCTTAATCATAATTTTATGATTAGACTCTAAACCCTTTCCTTTCTCAATACCTCTAAGGAGGCTAACGACGTCATTCGACATCACCCTGCAACAATCAGATACACAAAAGGGTTTGAAACCCAAAATTTATGCCTCGATTCTTTCAATTTGTCTATAGTTTAACAATTTCAAGCATCCATTTATCATCAATACAATTAATCTCACAATCAAATCAAGTTTGAATAATTACTTTCCTATCACCAACACATTGCAATATATATATATATATATATATATATATATATATATATATATATATATATATATATAAAACGAAGACCTCATTCCTCATATTTACACAATTAATGAATGTTAATTAACTTAAAATCAAGTAAGATTTTTATCCTTTGCAAAAACCCTATCATGGTCGGCTACATGACAAGCCATTTATCCTTGTTTTCATTCAATTTTTCTCTTAACTTTATCATACCCCTTATTCATTTCATACCAAATAAACCAATAACTATCTAAAAATCATTTCCCTAAAATTTTTCCACAATCCCTAGAATTTATAAAAATCAAGGGTTTCTTTCCCTTCCTTATAAAACAAGATATAACATGGAATTAACATGGATTAAATCATGTATATATTTGACTTGCCAGCTTCCTGGCCTGTTCATTTTGATCTATTATATTCTTAAATTTGATATAAAAAAAAAAGATATAACGTGGATTTAAGTAAGAAAAAGTCATTTATCTTTGCTAGAATAACTCAATTGAATGAGTTCTTCTTAATTCCTCCACCAATTGTTTGCTCTCCCTCTTCATTCAAAGCTTCATTTCTCAAATTTCTTTACCCTCCCATCATGTTTTCTCTTTTTATAATCTCCCTCATGATTTGTTTTTCTTAGTAAAAACACCTTTAAACCCTCTCAACATCCATAATTTTGAAGACCGCCATTTAATTTTTCTAAGAAAATGAGAAAAATCAAGCTCTTCCTCCTTTAAAAGAGCTTTTGGACAAAATGGTACCAGGGGAGAAGTTTTCGATTAAATTATAACAATGCTATTAATGAATTTATGTGTTATTTTCTATATTTGTTGTCCAACTATCATCACTCATGTAAGGCCTTCTTGAACTCCAATTAACCTTAAATTTTAACCCAAAATAAAAAATATATCAGGAGACTTCTCATAGAATTTCAGTATGTCTAATAATCAGATTGAGAGTTATGCTTGATATCATAAAACTAAACAATTAGTAACTCTACACCAAAATTTGAATTTGCATACTATTTCATTTACTTAAATCATCAAGATTTTAAAACTAATTCATTAAAGACTCCCATCCATCATCATAATAAAATCTTCATCAGATTTTTCGCAACTTTTAGTCAAAATAATACGATTATATGTTAGGCTTATACTGGTGATCAATGTTTTTCACGTATAAAATTATACATTATTTTATTTAGAATTCCACTTGTTGTTGTTGTTGTTGTTGTTATCGTTATCATTGTTTAACTATTTTCACCCCAATTTATAAAAAACAATTCTTTAAAATAATTATTTTACTTTATTAGAGAATTTACACATGATTAGAGAATTTACACAATTCTTCACTGGGTTGACATTTTACATACTAATTTATCACTTTACCTCATCCAAAATTTAAGTTAATTTACCAAATCAAAAAAATATTTTCTTCTAATATATCATTTTTCAATTAAGAATTACCCTAACATTGATTTACTGATTTTTAAGCCCGAGGTTTACAAAAACATCATCTTTTTATTTTTTTAAAAAAAGTTAGAAAAACATCATTTAAAAAATCTTTTAAAAAAGTTAAATCAAGCTTTGATTAGATCAATTGGATCGTAATTTGACTTATTAGGTTGAGAAATAAATTTTTAATTGATTTTTTTTATATAAAAAAAATCTCAACTAAGGTTAAAAGCCAAGTTGGCTAGGTTATGTATCGACCTGTGAATCTTTGCTAGATTTAATAATTATGATCTAAACTTTAAAAGAGACCAAGTAGCATTTGGTTATTATATTCAAACAAAAAGGAAAGAAATAACAAAAACAAAAAAAATACAAAATAAAATAAAAGATAGAGATAAAATTATATTTGATATAAAAAATAATAATTATCTTTGTATTTTATTTAATTAAAAATAAATAAAAATAAAATAAAATATAAAAAATATATTTTATTCTTAATATATATTATCCATGCCTTCTATCCTCCAGGACATGTCCTAACACAGCAAACAAACTCTAGATTAAATCTTTTCAGTTCAACAGATTCAATCCAAGGGTCCACAAGGGCTGGCGGGATATTAAATTCAGAGACCTGTCTACCATAACTTGCTTTACTCTCTCCTCTTCACTACCACTCTCAACTTTTCTTCCATGGTGGACCTCCTCCCATCTTGTTTTCACGCTTCATCTCATTAGTTTTACTACTTTGGCCTTTCTTGACTCAGACCAAGACATATCATATCCATAGGTATGGAGAAGAATAACTAACAATATTTGTGCAATCAATGGGCTTGCGTGCTTTTCTTTCCTTTGGTTGAATTGAATCCATCGTAATTGAGCTCAACCTTGTAAGATCTTTCAATCTCTCTTTTTGCATAACCACTCAACCTTCCTTTTAACTGTTCCAACTCTCTCTTTTTTGTCCCCAATCTCTAGTACTCGAAACAGGAAAAAAAATCCCAACTTTTTGTAACACTTTTTAACTTTCTTTATGTAATTGCTTTCTGTCTGATTATTGGGTTATTAGTAGCTTCCACAAGTACCAGAAACTGACAAAGATCTCATTACAGTGAAAAAGGTGAGGTGCTAAGACAACTAAAAAGCCCATTTGCTAAAATAGAAAAAAAGAATGGAACTTTGAAACACGTCTCGATTCTCTACTTTCTCTTTGTTCCTTGGTTTCTTTCTTCTTCTTGTCTTGATCCATTGTCAACAGCTTGTTCTTAGCCTTTTTTTATTGTGCTTCAATGAATTGATGGCATGCCATTGCTATTACAGGCCAAAGGGCTAGCTGTTTGTGTCTTAGTGTGGTCATTCATTCAGCTCTGGACTCGTGCTTTGTAGACATGGGTGAATCATTGGTTGCTGCCTCAAGTTATGAAGATAAGGTACACTCACTTGTCCCTTGATCTGTTAAAATGTGCCCCATTTGTTAAGAATTTAGTTGTCGTGATTGTCTTCTTGAATTTATTTTCTTTTGTTATGGATTCTCGATTAATTTCCAGTCCATGCTTGCAAAAATTCCCATGCTTTCTGGTTCTGTGTAGTTATGAGCTGTCATTCTGTTTCTTGCTTGAATTTTGTTTTTTTGTGATTACATAAAAGATAGGAGGGACAGTTGCCTCGGATCCTGCTCTTCAAGCGTCGGTTTCATTTGGTAGATTTGAGAATGATTCTCTGTCTTGGGATAAATGGTCATCCTTCTCACAAAATAAGTACCTGGAGGAAGTTGAGAAGTGTGCCACTCCTGGATCTGTAGCTGAGAAAAGGGCTTACTTTGAGGCTCATTACAAAAAGATTGCGGCTAGAAAGGCTGAGCTACTAGATCAGGAGAAGCAAATCGAACATGATTTATCGAGGGCAAACAATCAAAACAGTGGAGATCTAATAGTTAAGACTAGTCAGATGGATTCAGACTTTGATGCGTCCAATGGCCAAACTTCTTCTGAAGGTATTAGGCCGGAAAGCAAATTGGATAATGAGTGGGATGGTGGCCATATAGACAAGCCTACTGAAGATGCTGCAATTGATGCACATGGTCAAGCCTCAACGAATAAGCCTTATGAAGACACTGCAGTTGATGCACACGGTCAAGCCTCATCGAACGATCCTTATGAAGACGCTGCATTTGCTGTACATGGTCAAGCCTCATCGAATGAGCCTTATGAAGATGCTGCAATTGATGTACAAGGTCAAGTTCCATTGAATGGGAGAGTGAAGGAAGAGCACGATAGCGAATTAGATACCCCTGTGTCAGCCAAGCTGGAAGAAGTGGCTTTAATAAAAAAGGAGGAAACTGGGTCTCAAGACATGAGAGAATTGCCAAAGAACTTAGAGAAAGAGATGGA